>CM068371.1:15090656-16305656 GCA_034769895.1 Magicicada septendecula | reverse complement strand
TTTTGGTGAAGATCGGTTAAGGGGAAGGGGTAGTTTACCTGCAACCTTTTACGTTTTAACAAGAGTAAAGTACTTGAAAATTTATTTAAACTTTTTGAAACAATGGTAATTGTTAAAAATAAAATAATTTTGTTGCCAGGCAATAAAATTATAATTTTTTCATTGTAATGTAATATAATATTTTTCATTTAATACAGCAATAAAAAGGCAGGTAAGACACAGCCTGGCTGTTTGGCTGAAAATGATTTTAAATATAAATCTTAGAATATGGAAGTCATGTATAGTTCTCCATACCGATATTTTTCTATGGCAAACGATAACAGCCGCAAATTCAAACAGAATCAAATAATGTTTTGCATACAGCCCTGTATTGTAGAGTTCTCAAACCTATTGGTGTTGGTGAAGATTGGTTAAGGGAAAGGGATAGTTTACCTGCAACATTTTATGTTTTAACAAGGGTAATTTTTTATATGAGGAACGATAACTGCCGTAAATTCAAAGAGAATCAAATAATTTTTTGCAGGCTTTCCTGAATTGTAGAGATCTCAAGGCTTGTTGATTTTGGTGAAGATCGGTTAAGGGAAAGGGGTAGTTTACCAGCAAACATTTTATATTGTAACTAGAGAAATGTTTTCATGATGAACGATAACTGACGCGCATTCAAACAGAATCAAATATTTTTTTGCATGCATCCCTGCATTGTAGAGGACTGAAGATCTATTGATTTTGGTGAAGATCGGTTTAGAGAAAGGGGTAGTTTGCCAGCAACGTTTTATGTTTTAACAAGAGTAAAGTACTTAATTTTGATAAATAAAGTATCCTGATAAGAAGCTCATAATAATCTACTGTAGAAACGTAGATGAAATATCTATAAATGAAGATGTTAGGGGAACGAAGTGGGGGTAATTTTCTATTAATGAAAATTATAGTTGAAGGTGGAGGGGAGAATTTTTTATATGTGTACTACGTTATCGGCAACAAAGAACTAGTTCTTTGTTAAAATTCCTTCCCGGGCTGTTTAGCCGTAGTCCAATGTTTTCTGCAAAACCAGACTTTTCGGCAGTGCCATCGACTGCCATCATCAGTGAAAATTGAGTGCGAAAAAGTAAGGTGGTAAACGTTAGTGACCACAGTACTGTGGTTAAGGCTGAAGCAATAGAAAGAAGAAGTTTCTATGGAAATATTTCATTTTGAATATGATTTTAAATATAAATCTTAGAACCAGTGGCGAAGTTACATGGAAGCAATGCCTACCCTAAAAATTCTGTAGAATAAAATTTATAAATACGTATGAACTACGTAACATAAAGATTATACATTGTTACTGTGACTGTCGAATTTATTAAGCCGAAATGTGCTTTACCGAGCGACCGCTAGATGGTGACAGGTGAGATTCGGCAAAAAGCGAATGAGGCAACGTGAACTTGCCTCAGCGTTTTTTGTATACATCGTATGTAAGCAATGTTCTGGCGTGATATGGAAGTGTGGGGAGGGGGTTTGTCCCGTGCTGTATACATAGAGCGTTGAGGCATGTCTCACTTCTATGGTGCAAACAGTTAAGTTAAAGCGCGCTGTGTTGTTTATAAGTGTGCTTATTTTATGCGGTTATTAAAAGTGTCCCGGTTATTCCGCTGAACTAACAGATGATCAAAATTGTTTTTTGAATTGTTTGTAACATTAAACATTTAATATATAGAAACTAATCAAGTTTAAAAAGTTCAAGTTCAATCAGATGTATTATTGTGTATGACTTATGCAAGGATTGTTCAATAGAAACACGTTTAGAGCTGTAAAGCATTTTTTATTCAACGATTTTAAAAGAAGTCTCCATTAACATTAAGACATGAGTCCCACTCTTGCACTAATCTGTAGATTCCCTGCTAGTAAAATTCTTACGGCTATTTGCGGAACCATTCGCCAACAGCAAACTCTACCTCAGCGTCCGATTTGAACCACCGTCTTTTAGTGATTCCTTAAAAAAAATTTAAGGTAAGATTTTGCCTACCCATTCATTAACTACTAGCTTCGCCACTGCTTAGAACATGGAAGTCATGTATGGTTCTCCATACCGATATTTTTTTATGGCAAATGATAACTGCCGCAAATTCAAACAGAATCAAAAGATTATTTGCATACAGCCCTAAATTGTAGAGTTCTCAAGACCTATTGTTTTTGGTGAAGATCGGTTGAGGGAAAGGGGTAGTTTACCTGCAACGGTTTTTTTTTATCAAGGGAATTTTTTCTTTTTTTGGCAAACGATAACAGCCGCAAATTCAAACAGAATCAAAAGATTATTTGCATACAGCCCTAAATTGTAGAGTTCTCAAGACCTATTGTTTTTGGTGAAGATCGGTTGAGGGAAAGGGGTAGTTTACCAGCAACGTTTTTTTAACAAGGGTATTTTCTATGGCAAACGATAACAGCCGCAAATTCAAACAGAATCAAATAATGTTTTGCATACAGCCCTGACTTGTAGAGTACACAAGACGTTTTGTTTTTGGTGAAGATCGGTTAAGGGGAAGGGGTAGTTTACCTGCAACGTTTTTTTATCAAGCGTATTTTCTATGGCAAACGATAACTGCCGCAAATTCAAACTGAATCAAATAATTTTTTGCATACATCCCTGAATTGTAGAGGTCTCAAGGACTTTCGATTTTGGTGAAGATCGGTTAAGGGGAAGGCGTAGTTTACCTGCAACCTTTTACGTTTTAACAAGAGTAAAGTACTTGAAAATTTATTTAAACTTTTTCAAACAATGGTAATTGTTAAAAATAAAATAATTTTACTTGAAAATTTATTTAAACTTTTTGAAACAATGGTAATTGTTAAAAATAAAATAATTTTGTTGCCAGGCAATAAAATTATAATTTTTTAATTTTAATGTAATATAATATTTTTCATTTAATACAGCAATAAAAAGGCAGGTAAGACACAGCCTGGCTGTATGGCTGAAAATGATTTTAAATATAAATCTTAGAATTTGGAAGTCATGTATGGTTCTCCATACCGATATTTACTTCCATGTTCCTTAAGGAATGGAAGTATGGTGATGGCAAAAAAAATCGTGTTCGAGATTATTGCAGATTCTGATTCTACTACACTCAAAACATGAAAAAAAGTCGTTTTCCGAAAAGTGTCTGTGTGTGTGTCTGTCTGTCTGTCTGTCTGTCTGTCTGTCTGTCTGTCTGTCTGTCTGTCTGTGTGTCTGTCTGTCTGTCTGTCTGTCTATCTGTAGATTTTTTTCTATGGCAAACGATAACTGCCGCAAATTCAAACAGAATCAAATAATTTTTTGCATGCAGCCCTGATTTGCAGAGTACTCGCGACCTATTGTTTTTGGTGAAGATCGGTTGAGGGAAAGGGGTAGTTTACCTGCAACGGTTTTTTTTTAGCAAGGGTAATTTTGTTTGTTTGGCAAACGATAACAGCCGCAAATTCAAACAGAATCAAATAATGTTTTGCATACAGCCCTGATTTGTAGAGTACTCAAGATCTGTGGTTTTTGGTGAAGATCGGTTAAGGGAAAGGGGTAGTTTACCTGTAACGTTTTATGTTTTAACAAGGGTATTTCTTATGGCAAACGATAACAGCCGCAAATTCAAACAGAATCAAAAGATTATTTGCATACAGCCCTAAATTGTAGAGTTCTCAAGACCTATTGTTTTTGGTGAAGATCGATTAAGGGAAAGGGGTAGTTTACCTGTAACGTTTTATGTTTTAACAAGGGTATTTCCTATGGCAAACGATAACAGCCGCAAATTCAAACAGAATCAAAAGATTATTTGCATACAGCCCTAAATTGTAGAGTTCTCAAGACCTGTTGTTTTTGGTGAAGATCGGTTAAGGGAAAGGGGTAGTTTACCTGTAACGTTTTATGTTTTAACAAGGGTATTTCCTATGGCAAACGATAACAGCCGCAAATTCAAACAGAATCAAAAGATTATTTGCATACAGCCCTAAATTGTAGAGTTCTCAAGACCTGTTGTTTTTGGTGAAGATCGGTTGAGGGAAAGGGGTAGTTTACCAGCAACGTTTTTTTAAAAAGGGTATTTTCTATGGCAAACGATAACAGCCGCAAATTCAAACAGAATCAAATAATTTTTTGCATACGTCCCTGAATTGTAGAGGTCTCAATGTCTTTCGATTTTGGTGAAGATCGGTTAAGGGGGAGGGGTAGTTTACCAGCAACCTTTTACGTTTTAACAAGAGTAAAGTACTTGAAAATTTATTTAAACTTTTTGAAACAATGGTAATTGTTAAAAATAAAATAATTTTGTTGCCAGGCAATAAAATTATAATTTTTTCATTGTAATGTAATATAATATTTTTCATTTAATACAGCAATAAAAAGGCAGGTAAGACACAGCCTGGCTGTTTGGCTGAAAATGATTTTAAATATAAATCTTAGAATATGGAAGTCATGTATAGTTCTCCATACCGATATTTTTCTATGGCAAACGATAACAGCCGCAAATTCAAACAGAATCAAATAATGTTTTGCATACAGCCCTGTATTGTAGAGTTCTCAAACCTATTGGTGTTGGTGAAGATTGGTTAAGGGAAAGGGATAGTTTACCTGCAACATTTTATGTTTTAACAAGGGTAATTTTTTATATGAGGAACGATAACTGCCGTAAATTCAAAGAGAATCAAATAATTTTTTGCAGGCTTTCCTGAATTGTAGAGATCTCAAGGCTTGTTGATTTTGGTGAAGATCGGTTAAGGGAAAGGGGTAGTTTACCTGCAACATTTTATATTGTAACTAGAGAAATGTTTTCATGATGAACGATAACTGACGCGCATTCAAACAGAATCAAATATTTTTTTGCATGCATCCCTGCATTGTAGAGGACTGAAGGTCTATTGATTTTGGTGAAGATCGGTTTAGAGAAAGGGGTAGTTTGCCAGCAACGTTTTATGTTTTAACAAGAGTAAAGTACTTAATTTTGATAAATAAAGTATCCTGATAAGAAGCTCATAATAATCTACTGTAGAAACGTAGATGAAATATCTATAAATGAAGATGTTAGGGGAACGAAGTGGGGGTAATTTTCTATTAATGAAAATTATAGTTGAAGGTGGAGGGGAGAATTTTTTATATGTGTACTACGTTATCGGCAACAAAGAACTAGTTCTTTGTTAAAATTCCTTCCCGGGCTGTTTAGCCGTAGTCCAATGTTTTCTGCAAAACCAGACTTTTCGGCAGTGCCATCGACTGCCATCATCAGTGAAAATTGAGTGCGAAAAAGTAAGGTGGTAAACGTTAGTGACCACAGTACTGTGGTTAAGGCTGAAGCAATAGAAAGAAGAAGTTTCTATGGAAATATTTCATTTTGAATATGATTTTAAATATAAATCTTAGAACCCGTGGCGAAGTTACATGGAAGCAATGCCTACCCTAAAAATTCTGTAGAATAAAATTTATAAATACGTATGAACTACGTAACATAAAGATTATACATTGTTACTGTGACTGTCGAATTTATTAAGCCGAAATGTGCTTTACCGAGCGACCGCTAGATGGTGACAGGTGAGATTCGGCAAAAAGCGAATGAGGCAACGTGAACTTGCCTCAGCGTTTTTTGTATACATCGTATGTAAGCAATGTTCTGGCGTGATATGGAAGTGTGGGGAGGGGGTTTGTCCCGTGCTGTATACATAGAGCGTTGAGGCATGTCTCACTTCTATGGTGCAAACAGTTAAGTTAAAGCGCGCTGTGTTGTTTATAAGTGTGCTTATTTTATGCGGTTATTAAAAGTGTCCCGGTTATTCCGCTGAACTAACAGATGATCAAAATTGTTTTTTGAATTGTTTGTAACATTAAACATTTAATATATAGAAACTAATCAAGTTTAAAAAGTTCAAGTTCAATCAGATGTATTATTGTGTATGACTTATGCAAGGATTGTTCAATAGAAACACGTTTAGAGCTGTAAAGCATTTTTTATTCAACGATTTTAAAAGAAGTCTCCATTAACATTAAGACATGAGTCCCACTCTTGCACTAATCTGTAGATTCCCTGCTAGTAAAATTCTTACGGCTATTTGCGGAACCATTCGCCAACAGCAAACTCTACCTCAGCGTCCGATTTGAACCACCGTCTTTTAGTGATTCCTTAAAAAAAATTTAAGGTAAGATTTTGCCTACCCATTCATTAACTACTAGCTTCGCCACTGCTTAGAACATGGAAGTCATGTATGGTTCTCCATACCGATATTTTTTTATGGCAAATGATAACTGCCGCAAATTCAAACAGAATCAAATAATTTTTTGCATACAGCCCTGATTTGTAGAGTACTCGTGACCTATTGTTTTTGGTGAAGATCGGTTGAGGGCAAGGGGTAGTTTACCTGCAACGGTTTTTTTTTATCAAGGGAATTTTTTCTTTTTTTGGCAAACGATAACAGCCGCAAATTCAAACAGAATCAAAAGATTATTTGCATACAGCCCTAAATTGTAGAGTTCTCAAGACCTATTGTTTTTGGTGAAGATCGGTTGAGGGAAAGGGGTAGTTTACCAGCAACGTTTTTTTAACAAGGGTATTTTCTATGGCAAACGATAACAGCCGCAAATTCAAACAGAATCAAATAATGTTTTGCATACAGCCCTGACTTGTAGAGTACACAAGACGTTTTGTTTTTGGTGAAGATCGGTTAAGGGGAAGGGGTAGTTTACCTGCAACGTTTTTTTATCAAGCGTATTTTCTATGGCAAACGATAACTGCCGCAAATTCAAACTGAATCAAATAATTTTTTGCATACATCCCTGAATTGTAGAGGTCTCAAGGACTTTCGATTTTGGTGAAGATCGGTTAAGGGGAAGGGGTAGTTTACCTGCAACCTTTTACGTTTTAACAAGAGTAAAGTACTTGAAAATTTATTTAAACTTTTTCAAACAATGGTAATTGTTAAAAATAAAATAATTTTACTTGACAATTTATTTAAACTTTTTGAAACAATGGTAATTGTTAAAAATAAAATAATTTTGTTGCCAGGCAATAAAATTATAATTTTTTAATTTTAATGTAATATAATATTTTTCATTTAATACAGCAATAAAAAGGCAAGTAAGACACAGCCTGGCTGTATGGCTGAAAATGATTTTAAATATAAATCTTAGAATTTGGAAGTCATGTATGGTTCTCCATACCGATATTTACTTCCATGTTCCTTAAGGAATGGAAGTATGGTGATGGCAAAAAAAATCGTGTTCGAGATTATTGCAGATTCTGATTCTACTACACTCAAAACATGAAAAAAAGTCGTTTTCCCAAAAGTGTCTGTGTGTCTATCTGTCTGTGTGTCTGTCTGTCTATCTGTAGATTTTTTTTCTATGGCAAACGATAACTGCCGCAAATTCAAACAGAATCAAATAATTTCTTGCATGCAGACCAGATTTGCTGAGTACTCGCGACCTATTGTTTTTGGTGAAGATCGGTTGAGGGAAAGGGGTAGTTTACCTGCAACTGTTTTTTTTTAGTAAGGGTAATTTTGTTTGTTTGGCAAACGATAACAGCCGCAAATTCAAACAGAATCAAATAATGTTTCGCATACAGCCCTGAATTATGGAGTCCTCAAGATCTATTGATTTTGGTGAAGATCGGTTAAGGGAAAGGGGTAGTTTACCTGTAACGTTTTATGTTTTAACAAGGGTATTTCTTATGGCAAACGATAACAGCCGCAAATTCAAACAGAATCAAAAGATTATTTGCATACAGCCCTAAATTGTAGAGTTCTCAAGACCTTTTGTTTTTGGTGAAGTTCGGTTGAGGGGAAGGGGTAGTTTACCAGCAACGTTTTTTTAACAAGGGTATTTTCTATGGCAAACGATAACAGCCGCAAATTCAAACAGAATCAAATAATGTTTTATATACTGCCCTGATTTGTAGAGTACTCAAGACCTATTGTTTTTGGTGAAGATCGGTTAAGGGAAAGGGGTAGTTTACCTGTAACGTTTTATGTTTTAACAAGGGTATTTCCTATGGCAAACGATAACAGCCGCAAATACGAGCAGAATCAAAAGATTATTTGCATACAGCCCTAAATTATAGAGTTCTCAAGACCTATTGTTTTTGGTGAAGTTCGGTTGAGGGAAAGGGGTAGTTTACCTGCAACGTTTTATGTTTTAACAAGGGTATTTCCTATGGCAAACGATAAAAGCCGCAAATGTAAACAGAATCAAACAATGTTTTGCATACAGCCCTGATTTGTAGAGTACCCAAGATCTATTGTTTTTGGTGAAGATCGGTTAAGGGAAAGGGGTAGTTTACCGGCAACGTTTTATGTTTTAAAAGGGTATTTTCTATGGCAAACGATAAGAGACGCAAATTCAAACAGAAACAAATAATGTTTTGCATACAGCCCTGATTTGTAGAGTACCCAAGACCTGTTGTCTTTGGTGAAGATCGGTTGAGGGCAAGGGGTAGTTTACCTGCACGGTTTTTTTTTATCAAGGGAATTTTTTCTTTTCTATGGCAAACGATAACAGCCGCAAATTCAAACAGAATCAAAAGATTATTTGCAAACCGCCCTAAATTATAGAGTACTCGTGACCTATTGTTTTTGGTGAAGATCGGTTGAGGGCAAGGGGTAGTTTACCTGCAACGGTTTTTTTTATCAAGGGAATTTTTTCTTTTTTTTGGCAAACGATAACAGCCGCAAATTCAAACAGAATCAAAAGATTATTTGCAAACCGCCCTAAATTGTAGTGTTCTCAAGACCTATTGTTTTTGGTGAAGATCGGTTGAGGGAAAGGGGTAGTTTACCTGCAACGTTTTATTAACAAGGGTATTTTATATGGCAAACGATAACAGCCGCAAATTCAAACAGAATCAAATAATGTTTTGCATACAGCCCTGACTTGTAGAGTACTCAAGACCTTTTGTTTTTGGTGAAGATCGGTTAAGGGAAGGGGTAGTTTACCTGCAACATTTTTTTATCAAGCGTATTTTCTATGCCAAACGATAACTGCCCCAAATTCAAACAGAATCAAATAATTTTTTGCATACTTGCCTGAATTGTAGAGGTCTCAAGGACTTTCGATTTTGGTGAAGATCGGTCAAGGGGAAGGGGTAGTTTACCTGCAACCTTTTACGTTTTAACAGGAGTAAAGTACTTGAAAATTTATTTAAACTTTTTCAAACAATGGTAATTGTTAAAAATAAAATAATTTTACTTGAAAATTTATTTAAACTTTTTGAAACAATGGTAATTGTTAAAAATAAAATAATTTTGTTGCCAGGCAATAAAATTATAATTTTTTAATTTTAATGTAATATAATATTTTTCATTTAATACAGCAATAAAAAGGCAGGTAAGACACAGCCTGGCTGTATGGCTGAAAATGATTTTAAATATAAATCTTAGAATTTGGAAGTCATGTATGGTTCTCCATACCGATATTTACTTCCATGTTCCTTAAGGAATGGAAGTATGGTGATGGCAAAAAAAATCGTGTTCGAGATTATTGCAGATTCTGATTCTACTACACTCAAAACATGAAAAAAAGTCGTTTTCCGAAAAGTGTCTGTGTGTCTGTCTGTCTGTCTGTCTGTCTGTCTGTGTGTCTGTCTGTCTGTCTGTAGATTTTTTTTCTATGGCAAACGATAACTGCCGCAAATTCAAACAGAATCAAATAATTTTTTACATGCAGCCCAGATTTGCTGAGTTCTCGCGACCTATTGTTTTTGGTGAAGATCGGTTGAGGGAAAGGGGTAGTTTACCTGCAACGGTTTTTTTTTAGCAAGGGTAATTCTGTTTGTTTGGCAAACGATAACAGCCGCAAATTCAAACAGAATCAAATAATGTTTCGCATACAGCCCTGAATTATAGAGTCCTCTAGATCTGTTGATTTTGGTGAAGATCGGTTAAGGGAAAGGGGTAGTTTACCAGTAACGTTTTATGTTTTAACAAGGGTATTTCCTATGGCAAACGATAACAGCCGCAAATTCAAACAGAATCAAAAGATTATTTGCATACAGCCCTGCTTTGTAGCGTACTCAAGACCTATTGTTTTTGGTGAAGATCGGTTATGGGAAAGGGGTAGTTTACCTGTAACGTTTTATGTTTTAACAAGGGTATTTCCTATGGCAAACGATAACAGCCGCAAATTCAAACAGAATCAAAAGATTATTTGCATACAGCCCTAAATTGTAGAGTTCTCAAGACCTGTTGTTTTTGGTGAAGTTCGGTTGAGGGAAAGGGGTAGTTTACCTGCAACGTTTTATGTTTTAACAAGGGTATTTCCTATGGCAAACGATAAAAGCCGCAAATGTAAACAGAATCAAACAATGTTTTGCATACAGCCCTGATTTGTAGAGTACCCAAGACCTATTGTTTTTGGTGAAGATCGGTTGAGGGAAAGGGGTAGTTTACCTGCAACGTTTTATGTTTTAACAAGGGTATTTCCTATGGCAAACGATAAAAGCCGCAAATGTAAACAGAATCAAACAATGTTTTGCATACAGCCCTGATTTGTAGAGTACCCAAGACCTATTGTTTTTGGTGAAGATCGGTTAAGGGAAAGGGGTAGTTTACCTGCATCGTTTTATGTTTTAAAAGGGTATTTTTATGGCATAAGATAAGAGTCGCAAATTCAAACAAAATCAAATAATACTTTGCATACAGCCCTGATTTGTAGAGTACTCAAGACCTATTGATTGTGATGAAGATCGGTTAGGGGAAAGGGGTAGTTTACCTGCAACTGTTGTTTTAAATCCAGGGTAATTTTTTTATTTTTTATGGCAAACGATAACAGCCGCAAATGCAAACAGAATTAACTATTCTTTTGCATACAGGCCTGAATTATAGAGTTCTCAAGACCTGTTGGTTTTGGTGAAGATCGGTTAAGATAAAGGGGTAGTTTACCTGCAACATTTTATATTTTAACAAGGGTATTTTCTATGGCAAACGATAAAAGCCGCAAATGTAAACAGAATCAAATAATGTTTTGCATACAGCCCTGAATTATAGAGGTCTCAAGACCTGTTGATTTTGGTGAAGATCGGGTAAGTGAAAGGGGTAGTTTACCAGCAACGTTTTTTTATCATGGTAATTTTTTTCTATGGCAAACGATAACAGCCGTAAATTCAAACAGAATCAAATAATGTTTTGCATACAGCCCTGTATTGTAGAGTTCTCAAACCTATTGGTGTTGGTGAAGATTGGTTAAGGGTAAGGGATAGTTTACCTGCAACATTTTATGTTTTAACAAGGGTAATTTTTTATATGACGAACGATAACTGCCGTAAATTCAAAGAGAATCAAATAATTTTTTGCAGGCTTTCCTGAATTGTAGAGATCTCAAGGCTTGTTGATTTTGGTGAAGATCGGTTAAGGGAAAGGGGTAGTTTACCTGCAACATTTTATATTGTAACTAGAGAAATGTTTTCATGATGAACGATAACTGACGCGCATTCAAACAGAATCAAATATTTTTTTGCATGCATCCCTGCATTGTAGAGGACTGAAGGTCTATTGATTTTGGTGAAGATCGGTTTAGAGAAAGGGGTAGTTTGCCAGCAACGTTTTATGTTTTAACAAGAGTAAAGTACTTAATTTTGATAAATAAAGTATCCTGATAAGAAGCTCATAATAATCTACTGTAGAAACGTAGATGAAATATCTATAAATGAAGATGTTAGGGGAACGAAGTGGGGGTAATTTTCTATTAATGAAAATTATAGTTGAAGGTGGAGGGGAGAATTTTTTATATGTGTACTACGTTATCGGCAACAAAGAACTAGTTCTTTGTTAAAATTCCTTCCCGGGCTGTTTAGCCGTAGTCCAATGTTTTCTGCAAAACCAGACTTTTCGGCAGTGCCATCGACTGCCATCATCAGTGAAAATTGAGTGCGAAAACGTAAGGTGGTAAACGTTAGTGACCACAGTACTGTGGTTAAGGCTGAAGCAATAGAAAGAAGAAGTTTCTATGGAAATATTTCATTTTGAATATGATTTTAAATATAAATCTTAGAACCAGTGGCGAAGTTACATGGAAGCAATGCCTACACTAAAAATTCTGTAGAATAAAATTTATAAATACGTATGAACTACGTAACATAAAGATTATACATTGTTACTGTGACTGTCGAATTTATTAAGCCGAAATGTGCTTTACCGAGCGACCGCTAGATGGTGACAGGTGAGATTCGGCAAAAAGCGAATGAGGCAACGTGAACTTGCCTCAGCGTTTTTTGTATACATCGTATGTAAGCAATGTTCTGGCGTGATATGGAAGTGTGGGGAGGGGGTTTGTCCCGTGCTGTATACATAGAGCGTTGAGGCATGTCTCACTTCTATGGTGCAAACAGTTAAGTTAAAGCGCGCTGTGTTGTTTATAAGTGTGCTTATTTTATGCGGTTATTAAAAGTGTCCCGGTTATTCCGCTGAACTAACAGATGATCAAAATTGTTTTTTGAATTGTTTGTAACATTAAACATTTAATATATAGAAACTAATCAAGTTTAAAAAGTTCAAGTTCAATCAGATGTATTATTGTGTATGAGTTATGCAAGGATTGTTCAATAGAAACACGTTTAGAGCTGTAAAGCATTTTTTATTCAACGATTTTAAAAGAAGTCTCCATTAACATTAAGACATGAGTCCCACTCTTGCACTAATCTGTAGATTCCCTGCTAGTAAAATTCTTACGGCTGTTTGCGGGACCATTCGCCAACAGCAAACTCTACCTCAGCGTCCGATTTGAACCACCGTCTTTTAGTGATTCCTTAAAAAAAATTTAAGGTAAGATTTTGCCTACCCATTCATTAACTACTAGCTTCGCCACTGCTTAGAACATGGAAGTCATGTATGGTTCTCCATACCGATATTTTTTTATGGCAAATGATAACTGCCGCAAATTCAAACAGAATCAAATAATTTTTTGCATACAGCCCTGATTTGTAGAGTACTCGTGACCTATTGTTTTTGGTGAAGATCGGTTGAGGGCAAGGGGTAGTTTACCTGCAACGGTTTTTTTTTATCAAGGGAATTTTTTCTTTTTTTGGCAAACGATAACAGCCGCAAATTCAAACAGAATCAAAAGATTATTTGCATACAGCCCTAAATTGTAGAGTTCTCAAGACCTATTGTTTTTGGTGAAGATCGGTTGAGGGAAAGGGGTAGTTTACCAGCAACGTTTTTTTAACAAGGGTATTTTCTATGGCAAACGATAACAGCCGCAAATTCAAACAGAATCAAATAATGTTTTGCATACAGCCCTGACTTGTAGAGTACACAAGACGTTTTGTTTTTGGTGAAGATCGGTTAAGGGGAAGGGGTAGTTTACCTGCAACGTTTTTTTATCAAGCGTATTTTCTATGGCAAACGATAACTGCCGCAAATTCAAACTGAATCAAATAATTTTTTGCATACATCCCTGAATTGTAGAGGTCTCAAGGACTTTCGATTTTGGTGAAGATCGGTTAAGGGGAAGGGGTAGTTTACCTGCAACCTTTTACGTTTTAACAAGAGTAAAGTACTTGAAAATTTATTTAAACTTTTTCAAACAATGGTAATTGTTAAAAATAAAATAATTTTACTTGACAATTTATTTAAACTTTTTGAAACAATGGTAATTGTTAAAAATAAAATAATTTTGTTGCCAGGCAATAAAATTATAATTTTTTAATTTTAATGTAATATAATATTTTTCATTTAATACAGCAATAAAAAGGCAAGTAAGACACAGCCTGGCTGTATGGCTGAAAATGATTTTAAATATAAATCTTAGAATTTGGAAGTCATGTATGGTTCTCCATACCGATATTTACTTCCATGTTCCTTAAGGAATGGAAGTATGGTGATGGCAAAAAAAATCGTGTTCGAGATTATTGCAGATTCTGATTCTACTACACTCAAAACATGAAAAAAAGTCGTTTTCCGAAAAGTGTCTGTGTGTCTATCTGTCTGTGTGTCTGTCTGTCTGTCTGTAGATTTTTTTTCTATGGCAAACGATAACTGCCGCAAATTCAAACAGAATCAAATAATTTCTTGCATGCAGACCAGATTTGCTGAGTACTCGCGACCTATTGTTTTTGGTGAAGATCGGTTGAGGGAAAGGGGTAGTTTACCTGCAACTGTTTTTTTTTAGTAAGGGTAATTTTGTTTGTTTGGCAAACGATAACAGCCGCAAATTCAAACAGAATCAAATAATGTTTCGCATACAGCCCTGAATTATGGAGTCCTCAAGATCTATTGATTTTGGTGAAGATCGGTTAAGGGAAAGGGGTAGTTTACCTGTAACGTTTTATGTTTTAACAAGGGTATTTCTTATGGCAAACGATAACAGCCGCAAATTCAAACAGAATCAAAAGATTATTTGCATACAGCCCTAAATTGTAGAGTTCTCAAGACCTTTTGTTTTTGGTGAAGTTCGGTTGAGGGGAAGGGGTAGTTTACCAGCAACGTTTTTTTAACAAGGGTATTTTCTATGGCAAACGATAACAGCCGCAAATTCAAACAGAATCAAATAATGTTTTATATACTGCCCTGATTTGTAGAGTACTCAAGACCTATTGTTTTTGGTGAAGATCGGTTAAGGGAAAGGGGTAGTTTACCGGTAACGTTTTATGTTTTAACAAGGGTATTTCATATGGCAAACGATAACAGCCGCAAATACGAGCAGAATCAAAAGATTATTTGCATACAGCCCTAAATTATAGAGTTCTCAAGACCTATTGTTTTTGGTGAAGTTCGGTTGAGGGAAAGGGGTAGTTTACCTGCAACGTTTTATGTTTTAACAAGGGTATTTCCTATGGCAAACGATAAAAGCCGCAAATGTAAACAGAATCAAACAATGTTTTGCATACAGCCCTGATTTGTAGAGTACCCAAGATCTATTGTTTTTGGTGAAGATCGGTTAAGGGAAAGGGGTAGTTTACCGGCAACGTTTTATGTTTTAAAAGGGTATTTTCTATGGCAAACGATAAGAGACGCAAATTCAAACAGAAACAAATAATGTTTTGCATACAGCCCTGATTTGTGGAGTACCCAAGACCTGTTGTCTTTGGTGAAGATCGGTTGAGGGCAAGGGGTAGTTTACCTGCACGGTTTTTTTTTATCAAGGGAATTTTTTCTTTTCTATGGCAAACGATAACAGCCGCAAATTCAAACAGAATCAAAAGATTATTTGCAAACCGCCCTAAATTATAGAGTACTCGTGACCTATTGTTTTTGGTGAAGATCGGTTGAGGGCAAGGGGTAGTTTACCTGCAACGGTTTTTTTTATCAAGGGAATTTTTTCTTTTTTTTGGCAAACGATAACAGCCGCAAATTCAAACAGAATCAAAAGATTATTTGCAAACCGCCCTAAATTGTAGTGTTCTCAAGACCTATTGTTTTTGGTGAAGATCGGTTGAGGGAAAGGGGTAGTTTACCTGCAACGTTTTATTAACAAGGGTATTTTATATGGCAAACGATAACAGCCGCAAATTCAAACAGAATCAAATAATGTTTTGCATACAGCCCTGACTTGTAGAGTACTCAAGACCTTTTGTTTTTGGTGAAGATCGGTTAAGGGAAGGGGTAGTTTACCTGCAACATTTTTTTATCAAGCGTATTTTCTATGCCAAACGATAACTGCCGCAAATTCAAACAGAATCAAATAATTTTTTGCATACTTGCCTGAATTGTAGAGGTCTCAAGGACTTTCGATTTTGGTGAAGATCGGTCAAGGGGAAGGGGTAGTTTACCTGCAACCTTTTACGTTTTAACAGGAGTAAAGTACTTGAAAATTTATTTAAACTTTTTCAAACAATGGTAATTGTTAAAAATAAAATAATTTTACTTGAAAATTTATTTAAACTTTTTGAAACAATGGTAATTGTTAAAAATAAAATAATTTTGTTGCCAGGCAATAAAATTATAATTTTTTAATTTTAATGTAATATAATATTTTTCATTTAATACAGCAATAAAAAGGCAGGTAAGACACAGCCTGGCTGTATGGCTGAAAATGATTTTAAATATAAATCTTAGAATTTGGAAGTCATGTATGGTTCTCCATACCGATATTTACTTCCATGTTCCTTAAGGAATGGAAGTATGGTGATGGCAAAAAAAATCGTGTTCGAGATTATTGCAGATTCTGATTCTACTACACTCAAAACATGAAAAAAAGTCGTTTTCCGAAAAGTGTCTGTGTGTCTGTCTGTCTGTCTGTCTGTCTGTCTGTGTGTCTGTCTGTCTGTCTGTAGATTTTTTTTCTATGGCAAACGATAACTGCCGCAAATTCAAACAGAATCAAATAATTTTTTACATGCAGCCCAGATTTGCTGAGTACTCGCGACCTATTGTTTTTGGTGAAGATCGGTTGAGGGAAAGGGGTAGTTTACCTGCAACGGTTTTTTTTTAGCAAGGGTAATTCTGTTTGTTTGGCAAACGATAACAGCCGCAAATTCAAACAGAATCAAATAATGTTTCGCATACAGCCCTGAATTATAGAGTCCTCTAGATCTGTTGATTTTGGTGAAGATCGGTTAAGGGAAAGGGGTAGTTTACCAGTAACGTTTTATGTTTTAACAAGGGTATTTCCTATGGCAAACGATAACAGCCGCAAATTCAAACAGAATCAAAAGATTATTTGCATACAGCCCTGCTTTGTAGCGTACTCAAGACCTATTGTTTTTGGTGAAGATCGGTTATGGGAAAGGGGTAGTTTACCGGTAACGTTTTATGTTTTAACAAGGGTATTTCCTATGGCAAACGATAACAGCCGCAAATTCAAACAGAATCAAAAGATTATTTGCATACAGCCCTAAATTGTAGAGTTCTCAAGACCTGTTGTTTTTGGTGAAGTTCGGTTGAGGGAAAGGGGTAGTTTACCTGCAACGTTTTATGTTTTAACAAGGGTATTTCCTATGGCAAACGATAAAAGCCGCAAATGTAAACAGAATCAAACAATGTTTTGCATACAGCCCTGATTTGTAGAGTACCCAAGACCTATTGTTTTTGGTGAAGATCGGTTGAGGGAAAGGGGTAGTTTACCTGCAACGTTTTATGTTTTAACAAGGGTATTTCCTATGGCAAACGATAAAAGCCGCAAATGTAAACAGAATCAAACAATGTTTTGCATACAGCCCTGATTTGTAGAGTACCCAAGACCTATTGTTTTTGGTGAAGATCGGTTAAGGGAAAGGGGTAGTTTACCTGCAACGTTTTATGTTTTAAAAGGGTATTTTCTATGGCCACCGATAAGAGACGCAAATTCAAACAGAAGCAAATAATGTTTTGCATACAGCCCTGATTTGTAGAGTACCCAAGACCTATTGTTTTTGGTGAGGTCGGTTAAGGGAAAGGGGTAGTTTACCTGCATCGTTTTATGTTTTAAAAGGGTATTTTTATGGCATAAGATAAGAGTCGCAAATTCAAACAAAATCAAATAATACTTTGCATACAGCCCTGATTTGTAGAGTACTCAAGACCTATTGATTGTGATGAAGATCGGTTAGGGGAAAGGGGTAGTTTACCTGCAACTGTTGTTTTAAATCCAGGGTAATTTTTTTATTTTTTATGGCAAACGATAACAGCCGCAAATTCAAACAGAATTAACTATTCTTTTGCATACAGGCCTGAATTATAGAGTTCTCAAGACCTGTTGGTTTTGGTGAAGATCGGTTAAGATAAAGGGGTAGTTTACCTGCAACATTTTATATTTTAACAAGGGTATTTTCTATGGCAAACGATAAAAGCCGCAAATGTAAACAGAATCAAATAATGTTTTGCATACAGCCCTGAATTATAGAGATCTCAAGACCTGTTGATTTTGGTGAAGATCGGGTAAGTGAAAGGGGTAGTTTACCAGCAACGTTTTTTTATCATGGTAATTTTTTTCTATGGCAAACGATAACAGCCGTAAATTCAAACAGAATCAAATAATGTTTTGCATACAGCCCTGTATTGTAGAGTTCTCAAACCTATTGGTGTTGGTGAAGATTGGTTAAGGGTAAGGGATAGTTTACCTGCAACATTTTATGTTTTAACAAGGGTAATTTTTTATATGACGAACGATAACTGCCGTAAATTCAAAGAGAATCAAATAATTTTTTGCAGGCTTTCCTGAATTGTAGAGATCTCAAGGCTTGTTGATTTTGGTGAAGATCGGTTAAGGGAAAGGGGTAGTTTACCTGCAACATTTTATATTGTAACTAGAGAAATGTTTTCATGATGAACGATAACTGACGCGCATTCAAACAGAATCAAATATTTTTTTGCATGCATCCCTGCATTGTAGAGGACTGAAGGTCTATTGATTTTGGTGAAGATCGGTTTAGAGAAAGGGGTAGTTTGCCAGCAACGTTTTATGTTTTAACAAGAGTAAAGTACTTAATTTTGATAAATAAAGTATCCTGATAAGAAGCTCATAATAATCTACTGTAGAAACGTAGATGAAATATCTATAAATGAAGATGTTAGGGGAACGAAGTGGGGGTAATTTTCTATTAATGAAAATTATAGTTGATGGTGGAGGGGAGAATTTTTTATATGTGTACTACGTTATCGGCAACAAAGAACTAGTTCTTTGTTAAAATTCCTTCCCGGGCTGTTTAGCCGTAGTCCAATGTTTTCTGCAAAACCAGACTTTTCGGCAGTGCCATCGACTGCCATCATCAGTGAAAATTGAGTGCGAAAACGTAAGGTGGTAAACGTTAGTGACCACAGTACTGTGGTTAAGGCTGAAGCAATAGAAAGAAGAAGTTTCTATGGAAATATTTCATTTTGAATATGATTTTAAATATAAATCTTAGAACCAGTGGCGAAGTTACATGGAAGCAATGCCTACACTAAAAATTCTGTAGAATAAAATTTATAAATACGTATGAACTACGTAACATAAAGATTATACATTGTTACTGTGACTGTCGAATTTATTAAGCCGAAATGTGCTTTACCGAGCGACCGCTAGATGGTGACAGGTGAGATTCGGCAAAAAGCGAATGAGGCAACGTGAACTTGCCTCAGCGTTTTTTGTATACATCGTATGTAAGCAATGTTCTGGCGTGATATGGAAGTGTGGGGAGGGGGTTTGTCCCGTGCTGTATACATAGAGCGTTGAGGCATGTCTCACTTCTATGGTGCAAACAGTTAAGTTAAAGCGCGCTGTGTTGTTTATAAGTGTGCTTATTTTATGCGGTTATTAAAAGTGTCCCGGTTATTCCGCTGAACTAACAGATGATCAAAATTGTTTTTTGAATTGTTTGTAACATTAAACATTTAATATATAGAAACTAATCAAGTTTAAAAAGTTCAAGTTCAATCAGATGTATTATTGTGTATGAGTTATGCAAGGATTGTTCAATAGAAACACGTTTAGAGCTGTAAAGCATTTTTTATTCAACGATTTTAAAAGAAGTCTCCATTAACATTAAGACATGAGTCCCACTCTTGCACTAATCTGTAGATTCCCTGCTAGTAAAATTCTTACGGCTGTTTGCGGAACCATTCGCCAACAGCAAACTCTACCTCAGCGTCCGATTTGAACCACCGTCTTTTAGTGATTCCTTAAAAAAAATTTAAGGTAAGATTTTGCCTACCCATTCATTAACTACTAGCTTCGCCACTGCTTAGAACATGGAAGTCATGTATGGTTCTCCATACCGATATTTTTCTATGGCAAACGATAACTGCCGCAAATTCAAACAGAATCAAATACTTTTTGCATACAGCCCTGATTTGTAGAGTACTCGTGACCTATTGTTTTTGGTGAAGATCGGTTGAGGGCAAGGGGTAGTTTACCTGCAACGGTTTTTTTTTTATCAAGGGAATTTTTTCTTTTTTTTGGCAAACGATAACAGCCGCAAATTCAAACAGAATCAAAAGATTATTTGCATACAGCCCTAAATTGTAGAGTTCTCAAGACCTATTGTTTTTGGTGAAGATCGGTTGAGGGAAAGGGGTAGTTTACCTGCAACGTTTTTTTAACAAGGGTATTTTCTATGGCAAACGATAACAGCCGCAAATTCAAACAGAATCAAATAATGTTTTGCATACAGCCCTGACTTGTAGAGTACTCAAGACCTTTTGTTTTTGGTGAAGATCGGTTAAGGGGAAGGGGTAGTTTACCTGCAACGTTTTTTTATCAAGCGTATTTTCTATGGCAAACGATAACTGCCGCAAATTCAAACAGAATCAAATAATTTTTTGCATACGTCCCTGAATTTTAGAGGTCTCAAGGACTTTCGATTTTGGTGAAGATCGGTTAAGGGGAAGGGGTAGTTTACCTGCAACCTTTTACGTTTTAACAAGAGTAAAGTACTTGAAAATTTATTTAAACTTTTTCAAACAATGGTAATTGTTAAAAATAAAATAATTTTGTTGCCAAGCAATAAAATTAAAATTTTTTCATTTTAATGTACATCATGTATAAGAGAAAATATATCGCGCTTGGCAGGCGATATTAAGATTTAAATATAAATCTTAGAATATGGAAGTCATGTATGGTTCTCCATACCGATAAAGTATTGCTGTCCAGTGGAAAGTGTTGACTGTGACTGTTGTTGGTTTTGCTTGGTGACATGGATCGAAGAAGAAAAACAAGTGATGTGTGGAGCTTTTTTGAATCAGTCGGTAACTGTGTTGCATTGTGCAACATTTGCAAAACAAAACTATCATATAAAAGTACAGTTAGTAATTTAAAAAAAACATTTACAAAGAAGCCATCCAACAGTTGCTCTTCCTACTATATCCACCCGAACTGCTGTGCAATCTTTGCCAAGAACAGAAACTTCTTCAGGTGATATATTGCAAATAGGACCAGATGTGCAAGAAAACTTAGTAGTAGAATCTTCCTCCCATTTTTTTAGTCCAGAGAGACCAACCACTTCAAGAGCTACTGACACCTTCCAAAATCAACCATCTTCATTTCAGTCGCCTGTTCCAACAAGTAAAAAACAAATGTCAATATCAACTTACATACCCAGAAAATTAGCAGTATCTGATAAAAACAAAATTGATGAGGCCATAATGAAACTTTTTATTTGGGATCTTCAACCATTTACAGTTGTTGAAGACAGAGGTTTCCGAAATTTGATGAATACTTGTGCCCCTAGTTATCAAATTCCTTCTAGAAAGTATTTTGCTAACACACTGTTACCAGCTTATTATGAAACAAAGGTAAATGAAATGAAAGAATCTATTAAAAAAGATGCACCAAGTGTTTGCTTGACAACTGACACATGGTCTTCTTCAACGAATGAAACTTTTAATGCAATTACTGCACATTACATTAATCAGGATTTTGAAATGAAACATATACTATTAGACTGTTCAGTTATCAAAATAAATAAAACATCTCAAAATTTAGCAGATGAAATTTTGCGTATTATAAATGAATGGGACTTGTCTGGAAAAATTTCAATTGTTATTACTGATAATGCCATAAATATTACTAGTGCTATACAAAGCATACTTAAGTGGAAGCATTTTGGATGTTATGCTCACACATTAAATTTAATTGTTCAAGACAGCCTGTTAATTGTAAATGACATAATCAAAAAAGTAAAAACAATTGTAACATTTTTTAAGAGAAGTAATATTGCACATTTAAAAATCACAAAATATCAAGAACAGATAGGTGTTCAGCAACCTAAAAAACTTCTGCAAGATGTTGTAACACGCTGGAATTCTGTTTACTATATGCTTAAACGATTTGTTGAACTGGAAGATGCTGTAAAACACTCTCCGGCATTACTAACAATAGACATAGAAACATTAACAGCTGAAGAATGGGGAATTTGTAAAGAACTGTGTGCTATTCTGCGACCTTGTGAGGAGGTAACAAAAGAAATGAGTGGAGAGAAATATATCACCGCCAGCCAGATAATACCTATAACCCAAGGATTAAAATTATCAATACAAAAGGTAAGTGTGAAATTAACTAAACCACTTGTCAGAGAAATTGCACTTAAACTTCTAGAAGGAATTTCTGTAAGGTTTGCTAATTTGGAAAAAAGCAAAACAATTTCACTTTGCATGATGCTTGACCCCAGGTACAAACACTACTTTTTTGAAGACAATGCTTCTCTAGAAAATACAAACAAATATGCAGCTGAACCAGTATCTTCACAAATTACAAAAAATTCAAGAACCAATACAAGCATTGAAACCAAAATAAATCTACAACCTAACATAACAGAGGAGGAAACAGTTTCAATTTGGGACCATTATAAAAACCAGATAAGCAAAGTTAAACAAATAGGGACATCTTTATCAATGGCTATACAAGAAGTAGATAAATATCTTCAAGACACACCAATAGAGAGAAGCGAAAATCCCTTACTGTGGTGGAAAGATCACCAACGTGTATACCCTAATCTTGCACATTTGGTCAGAACTAGATGTAACATGGTTGCAACATCCATTCCCTGTGAAAGGATATTTTCCAGGGCAGGAATAATTTTATCTGAACGAAGAACACGATTAACTTCGAGGAAAGTGCAACAGCTGATATTTTTAAATACAAATTTGAAATAGTGTCTGAATAACTGAAATTCTAGTATTTTAAAAACCATTCAGTAGTTTAATTTTACCTATAATGTGTTATTTGAGTGAAGCAAATTGTAATGTGAAAAGGTGTGACAAAGATTAGTTCATGACTTGTATATTCTGTGTACACTGGTGAATGGATCTGAAGATTTCCAGGTATGTAATGTATTTAATTTACTTTTGTTATTGCTTATTATTTATAAGTTTTTATTTATTTATTTATATTTATTTTATTACAGTGTTTTTATTATTTTTATTTGTAAAATTTTGTTTATTCATTCTTGTGGCTTACTGTTATGTTTTTATTATGTTTCTCATGTTCTTTTCACATTATTTGTTGTGGTATTACGTGTACTCTAAATTATTTCATTGCCTTGAGTTTCGCAACTGATTTGTCTAACCAATGGTAGTTTGTTCACTCCTAGTAAAAACTTAAATTGGTATTCCCAAAGGGAGATAGGCCTATAAATTCTCTTGTTTCTTATTTTCTTTTAAACAGTAATAGTTTAATAAAGTCACAGTGTAAAGTAACACTGTTAATACTTTTAGTTTCAATTTATTTCTTATAACAAATTATATAGGTAGTATAGGTTATATAATATCTTCAAATAAATACACTGCAAGTAGGCTTATTAATATATTAATAGGTTTAGCTAGGTGAAAATAAACCTACTTGCAGTGTATTTATTTGAAGATATTACATAGGAGACCTGCAGGAAACTAAAAACGAGTTACTTACAAATGAAAATATAGGTTATGTATATATAGTATATAATAACAGGTATTTGTACCTGTTATTTTTTGGAACGGTATTTTCATACCTAGTATTTTAAAATAACAGTTTTGCCCACCTCTAACAATTTTGTAATTCGTACTCCTGATACTAGTTGTTCCTCGTGATACGCCTAGTACAGTATTTGTAATACTCGTTTACTTGCAGTTCCTTGTGTACCAGTGATACGCCTAGTATTTAGCCTTGGCGTATTCGTTTACTTGTTACTTGTGAGTGTATAGTTGCGTAGGAGCGTGCCATGACTCGAAAAAGCAAGGCCGCGAATAACAGGTATTTCAACATTTCAGTCACTGTTACATCCGTTCCACAAAAATATCGTTCCAAAATACCTGTTACAGGTAAGTCGGCCGGCCTACCTCTACCGGTAGTCTTATAATAATTGGAAGCTTGTTTCAAATATATTATACTACATAGAAATGTTTATACACGCACGCGTGTGCACGTACGCGCACCCACCCAGGCAGGCATATTATATATATAATATTATATATTACTGTTATTATATATAATATTATATATATATATAAAATTTGTGATGTTTTCAATTTGTTTCTTCTGCAAGTAGTATAATTTCGTATATTCCTTTTAACACCTGACGCACGTTTCACTGAAAAATATCAGTATCATCAGAGGTTTCTAAGTAAATTAATAACAATCGAAATAATTCTATTAATATAAAATTAACGAATAATAAAAAATGATATATATATATATATATATATATATAATATCGCCTCCTTTCCGACTTAATTTTACATCTTGTGCCATTTTGTCAATGTTGTATGTGGACAGACTTGCTTACTTTTCTATTAAATGTAGAAATAGATTTTACCATTATTTTTTGCCGCAAACCATTTTATCTTGTTGTTTGATCCTTTTTCTATATGAATAGCTCATTACAATTATTGTTAATATTTCGTGTAAACAGCAGAGAGATGCTAAGTAGGACATTGTCTCAGCTAAGATTGCATGGTAAATCAAGACTCGCGCGTATTTCTTCCACCATTCACGTCACAGCGAAGCAACCAATGAGAGAGTAATTGGCCGGAGTGGCCTACCTTATATTCTAGTTACATTGTCTTATACCTTTTGTGAGCCGAAGAAGCGGAGAAGGTAATTTGTTTACTTAATGACAACTGCACGTTAGGTTAAGGTGAAAATAACGATAATAGTCATTGATAGGTAAGAAGAATGATGGCAGGGAAGTACTGTTATACAACGTACAGGATAAATTCAAGAGTAATGTGATATTACTGTAGCGTGCAACTGGAAAGACAATCTAACAACACTGTATTTATGGCGTAACTGAATACTAACAAGTAGAGCTCTATAATAGGCTTATAGGATTTATAGATCCTTAACATAGTGAACCAATCCTCATCAGTTCATACAAAATCGCATTAGAAATTATAAAATGTAGTAAAAGTTGCTATGTTTAATGTGTATGCGTGGGTGCGCGCCCGTGCGTCATCACTTCTAACCATAGTTCATGGAAGTAATACTTTATATCTTTCCCCATAGCAAGGTGGATTATATAGCATTCTCGTCACAATTTTTGATGTTTAATGATGTAAATATTAACTAAGATATAATAGGCTTAACTCATACACTTTGCCTAGTGGTTTACTGATCTGACTAGGTTGTGATTGACGTTTGCTTTCGAAAAATGAAGAGTTGAAACAACCATAGATAAATGACAGCAAGAATACAGTAACATTGAAACATACAAATATTCAACAGAAAATTGAGTATTACTGTTAGTATTACTATTATTACTTATAATAGATTGCAACACATCTACAGTACATGAATATATTTAGGCATGTGAATATAAGTAAATGATGGTTTCTCTAAACTGCATTTGTGATAATGTTTTCACATTGATTCAATACACATCAAAAATAAAAATGGTGGCTACTCAAGTTGACAACAAATTGGAGACAATAAATATATTGTTTACAACAATTATTATTGCAAATGAAAAGAAGAAATCAATATCATGTTCAGTATATTATTATTGAAACCATTTATTATATAATTTGTATTGAACTGAAGAATAAAATGAAGTAAACGATTTTGTAGACTTCCAAAATCAAAGTACATTAGAAAAGATTTAGACAAATAACACTTTCAGATTCTATACACTTTTGATTTAGTTAGTTATTTTCAGTATATATTTTATGTATGTAATGCCCACTTTTACTTGAATAAGTTTGTGTAATGTAAAGGCAGTGCAGTTCAGCTTGGTTAGGATCAAACTGTATCAGTAAATAAATAGTAATGAGCCATGTTATGTTGTACATGCAATAGCTTTATGGAGACGGGGGTATAAAATTGCTTTATAGTTTTTGAGGAAAATTTTATTTTTCGAAGGGCTTGTATATAATATTGGTTTGGTGAGTAATGTATTGTATTAAAGCAATTCATGGCATTTAATATTGTTAAAATATACAGTGTAAAATCTTGTACACAAATATACATGTTAACTAGCTACTGAATATTACTGTTTGGCCATGCACAATAATTAATTATAAACAAACAGTTGAGTATAAAAAAAATGTTATTGTAAGTTGGACATCCCTATTTTGCTATGTTAAATTGTGAAAATTCAAGTACATTTTTCTGAGAAATCATATAATTTTGTTTTTATTTCTATAATATGTTTAATATAACTTCCATATTGACACTGGGAACACAGCAGGAGTGCAGACGTGTTCTTTCATTTAGCCATTTGTAGCTGACATTAAGACGCCTCTCCCATACTAACAAACAAACATTGCCAACTCTTATCAGCATACAAACGCTTCTGTTTTCAATGATGTACCGGTAACACAATACATTTTGGATTTCTTAGCATTTTTTTAGGTGGTTTGTTCTAGTAATATTTTAGTAATGTTACCTTTTATGCTAATGGAAAACTCTTCAAAGTGGTCTCACTAGGTCATGAATTCCTTTTTTTATAGTTTACAAACCTCAGAATATTGTTTTGTTGTCCATTATAATATGTCAAGTGATTTAAAATTAAAATTAGTACAATTTATGTAATATTATTTGTTTGAAAGACATTCTATTTAAAATAGTTTTAATTAACTGAGCCCAGAAAGCTGTAAATTAGATGAAACACTTCTTTAGACTAATTGAAAACAGAACAAATATATTTGAAGTATTTTAAACTTGCCAGATGTGTAAAACTTTTGTTGTAAGTAACACTTTGGTGTTAGGCTGCTGGCAGTATTGCAACATATTCTCACAACTGTCAGTGTGATACTTATGTTAAACAAAATATAGAGTATAACTTCTGCAAACGATTTAACTCGGGGGTTTTATAAAAATTTTAGTATTCAGTTGATATCAGATTTTTATTTATGTCTCAGAATAATTCTAAAATGATGTCAAAATTCTTAGCCTATAATTTTTGGTAAATAGGAATTAAAGTCTGTGTGAAAATATGGACAAAGTGAAAAAAAAAATATAGACACCTGTTGTATGGTTTCCAAGAAAAGTGTACCTTTATGGGGTAAACATTTTTTGATGAAACATCATTATAGTTAGCACTGTGTTTCAATACTCTTCTGTACATTGGTTCATCCCAGTTACATATGCAGGCAGCATTAATGTGAGTTCTCATCTACATAAATTATCTCAAATCTCTTTTCAGCCAGAAACACTTTATTGTATTAACATGAATCACATCACACAAACTAAAATAAGGTACCCGTAGTGGTGAAACAGGTTTGACAATGTGAAGACGTTGTTTATTAATAATGATATATGCATTAAATAGAAAACATTGTTCTTAATCGACCGGACGTTATTCTTGTGCTAACTTGTGTGTGATGTAGGTTTTGTCTTATAACTACCAGTGTACTTTCATATGTTTCAGGTGTTAACAAGAGCAATTTATCCATCATAAGACAAATGGAAGAGATAAAATTTGAGGATAAGGTATACATTTTAAATGTAAAACCCATAGTTTTTACTATTGATATACGATTAACTTGTTACACACGTCATATACACTTACCTTAACATATCCACTCCTCAAGTGGAGTCGTCCACTCCACAAGTCTTCCTGATATTCTAATCAACTAATTTCTCTGTCAGTCTGTCTGTCTCTGTCTCTCTCTATCTCCCCCCCCCCCAAGCTGCCTTGGTATCCTCCAGATCACCTCACTTATGATGTCTCAATTTGCTGTTTTGACTTCATTGTCTCACACCCAGTTTCTGCAGAGTACAAGGTATGTCAACTAACTTCACGAACTCATCCTAGAAAATATGCTACAAATGCTTATTGCTGAGTACCGCTGTGGTCAAAGGTTACCAAGAAACGTGTTAATTTTTTATTTTGATTGACGGAATTTTTGCATCATGTAGAATCAGGTGAATTCCACTGGGCACTTTTTCACTTTGGTTCAGGGTTATATGCAAAGATCCAGGTTTCGTCACCTGTGATTATTCGGCCCAAAATATCGTCTTGCCTCTCCAACAGGTGTGTGTACAGTTCACCCCTCCTTTGCTGTTGATCATCGATGAGCTCCTTTGGGACCATTTTGGTACACACCTTGCGCATGCCAAGGTCTTCAGTTACAACTTTCTGCTCAGTTTCCCTATCAATGTTCACGTGGTCTGCTATGAATCTCATGGTCAGTGACCGATTTGCACACAGAATTTGATGAATTTTGGCAGTTTTTTCGCCGTTCGGCTTGTTACTGGCCGCCCTACCCTTTCTTCATCAGTCACTTGTTCCCTCCCTTCAGAAAACCGTTTAATCCATTTGTACACCGCCGGTTTCTTCATAGCAATCTCGGCATACACCTCCACTAACATTTCCCGTATTTCACATCCATTCTTGCCCTGTTTCACCAGAAATTTGATGTTTGTTTGTTGCTCTAATTCCAGCTTAGACATTTTCACGACTGTGCACAAGACACTGCAATGCCAAGACTATAAAATAAATCTTACAGAGCTGCTTGTATAGTGCTGCCCTCAGTGCTAAACGGTGGCAAGTTCTCTAATTGTCATATCTCATACATTAGTTTCAGTATTGGACACAATATTGGTTTATATATTCTTACTTTTGTGTCCTGTCTCAGATATTTTTTAGCCAAACAGTATGAGGCAGGCACACAACATGAGAGTTCATGACTTGCATTGAACTTTCTATCCGACCATCCGCTCTTGTGACTACCACTCTCAGGTATTTTATTCTCCAGTTGTAACACTCCCCACATCCACATTGTCAGTCTTTACTCGTTAATTTTCAACTCTTCATTTTGTTAGGGTTTATTTTCTATTATATGCTTCAGGTATGTGAACATACGTGTACCAACAGTCTGCTGGCTTGTGTTATGTGTCATTTGTTTTTTGAGTCTTTGTACTCATTACATGTCCTCATACATGTTTGTTAATATTTCAGTGCAATTGTGTTATTTGTGCTGGCAGTCTTAATGTACATTACTGTTTTCTTTTTCCTCCATTGTACAATTTCAGCCCCATAAGTGAAAGTTGCAGTACTGTGTTTTAAACACACACCAGCCATTGTTTTTCTAGTCCAGTCATTGTTACATAAAGACATTTCTTTTCCAAAATTAAAACAAAAGTCATTTCCATAACACCAGTGAGAGAACTGTATTATTTTCTTTCAATCTTAGTTTTATTTTTACACTTTTTGAAAAAGCCATTGTACAACAATAACTGTACTGCACAAATTTTTGAACCAGAAATTTGTAAAAAAAAAAAAAGCTTTTCTATATGTTTTTATTGTACCAGATATTGTAGTATAATTTGTATATATATTAGGCAATATTTTTGAATGATCAAGTACTTAATATGTTACCATATAAGACACTTTTAATAAGTGACTTATGTAGTTTCATCCCCAGAAATTTCCCCTCCACCAACTCCTTTCTGGGATAGGTGTAGCAAGGATTCCTGTGGTGGCAGGCGGGAGGACATATGTTGGAGGAGTCCAAAATTCGCCATTTGTTAGCCACTGTTAATGTTATTATCATAACCATTGGTGATACAATTGCATCCTTCAGAATTTATGTACATGACTCAGTAACTCAGTCACCCTCCATTCTAAGCCACTGCTCTCTAGATTACTTATGAATAACAGTCAATCAAGCACACAGTAGGCACCATGCTTTAACTGTAAAATTAACAAACTATTAATGGAAAAAGTATGTTAATAATTTTGTTTATTTCACAGTAGAGAATTAATCACATTTGACTTATTCAAATGTAGTACCTATCTTACTTCAATATCATTCAAATTCATATTACCTCATCATAACTAATAAATTTTAGTGTAACAATGTATTATTAAAATCTTTTTTAAAGATGGTGTTTCTCAGGTAAGATTATTTATCCTTTCGTTTCTCAGGTAAGATTATTTATCCTTGTATGTACCTTTCAGGTATATACTAGGGCAATTTGAAATGTTCATGACCTGATATTGAATCTGGAATAATTTTTGTATTTCAACACAGACTCCATGTAATTCAATATACTTGGTCCAGCGATGCTGCAGTGCTTTTATCTTATCGCAGAAGTTTGATTGTTCTAGGTCATCAAAACAATTTTTACTGTTCCTTTCAACTCGTTATTTGAGGAAAATAACCTCCCCCAGGGAATTTTTGACTTTTGGGAATAGTTCAATGTCAGATGGAGCTAAATCAGGCAAATAAGGCTGATACTGCAACAGATCATACTTCAACTCGGCAATTTTCGCCATAAAAACAATGCTTGCATTAAGTCTTGCATTATCCTGTTATAAAGTTATCTATTTCTGTACTAAACCTGATATTTTTTTTAATGAATTTTTTTATGTATTTGGTCTAAAAGGGTAGTATAATGCTCTTTATGCTTATCATTTGACCTTTTCATGATAATCTGTTAGGCCTAACAATATTCCCCTAGCATCTCAGAAAATGAGACCCATTCCTTTCCAGGAGACAAAATTGACTCTGCCTCTTTTGGAGGCAGAGAGCCATTGTACATACATTGTTTTGATTGCCGTTTTGTTTTATAGTGAAACGATGGTCCCAAGTTTTATTAGTAGTTACATGTCTACAAATAAACTGTAGTAAATGAAGGTCCAGCATCACCCAACATATCTTTCATCTCATTAAAAATTTCTGTTGGGATTAACCTTTTGTAACAAGAAAATTAAAATCTCAAAAGTCTTTATTATTTCTTTTACAGCCTCATGTAAAGCATTCTACTGTAACGGTATTAAATTTGTATATTAGTAAATTTGATTTTTTTATTTCTAGGATGTTTTGAAGGTCGTTATAAAAAAGGAAGTGGATGTAGAAGAAGCAGAGCCTGAACAGGTAATGTACAGAAACCTGATTATGTAAACCACAGCTAATGTGTTAGGTTGAAAATACCACTTGAAAATAGGATCACATTCATTTGTAGGTATTTACTTAAACATCAGCAGAATACCAATATCACAGTATACACAATATACAAACTTGGTTCTGAACCAAGTTTAAATCGAAGGTCAAAGCACCCCGATATTTTTTCTTTTGTTTGATTTGTGGATGTATTTAATATAACTTAAAACTATTTTTTAAAAAATATCCTGAGCCGTTTTTTCAAAACGTTAATTTTAGCAGTTAAAAATAAGTTTTTCACATATATTTGAAGAAACAGATATATTTGCGTATCTTAGCCTGCACCATTGTCCCTTTGTTCTTAGGAACAAATATAAAACCATCATATGGACACAATACATGCCAGCAACTATACTATGTTTGTAAACCTAACCATGGAAACATAAAGAAAAAGAAAGACAAAGCTTATTTTTCTCATAACAATAATAATTAGTTTTAGCCAATTGACCTAAAAGTGTGGTTGTGTACACAGCTCAAATCTCAATAATTATTTGTTTTATAATATTTCTGAGTTTTCGTGATTGCTGCAGATTTTTTTTGTCAAAATGTTGAATAAATCTAAAGATCATGCTTGAAGTCGTTCTGAAAATCGCATGAGGATTTGTTTATTCTGTCTCAAGAAAAAGGAAAAATGATAAAAATAGATGGCACTCTTAGAAAAAAATTGAAAATGTTATAGAATATAATCATGAAAATAATCGTCTTCCATGTATGTATGTAGTGCCTGTAAAATAAATGTTTACACATGTGTTAATAATATTAACAATAAAACAAGTATAAAGTTACCAGACTATTCACATTTCCTGTCTATACACAAAAATACGAGATCGAAATCTGCAAAATTTTGCAAGTTAAGTTTGTGTGAGTTAGTGAGGAAACCAGGACATTCTTAACTTTTTTAAAAATCATTCATGTATCTGGTAAAAAACCTAAAAAATTTATATAGAAAAAGTACACAAAGTGTCTTTTAGAACTTTCAAGAAGAAAACAACATATTTGTAATTCTTCAAACCACTATAACAACTTGAAAGAACACATAAAACATATATTGTAACTTTTTTATTCTTTTGGTAATATTAAATTTATTCAAATTACAACTCCCACTTACCTTTCAACTTGATCTGACCGGATCGCATAGTGTGGACTAACCCATTTCGTTCGACGAACTCTGACAGTACATAAACGAATTAAGGCCTTGAAAAAAATTTAACTCTCAATTGTATGGAAGAGAAATTAGATTTTTTATTAATAAGAAATGTTGAATTGATAAAACTTCGTGTTACATGTTGTGCAACTCTTGCACCTTACCGACTAGGGCTTACCTTATCCTTTATACAGATACAAACAATTATATATTTCACACATAAACACAGAACAGCCCAGCATTGCACACTCACTACTCACATTCCATTATAAAACCCCCATTTACCCGATTGAATACATGATTTTAGATCACTACCGGCAACGCGTTCTTCTGTGACCTCGTGGCCAGCCCGCGGTAGGTCGAAAACGTCTCGAAAAGGACGAAACTGAATCACAAATTTGGATATTATTGTTCTACAACTCTCCTCCCATCCTGTCACTGGTTTTAGAAAATGACTACTTCACTTTCATTATCAAATACTAATGAAATTATATGAGCATATTTAGCTCGCGTGTCGGCGCCGACACAGTCAGTGACGAACTGCACAATGTTTTTCCTCGAGTCGCGGGAAATGAGCAGTCACGGCCATCCGGTTTTAGTCGCCGTTGGTGATTAATTGCGGTGGCATAACCATTTTATGCATGGATTATAACTGGCATGTGTGTGTGTGTCCAGAGGCCGATATTGGCATCTGCTCTGCTGATGTCGCTCACAGTAGGCGGAGTTTGACGCTGTTTTCCGGTAGCCGGTCACTTGGAACTAATAACTTCTCGTCCCAGCGCCATGTTGGTCTCAACTGCGGTGTCACTCACGGCGTCAGTGCCGATCCCCGCCCGGCTGAGTTGCATACGGGCGTCAAAACACATGCACAGAGTTCTTAGAATTTTGGGGGAGGTAAATTCTTCTGCCGTGTTACACCACTGAAATTGCGCGTCGCTTTTGTTCCAAACGCTGTTTCTCAACCTCGTGCTGTTGCTTGGACAATAACGTTGCACAATACAATTACAGTTTTTTCAAATTTATTATACCAGTCCGCCCGAAAACGAAATAAGTAACAATATAATAATGCCCCAAACGGTTAAAAATAAAAACACCCAAAAATGACCCGCTACAATACCCCCTCGATGAGAATTCTGCTGTCCACGACAGAAGAAATCTCATCGATAACCCCGAAGAGGACCGGTGAGGAACTGGGGCCAACAACCCCCTGGTTCTTAATCTGCATGGGTACACGACCCCCCTGGCTCAGCGACCATGGACTCATCTGAACGAGATCACTGGACTTCTCCGTAAGAGATCCCAACACCGAGAAATCGATCAGACTCGCACCATAGCCCACTTCGCCCTTCAACATACTACCCCCAAAAATCCTCAATCCCTGGCTAAAATCATTCCAGCTCCTCCGCCGATATGGATCCCCTTTTTGCAAGCTGGGCTGCCTTTGGCAAATACTGGGCTCACACACTCTAACATTACATATTACCATAACACATAAGAATAAAACTTTCTTTTAAAATTTATCAAAAATTTAAAAAATTCAAAATTCAAAAAAAAATAATCTTTTATCAAAAATTCTCTTCCTGTTTTTTCTAACTTTTTGCTTCACATGACTTAACCTAGACATTTCTACTAATATAAACATTTCTATTCTAACATGGAGAATCACTTATAGTCTACCAATCTGAGGCAATACAGTAAAAGAAACATGGTTAATACACACATAATAAAAAATCATTATCTAAAATAGTCATTCGCTGGCAGGCGAAAAATCTAGTTTTTTTTTCTCAAAAAAATTTAAAAAATTTTCAAATTTTAAAATTCAAAAAAATTTAAATTTATTCATTAAAAAATTTTATTGCATTTATTTATTAAATAACATTTATTAAAATTATCCAAATATTGGTTTGAATTAATCAAACAAACAAATTAAAATTGGATTCCTACTATACAAGTTTAGTAGGTGTATGACCTCATCAGCTGATCATAACTAGGTCAAGTCCAAAATCCTTGACCTACATATGTTATATATGATTTCTGAAAACACATTGACCATCTGTAATATCCTAACTTTGAAATACAAACATACTAACAAAATATCTTTAAAACAAACAAAATATCAAGATAATAATCAAGTTGACATTTAAATTATTTAAAACAAACAATTCTTGACTTTACATTATTTTCAAATTTTATTAAAATTCTGTCACTGGTTGAAAAAACAATTGTATATTCTTTATTATAAATTCCTCTCTTTAGTTAACAGTTTAATTCTACATTACTTTGGGTGTTGTAAATCATTTATTCTCAATTACTGTATTAGATCTCTATACATATATAAACTTTCTCCCTCTGACTCTAATATTAATCAACTTCCATTCTCATGACACCCAACTCTATCAAAAATATCTACTAATCAGGACATTCTAAACCCCAACTTACCATTTAACACAATTCGCCACCTGCTCTACATATAAAATACTCTCTAACCCTTTGTATAGGATACGTGTTTCCCCGCCCCCAAAAAACTCAATTCCCTTATTTGGCGGCCCGGATTCTACCTAAGGCGGCCCCTTCCCCACTAAAATCTATCCCTATCCCGTCCCAACCCTTGTTGCGGACTCCTACATTACACTACCCTCTAATACAAAATTGCCATCCCCAAAAAATCTCAATCTCATTACATTACTACAAATACACAAAATAACCTCATTAACTATAAAAACAACAATATATCATTCAAAATCTACATAAAGTCTCCATTACCACTGTGTCAACATTAATACTTCACCAACTCTGTTATATCACATCAACTCAAAACAACATTACATTATATTCATCTCCATCATTTCACATTCAGCTTTTAATTCAACTTGGACAGGTCTGCATGTCCCATAAAACATTTATCACCCATCAATTATCTTTTATTAATTGGCATAAATTATTGTTATTTTATTTCTCATATTCTTTTTATCTTTACTTCAAAATATCTGTAGTACACTAAACATTAATTACTTGTAACATTTACAAACCAATATACCAGTGACGTTATTGCTGATCAGCTGGTATCCTAACATAATAAAAACACATCTCAAAATTGAACAAATTACATGGAATATACATATTTATTTTTATTTATTCTACCTTCTCACCTCATTGCTTCCCCTTTTTTCTGATTCTGATGCTTATGTTAACCTGCCAGACGATTTACTTATTGGCTTAAACAAATACACACATAATAAAATTACATATTCTTATCAATGCTTATCTAATAGACAACAATAACATAATACACTTAAACTTATAGCATGAACACCTTAATTTACGAGTCTGAGCATATAATTATGTGGACAGAGCACAAGCATTTTTGATTGGATTAAACCTTGAATAAGCAAAAAACTTTTACGTCATAAAATTTTAAATTCGTGACTCCTTTGCGTCACCTCCCAGCCACACACACTATTTCAGATTATGGAGGACTGTCTCGCCCTTTCGCTTCCACAGAGACTGTATATTTTGGAGCAGGGTTTTACCTCTCCGTGTCTCTGCTTCCGCTATTAAGTTTTAAAGTTATGAACATCAATATGTTCTTGTTATATACTCATACACCCTTAAAAACGGATCTGCCACCTGGCTCTGCTGTTCCTACGCGAACAGAGTGGCAGCCGCTGTTCCCTAGTACCGGAGATTTCCTCTAATGTCCCCCCATTGAATTTCAAATTAATACCAATTTCCAGTCAGCTATGGTCAAGGGACTTGATATGACCATAGCTGGCCGCTAGCCAAAACCACGGTTAGTGCTGGTAAGACAGTAACCGCCCGAAAAGTCGAGGAAATCTAAACTTTAATTTCACTTCCTGTTTCATATCAATATTTTTTATGTGCGACACGGTCATTTAATATGGTGTGTAAAAAATTTTTTATTTACACGTATAAGGTGTGCCGCACATTTATCGCCAGTTTGGCCTCCGATGGAGGTAACACTCACTGCTACCCCCAACCCTTTTCGCTACTTGTGAGAGCACAGGCAACCCCCACAATAGCCGCTTAATAACTAACTAATTACTTGATACATGAAATTAATCTTTCTACAAATGCCGTTCAACACTCCATTGTTATTATCACTTCATTGAGCACCAAACTACCCCCCAAAGTCATCCCCACTTCTTGTATTGACAACAAGTTTATATTTTGTTACACATCGTTTCCAAACGTTCCCACACTCACTGCTACTAAAACTCGACAATTATATTGGTTCACTTAATGCTAAAATTTATTTAAATTTACAATTATACATTTCCAAAAAATTTATATCCTTTTTTTTTTTTTTTTTTTTTTATGTAAAATCTGTGACCGCCTGAAAATGGGGTTTTGCCGAGATGGAGTGGGGGACGGACAGACACCATACATGAATTCACGTTCCCCTAATCTACCATTAACGCACATTACCTTTTTTTTTTTTTTTTTTTTTTTTTCAAAAACCTTAATTACAATTTATACAAATCCGCTCTCCCTCTCATTTATCCATGCATGCCGTCTGTCTAGCCCCCAACCCATCTCCACAGAATCTGTTTTCTTAATATACTGGAACTTTTATCATTTGCTAAATTTTTATTTTGCAAATGACAGTGGTGAAATAATACTTGAAACATTGCTTTTTTTTTTTTTTTTTTTTTTTTTTTTTTTTTTTTTTTTTTTTTTTTTTTTTTTAATCACTCTAAGGCAGTGCAGGCACGTGACAGTTACCTCAAAATTGTTGTACCCAGAGTGTATAAATAATTTTAATTCGTCACGTACCTCTTTTGGGGTCCCCCTCCCCGTTCAAATATATGTGGTTAAATTTCTATTTTGTACCAATTTTGGTGGAGCCGGACCATCGTTGTTTTCACTGCCCGAAGGAAGATCCTGCCAACCATGGCCCGCCTCCGATTTCCGCATTCCACGGCCAGGACTGGTAAGATCGTGGCCGCCCGAAAATGGGGGAGGAGCCCTTCTAAAAACATAAAAGAATAATTAAATAACATTCATACCTTTACAATTTAATACAATCCTTATGCTGACCAAAATAATTTAAAATTTGTCGCATTGTGCGTACCTACTATCTCCCTGGTTTCTCTATTCTGTAACACATAGGAATTTTTCATTTTTATTTCCACTACCTCGTACGGCCCCTCGTACAATAAGAAAAACTTCTTGATCTCCTTATCTTGTGCACTTGATAAATCGTGTCGTCGTACCAATACCAGCTGTCCAAGCTCATACTTCGTCCACTTACCTTTCCTATCATGGCGCTGTTTTCTCCTCTCTCCCTTCGTCAACAAACTCTCATTCGCTAGTCTAAGTTTAACCTCGTTGCTAATAGTGTTGGTTTCCGGTGGATATTCAATTAATTGTTCCAAAATCCTCTGTGGGCGCTTTCCTCTTATTAACTCGTAAGGCGTGAACCCCGTCGACTCGTGGGTGGTGCAGTTTAGCCAGTTTTCAATCTTCTGCACATAGACTGGCCACTCGCTATGTTTGGCGTGGCAGTATGTTCGAAAAATTCTTCCCAACTCCCTCATGACTCTCTCCGCCTGATTGGACTGCGGGTGATATACTGCGGTGTGTTTTGGGATGATACCTTCCCATCCAAGAGTCTGGCGCCATCTTCCGCTGATGAACTGCGGCCCATGGTCGGATAATATCACCTTCGGCTTTCCCACGTTGATCATGTAGTCGCGTGTGATCTTCTCGCTCAGCACCTTGCTCGTTGCTCGCTTCACGCTATATAGTCTGACATATTTGGAAAAAGTGTCAAGTACAACAAAAATATGCATCACTCCACCCCTACCTTTCGGCAATGGGCCGTACAAATCTACAGCTACCAAATCGAATGGTTTTTCTACTTTAATATAATTTAGTTCTCCCTCTAACCTATAATTTACAACTTTGGATTTCTGACATAACTCGCAAACTCTAAGTATTCTTCGGACGCGTTTCTCCATATTCTTAAATAAACAAGATTCCTTTAATACATTCACACACTTCCGTGCCCCAAAATGCCCGTACCTAAGATGACAGTCCCACACTATTTTCTCTATCAACCCTTCAGGTATAACTAACCTCCAATCCCTCTCTCTCCCCTCTACTTTTTTAAACAAACTCCCTTTAAACACTTGAAAATATTGTTTATACCCAAACTCATCTATATCTGATTCTAAGCTAATAATGATCTTATTTAATTTACCATCCGCCCTTTGCATTATATTTATATCCTTTAATTCTTCCCCAAAAAGTTTATCTTCCCGGGATAGTCTATAAATTTCTATCTCTTTAATATCTCTACCTGTTCTATTTCTGTCTGTGTCTACTCGTGATAGTGTGTCTGGCACCCTGTTCTCTACACCCTTAATGTATTCCCAAGAAAAATTATACTCTTGAAGAGCTAACACCCACCTGGTTATCCGGCTGTGTGTGAGTTTACAAGTATTCAGGAACGACAGCGCTTTATGGTCCGTCCTGATGATGGTTCTGTTACCCAGCAGATACGTTCGGAACTTCCTCACAGCGAACACTATACTGAGGAGCTCCTTTTCGGTGGTAGTGTAGTTGCACTCTGCAGCTAGCAATGTCCGGCTGGCGAAGGCGATGGTTTTATGCTCTTTCTCCTCGTCCTCTTGGTAGAGTTCTGCTCCCAATGCTATATTACTAGCGTCTGTCTGCAAATAAAATTTGTCATTAAAATTGGGATGGTTCATTAATATCATGTCTGTGAACTTAATTTTGATGTCATTAAACGTCGCTCTTTCGTTATCGCCCCATCTCCATTGCTTGTTCTTCTGTAACACTGCGCTGAGTCGGGCCGTCGTCTGTGCGTAGTTCCTCTGAAACTTCCTGTAAAAATTACAAAGACCAAGAAAACTTTGCAATTGTTTTATATTTTTGGGCTCCGGGAACTTCAGGATGGATTCTACTTTATCCGGATTGGCACGTATTCCTGTAGGTGTTATGATGAAACCTAAAAAATGTATCTCAGTTTGCAAAAATTTCGATTTGTCCCAATTCACTGTCAAACCTCCCTGATATAACTTCTCCAAAACATATTCCAAATGCTCTACATGCTCTTCAAATGTTCTGGATGCTATTAAAATGTCATCAACGTAAATAGTTAAAAAATCTAAGTTGTGTGGTTGCAAAATTTCGTCAAGACACTTGATAAAGCTAGCTACACTTGTGTTCAAACCGAACGGTAGTCTCTTAAATTGATAATTCTTTCCATTAAATAAAAAAAGCTGTATATTTTCTACTATTTGCTGCCAATGGAACTTGCCAATACCCGGCGGTTAGGTCTAAAGAAGTCATATATTGTACGCCGCTAAACTTCTGAAATATTTCTTCAATAGCTTCGGGTGACTCCCTGTCTGGAATAATTATTTGATTGATTTTGCGGGCATCTAAACATAACCTAACTCTACCATCTTTTTTAATCACTACCACTAAGGGGTTAGAATATGGTGACACAGATCGCTCAATTATATCTCCGTCTAACATTTTCTCTAACTCAAGCTGGACCGCTCTTCTCTTCGCATAGGGCACCGGATAACTTCTTTGCACATAGGGTGCGTGTTCCCTTACCTTTAACTCGCATTCATAGTTTCTTGCCCTCCCTGGTACATCGGCAAACACTTCTCTAAAATTCTCTACTACCCGCCACAACGATTCACGTTGAGAACTCCCCATCACGCCACCCTCACTACAAAATTTCAGTGCTCTTTCATTCCATAAGTGATCCCCATTCTCCTCATACTCTATCTTACTCTCACTACACACATTCATACTAATTTCCATGTCTTGTTTATCATTCCGATTGTATATCACCCTTACCCCTGGAATTCTTACCGCATCTAACACCCGTTCAAAATTAATACGGACTGGTTCCCCTTCATTATTTAATTCTAATACCCGTTTATGAAAATCAATCACCGCCTTATTTTTAATCAGAAAATCATTTCCAAGTATAACCTCAAGATTTAATCCCCGTACAACTAGAAATGTATTATCATACCCTACCCCGTTAATTATCATGTTTAAATGTACTTGTTTCGTGACTCTCTTACTTCTAACTCCCGTAATACCTACAATCGTCACCCCCGCTACTGGTAAAGATGGAATATTTTTATTTATTTCTTTTAATTCATCTAATACATGTTCAGAAATAACAGAGATTTCGCTACCCGTATCGATTAAAGTTTTAATCTCCTTACCTTCTATGTTGATTTTCACCTCAGTCAGTCCATTCTCCCGTCTCACTGCTTCGAAGTCTTCCTCCTCCAATAATTCCTCCGATAAATCTGTAATCACAATGTTATTTTGGTATCTATCATCCATTTGGACCCCAGAAACTTCCGGCGACAATGGTCGGGTCCGGTGTTCCATTGTCCCTCTTAGTTTCCCGCAGAGGTGCTCGCCACTGCATGGTTGTATCCTCGCTCGTGCTGGTTTCCTCGCGGTTCATGAGTTTGGCCTCTCTGTGCTCCTCCTGGGCCCTCTCCCCTTCGCTGGTATGCATGCTGGTTCTGTGCGGGTGGTGGTCCCTGTCGCTGACCCGGTCTCTCTCTCCTGCATCTAAAACAAAAATTTTGTGTCGCATAATTCTCTTGTGAACATGCTGGACAAGTCCATTTTGGTCCTCGGTTATTTTGTTCTCGTCTGGAATATGCCGGTCCATTTGTAGGTCCCCTCGGCGGTCCCTGATTACCTCCATTATTTCCATTCTGCTGGTTCTGACGGCGACTCAATTCTTGGTCCCGGATGTTCTGAAACACATCTAAAATATTTTCTAATTCGCTAATATTAGCTACCTCCCTTGTCATAAGTGTTATCTGTACTTCCCTTGGCAAATGCTTGCTGATATGCCTCACAAAGGATCTAAATGGCAATGGCGGTTCTAAGTATTTCGCCTCGTTAAATATTTTCATTACATACCCTGTTATATTATTATTGGGCCCCCCGAAATTCCCTGTTCCCATGATTCTACTTCGTAACACTTCTTGATCTTCTTCCGACCAATATTTATTTATAAATGCATACTCAAAATTTTCAAAGCACTCCCATTCCGTTTTATGTACTTCGGCCCATATCTCCGAACTACCTTTAAAACATTTTAAAATTTTTAATAATTGGACTTCCCAGTTATTAGTACTGAACTTATTGAACTCTCTCACTCTGCTTATGAACTGCATAGGGTGTACTTTTTTGTTATCACAACTGAATGTCTCTAACTCAACTTCACTGCTTACGTCACGAGTCATAATTACTCGCTCGGTAACAGTGTTAACTTGTTGGCTGATGGCCTTGCTCAATTCATTTTTAACATTCATTAATTTAAGGTTATTATCACATTCAAGGTCACTTATTGTATTATGTATGGTCTTGAACTCAATCTTACAATTATTTTCTATGTCTCTTATTTTACTATTATTATTTTCAATCTGGCTCATAGCATAACCAATCTTACATTCGGTATTGGTATTACCTTCACTTATTTGCTTCTCAACAATAGTATTTATAATGCTATATTGTTCCGTGATCTGTTTCTCTACTTTATTAGTTATATCATTGGTTATATCAGAAACACGGCACTCTAATTGCTCAGTTAATGACTCTGACAGGTGTAATTTCATACTTTCACAACGTTCATCAATATGTTTGTCTAATACACTACTCAAATTATCAAATTAACTATTAATATTCTGCTGAAACTGAATATTCTGTTCTTTAATTTCATTAAAAATAACATCATTTTTAATATTCTGCTGTTCGCATTTTATTTTCTGTTCTTTGAATTCGTTACTTAAAATCTCAAGTTTCTCGTCATTTCTATCAAGACGCTTATTTATTGCATTGAAATTACTATTCATATTATTCAAAATTATATCATTATCATCAAAACGTTTATTGAGGTTATTGAGGTCATTATTCTGTTTATCGAATTTGTTGTCCATTTTTCGTAAAAAACTCATTATATCTAGTTCCTCTGATTGTTTACTTTTATTAGTTGAAACGGGGGTCAATTGAATCCCCGAATCAACATCTGTTTCGTTTGGTTGTGGTTGAGACGCAATCGGAGTGGAATGAACTATTACATTACTGCCGCCAGCTGTTTCTGTAACAGCACCCGTCTCCCCCCTCAACATACCACTTTCATCAAGCGATTGCGACTCAAGGCCACTTTCACTCATAATTGAATTTACTATACTACTTTTTTCTGTATTCTCGGACATTTTTACTTTATCTATTTTGTCTTACGTAACAACTACCAATGATTAGTCTTTTTTCAAAACTGATATTACAACATCAATTTACTTTCACGACCGTATTCCGTTCAATGTACTGTCACATGTAGGCCGTTGTAATAACTTTTTTGTTATATTACATCCTGGTCACGGCACCAATTGTAACTTTTTTATTCTTTTGGTAATATTAAATTTATTCAAATTACAACTCCCACTTACCTTTCAACTTGATCTGACCGGATCGCATAGTGTGGACTAACCCATTTCGTTCGACGAACTCTGACAGTACATAAACGAATTAAGGCCTTGAAAAAAATTTAACTCTCAATTGTATGGAAGAGAAATTAGATTTTTTATTAATAAGAAATGTTGAATTGATAAAACTTCGTGTTACATGTTGTGCAACTCTTGCACCTTACCGACTAGGGCTTACCTTATCCTTTATACAGATACAAACAATTATATATTTCACACATAAACACAGAACAGCCCAGCATTGCACACTCACTACTCACATTCCATTATAAAACCCCCATTTACCCGATTGAATACATGATTTTAGATCACTACCGGCAACGCGTTCTTCTGTGACCTCGTGGCCAGCCCGCGGTAGGTCGAAAACGTCTCGAAAAGGACGAAACTGAATCACAAATTTGGATATTATTGTTCTACAACTCTCCTCCCATCCTGTCACTGGTTTTAGAAAATGACTACTTCACTTTCATTATCAAATACTAATGAAATTATATGAGCATATTTAGCTCGCGTGTCGGCGCCGACACAGTCAGTGACGAACTGCACAATGTTTTTCCTCGAGTCGCGGGAAATGAGCAGTCACGGCCATCCGGTTTTAGTCGCCGTTGGTGATTAATTGCGGTGGCATAACCATTTTATGCATGGATTATAACTGGCATGTGTGTGTGTCCAGAGGCCGATATTGGCATCTGCTCTGCTGATGTCGCTCACAGTAGGCGGAGTTTGACGCTGTTTTCCGGTAGCCGGTCACTTGGAACTAATAACTTCTCGTCCCAGCGCCATGTTGGTCTCAACTGCGGTGTCACTCACGGCGTCAGTGCCGATCCCCGCCCGGCTGAGTTGCATACGGGCGTCAAAACACATGCACAGAGTTCTTAGAATTTTGGGGGAGGTAAATTCTTCTGCCGTGTTACACCACTGAAATTGCGCGTCGCTTTTGTTCCAAACGCTGTTTCTCAACCTCGTGCTGTTGCTTGGACAATAACGTTGCACAATACAATTACAGTTTTTTCAAATTTATTATACCAGTCCGCCCGAAAACGAAATAAGTAACAATATAATAATGCCCCAAACGGTTAAAAATAAAAACACCCAAAAATGACCCGCTACAATATTACCACCTGAACATAAAAAATTCAGAACACATAATATGTGAACTGTATTATACAACCCTTAAGTCCCTTCTCACTATCTTCTAAAGCCCCACTCTTGGGTTCGTCAATTTATGTCTTAACGGGTATCTCCTCATTAAAACCTCTCTCCAATTAGTGCCAATTTATTACGTGTCTTATTTTAATATGTGTTATAATATTGTTAAGTATATCTCCTTTCCTCTCTATTTAATATAATTGTGTTATTGTATGTGAAAATTATGTGTATAGGGTGTAATTCGAATTTTTCGCTCAAGCCTATTGTGTGTTGAGAAGAGCAGAAATTTTTATTGTATTCTCCTCTCTTTAATACCTAAGCAGTCCGCAAGTAGCGCTGTGGTTCCCAAGCAGCGGAAATTTGTAGGTTAACCCCCCGCGTATGGTGCTTATTGGTTACACTCTTTACTTATCTTATTTCTTGTTCACACTACTTTAAATCTTATATAAATGGGAAGATATTGAAATTCTGAAATGATTCTTTATTAATAGTTAATATTTCTTGTCCAACAAAGTTGTTTCTCTTACGTTAGATACGAAAGGCTATAAGTCAGAAGTAATCGATTATCGATCGGATTCAAGGTTTTATATTAATCTTAGTTATGATTTTATATTTCTTTAAATACAGGGCGTGAAGGTTCTTTCAACTGTTAGTAAGATCAGAAAATGCATAAATAGGAATACAAGGTATTACAATATAGAGTTAAGTTTTTATTAAATAATATTTAAAATAATTGTATTTTACCGTCCGCTCGGCATCGTGACTCGATGAGGCCGTGTACAGGTAACCCTTTCGTCTTGACAGCAACAGATCAGCATGCCGATGAATTAGCTCTCGTTAGTCTACGTTCCAAGTTGAAAATAAAGTTTAATTCTTGGTCCTAGGATGATGCAGAAATACCGCTCCTTTTGTTCACCAATGTCCGAGTTTTTGTGATTACGTGCTTCGACGGAATTCGAATCCAACTACGTTTTTCTATTGGATTGTGTAAACTGCAAGTTCCAATGTAATTTGGTGTTTATTTTCGTTTCGTTTGCGTTATAGGATTATATCACTTTATGCAGGTAGTTATTTCTCTGGTTTTGTTAATTGAGTAATTTAACATTTGTTCATTATCTGGAATTTGGCAATCCGAGTTCTTCCTTTATTTTTCGTTACTTCGTGTATCGTTTTTATATTGTCCAATTATATAATATGGTTAACTGCTAGTGGACCAAACTATAGCGATTTATTATTCATTTATTTTAAATTTCGATGTACTTGGTATTTAAATTAAATCACATTTTTTCTGAGCATTCTTAACTAAACTATCTTCGTTCATGTCAAATTATCTAATAATCAGATCAACAAATTCTATCTACTTTGTCATCCCTAGCAACCCTCTTTTTTATTCTTATTCGATAGTATGTTATATTATAATCATTTCATACAATGTTCTTCCACTCATCAAAATAATCCCTTTCTAAACTTCCATTATATCCGAATATAATCTGACTTATGGCTTGTTTACTAATTCTTATATATTTTGCTGTCTTTTACTCTTAGTCTGTTTAATTTAACAAATATTATTTTTCAGTTACCAAACATTATCTATTGGTATCATTGCACTATGGCATTATAATAATTTATTTAATTTGAGTTTATTTATTTGTTATTATTAATTATTAACTTCTACTAACTCCTTAGATTTTATTTAGTATTTGTTACTAATTTCTTTACCTAACCTTTCTGATCTGACTTACTATATAATGTTACTGGTTGTTAGGCCTATCATTATACCATGATCTACTTCCGAATTTAACTTGTTCCTATCTGCAATATTATAAAATCTTTTATCTATTTATGACATTGTGGTATTAAACTCTTTTGTATCCCGTTAACAATTATAGCCTTTTTATCCAAGTTTACAATTATAATCATCTTATTATCTAAGTACATGTATACAAATAATTAATTTTATAAAATCTAACAAAAGCTTTATCATGACCTATAGATAACACATAAAATGAAATTAATTAGTAATCAGTTACTGATTTCAACAACAGCTCTACAATGGTAAATTAATAACATATAATACTTGTAATCTTTTAGTCCCTTCTATTCGGGCGCAAAATGTAATCTCTGATAATGTACAATGTATTTTGTCTGTATTCGTAAATACTCTAGGGCGCCATGTTGTACAAGTGTTATGATCGACATTTACTTTTAGGGCCAGAATTCGTGTAACACGTACCAGTTTAGTGGAACCAATTACCTGAAATAAAGACACATCAAATAACATATAAAAAGTATTTATTAATATTAAACATTGATAAGTATTACATAGATATAGATATCTGGACGATAGATTGCGCCATGGGCGTTGTCCACATGAAATTACACTATACAAAAAATATACGCTGCATTATAATACATGTTATAGGATAAGACATACCTTTATTATTTAAATGTAAATTTCAGCACAACCCAACACTTATAAATTTTAACCCACACACTCAAACACTCTCTCTTCCATCCTCATGGTTCAAACTTTTATAACTTTTATAAATTATGGAGCTCCTTTTATTAGATTGAAATTTTAAAATAAAATGAATTTCTACAATAAAATGATATTGGGAAATTATGAAATCAGGATTGTATAAGGAACGTTCTCACCAATTTCGTGGTGGCCTCCTCGTACTACTCGTATCGTCCTGTCATCGGCACAATCGGTGTATTTTTACGGCGCTTGACGGGGCACTTTCGTGTCAACCCACGTAACCCACCGTCGTGGGACCGATTCTATACGTCGATCTTTTACGGACGATTTAATCGGTCGAGGACGCCTACACAAAGTCGAACTATAACTCTCCTTAATACATTTTGATTGTAGATATTTACTGTTTATACTGTTTATTAACCACCTATAGTGGTCTAAAAAGTTAAAATTCACCCGAGAGTGAATTGGTTTTGCCGGCCGGCACTGATCAGTTGCTGCAGCGAAATGACGACAATTCCTTGTTGAATTCTGCGGAAGTGGGGTGTACTGACGTCACATTTTCTTTGTTTAACTTGTTGACATCGCCGTTTTGTCGTGATCAACACATTCTCAGCCTCTGACGTAATTAAGGCTTGGCTTGCTTATCGCAATAACTGCACACTGTTTTTATGACATTTTACAGATTCTGCTACGAATTAGTTCAAATCCTGGCAAATATTGTGATATAGTCCACTCACTGTAAATTCGATATCGGGTGTTTGAGGTCGGGTTGGGTATTTCAAAAAATAGAAAAATACAATATTTATGATCTCGTTACCATATTTTAGGTAATTATAAAATGTACCATGATTGTACCATCACATACTTAATTAACTGATATTCTATTAACAGAAAACTTTCACTTGTTAACACAAAATATAACATCACTATCATGGTAACAATATAACATGATACAATTAATAACAAGTATTTTTGAGTAACTTAAGTCATACACCATTTACTCATTCTCATCTACTTTAAAACATCAATTATTCTGAAATAGTTAACATTAGTTTTTTACAATATGTGTCAATGTCTGTTATTTACCTCTCACTGAACCTTGAGGTTTATTATTATTAACATTATTACTTGCTTATATTTTTACCTTGCATTCTTATTTTATTTAAACAATCATGGGTTGGGTTTCTGACCTTTTACAAGTGTGGATAATTAATACATTTTCTCCTCTATTCTAAATCTTATAATTTGGTTTATGTAACGTCGAGGACCGTATTTCTGTTACATTACATATGCTTCCCCTCCTAAAGAAGTTTAGTTTACCTGAATATAATTTGGGTCAAAATAAACTTATATCTTTTTCATGCCTTTAAATATCCTCCTTATATTCATCGTAAAGTTTTAATGGTAAATGATGGAATTCTTAAGGTAGCATTTTGGACTTGTATTCACCTTCCTCTATTTGATGACAATTCATTAATTATATTAATACTCTTGGCTTGTTTCTCTTAAACATTACTTGTCAATGATTGGTCACAATAATCAGTAGAACTTAGTTTTAATTTTCTCCTATTTCTAGTTACTTCTACAAATGCGTTTCTCCATTGACCTTCTGTCATCTATCTTCCTTCTGTTTTCTTCCTTCATACTTTTGGAATCTGATGTCAATCTTCCCAGCGGTTCTATTATCCCTTAAATATTCAATTTCCCTAACATTCCCTAACATGTGAGGTGGTACAGTTCAGAGAGGCACTGTTTGGCTTCATACTCTGCTGCCCATACTACACTTCAATATAATACTGCTGGAATTCATCTACAGTCAGCTATAAAAAATACAATAATATAGTAGTCTCTTTATTTAATTAATAATAAACATCTTGGGGATTCGTTACGCTGTCGCGTTTATATTTAATTATTCATATATTCCTTTCTTCTTGATTCCATCTTATTTTCATTAGCTATTTTCAGATAACATTTTTGACAGTCATTATTTGTAACTATTTTTGATCTTCTTTTTTGTGACAGAAATTCTACGTACTATCCCTTCATTTATTATTCTCATTTCCAAGAAATTCTAAATTGTATTTGCATTAATTATCATCATTACTTAGTTTCAGCTTGTTTATAGTCATTAAATTATCCATTGTTCTGCTTATTTTACCATCTTGTCTGATCACATTACCACTAATTATGTTGACATGTATTTTTCTTATTCCATTTAACATCACACTGGTTATAAACAATTATGTAATCTGTTCTTCGATTCTCTTGGCATTTTGGCATGCATCTTAAATCATATTTTTTTTTTTTTTAATTATTTTGTATAAGTTTTTTCTTTATATAGTTTGTTAACATTGGGGTTTTACTCTTAAATCTTCAAAATAATTTCTTTGTAAACACATATAGTAAGACGTTCTTACTTCTTTTTGAATTTTGTGGTTTTATTAAATCTTCAAAATAATTTCTTTGTAAATATATAGTAAGACGTTCTTACTACTTTTTGAATTTTGTGGTTTTATTAAATCCTCAAAATAATTTCTTTGTAAATATATAGTAAGACGTTCTTACATCTTTTTGAATTTTGTGGTTTTATTTTTAAATCTTCGTCTTAGTGTTTCTATTAATATATTATTTTTTATTCCTTATTTAATATTATTTACTTAGTTCCTTTCTTTCCAAATGGTTGCCTGGTTGGTTTTCAGAAAATCAGTCCCCTTTTTCTGGTTGACTACTTCTTCTTCTAACCATGGTCCATTAATTCAGGTACTCCTTTTCCTCGGATTACTTTAGTGTTCATAATATAATTTTGGTACTTGTTAAATACCTCTTGTGTATATGGTATTGGAACTCTGTTGATTCGAAGTCATCCCTTAAGTCACGGTTTTCAGTCATAGTTAGATCCCTTTCAACTAGCAGGTATTGTATCTCATCTAATCTAACATAATCACCCATATTTAATACCATTCTTTTCTCTTTGATATCTGGACTATTTACCAAATAATTTACAGGTATCTTCCGTATTAAAGATATAAATGATATTGTCTGATATTCTTCGATTGTTAATATATTTAATTGAGGTTTAAGCTTATTTAAGTTTTTCTTTATTATTCTATTGTGATTTATTTTTGATAATTTTATTAAAATTTTTCTATAACTCTTGCCTTTAATTAACTCCCTTCGTTCATTAATTGGGATGTTGAATGCATTAATCAATCCACCCTTCCTCATCTCCAATTCTTCTTTTGTATTTAATAATTTCTTTCTACCTATTTTTCTTATTTTCTTGATATTCTCTTCTGTGTTTGGATTCGTTTTAATACCTTCGGAAGTGCTGTCTATTGTTTCATTCCTATTCTCTAAATCACTATCCATTGGTTTCATTAATGTTTCATGGTGTCTCTTGTTATATTCTCTCATTTGGTTTAAGGTTTCATTTTGTATGTCATTAATTTTATTTTGTATTTCTATTAAAATTCTCATCATCTCCTTCATGCTCGTCTCTTCTTCTTGTGTGGGTTCTGGCATTTTCTTCTGTTGCTTCACTTTGACTATTTCTACTTCTTGTTGCATATTTGATTGTTCTAAGTTTTTATGATTTGGCATTCCTATAAATTCTTCTGTTTGATTATGTTCCTTCCTCCAGTGACACATATCTTCTCTGGATAGTTCAAACATCACCCTTATCCATTCCCTTAATTCTGTGTTTTCTGTTTGTATTGGGTTTTCAGGTGGTCTTATTACTCGTCTCCATTGTTCATATTCTTCCTGAGTATATTGTTCTGTCACCTGGGCGTATACTCCTGTTCTTTCGTTTTTCATTTGTGCTTCATTATTGTCCCATCTTTCCCAATCTTCTTCAGTCATTCTTTCCACATTGTTATCACCTTTTTCGTGGGTTGTCCCTATAGTCTTTTCTTTATTACACCTGGCATCTAACTCCCACACTTCATCATAAATCTCTCTCAATGTCATTTTGTCGTTGGAGTTCCCATTGCATTCGTACGACTCATCTGTGCTCTTTCGTGATCCGTGGTATTCGTTTTTATGTATCCCATCTCCTTGCTGAATTTTTTAAATAGCACTGTCATCCATTCCGCGTAACTTAAACGTCTCTCTTGTCCTGGCATTTTCGTTTCCTGTTGTATCATAGCTCTTTATTGCATTTCTCTGTCTCTAACAGCTGCCTGCTCTAGTTAAGTAATATTTATAAAATTATGGTTTTACTTAACTTAAGCCCTACACTAGTTGAGCGCCAATTTATTATATAACCGTTAAGTCCCTTCTCACTATCTTCTAAAGCCCCACTCTTGGGTTCGTCAATTTATGTATTAACGGGCGGGTATCTCCTCATTAAAACCTCTCTCCAATTAGTGCCAATTTATTACGTGTCTTATTTTAATATGTGTTATAATATTGTTTTAAGTATATCTCCTTTCCTCTCTATTTAATATAATTGAATCAGCCTGAGGAGAAAGGGAACAAGTCAAAAATGCCATTTTTTTTGTATTTTGTGAAAACTGTTCTTTAAGGCAAGGCAAATTGTACTGTGAAGAAAGGGACCATGTCATAACAGTGTTTAGGCTATAAATTGCAAGATGGAGCTAGCTGTACTGCGGAGGAAGGGATCAAGTCACTGACATGATCCCTTACTCCTCAGTACCATAATTACCATAGCTTTCATTAGCTTGCATGGTATCTCTAAGAAAAGAGTTTATAGGTTAGCAAAGCTTCTCCAGCTTGGCAAAACTCCACAAGATAAAAGAGGCAGTAATCCTAACCCTGCTAAAATTTCTGAGCACACATTACAATTAATAAATGAGCATATAAGTAGTTTTCCTGTCAAGAAATCCCATTACAGCAACCGAGAAATGGAATATCTTGACGCTCGTTTAAATATTAAAATTATATATGATCTTTTCATAAAGAAATATCCAGATAGTGATATTAAATATGACTTTTTTCGAAAATACTTTTCAGAAAACTTTAAACTTAGGTTTGGTAGACCTCAAGTGGATGTTTGCTCGAAGTGTGAAGAGCTTGGAGCAAAAATTAAGAATACATTTTTGTGTGACAGCGCTAAACGTGCAGCAGAGGCTGAACTTAATATCCACAAAAGAAGAGCTGATAAATTTTATAAATCAATGCAAGAAGCTAAAGAGAGATGTTCACACAATGAAAGTGTTGGAGCGATTCCATTTGACTTCATGCAAAATCTCCCTCTGCCCTCAATCCCTGTACAAGAAATTTTTTACATTCGCCAGTTATGGATTAATGACTTTAATATACATGACCTAAAAACTGGTACTTGTGTAATATATCTTTACCATTAGGGTCAGGCTAGAAAGGGTGCAAATGAAGTTGCCTCTTTTTTGTCTCATTATATTAAAAACTTTATGCCTAAAAATGTGACAGAGTTAACTTTGTTTTCTGACTCATGTCCTGGACAGAATAGAAACCACACTGTCCTGAGACTGTGTTCTGGATTAGTAAGTACTGGGAGCCTACACAAAATAGTGTACAAATTTCCTGAAAGGGGGCACTCTTTCCTGGCATGTGTCCGAGACTTCGGTGTATTTAAAAAGAAAATAGCAAGATCTGATCGGATATACACCCCAAGGGACTACTTGGAAATAATTTGCAACGCTAAATCAAATACGTTTGTGTGTATGGTGGACAGTAGTTACATTTTTGATTTTGATAAATGGTGGCCGAAATACTTCAAGAAAACTGTTTTTCCTGTGGAGACAAGTACAGCAGAAACGCCTAGAAATAAAAAGCAGTCTTTTATGCCTAGTCGTTTCAAAGAATTTGGTTTTAGTTCTGATGATCCTGGAGTTGTTGTTGCTCGACCATATATTAATAGCTGTGTAGTTCATACATTCCGACTTGGGAAACCTAATCTGTCTGTCATTTCTTTGGAACCAACACGAGCATATCCCGACAACGGCGTGCCAATTAATAACAAAAAACTGGAAGACATTAAAAAGTTGCAAAAATACGTGGAATGCAACGTAGAATCTCTGAACTTTTATCAAGAAATAGCTGCGTGGAACGGTACTGATGCAGACAATGAAGAAAATTAGTATCAAACAGTGTGTTATGGTTTTATATATTTCTGAATCATTGTTATTATTAACTTTTCAAAAACACTGTGCTATTTTTCTAATATGACCTGATGTAAAGACTCAAATTAGTAGTCATTTTTTTAAATTCTGATAAAGGTTGAATTTTGTGTATTTAAAGTTCAGAATCATTGACATTTTTTACTTTACTTCAAAACAAACTCTTTCGGATGCAAGGAATAATTTTTAGTTTTAGTTAATTTTTTAGCATTATCTACAACAACGTTTTTTTACATTCAGATAAATGTTGTACTGTGTTTTTACTTGTTCCTGAATTTATTGATATTTTTTACTAACCTGATGAAAAAGGCTCTAGTTTAGTTTGATTAGTCTTTAGTTTTAACTTAAATCCTATCATAAGATTGTCATTTTTCCAAACTCTTTACAATATGGAATTTGTAATAAATGTAGCCAATTTTTGCTACACAAATATATATTTCGATGGATAAATGATTGTACTAAACAAATATAATATTTTTAAGTAATAACTAAAGTCTATTGCATTTATGATTTCGGTAACCAGTTTTCTTTAAACTCGATTCTGACACTTTTTGCAACGAAACACTTTCAGGAGGAAGGAAACATGTCAACAAAAATTAAAACCAAATTCTGGTCACACAAAAGACATTTAGTACAAAATACATTAAAAAACAATTTAGTGCTATCATAGTGAATTCACACACAAAAATTGGAGAGGATAATATAAAATGTGTGAGTTTAATTTAATTTTTCCTTCCTCCTGAAAAGTTGCAAAAAATGACTTGTTCCCTTTCTCCTCAGCCTGATTCAATTGTGTTATTGTATATGAAAATTATGTGTATAGGGTGTAATTCGAATTTTTCGCTCAAGCCTATTCTGTGTTGAAGAGAAGAGGAGAAATTTTTATTGTATTCTCCTCTCTTTAATACCTAAGCAGTCCGCGAGTAGCGCTGTGGTTCCCAGGCAGCGGAAATTTGTAGGTTAACCCCCCGCGTACGGTGATTATTGGTTACACTCTTTACTTATCTTATTTCTTGTTCACACTACTTTAAATCTTATATAAATGAGAAGATATTGAAATTCTGAAATGATTCTTTATTAATAGTTAATATTTCTTGTCCAACAAAGTTGTTTCTCTTACGTTAGATACGAAAGGCTATAAGTCAGAAGTAATCGATTATCGATCGGATTCAAGGTTTTATATTAATCTTAGTTATGATTTTATATTTCTTTAAATACAGGGCGTGAAGGTTCTTTCAACTGTTAGTAAGATCAGAAAATGCATAAATAGGAATACAAGGTATTACAATGTAGAGTTAAGTTTTTATCAAAATAATATTTAAAATAATTGTATTTTACCGTCCGCTCGGCATTGTGACTCGATGAAGCCGTGTACAGGTAACCCTTTCGTCTTGACAGCAACAGATCAGCATGCAGATGAATTAGCTCTTGTTAGTCTACGTTCCAAGTTGAAAATAAAGTTTAATTCTTCATCGTGGGATGATGCAGAGATACCGCTCCTTTTGTTCACCAATGTCCGAGTTTTTGTGATTACGTGCTTCGACGGAATTCGAATCCAACTACGTTTTTCTATTGGATTGTGTAAACTGCAAGTTCCAATGTAATTTGGTGTTTATTTTCGTTTTGTTTGCGTTATAGGGTTATATCACTTTATGCAGGTAGTTATTTCTCTGGTTTTGTTAATTGAGTAATTTAACATTTGTTCATTATCTGGAATTTGGCAATCCGAGTTCTTCCTTTATTTTTCGTTACTTCGTGTATCGTTTTTATATTGTCCAATTATATAATATGGTTAACTGCTAGTGGACCAAACTATTGCGATTTATTATTCATTTATTTTAAATTTCGATGTACTTGGTATTTAAATTAAATCAAATTTTTTCTGAGCATCTCTTAACTAAACTATCTTCGTTCATGTCAAATTATCTAATAATCAGATCAACAAATTCTATCTACTTTGTCATCCCTAGCAACCCTCTTTTTTTATTCGTATTCGATAGTATGTTATATTATAATCATTTCATACAATGTTCTTCCACTCATCAAAATAATCCCTTTCTAAACTTCCATTATATCCGAATATAATCTGACTTATGGCTTGTTTACTAATGCTATATATTTTGCTGTCTTTTACTCTTAGTCTGTTTAATTTAACAAATATTATTTTTCAGTTACCAAACATTATCTATTGGTATCATTGCACTATGGCATTATAATAATTTATTTAATTTGAGTTTATTTATTTGTTATTATTAATTATTATTAACTTCTACTAACTCCTTAGATTTTATTTATTATTTGTTACTAATTTCTTTACCTAACCTTTCTGATCTGACTTACTATATAATGTTACTGGTTGTTAGGCCTATCATTATACCATGATCTACTTCCGAATTTAACTTGTTCCTATCTGCAATATTATAAAATCTTTTACCTATTTATGACATTGTGGTATTAAACTCTTTTGTATCCCGTTAACAATTATAGCCTTTTTATCCAAGTTTACAATTATAATCATCTTATTATCTAAGTACATGTATACAAATAATTAATTTTATAACATCTAACAAAAGCTTTATCATGACCTATAGATAACACATAAAATGAAATTAATTAGTAATCAGTTACTGATTTCAACAACAGCTCTACAATGGTAAATTAATAACATATACTTAATTAACTGATATTCTATTAACAGAAAACTTTCACTTGTTAACACAAAATATAACATCACTATCATGATAACAATATAACATGATACAATTAATAACAAGTACTTTTGATTAACTTAAGTCATACACCATTTACTCATTCTCATCTACTTTAAAACATCAATTATTCTGAAATAGTTAACATTAGTTTTTTACAATATGTGTCAATGTGTTATTTCCCTCTCACTGAACCTTGAGGTTTATTATTATTAACATTATTACTTGCTTATCTTTTTACCTTGCATTCTTATTTTATTTAAACAATCATGGGTTGGGTTTCTGACCTTGTACAAGTGTGGATAATTAATAAATTTTCTCGTCTATTCTAAATCTTATAATTTGGTTTATGTAACGTCGAGGACCGTATTTCTGTTACGTTACAACTGATAAAAAAGATATTTTTATAAAAAAAACCCTAATAATACACAGAGAAATGTTGGGAAAATAACTTTACCTCAAGTGCATGGTAAGCAACTGACGATTTCTGTTAACTCACTACAACAACCAAGCAATTTAAGGCAACAGCATATTACTGCTGAAGATATGTCAAAAATAAAAACCATTTCTCTTTCCTTCAAAATGATTCGTTGTCTTTCTTCTGCTATTCGCGTTGCTACAAAGAATCGCAAAAATTTCAAACCAAATTTGACACAGAAACTGATTCTCTTGATTCATACTTTGACATCAAAAAGTGTGATTTTGTAAATGTCAAAAATAATATAAAAAATAATGTTATAGAACCTGTAGTGTTCTGTAACAATTTAAATGGATTAATTGAATATGTAAAAGGAAATAGGCAACTTGAGCAAGTCCATTTGAAGTTTGGAATGCATGGTGGTGGAGGTTTCTTGAAAGTCTGTCTTTCGGTTCAGTCAATTGACAAATTGAATTGTGAAAGTGACATCCCCCTTCGCCAGTCTTATAACCAAGGTGTTGCAGCTAAAAGGTTTATGGGTTCTGGAGTCAAAAAGTTATTTTTACTGGGGTTGGCACCATGTGTGCAAGAAAATTATGATAAAATTTTAATGCTATGGTCACTTTTATGTATCAATGAATTTAAAGGAACTGCTGCCACAGATTTGAAATTTGAAAATATGCTAACAGGTATTACATCACACACAAGCAGTTTTCCGTGGACATGGTGTACTGCATTAAAAGACAAATTAAATGTATGTGGTGCATATAGAACAATTGGGGATTGTTTAGAAAATTATGACACATGGGAAAAAGCAGGATGTAATAAAGGAAACGCTAAATACTATAAGAACTCCATATATTCTTCGATTATTTCAAGTAATGCAAACACTGAAATAATTGATATAATACCGCCACCGGAACTACACTTAATGATTGGTGTAGTTAATATTATATTTAAACACATGAAGTTAGTTTGACTTGGGCCAAGACATGCTGTGTTGGACAAGAGATAACTCATCGAACTCCTACTTTGGAGGCAATTCTTGCAAATTCCTCCTCGATACAGTGGACTTACTGCGAGTGAACTGCCAATATTGGTTGTTTGAAATATGTCAAGTGTTTAAAGGATTTTCAAGATGTTGTCAATTCTTGTTTTGCTACAGTTCTCAATCCAAAGTTTAAAGATTACATAAGTCAATTCCTGGATTTCGTTGTCAATGACGTGTCCGTTACTTAACTAAATAACTGTAAGGCTGTAAGGTAAAACTTTACGTTTTTACTTATAAAAAACTTAGTGTTCCGAGTCGTCAATACTATAGTGATATTTAATTCAATTCCGTAAGAGTTATATCGATTTGAAAATTAATATTACTTTGAAAGTTCCTGCAGTCTTTTTTCATGTCGCCTATTTATATTCAAAAATGCACAGAGGACTTGGTTTCTTTAGTAAACAGGCCATGCAATCTGTGCATTCTGATTTTCAAAAAACATGGGCTAAATACAAAGTTAGAAGTATCAACCGAGACTATTCATTTCAATTGCTGAAAGCCATGCGCGAGTAAAATAGTTGTGATATTTAATATATAGTTGTCATGTTTTCTACACATTAATGTTTGTACAATTAAATTTATTATAGTTAAAAACATTATTTACACTGTACTTGTAAATTTACATGCCTAATAATTTGTAACGGGACAGAATAGGGTGATAAAGAATTTTAATAAATGTCAACTTAAATATTGTACAACCTTTGGGGAACCTCTGTTTAACCAAGAGACATGTAAGTTTATTATGAAACATCAGCCTGGGTTGATGCCTGGCATCATTTAGTCTAGACGCGTTACACAATCACCTACAGTTTGTGCCATCTGTGAATTACAGAAAATACGAAGGTAATTCGTTGATTTCACCGGGTGGCAAGAAAGTGTAGAATTTGATTCTAGAACATTTTAAACCAACCAATCAGAGCTCGGATTGGTGATCACGTGATCAGTCTCACACCCCGTAATGTGCGTCCCAACGCCAGTATAGGGGCCCAGTCGACTGAAATTCTTCAGACCACGTGGTCTTAAAGTAACCAGTGCTCGAGCAATTATACAGCCGGCCGACTAAAAATATAACTTCAGTAATGTAAATGTGAGTGCAACACACAATTGAAATGGTTCAAGACAGTGGTAAATATTGAAACGGTTTAAGAAGACAAATTCCGAAACTTGTGCGTGGAATATAGTGAGTCGACAGTAATGGCGTAACAACTTGGAACGACGGAGAAAGGATGAGTACTTAACATAAACTATTGCCTAAAATTTTGACACAGATATAATTTGTACCTTACAAATCAAATAATCCCCAAGCTCAATAAATAGGGTTTAGTAGAATATCAATGTTGTGGACTTATTCACCCTTACCCCACATAAATACATCAATAAATACGTACATAAATAATTATTTCTACTTACCACGTGTTTATAGCACTTCCGGTGAGCACGTGCTCCCGACACACACATTATTTTTTATGCCCAGGGTCCAGAGTTCTATAAGCGAGATTGCAGAAACAGCAGGATTGTATGAAATAATGGAACTGATCACAATTTAGTGGTGTAAAAACTTTGTTTAATCGGTATCTCATTTGCATATTTAATATTCATGAATACAAAATGGGGGCTTATACAACACCTACAGCATGGCGGCCATATAACTTCCGCCCTCTTATTAATAGCTTACTTTTCAAATAACGGTTCCCTATTTACTTTCATTACATCAAACACATTGTATACTGCAGTATTTCTACTCTTTAATATTTTCATTAAATCGTGTTACTAAAACACAAACCAACGCCTATTCTAAAATAAGATGCCGGCATGTTCTCTCTCTCTCTCTCTCTCTCTCTCTCTCTCTCTCTCTCTCTCTCTCTCTCTCTCTCTCTCTCTCTCTCTCATTTTTGGTACATTAAATTTTGTTATTCATACTTTTCGAGCTCGCTTATTTTTATAAAAAGGTATTATTTAGTTTTGCACTTTCCTGAAAATGTTGAGGTTGGCTGTTCAAATGTTGTCCATGGCTTGCACGATGTTCGGCGTACTTAGATGTCTGAAGTACTCTCGATTCTGCTTGTCTGTCCTGTTTTCACTATGGTTTACAACACTTTTGCTGGTAAGATTTATGCCAGCACACTTTTCAACGTGTTCACTCCATGAAGATGTACCGCAGACATATTGTCATAAAAATCGACAGGTGGTGGGGATTAATCTTGATTAATTCTTTGTCTGATACATATGACGGCATTGTTTTACGTCATCGTTATCACGTGTTATAGTAGGAATAAACCTAACCTAAAACGTTAATGCGCGGTGAGTCACTGTGCAGTGTACACTGTTCGCCCGATGCGCGTATTCAAGTTACAAATTAATATAGTTCATTATTTTAATAATCCGTTATTTGTGGTCATCATGACATGGTTTTTAACGTTTGACAAACATATCTGATATGTGCTATAAATTTTATGCTTGACAATGGGACAAGAGTCTTTAAACATGTCGTAATAAGAAGGGACATCAAATACGATAAGTAACAGACGGTTAGTATAATATATTTTTCATATAGTTATCACGTGTGTCGCATTTTGTTATGACAATTCAGCATTGTCGATCAGTGCAACCATCGAGTACATCTTATTTCACACGTACGCTCTTGGCCTTGAGACAAATTATACAGATGAAACTGCGTCATGTATTTAAATATGGGGGAGTTGACCTAACTCTCTTTTACATATGAAAATATAATAAAAATACATACAATATTCCCTAGTACCATAATTCCTTAAGACACGTTTGTACTGTCACAAAACCCCCTCAATGATAGGTTTTATGCCGAAGCATAAAAACTATCGTTGACCCATTCACACGTCCTAAAGGGATCAGCCCAGATATGTCGCCACAACCCCCTGTAGGGTTTACATAAAAAAAAATACAATCACTTACCCTTGGTCCAATGATGATGACCGTACCTGCCTGACCTTCCTGGACTTCTCATGAGAGATCCCAACACCGTAAGGCCATTTGGCATTTAACGCTCCTGCTCTGACGCACCGGCCAGCTCAGGACCGCCGTCACAACACCATCACACTCTGAAACATCGAATACAAAATTTTTTAAAATAGTGGCCTTATATATTCCCATATCCGCGACTGATGTGTCTCCCCTTAGCTGCATTGGTTTGTGTTTAGAGGCATTGGTTTGCTTAACTCTAAAATTCTTTCATAATATAAACACAAGATTTAGAATAGAAAATCCATTTCCCTTTTCACCATTCCTACACATATTAAAGCTTTCTGACTCCAGTCAATATTACCTTACTTCCTGCATCACAAGAAAACATATTCTTATACTAACCATAACACATAAAACAAAATTTTAATTTTCAAACGCAACAACAACTATCTCTTATCATATAAAATTCAACACAATTTGTTTATGGCAGACACTCTACCTTATTTAAACTTTGTTTACTCAGCTTTAACGATACTCATATTTCTTTGCAACAGAATCAGAATGATATTTGTATGTTCAATAACAATATCAATACAACATAATAAAACACTGAACATTACACATTAACATTGTTACATTTACATTAAACAATTTACATTTACACAACTTGTATCAAAACTTTATAACATTATTATTATCAACTCTCTATTAACTCTTTTATCATTCTTTTATATCAACTTTAAATTATTTAACATTTAACTATTTAACTATTTAACATTTGTTACAATGAGATTCTATAAAAAATTTCAAGTTTATTATTAACCTTTCTGTTACATCACCTTTCTACTATGAATTTTCTTTTTCTAACCTTTTCATCAATACTTATCTAGTTTGGGTGACTCTCTATTATTCAGTATAATCTATATCTTATTTTAGCATTTATCTATCTAACCTTACTCACCCTTATTTTTATTTTTTTATTTTTTTTTTTACTAACCATTACTACCAACCATTAACATATTATGACACCAATCTCTCAATAACAACCCCCTTCAACATTAATTCTATTTATACCGTTCACTTCTTTAAATGAAATTTCTATTACCTCTTTGTACTAGGACGTGTGTACCCGAACTCTACCAACTCATTCCCTTATCGGTTCCTGACCCTTTCAGGTAACCCGTAACCCTCTTTAAATCTATTCCTCCCGCCATGACGCCTGTCGCTTATGACTCCCTACACCACTACCCTTACTACAAAATGTCACCATCAACTATTTACTCTTTAATCACATTATTCATCTTCTCTACATATAATCACTAACTACTGTGTCCCTAAAATATCTAACACCCTCTTTGTGTATTATCTGTATCTCAACTTCTTATTCTCTCTAATTCCCATTAAAGTTAATTCTGACTAATTCATATGCCTTATTTATCATTATCACCCAAACTCTTATCTTTTATAATATTTCACCTTAATATGATCATTAAACATTACTCTGGAAAATTCATCACTTACCTCTTAATAACAATGTAATTCCATATTCACACATATTATATGTTTAATCATTTATGATTCATTAGAATCTAGATCTCATCATTGTTAAATTCATCATCACAATTAATTATTCTTCAATTATTTAAAATTCTACAGTTACTTTCCTCTGAGAACAAAGTAAACATTATAAGTATTATTAAAGCCATTTCTATTACCTACATCGTTTACATAAAATACATATAATACACAACATCAAAAGTACATCAATACCTGGACATCAACACACAAAAATATACAATCCAAATTATCATTTAATCATTGACCATAAATCAGTTCATAAAACAGTCCATCTTGAAACCACACTATCACATAATTAAATGTTCATAACACAATAAAATATTTATCCACCATCATCAAATAATAGTCTTATCTTACGTACACACAACTCATTTTTAATTAAGTACATTATATCATCTTTTGTAATATAATAACTATTTAAATCTGTTTTATCCATTATACCATAGTAATACTCTGCAGGATTACTCCACATTACTATATCATAAAACTTGTCAACATTCGGTATGGTCCTGTCACCTTCAGTAAGATTAGTCACAATCAGGTAAGTTACAAAGTCATTATTTTCATCATCATCTCCTACTACCTCAGTTTCACTATAAGGTAAGTTCTTATTTTTATTACTTCTCTCTCCACCTAGCCTTTCTGTAAATTCTTCCCAAGTTCTATTTACTTTAAAAATCTTTATCTCCCTCTTTCTCTCACAATACCTCTCACTCTCAAAATATATCTCTATCATACCAGGCTACATTCTCTTTCTCTATATTTGCATAGGGCACTACTACTTCATAAAAACACCCCCTGGCTTTTACCAGGTACATCAACACAAAAAACTAAGGGATCATTTGGAGACCACATGTCTCCCACATAAATTCTAGAGGAACCTTCGTCCTCAAACAACATTTGTGGAGTCTTTACTCCACTTATACCACTGGGAAAATTTGCCCTCTGCAACCCTGCTACAAGTATACTTTCTCTACACTTTCTCTAACTCATCACACACTGACATTCCATCATCATATTCTACTCCCATTAAAATCTCATTATCACTACCAATATTCTCACCATTATTTTCTAATACCATATTTTTATTTTTATAATTATAATTCTCCCCACTACTTACCTTGTCATCTTTGTTTTCATTCAATTTATCTATTTCTCTATTATTCTCTAACTCCATTTCATCTAAACGTGCATGCATTTCGTCGATTCTTTTATTAAAGTTAAAATTTTGTCTTTTGATTTCATTGATATAATTTTTTAAATCGCTCTTTTGCTCTTTCAGTTCGTCAAACTTTACGTTCTGTTCATCAAACTTCATATCGAGTTTATTAAATTTCTCATTTAAAAGCATTTGCATTATTTTGATCATATCATTGTCGTCAGTCTTTTTATTCGCGACTGGTGTTGAGTGCACACCTTCACTCATAATTATCGATTCTGTTATGCTATTTTGGCTGTCAGTAATGTTGATGTTTTCATTATGGTTTGCCATATTGAGAAGAGAAAGAAAAAAAACTCTTGTTTAACTATCTTTAGGGAATATAACAGCTCTATATCTATCTAATGCAACAATACATAACCTACAATCATCGCTATAACCTATTATGTGTTATGCCGTATTATTTTTGTACCAACTGTTTCTGCTCTCTGGCTTATTTATATATTTATGATTTTATATAAAGTCCCAGTTCGGTCGCCATTGTGGACTTACTCACCCTCACCCCACATAAATACATAAATAAATACATACATAAATAATTCTTTCTACTTACCACGTGTTTATAGCACTTCCGGTGAGCACGTGCTCCCGACACACATTATTTTTTATGCCCAGGGTCCAGAGTTCTATAAGCGAGATTGCAGAAACAGCAGGATTGTATGAAATAATGGAACTGATCACAATTTAGTGGTGTAAAAACTTTGTTTAATCGGTATCTCATTTGCATATTTAATATTCATGAATACAAAATGGGGGCTTATACAACACCTACAGCATGGTGGCCATATAACTTCCGCCCTCTTATTAATAGCTTACTTTTCAAATAACGGTTCCCTATTTACTTTCATTACATCAAACACATTGTATACTGCAGTATTTCTACTCTTTAATATTTTCATTAAATCGTGTTACTAAAACACAAACCAACGCCTATTCTAAAATAAGATGCCGGCATGTTCTCACACCCCCTCTCTCTCTCTCTCTCTCTCTCTCTCTCTCATTTTTGGTACATTAAATTTTGTTATTCATACTTTTCGAGCTCGCTTATTTTTATAAAAAGGTATTATTTAGTTTTGCACTTTCCTGAAAATGTTGAGGTTGGCTGTTCAAATGTTGTCCATGGCTTGCCCGATGCTCGGCGTACTTAGATGTCCGAAGTACTCTCGATTCTGCTTGTCTGTCCTGTTTTCACTGACTTTACATCATGGGTTATTAACTTTCAGATACTTGTTTAATAGCAGTTACATTTTGATGGTTTACAACACTTTTGCTGGTAAGATTTACGCCAGCACACTTTTCAACGTGTTCACTCCATGAAGATGTACCGCAGACATATTGTCGTACAAATTGACAGGTGGTGGGGATTAACCTTTATTAATTCTTTGTCTGATACATATGACGGCATTGTTTTACGTCATCGTTATCACGTGTGTCGCATTTTGTTATGACAATTCAGCATTGTCGATCAGTGCAACCATCGAGTACGTCTTATTTCGCACATACGCTCTTGGCCTTGAGACAAATTATACAGATGAAACTGGGTCGTGTATTTAAATATTGGGGGAGTTGACCTAACTCTCTTTTACATATGAAAATACAATAAAAATACAATACAATATTCCCTAGTACCATAATTCCTTAAGACGGACGTTTGTACCGTCACAATGTAAAAGAAAGAGAGTGTGTGTGTGGGGACAAATGTAAAGGTTACGTACTGGTTTGTCTAATAGAAACATAATAAACAAATAAGTTAAGGAAAGTTTTTTTTTTTTTTTTTTTTTTTTTTGAAATTAGGAATATAGAATGTAAGATTGTATAACAAAACCATATGATTTTTATGTGATGCAATAGAGACAGTAAAACATTAATATTTTATGTTATTGAATAACGAAGTAAAGTAAAGCGGATCTTGTTCAATAAAAGATAAGTTAATTTGTTAAAAACAGAATTTTGTGCTAGCGTTATTATTTTGCCACTTAAACCTAAATAATCACTCTATAACTGTTTCGTCTATAGAACCCTGGCAGGAACCCGAAGGTAAGAAAAAGCCGTACAAATTTTATAAGTGTGTAAAGAATTTATTAACTCATAAAAGTGAATAGTTACAAATTGTATATACTTTGTTCTGGAAATATTATTTATTTTAGTCAATTAAAATAATGAAACTCATAAGAGTCCAAAAAAAAGAAATTTGTCATACATATATATTTTTTTGTTATTGAACATTACACACAATAACTTTTGATTGTGAGTGAAACTAGTTTCAAGATTTTTAGTGCCTGTTACGATAAATATTATACAAATATATCAATTTTTTCAAAAATACGCGAAAAAATATTTTTAACTGTTACAATTAAAGTTTTGAAAAAACGGCTCTGGGGATTTTTTAAAAAATAGTCTTTAAGTTACAACAAATACATCCAGAATCAAACAAAAGAAAAAATCCGAGGTGCTTTGACCTTCGATTTAAACTTGGTTCAGGACCCCTGTGTTGACAACATGTGATTAATTAAGTTATTACTTGTCTATTAAGTCTATGTTGTTATTACTAAGTCTATTATGCAGGCACGCAGGTAAGTACAGATTGTGGATATTTATTGCAAAAATTTATGGATAATTCTATTTATTTCATATACATTTTTAATTGATTCATTATGAATTCTATAAATCACTAGTAAGACAAAGTAAGTTTTATAATTTTTCAATTTGCAGGATGTATTGCCAGTTGTAAATTCTATCGTAAAAGAAGAACTGTGTGTAAAAGAAGAATTCATCAAAGAACAGAATGAACACTTTATTGATCAGGTATAGTACACAATTGTACATTTGTTTTTTATAATAAGCATTTAATGTTATTGTACAATGAACAATATTTGTAATTGTTAACTTATTGATTAAACCTGAAGGATACCCTTGGTGTCCCATGGGAATCATTATTAAGTATGCTTTCCTTAGTACACAAGATTCAACCAAAACATTTTGTATCAGTTACCATTTTGTAAATTACAAAAGGTTGTCATTTTGTAACCCATTCATGTTGCTGGCAGCCAACACTACAGTGGCACCTTATGACCTTGAATTATTAATTGAATTATTAAGTGTTTATCATCTTGCTAAATTGGTACATCTCTATGTGCAGCTCTTCCGAACATCTCTGTCCTTTAGTCAAATTTGCCTTTGTACTAACTCTATGTTTGTATTATACTGGGTAAATACTCCACCCTACAAACATGAATTTTTGTAAGCAACGGGTGGCTGCCATTAGTGAATTGATGATCCTGTTGTCTTGCAACACATTTCTTCTCATTTGAAACCTGTTGACTATGCTCCGGTGCACTGGTCTTTTGCCTGTAGCTGTTGTTGATTACCATTTGTGAAGACCAGTCCAGTTGGGCATCATCTTCTCTGCTGTCAGCCAAATTTTAGTGGCAACCTAGAATTCAAACCTGACTACAGATTTCACCCTGACGTGAGTTGCAGGTTCTTGTGTGACTGCAGTTTTGTCTGCCTTTTGTGCAGACATTTCCTCCTGGCCTCAATTTGATGGGAGTCTTTAGTTAGTTTGTAAAATGTTTCGAGTAATGATTGGAGACTGTACTGTCATCACTTACTCTTGAGCAGCTGGCTTTTAAATGCAAATGCCAATACGTTGAGGCTTGTTACTTCTCTACAGAACTCTGAAACATTGTGGCTGGTTGTAAAGTTGGCCTAAGAATCAAATGGATTGCACCTTTTGTCGAAGAGTTCAGTTTAATAAGATGTCTTTGTCAAAATAATAATAGGATTGCACATAGTCTAGTTTTACTGCCTAAGGATTGTTGATTTGTGATACTAAGTAGGCATAGTCATACTCCAGAACTGCAATTATATCCTTTGACGAGGTACTTACCTTCTGACCACTCAATTCCTCCACGTCCATTTGTTAGTGTACCTTTGTGACCTTATTGCTTGAAGGTATATGTCATACGTGTGTCTCCAAAACCACTGTGGAGATGTAATGTTTTCATTTAATTGTGGTTTTGTATTATGTGTTTTATTTGGGTCAGTTGGAGTAATCGATTTTTTTACTAGTGATTATTTTCCTTGTTGTTGACATTATTTATTTTATTTCGTATCCTGGTACAGTAAATTACCCATGTGGGTTTTGGCCAATGGGAGGAGCTTGTTCGCTGTTTTGGGTGACATAAATTTTGATGTAATCAATACCAATTGCGAAGTCGAAGATTGTTTTGTACATCATTGGATATCATTAGCTTCTGTCTTATTCTCAGAGCATTGTCGGTTATATTCAAGTCATGTTTGAGTAGTCAGTCATTTTAGCGACAACTGTACAATACAAGTAAACCCTATATTCAGTTAGTTTTAAGTAAAGTTATTGGGGGAAAACAGGTTTTTTAATTTTTTATTTATTTAATTTTATTATTTTATTTTGTTATATTATTTAAATTATTGTATTTATTTTTATTTGAATTCATATTTGTTTTCCTCGACATTATTATGTTAACAATTGTTATTATATCTTTTGTGCTACTGAAGATGTGTAAAATGGAAATTTAACTGTTGTTTTGTTTGAGAATATTTAAACAAAGTGAAAAATTTTATAATTAAGAAAATTTAAGAATGTGCAAGAAGTGTTAAAATTACATTCATAATGTATTGGCCTGATCATATACAAATACTCTGTGTGTGTGTGTGTGTGTGTGTGTGTGTGTGTGTGTGTGTGTGTGTGTGTGTGTGTGTGTGTGTGTGTGTGTGTGTGTGTGAACAAAATTAATTCACTATATAATACTACTGACATGGATCACAAATTATTATTCATAAAATGTTAAATTTTTACTTGATAGCCTAAACTAGTTTTCGCTCCATTAGAGCTTCATCAGAGTCTGCTACTAGGAGTGCTGTCTGTCCTTGTGGTGATGGCACTGTCATTTGGATAATAATTTGTGATCCAAGTAGGTAGTGTTATATATAGTTAATTAATAACTACGGACACGTCATGGACAACAGAATCCAGAACAAAATTAATTCATCGTTATTTAGATTCTCTACAAAGGAATATAAAAAAATATAAGCAAACTTTTAATTTATGGACCGTTAATACAATTTTTCATACATATTAAAAGATTGTAATAAAAGCCCTGAAACCTATTTTCCTCAGTCCTCATGTATTAAACTGGAAAATTCTGTTTTGCCAAAGATTTTAATCCTCCTTTCTGTAATACCTTGTTTTTTACCTCTCTGTCTATAACACCAATACTTTACCTCAATAAACTATTGTAACGGTACATAACCCAGTCCCCATAAATGATAACTCTTGTAATACCATCAAGGTCAGAAATGGGTAAACTATAACGAGCTCAAAACTAAATTGTATCACTAAACATTATAAATGATTAAAGTGATATACAGTGACAAGTGAGTTATAGTGTACCCAATGAGGTAATATGTGAAGGTGAAGGGAACTTCTTACAGAATTGTGCTGTAGATGTGAGAATTATAAACTATGATAGTAGACTATGATGCTACTAACGAATTATGTATTTTGTTAAGTTATTGTAGTATTTATATTGTGTAGACAACAAAATTTAATACCTAGTTTAATTTTATATTTTTATAAAATAATTGTGTTATTGTATAAGATAACCCAGGGTTTGTTTTAAAAACATAAAAGATTTAAATATCAGATGATAATAAAAATTAAAATAATACTGTATGAGGGAAATGGCAGAAGGAAGTAGTGCAGTGTAGGAATACTATAAGAGATTAATAAATAATATATAAATTCATGTAAAGTTAATAATAATATTAAAGACTTATATACAAAGTTATAAGAAAATAAACAGAACAGTATTATGTAAATCAAATTGGGAGAGAAACCAAAATAAAAAAGAATTATTTTTCTGTAAATCAAAAATAAATTTATAATAATTACAAACCGCCTATATACTAAAAAATAAACAGCAGAACCAATAAAAAGATATATAAAGAATTATGGGTTACTAAGAGTAACGAAATAACAAGTATTGTTTAATCGAATTTGAAATTGAAACCTGTCCGGTTGACAAAATGATGAGACAAAAATTTTATTAAAATATCCTTTCGAAACCTTTTGAAAAGCACAAAATTGTTACAAAATTAAATAACAGTATAAACATAATGTACTACTACCTTAGTTATCAAAGTTAACTTGCTATACTCCATAATAAAAGTGAAAAAACCATTTTGGACGAGTAGGCATAGCCTAGCCGAGTTCGAGTTTTAACGAGATAATATTTGCCGGACGGTTATGAAATTACAACCAAATACGAACACCACCTGAGAAACGGCTTCACCCAAGTAAGAACTTCAAGAAGAGAGGTAATATAAACATTTCTTTTAATATTTAACGAAGAAACTTCAAACTGAATGGTCGTGTAGTATAGAAACGATTAAAGTGTAATCACATGTTTTAATAAAAACAAACGCAATCTGCTCTCTTACGGACAACTCCAGAACTACGTATTAAGCAAAATAAACAAATTTTTGAATATTTTTTCTATATTTGTAAAGCGTAGTATAATTATCCATTTCTGACCATCTCATAACAAAAAGAACTTACCCTTAACCCTGGGGAAATAAATAAAAGAATTATATGTTGATTGATGTTTTAAATATAGTATAAAATTTGGTCAAAAACCATATATTTTTTGACAATTCCATGTTTACTCAATGAAGTCGATATCATGTACTAGTTAATGAAAAGATCGATTGTGATATTTGTATTTTGGCGGAAGAGAAAAAACCAATAATATTCTTAATAAATATTATTGAGAAATGATATTGAATAATAAAAATGTGTTTCCTTTATTGTAGTGGGTAGTTGTAGTGGGTTTCAGAATAAATAAGAAGAGGACGATCCACCGGGTCGTATTCTGCCACAGTGTCGTCTGGTTAACCTATATTTGGAGACTAGTGTCAAAATCAGCTGATTCGGTTCACGGCGAATATTTGAAAAATTTAGAAATCGTCTAAACCGAGGGTAAACAAACGGTACTTGCTCTCTCTTCAAAAGAAGGCTAAACCACTTCCCTACTTAACCCAAATCACACACACTCGATTTCTGCTTTGTTTGAGTAACATTACCAACAACTTTATTTAAACTTCAGTCTTTATAATTCATAAGTGGCGACTGCTAAGAGGTGTTCGGACCGATCAGAGGGACACGCTCGAGGAGAACGTTACACTATATATGTCTAGCACAAAAAACTCACAATAAAAGTTGTGGCCTCATCAGGTAAATCACAACCTTATTTTTAAAACAGCTATAATTCTGAGACATCATCGTCCCTCTTCCTTACATGGCAACCCCATCTGCTGCCCACATTCATTGTGTGGATACCCTGCTTCACATGACTCATGAAAGTTTGCCCTCTGTCCCTCACTTCCACCTAATTTGTCTTCAGTCTCTCGCTCACACATTTGCGTGCTTAATGTACTTCATCAATAGTTTCTACCCAATAAAAGTTTTATCTTCCTCTGGAAATAACTTTGTATTACTCAGGTTGACCTGATCATTTAATATATTGCCATTGTTAGTACTGTATATGTTAATATGTCGATCTGGTCAGTTTTACCCACTAATTCATTGCCATGCTAATATATCTTAGTGACTCCATGTCTTTAAGTCACTAAGTTGTACTTCAGTTGTGTTTTGATAATACAAAACTGTTCATATGTTAACACTAGTTTGTTGTTCAAACAGCACATTCAAGTTACCCAACACTACATAAAAAGTCCATTATCCCTTTACTTATTTGCCATGGTTAACTTATTTTTTGGATATAGCCAATTGCATATAACATCTATAATTGTTCAGACAATAAGAAGGCCCTGATACAAATAACTTACCTTACATCTTCAGAAGATTCCGAAAAAATACCAAAACCCATGGCAGCCACTACATTTTGGCAGGCGGAATTTTGAAATCACAACACTGTCCCCCATAAAAACAATTTAAAAATCTCAAACTTACGTTTGCTTTGTTCTTTCATTTACTATGCAGTTTTTATTCCACTTATTACTCTGATTAAACTGTTATTATTGGACAGCAACTGTTAGTAATAGTATCAAAACTTTCAGTCATATGTGACTGAGACACTACAGCCGGTATTCCACTCCGTCTTTTACATTTCTTTTACCGAGGCACTGCCTTAGAGATCTATACACGGTCATTGGCATCTACTCTCTCCGCTGTTCTGATTGTGACTATCGCAAATACACTTTAAAAACTCTAAATTACATTTTCTACCTGTGACAGTACTGACAGTATTTTACTCAGCTGTTTACATCTTAGTACCAAAGCACAGCCTTTGTGATCTTGACATGGTCGCTGGCATCTGCTCTCTTTGATGTTTAACTGGTGACTGTCTGTCACATGGTTTGACTTTACTCACTCCACTCCCACACTAAACTGGTTTTTTCTAGCTCTCCTGTGACCAATATTGGCAGGTATGAACTCCTTTTCACCTGGCACGGTACTACAAAATGTGTGAAAGTGAATTTTGAGCACGTACACCTGTCAAAAAATTATGCACTTCCCAGGCCAAAGTCACGTACAGAAATTCCACACAGTCCGAAGTTCTGTTTCACACTCACAAAAATCTGTCTTTACGCTCAATAAAATGTACCATTACATATCGATACCTACTTACACAATGTAATATGCACCCAACATTGAAATACATCAAAGCACAAGATCATTACAAAAAAATTTGTCATCCTCCATAACCTATTCTGTCTTCTAAGGTGGACACAATGTATTTATTTAAGTATGCTGGCAGGATCACCACCTGCCATGTAACATTAAAGATTTATATGAAAGCCCCCTAAACTGAGAAGTTACATTTTTTTCGTAATTAATATATTTAAACGATACACACAAAATCACAATTCCCTTAACTGTATCAGGCCAGAGTCTTCACGTGAACTCGTACCTATAAGTGATTTAGGGTTAAATGTTATTAATAATTACTCTCATTGCTTTGGTTAACTCATTTAAATTTTATTAAACACTTGACATTCTACCTTTCTTTCAAAATGATAACAAAATTATTCTGAAGCTAGGATTTAATTTTGACATATATTATTGTTGTACTACCTGCTCAATTTATTCCAGACAAAACAAAATTCATGGTTTTACTTAATCTATTTTAAAATAAACAACACATGAGATTATATTAGGTAAAAGTGACCCAGTATTGCACACACACACACACACACACACACACACACACATTCTTTCAAGTTAACGCCCCAATTATGTTATTTTAAAATGGTTTATAATTATTTAATATGACTTTACGTGTTTACGTCCCTCTCTGCCGATCTAGGAGTTCAATATGGGGATCCTGTTGTTACTGGTGGTTCACTGTTTTATTCGAGAAGTTCTCATTTTAAATTTTAGTCACTCTTCACATTTTTATAAATTTCACTGTTTGGTCCGAAAAAGTTCTGCTGGTATTTTCCCGAGTCACTGCATGATAACTGCTTTTACACTTTGTACTCTGTCACACTCTAAATCATATTTTAAAAAATTTTAACAGATTTTAGGCTCACGAGCCTATGTGTTCACCCAGCTGGGGAAAGGTTTCTTAGTCGACTGACCTTAACTATTTTCCCATTTTTATATGCGGGCAAGATAAAACTTTGCCCGGCCGGCGACGTACACCACTGTTCGCGTCTGCTGCCTTCAGATGTTAATTTTCGACTGCCTCAGTTTTTTGCGCACACAGCGCGAAAGAATGTATTAGTACGTGCCGAATCCATGGGAACGTTCGCCGCCTGAGTGCGCGTGTGACTGGGAATGCACACCCCTCGTTGATAACTGCATTCCTGTACTACAATGCAACAGTTTGACTATACAGTCTATTCACTGTAATTTGTTTGTTCACAATTCTCAATGCGTACTTACTGATGATTACTGGAACAGTACCCAAAACTGGTTTAACATGATTAAAATTTGTTTCACCCTTTTGCCCCGTTACAATACCCCCCCAATGTGAGGTTTTCTGCCGAAACAGAAAAACTCTCATTGCTAAACCCTAAGAGGATCAGTGAGGATATGGCGCCAATAACCCCCCTTTAATTCCTAAACACATCATGGGTAAACTACCCCCCTAGTTAGGCGACTATGGCTGTACCTGAACGAGATTACTGGACTTCTCTAGTTGAGATCCCAACACCATAAAATTGGACAAGCACCCACCATAGTACCCCTAACCTCGTATCATTCTGCCAAAAAATCAAAAACTGGCCTTATACCATACCAGATCCTCAACCGATATGTCTCCCCTTACATACATGCTGGGTTGCCTTTATCAAGTACTGGGTGCATACACATTTTCATTATTACATTAACACACATTTACATTCTACTTCTTGATATCAACTTCCTAAACTATTTTCTATTTTATATTAACTTTCATTTCTCCATTTAATTGGTTTGACGCTACGGTCTCAAATCAACTCAATTATATAAATTTTGTTCGATAAAGCAATAAACCCAAGTCCCTTATCAAAGATTCCCCTTTTAAGATGATTCATATTATTTACTTTAATTAATGAATTAATCATAATTTTTAAAATTCCAAAATTCTTCAAATGCATTTACTTAAATAAACAATATAATAATATAATATGATAACTAATATAATATTAAACAAATTTATTATAATAAACTTATAATAAACAACCTATGTCTACCATAAATTCAAAAATTTAAGCTACACTTGATTAGATAACATAAGACAAATTTTTTTTTTTTCAAAAAAACTAATTTCCAAAAATATTTCTTTTATCAATTTCCAAAAAAACAAAATTATTTAATTACATTAACTGACAAAAGAACCCATGAGTCAATTACAAGAAACATGTCATGTCTCTAACATCAGTCATCAGCTGATCTCTCAGGGTCAGGTGAATGACCTTACCCTAAATACGCTACACAAAATTATACAATGTACAATGCATAACACAGGTTTATAATTCTTACACCTGAACATAGTACCACAAAATAAAACATAATAGACAAAACATAATAAACACCTTCTCTCCTCGAATTAATCTTTTGTAAATAAGTAAAGTCATTAACATTATTATACAGAGCATAACCTATTTAAATCAATTACTTCTGAACAAATTATCTACTGTAATCATTTCTTGGATCAAAAATAAAAGTATTTAACGAGCTTATTACCTTATTCAGTTATATCAGTTTAAGATTTCAATTCGTTACTCCCCTGAGTAACCTCCTTACCACACACACTATGGCCCCCCACTGGACTGTGGCGTCCAGTTGCTTCCACAAGAATGGAAGTTTATTGGGGGTAGACGCTGCCTACCCCGTTCTTGCTTCTGCGTTATATAAAAAATTCGGTATTACTGATGTCCGAGGACACCAGTAAGCCTACTATAATGATTCACACACCCTTACTACGGCACTACCACCACCTTCGATGATAGCCGCTGTTCCGTAGTTAAGTAGATTCCCCTGAGTTACCCCTCGGTTAATTTCTAAGTTCACCAATTTAGAATATATTTACATTATAAATCCACGGTCAGGGTTCGGTGAAGCCGTGACCGCCCGAAAGTTGGGGAAACTACTAAAAGACATACAAGGTTTACACTGATACTGCTACTGCAATTCGCAGATAGCAAACTCTTATATGTTTGGTTATATTATCATTCATGTTTAATATTCCTGCACACTAACGTAATACATAGTACATCATAATAAAACAATTCACATTTAAGTTTGACCAAAATTACACACCTTACATCTTTAATTTTATTTTCAAATTCTATTAAATCTTTCACTTGTTTCATTTATTATTACATTTTAACTATGATTTTCTATTTAGCATTTTCATCATTAATTGGTTTGGGTGATTCTCAGTTATTCATAATAATTCGATTTACCAAATGGGTATTAAAATATAAACTTACCTCCCTTCTTACTTCTAACCACCATTTACAGATTTACATAGTGTAACACCAATCTCAAAATATTTACGTCCATTAACTTACTACTCTAACTCCCCTGGGTCATTCTGCCCTTATAACAAAATACTCGCTACCCTCTTTGTACTTAGGATGTGTGTTCCCTAACCTGGCAATTCCATTCATAGCCTCTTGCCCTCCACCAAATATCGGCAGGCACTCTCCGACCCTTCACAATTACCTGCCCAACGACGCACGTTGATCATTCCCTATAACATCACCCTCATCTACAAAATATCACCATCATTATTTACTCTCCAATTACATCATTCTCATTGCTCTACATATATACACTATCGCTACTGTGTCACTACTACTGACCCTTTTCTGTATTACCTATATTCCAAAATTCTTATTTCCTCTAACACCCATTAAAGTTAACTTTAACTGACTCAAATGCCTTATTGAAATAATTATTATCACCCAAACTCTAACTTTTACATTTTTTTTTATATGACCATTGAATATTACCTTAGAAAACTCATAACTACCTCAAATTAATTTCATCATGTTATTTAAACCTTTAAACTCCTTTAAAATTTATTATTCAAACATTAAAACATTTTATTTTATTTAAATTGCATTATAAAATTCATACTTACAGTACATCACTCAAAACACATGATTCCTGTTATTGACACAAAATTATAAACAATTATCACCACTAAATCATGTACACAACTCCATGTATCTTCTGAAACATTATAACAATCATATTACTCCACAACTATAAACACATTTTACATTTCCTCATTTACTATTTATTATCCAGTTCAAATCGCAGAAAAATCATTTGTATTCATTATCAAAATCTCTTTATACAACATTTTAAATTAATCAATTACTTCATCTCACATTATTTTAATTCCACCAGTTATTCAAAACACAACATTACTTTAATTACTTTACTCCAAAACAATTACAATTCATTTATTACCAACTCTCATTATTTATTTAGTCTAATAAAGTATTATTATTATTAAATCAATCTCTACTACCTACACACATTGTTCACATAAAACATTTTACGACACAAACACAATTCATTTTACTATAAATTTATTTACAATTTCTTGTCATTATTTTTCTGTTTACCACACCTCATTTCATAATCTAGCCAGGTCATTACCATAAACTAAAATAATTAAAATGTCCATTCACTGATTTTTTTATTTAACCCCCATCATCGTATATTAACCTGATGTGTTTACAACACAAGTCATTCTTATCGATATACATTACATTATAATTATTATTGTAGTGACTACTTTCGTTAATTATATTAACACAATAATTAACAACATCTTTGTCTCCCATTATTTCATAAAGCCCGTCTACATTGGTGATTTTAGTTCTGTCTCCATCAGTATTTTTAATCAACATAAGGTAAGTTATTTTATCATCATATTCCTCCACTATATCCATCGCATCATACGGTAAGTTTTTATCATTTCCAACCGTATCATCAAAATAATCATCCATCTCTATTTCACAAGGTAAGTCACTTTTTTCACCTCTCTCAATATCTAAACCCTGCGCTAACATTTCATAACCTCTATTAATCTCAAAAATCTCTGTTTCTCTTTTTCTTTCTCTCTCATCACAATACATCTCACAACCCCACTGACCTATTTTCATACCACGCAAAGGGCACAACAAACTTACTATATTTCTTGGTTCTTCCAAGAACACCATAAAAAATTAAGGGACTATTTGAAGACAACAAGTCTTCCACACAACTACCGGAGGAAACCTTGTCCTCATAACACCACTGTGAAAACCCTGTTTCGCTATATACTTGGGGAAAATCTGCCCTTTGCCCACCTAACCTCTCTTCACGCTCTCTCTCAATTTCATCAACACTTTCTCTGCTCACAACCTTACTCTCTAACGCCACGTTTTTAATTATATCCCTGTTATCACCCTTTAACTCATTATTACAATTATCGTTATTACTCACCTTGTCTACCGCCACCTGTTTTGCATTTAAATGAACACCACTACTGTTAATGCATATATCTCCGTTATTTTCGTTTGTGTTGCTCTTACCTGTATTTATTCCCCACACTCCCATTCTCTCAATATTTTGTTCTAATTTGCTAACGTTACTGGTAAATATCTCATTGGTTTTCTCAACAATTTTATTGATTTCATTAATATGGTTTTTTAACTCACTGAAATTGCTTTCGCATTTGATTTTTTGTTCGTGTATTTCGCTTTTCAACTCATCAAATTTTTATTCTGTTCATTGAATTTATCATTAAAATTACTTTTAATTTCGTTAATTTCCCTTTGAAATTATTCAAATTTTCATTTTGTTTGTCACACTTACTATCTATCTTTAACAGCAACTGCATCATACTCATCATCTCACTCTTATTCTCTTTCTTAATTGAGGTTGCCGTCGATTGACTCGTTACGCCTTCCATTAATTTTAATTCAGTCTCACTTAAGTTACTCTCATTGAAGCTGACATTCTTGTCATTATTTTTATTACTTTCCCTAGTTAATTTTGGGGTTATTTGAATCCGTGAATTGTCTGTACTATCTGTTTCATTCGTAACACTTATATTCATAGTTTTATCATCTTGACCTACATTCGGAGTTGAATGTACTTCAAGGCTACTCATGACAGCTGTTTCATTAAATTCCGTTATCTCCCTTATATCATTTTCATTATTTCTGGCCATTTTTAAATTTTAAAATTACCATATATCTTAACAATCCTTATTTTACATTCATTAAGTACCGTATTACTCAATAATATAGTTATTACTTATGTATAACCTACTCTAACATGACATCGTTTTTTCTTAATTTTTTTTACGTACTTTGTCTCAACCACTAAATCACTTATTCACGAGTAGACATGGTCTACACAAATTATGAATTTGTATAAACTGTCTCTGTTCGGTTGCGCCATTGAGAATTTACATATTATTTGAGTTGTCTTGATTGTTCATCTCTTCTTTCACAGCACTATCACTTTACTAATATTGAACTTTATCTTGTGAAAAACTTACTTTTTTCGTCGGACGCGTTTCGGCTTAAGTATCCGCCTTCTTCAGCTTTTAGTCAGACTGCCATCATTTCGTAACGGTTTTTGTGTGGAAGGTGTAGTGGGGGTGGTGTGTGGAGGAAGGGGATTGGTGCAGGGATTCAACTTGATGTTTGTTTTTTGTAAAATTGTGTCAAAAAGTGTATGTGATTTATATTGTAATTGATCGTTGAGTATGTTGTTTGTTTGTAATGTCAACATACTCGACGATCAATTACAATATAAATCACATACACTTTTTGACACAATTTTACAAAAAACAAACATCAAGTTGAATCCCTGCACCAATCCCCTTCCTCCACACACCACCCCCACTACACCTTCCACACAAAAACTGTTACGAAATGATGGCAGTCTGACTAAAAGCTGAAGAAGGCGGATACTTAAGCCGAAACGCGTCCGACGAAAAAAGTAAGTTTTTCACAAGATAAAGTTCAATATTAGTAAAGTGATATTATTTTAATTATAAATTTGTCCCTGTTCGGGTGCCATTGAGAAGTTACATGTTTTTCGTAATTAATGTATTTAAACGATACACACAAAATCACAATTCCCTTACCTGTATCGGGCCAGAGTCTTCACGTGAACTCGTACCTATAAGTGATTTAGGGTTAAATGTTATTAGTAATTACTCTCATTGCTTTGGTTAACTCATTTAAATTTTATTAAACACTTGACGTTCTATCTTTCCTTCAAAATAACAAAATTATTCTGAAGCTAGGATTTAATTTTGACACATTATTGTTGTACTACCTGCGCAATTTATTCCAGACAAAACAAAATTCATGGTTTTACTTAATCTATTTTAAAATAAACAACTCATGAGATTATATTAGGTAAAAGCGACCCAGTATTGCACACACACACACACACACACACACACACACACACACACACACACACACACACACACATTCTTTCAAGTTAACGCCCCAATTATGTTATTTTAAAATGGTCTATAATTATTTAATATGACTTTACGTGTTTACATCCCTCTCTGCTGATCTAGGAGTTCAGTATGGGAATCTTGTTGTTTCTGGTGGCTCACTGTTTTATTCGAGAAGTTCTCATTTTAAATTTTAGTCACTCTTCACATTTTTATAAATTTCACTGTTTGGTCCGAAAAAGTTCTGCTGGTTAATTTTCCCGAGTCACTGCATGATAACTGCTTTTACACTTTGTACTCTCACACTCTAAATCATATTTAAAAAAATTTTAACAGGTTTTAGGCTCACGAGGCTGTGTTCACCCGGCCGGGGAAAGGTTTCTTAGTCGACTGACCTTAACTATTTTCCCATTTTTATATGCGGGCGAGATAAAACTTTGCCCGGCCGGTGACGTACACCACTGTTCGCGTCCGCTGCCTTCAGATGTTAATTTTCGACTGCCTCAGTTTTTTGCGCGCACAGCGCGAAAGAATGTATTAATACGTGCCGAATCCATGGGAACGTTCGCCGCCTGAGTGCGCGTGTGACTGGGAATGCACACCCCTCGTTGATAACTGCATTCCTGTACTACAACGCAACAGTTTGACTATACAGTCTATTCACTGTAATTTGTTTGTTTGTGTGTGTGTGTGTGTGTGTGTGTGTGTGTGTGTGTGTGTGTGTGTGTGTGTGTGTGTGTGTGTGTGTGTGTGTGTGTGTGTGTGTAATTTAATAGTTCTACTAAAGAAGTCAGTACTTGATTTGAAAAATAATAAATAATAATTTCTTATTAGATAGGTGTTCTATAGTTTAAAAGCACAGGTATGAATTCAGATATAAATACAACTGTTACACTACAGTGTTCATATGCTTTATTTGAAATGAAAAGAAAGAATGATGTCAAATAATTGTTTTGTATATAATTTTTATTTTGTTTCAGGATGTTTTTCAAGACATCAGTACGGTTGTGAAGGATGAAATTGTTTTAGAAGTGGAAAAAGAAGAGAATACACAAGAGGTAAAGTTTTTTTTAATATACGAACAATCTTCCTTCTGTAGACAAGTAAGCTTCATTTAGATTCTTCCGTCAAAGGCTGTCACTTAATTAGCAAATCATTTCTGAAATTGAACATTTGTAGTTGAAGGTTAGATTCAGTTCTAAAAAGAGAGATAGACACCTGAGAGGTCTTGCATGTGTTATATTATTTATTACTACTCTTAAATGAGAGATGGGCTTCACGATTCTGGCCAAAGGCAACATGAATATATTTATTTACATAATTTTCTTTATTTAAATAATATTTTATTGTGTTTTTTTTTGCTGAAACACCAATAGAAAGTTTTGGTTATCTTCAGCTAAGCTTTATCCGCCTTCAAGTTGTCTCAAGTGCAGGGATATTATCTCATCCCTGGCCTGTATCCTAAGATAAACATAAAGAGGAAGAACGTTTTATAGTCAAACTTTTTGTTCTTTTAATCTCTATAAAAATTTTAGTAAAAGAGGGGTCTGACAGATTGAACTAGTGACCTAGTTCACTGCGCTGGTTCGCTGACATGACCAAGCTAGATATGATCAGTCCATTTCATAAAGTAGATTGCCCATCTCTAATACTCTTACTAGTATTACTAATGTTGCATGTGCCCCATAGTTATCCCTCACTTGTACAAACTATGTATTCAAAACTTACCTGAAGAATAATGGGATGAATTTTGCTGCAGGGTCAACACTGTGTTGAGGAAAAAACAAGTGTGTAAAAACGAACATAATGAAACAAGGGTGGCAAGCAGTGAAGGAGTTATGGGAAAACAAAGAGCTTTCTATTAGAAAAGTGGATAAGGGGGGTAGTGGCGTAACAAGGTCAGGTGGTACCCGTGCGGAAAATTTCTTGTCACCCCTCCATACATTGAAATTATTAGAGGAAGGAAGAATAAGGCACTTACAGTTGCAAGTGTTATTTTCTGGTTTATTTACTCAACACTGTGAGCATAAGCACTTAAAACCTTTCTTTCTTAACTTTGTTCTCTGCAAATTTGCAAATCACATCAAAATCAATTCCTTTCGCTACTTTGTTTTCAATTGACAATATGGCTAAGCCAGAGTGCTGAGCTTGACTCATAGTGGACCTAAGATAACTCTTGATTAATATTAGTTTTGAAAAACTCACATGATGCTACTGAAACACAATGTTAACAACAATCTTAGGGCTAAAGTCAGATTTGGTACAGAATCTCAAAGTTCATATTCAACAACAAACTCTAGAAATCTTAAAGAAGACCATTCCAGAGAATCTTCTTTTGAAACTTCAGCAGCTTGTAGATGTCTTCTTAGTCGTGGAATCTCTCTATGGACACCATCTTCAGAAAATTCATCATAGTTTACGACTAAGTTTTGTATTAACTGTGCAAGTTTGTCTTCGGACGTTGTGATGAGATTCTTGGGCTCGAGACCTGCAAACCAAGCTGATATACTTTCCATGTCTTTGCAGCAAGCGTCAATTTCTTGATAAAACCTGTCAATGCAGTCCAACGTTGATCTTTTCAATTCTTCATTCAACGTGAGTGGTTCATCTTGAGCCTCTTCTCCAGGCATCGTTTTCTTCTTTCTGACGGATCTCCTTTTCACTAAAGGAATGTCCATCCTTTCACAAGTGTTCTTTGCAAACTGGAGTGCTGTCTCCACGATCTCATTTATTTTGTCTTTCAAAAAGATCTTCAGACTTCTCATTTTGATAACACACTTCTCAAAACTGATTCCAATGATCTGTAGGTATTTTTGAGTGTGACATTATTACCTGCTACGGAGGCAGACATTATAATAATAATGACCTTGAACTGAGTGAAGAAGGAAATAAGTCTTTCATAAATGCAAGCAAGAATACAATGAATAAAAAATGTGAGGCTAGCTAGAGAGTCAGTAAAGGGAAATATTTACCTGGAACAGGCTATAATCCTGATTGACAACCCACCTTTCACTTTCGCTCCTGCACGCTCAGTCACTTCACACACAACAGCTGCTCGCAGACAGGCTCGAACACAGGGCTACTGGCCACCACAACACACGGCGACTGATCCTTGGCTCAACTCCAGAGAAAGTCCTCCACTCACACAGTGCTCCGTACTCCAACACAGCACTCCCCTCAGTACACGACGATACTCAGACACTGACTCTGGTGGGACACTGACGACACCCAGCACTGCCGTCCCAGTCCAACTACTCGCTCGACACTCCGACACAACAACAAAAAGTCAACAACTCCTCGTTCACGGCGGCCTTGTATTTATCTCAGGTGATGAGGTACTGGAATCTTCATGATGCGGCTAAAGAGTGAAACCAGACGAAAGCACAATGCAAGGAGAGACCGGCCATGCCCTCCAGGCTGGGACATCCCGTCCCCGGTCTGACTCACTAATCCCTTCCAGGAAATACCGAAGGGGGCTACGGCAGAAGTGCAGAACTGACGGTCGTTTGAGCACGTAACAATATCATAGAGAAGAAGATGATCACAATGAAACAATGAACTAAACAATGTAACAAAAATAAATTCAGCACGGCACTTATAAGCTTCAGTAATAATGCACAACTCACTCAACAGAATGATGTGGGAAGAATAACCGACACGGTAGCGGATAGGAATGGTTGCGGGTGGGGGTGGAGTGATGAGTCACCGGTTGTTTACGTCTCGCTTGAGTACAAGCTGCAGAGAGACTTCGGCGGAAAGAAACACCCCTTTCCCTTCCTTCTCCATACGCTGTCCACTACACAGCGTCGAGTTCACCCACGTTTCTTTGCGTTTGTTGACTGAACTAAAAAGTTTCAATACGTATTATGTTGACTTGTTGAGGTTAATCAATTGTCAGACGAAGTTATTAAACTCAGTTTAAATAATATTATTTTTTCAAAAAAAAGTGTCGTGAGCCCAATTTTCTTTATTTTAAAACCCCATTTTTGCTGTTTTGTCACCCCCCTCAGTGCTGACACCCGGGGCGGCCCGCACCCCCCTCCTACGCCACTGAAGGGAGGGGAGATAATCCTGTTAAATACTTCTGATTATTATGATAGAAAAATAGGAGAAACTGCAAAATTAATGAATATATTTCACTAAACAAAAATCATACCTCCCAAATAGAGAGGAAGGACTAAAAGTGTTTAGTTACTTATAAGTAGTGCGTTCCTTATAAAATGGCTTATCATGTAACATAAATTAACGCCTCATCGTTTAATGTTCCACACATTTATGGATTAAGTAAGGTGTATAAAGTAAACATCCCGCTGAGACCGATAGCTCTCGGTTTGGTCCTAAACTTTCAAAATATTAGTTACCCATCATTACTCCCCTTTCTGAGAGTTACAGTTACATTGTCTAAGATTCAAAGCATTTTTATAACTCATTATTAGTAATTCTGTACTTGATAGTGACATACTAGTAAGTTTTGGTCAATGTCTTTCCAAGCATGAAAACAAATATTCACTGTTCTTATATATACTCAACACTCAGAATGCACCTGGTGGCATAGTGATTCAACTATTAATATTCTTTATTCATTCATTCTACCTCCATTCTGACTTCAGACAGAAATTATAAAACACTTTGTGGGTCCCAGAGTCAAGGTGGTGGCAAAAAAAGGCGATTGTTAAGTGGCACATTGGACGGATGCCACATTAAATGCAATTTTGAAAGTTCCAGTTTTGGACACAAAGTTACATGTGTGTGTGTGTGTGTGTGTGTGTGTGTGTGTGTGTGTGTGTGTGTGTGTGTGTGTGTGATGTAACTTGACATGATGAGATATATCATATGTATATGATGTAAGAGTTACTATTCTAATGATGATTAATGATGCAGTAAATTGTAGTCTAAAGCTATATAGGCTAAAGTTAATTGCAAGCTGAAAGCAGGTTCACAGATAGAAGGTTTTAAGGTAAATTTCTACTATTTAGAAGCAGTAATAACGAATGATTTATTATTAATATAAATGATTTATTTATTCATCTGTTTCAGTTATATTTATTTACATCCATGAATGAGATTATCTGTGAAAAAGTGGATTATTTTGAGACATGTGAACTATATCCAAGAAATTCACTTCAAAATCAGTCTGTTTTCTCGCCTACACCTGTGCAGTTACAGCACAGCACACCAGTTGACAGAAACGATAAACATCAGTGTGATATTTGTGCAAAATCATTTACACGATCAGGCAGTTTGGCACAACATAAGTTAATACATTCTGGCATTAAGAAGTACCAGTGCAATGTTTGTTCAAAATCATTTACACAATCAGGCAGTTTGGCACAACATAAGTTAATACATTCTGGTGCTAAGAAGTACCAGTGCAATGTTTGTTCAAAATCATTTACACAATCAGGCAGTTTGGAACAACATAAGTTAATACATTCTGGCATTAAGAAGTACCAGTGCAATGTTTGTACAAAATCATTTACACTATCAAACAATTTGGCAAGACACAAGTTAATACATTCTGGCATTAAGAAGTACCAGTGCAATGTTTGTTCAAAATCATTTAAACAATCAGGCAGTTTGGAACAACATAAGTTAATACATTCTGGCATTAAGAAGTACCAGTGCAATGTTTGTACAAAATCATTTACACTATCAAACAATTTGGCAAGACACAAGTTAATACATTCTGGCATTAAGAAATACCAGTGCGATGTTTGTACAAAATCATTCACTTATGCCAGCTATTTGTTACAACATAAATTAATACATTCTGGCATTAAGAAGTACCAGTGCATTGTTTGTTCTAAATCATTTTCACAGTCAGGGAGTTTGGCACAACATAAGTTAATACATTCTGGTATTAAGAAGTACCAGTGCAATGTTTGTTCAAAATCATTTACACAGTCAGGCAGTTTGGCACAACATAAGTTAATACATTCTGGCGTTAAGAAGTACCAGTGCAATGTTTGTTCAAAATCATTTACACAATCAGGCAGTTTGGAACAACATAAGTCAATACATTCTGGCATTAAGAAGTACCAGTGCAATGTTTGTACAAAATCATTTACACTATCAAACAATTTGGCAAGACACAAGTTAATACATTCTAGCATTAAGAACTAACAGTGAAATGTTTGTTCAATATCATTTATACAATCAGGCAGTTTGGCACAACATAAGTTAATAGATTCTGGCATGAAGAAGTACCAGTGCGATATTTGTACAAAATCATTTCCACAATCATGCAAATTGGCCCAGCATAAGTTAATACTTAATGATTAAACTACAAATTTTATTAGTGGTTAAATAAATTTGTGCTACACTCACTTGTTGCACACACCACTAGTCACTGTGATACCGATTAGCGCTTTCGAACATACCCGTTCATCATCAGACCGTAACTGCCACACCCGTCCCTAGCTCCATCCTCTTATATACCTGCCTGTTTTTTAGAATTAATAAAAGAAACAAAAAACTAGAATTTGACGTATTTAGAAAGGAGACATTCGGATATAATTATTCCGAAAGAATCATACCCATTCAGATATAAGTTTGCGGTAATAAATGTGTTTTGTTATAGAGCACATAAATATTTGAAAGATAAAGAAAGAAAAGAAAGAATTAAAAATGATAGAGTATAGTGAAGAATACTAATTATAACATGGGCATAGTAGACAAAGTGATGGAAAGTATTGAGAAGAAAAAAGAAGACGTAGAACAAAAAGAAGTGAAGAAGTATTTGGGCTCAGTAACGTATATAGGAACACAGACGAAGAAAATTGTACAGTGCTTTCAGAAGTATGGAGTGGACGTAGCAATAAAAATGTGTAAAACAGTATTTGATAAAATAAAAAATAATATAGAAAAACTATCTATTTTGCAGAAAAATGTATATAAATTAAGTTGTGAAGAATGTAAAAAAGTGTACGTGGGTGAGACGGGCTGCCGTTTTGAATGTAGATTGGGAGAACACAAGAGAGGAGAGGAAAATAGGACAACGAATTCTCTATGCTAGGCATTTTATATGGAAAATTTTTATATTATAAAGGTAGTTAATAATACGACGGAAAGAAATGTAATAGAAGAATTAGAAATTATAAAAGAAAGGGAAAAAGGTATGAATAATTTAATGAATATTAAGATAAATTTTGAAAATGAAATATTTTATAATATAATAATACGTGAAAAGGTAGGTTCGGTAAGGAAAGAAAACATAGACATGGGTTGATGGTTCTGCCCACGTGTAGGAAGTAGTGTTGACAAGGGGTTACCTGTGTGATGACGCCCTCGGTAGAGGCAGGTATATAAGGGGGTGGAGCTAGGGACAGGTGTGACAGTTATGATCTGATGAACAGGTACGTTCGAAAGCGCTAATTGGTGTCACAGTGACTAGTGGTGTGTGCAACAAGTGAGTGTAGCATAAGTTAATACATTCTAACATTAAGAAGTACGAGTGCGATGTTTGTACAAAATCAGTTGCTCATGTCTCCTCTTTGTCAAAACACAAGTTGAAATATTGTGCATGAACAAGTATCAGTGTGATTTTTGGACAATAGTGTCAATACTGTTACAGCACATGGTAATACATTCTGGCATTATGAAGTACCTGTGCGATGTTTGTCCAAAAACATTTACTGGGTAAGCTGTATGTTACAACAGAAGTTAGTAAATTACTAGTGTGATGTAAGTAGATAAATATTAACTGTCCACTTTTTGTGTCATGAATAATGTTACATTAAACAATAGCAGCCTGATATTTGTAACAACTTCTTTTCTTGATTGATAATTTATCACAGAATAAATTGATTCATTAATCATTTGTCTGAGATAAATTGATCTATTCTATTTGAGAACATCAGTGTGAAATATGTACAAAAACGATTAATAAATACCCAAGAAGTTTTAAACTACAATGAATTAAAACTTACCATTCTAAAATTTGTAAACAAAATCCTCACCAACAAGAATATTAATAAAAAAAGAATCATACATACTCTCATAAGTGGTCATGGGATATTTGGCGCAGGAAAACGTGACATTTGTAAGAAAATTTAATTTATGAATTAAAATTATTAAATTATATGTTACATCTTAGTGTGAATTATTGATTTTTTAATCTGTAATTTGGCTTATCATAGCATGAATAAATTGATAGTTGTATTTTAACAGTATTGGTATGATATTTATTACAAAACCTATGTTTGTTGTTGTGGTTCAAATCTTTGTGTTGTTGGAAGAAATGTAGTGACTAGTGATATAACAGTAATCTGTATGTATAGTTTGAGTTTAAACATTCACATTTTACTAATTGTTAACAATATTCAGTCTTAGTGTATGTAAGGACCTGTACAGTCCTTCCAGTGTTATCGATTTTGCTTACTTTCCTGGTACTATATTTCTTAACATTTTTTTACATGTGATACATGTAATACATATGAAACAAAAATTAAAACATTACTTGATTAAAATACAACTTAAATATACACACAAAGTTGCAAATAAAGATAACACTATTCTTTCATAACATCAAATTTTTATAAAAGAAAAAAATTAGAATGCCCACTTTCTAGGGGCAAGTGGCAACTCTGTGGTACAATGGAAATATTCTGGCATACGTGAAGGCTTTACATTAAATGTGTTTAATACTTTACTCGCTGTATTTAGAAAAATAACAATAAACATATGCTAATGATAAATGTAAAACGAAGCAGGTTAGACACCAGGCTGCAAACAAATTGTATCAACTGTTTAAAAGTCGATTGTGAAACTATAGAATTTAATTCAATTAATATAATAATGTCTTACCTTCGGGTTTCACTCCTGGGTTATACAGTCGAACAAGTGGCAGAAAGATTACTTGGGTTTGAGTTACGAAATAATTATGCTAACACAAATTTTTCGGATTCTAACAAATTAGCTTTCTTTTATTAAACTAAATTATTTCCTTTCACTTTACCTTCACAACACAATTTCAATAAAAAACAAAAATACATGGATATTTAATCACTCAATATAAACTACTATAAAAAAATGACTTAACAATAGTGTTATTTTGGTAACCAGCACTTTGCCACTCTCTCTCTCTCATACTCTTTTACATTTTTATCTTTTAAACCCTGTTATTAGAGCTCTGTTTGTATTTATTTTATGGATTTATAGAATTGATTTGATAGTGTTATGAAGGGTACATAACCAATCCACAGCGTTCCTAACAGTTGCATCACCGCCTCATGTTATTAGCTGTTTTTGATCACTCCAAAATGTTATTTCAACCGTTTGTGAATTTTTTCACTGCCGCGATATACTCCCCCTTATTTAGTTTAAAATTGTTTCAAATTACACTTTACACTTTTGTAACATTTTGTTGGCCGACATAACTCGCTCGCGAGCATAGTTTATTCTTTGAGACCGCGCGGTCTGATAATTACGAGTTGACTAACGCTTAGGCTGGCATTAGTGCAATGATTCCCCAGTCTGAGTCTGGTCACGTGATCGCCAGTCTGCCCTCCCATTGGTTCTTTTAAAAGGTGCTATAATCTGGACAGCGAATTTGGCAACATTTTGCCGCCTGGTGAAATCTATGACTTGGCGTCATTTTTCCGTGATTCACGGCTGCCACAAACTGTATGTCATTACGTATTGTGTCCGGCCTGTCTGAGTCCAGAGACAAAACACAGACGTGTTGTTTTGTAATAACACTGCATGCGTGGTTGATTAAATCGAGGTTCCACGAAGGTGAACACTGACTACTTTAAGATTACACTTGATTTAATTTATTATCTTTAACTCACAATTCTGTACCATTACAATACCCCCCCCCAATGAGAGGTTTTATGCCGAAGCATAAAAACTCATTGCCTAAAACCTAAGAGGACCAGTGAAGATATGGCGCCGCAACCCCCCGTAATTCTTACTAAGATCCTGGGTACTTACCCCCCTAGTCCGGTGGCTGTGGCTGCACCCATCCGACCTTACTGGACTTCTCTGCTCGAGATCCCAACACCATAAAATCAGATAGGCACCCGCCACAGTATCACCTGACTCTGTAACATTTAAGCAAAATATTAACAAATGGCCTTTCATTACTCCATATCCCACACTGATTTGTTTCCTCATAGTCATACCAGTTCATTATTAGCAAAGTACTGGTTCTTTTTTATACAAAGTACTGGTTTTTCATTTAGTTTGGTTGATTACCATGACAGCTGTTCTATATTAGTACACAATTACATAAACAGGATACAACATAATAAACAGTCCAAATGGACATTACCATTTTTCCTTGAGTTATAACCAAAACATTACCACCTTATTCATTACAAGTCAAAAATAAATTATTCCTATTTATTATATTGTCCATCTGTTAAATTAATTAATTCAACTTCAATTATCTAACTCAATACTCTTACACTATCGCAAAGATTTCCATTTATCATCAACATTTTACATTGGTTTCAAGCAACCCTGTAACTGGCCTTCATAAAATACAATGTCCACCTGGCCATATAAGCTTACGGTATATCTACATCTAATACCTATGGATTCCATACAAATTAAATAATGTTCAAAAAACCCTATTATCCATCCAAAATAACACGTTAATTACACAAAATATCAGCAAATCATAACTATGAAGTACAGATTATACCCTCAAGAATGCCTTATCCTTAACACCTAAATTTTTTTTTTTTTTACAACCCCCCTTCAAATCCCTTAACCCCTGGTACCCGTTACAATTTACTGTGTTCTGCGCTAGGCTTCTTGGCCATCGCTGGCCTCATCCTAGCCATAAACCACATCTCCCTCGTGGCCTGTAACTTGGTCACCCCCCTGGACTGTAACGCCCAGTTGCTTCCACAAGGACTTGTAACGGGGCAATTTTGAAGGATATATTTTTTATTTCGTTTAATAATAATTATGGAACTGAGCTGTTTGGAGACCCTTTACGGCCACTAAGACATGCTTTGTTGGACACCCTGTATACAATTACGTACCAGTCCGTGCCTAGTACAAACGATAACAGCATTGGAATGCGGCGGGGAGTGCGCGCTCGTGAGCTGCTATGCATAATCTCGACGCCAAAGTTGTTGGCGGAAGTTAACACAACGTGGCTAATTAAACCGGCCACGTGAGCGCATCAGCTAATCACCACACGAGCTGACGGAAATGAATTTTACCGACGCACATCGTGGCTTCAGTCAGTCGGAAAATAACATCTCTAAGTGCCGGACGCAAGCAGTGGTGCGTCCTCCGGCTGGGCACAAATTTTCATCTCATCTACATAACAAAATGTGAATCAAGCAGTGGTGTTGTTGTGAGGCGGCAGTGGCTGTTTGAACATAACGGGCTGGCGAGCCGAGAAAATTTGTTACAGTGTAAATATATTCAAACATGTACACAGTGCGGCGAGTGGCTGGGGAGACGCCAGGAGTTAAGTAGATAATCAGACAATTATTAACCATTTTAATATACAGAGCTCTAAATATTATATAAACGGAATAATTCAAATATTGAACGAATGAATGTGTGTGTATGCAAATACTGGGCTGCTTTTAAAAAATATATATAAGACAAGTAAACGATAGGCTAGGGTAAAAGATTATTGACTATATCACTTCACCAAAATAATTGTTTGTATTTTTCTATTTTGTGTATTTCTCGAAGAAAAGTTGGATAACAGTAAACCTATTTGTTTCGTAATATAACAATGTGTTAGTTGTAGTTATTTTGTCGTTACCACTTCCTAGTGTTCTGTGCTGAAAAATTCATCTAATGTTCCCGGGTTTCTTCTGAATTGGGGGGTAGTCAGATTGCAAAATTATCCCTTTTGTTTTATTAAGGAAGAGTGTAAAGGTTTCGATGTATAGCCTAAAACATCGTGGCGACTCTGGACTTCTGATGGCTGTTTTATAAAAAGGTAAGTAAGCGAAAAAAGATCGCAGGTAAGATTCTGGCAGTTTTATTTTATTTATTTATTTTGATTAAGTTTGTTTATCAACAGACTGATGCGGAAGGAGTGGACCTTTTTTCTTTTATTCCACCCCCATCCTTGCTTCGGCGTTACAATAAAACTTCAGTAACATACTTACTAACAATGATTGATATGCCCCTAATGGACTACCACCCCTATATGGGTGAAAATAGCCCTGTTCCAAAAATTGGTAGATTCCCCTAAAAATAATCCCCCAACTAAATTTAACAAACCACCAGGTTAACAAAACAAAAACAAACCACAAGGCGGTTATAACAATTAAAATTTATGATTTGTCATAATTAACTACTTTCACGGTCATGATCCGGTGAGGTCATGGCCGCACTTAGGTGGGGAATCTACAGTTAAACATAAAACAGGTTAATTATTTATACCCGTTTACATCAACGGTTGTATGCACATCTTGTTTTACAAACATTATCTCAGCCTAAACATTTTTTTGATTATATTCACACAAAAATTTCCTTCAGTTTCCAATTTTAAATGAATATTTCAATCATTCCGTTTCAGTCCATTATCATTTATTTTACAATAATGATCAAAATTTAATTCCAAATAAATTTAAATTTAAACATCACTAAAATTCACATTTGTAAGTTAATCCAAGGCCAACTCTGATTCAATTTCATTACCTCATATGTCCAAAACAATTTCAGTTACTTTAATTATATTGTATTCAAACTTATTCTGGTTAGTTTAATGTTTAGTTTTGCCTTGGTATTTCAATAAAGTTTACCAGTATCCCCTCATTTAGTTCAAAACTTTACTTGAATTCTTCTATAATCACATTCTAACTACCATTTATCTCTACTCATAACCTAACATAGCAGGTACCACAAAATAATTTAACCCTTAGGTTACATGACTGTTTTATTTTAAACTTTTTTCACAAATTATTTTTCTTTAACTACCCGTGAATAGGTTATATGTTATGTGTACAGAATTATGGTCTACCAGGATGCGAGTGAAGACGAACAGAACTCCTACATCAATGACTGTGAATAACTACCCTTCTGGCAGCCCTGAATTCCTTACCTGCCCCTTTCCAGAAATAAACAAACCCCAACCGCCAATCTACAACCCCATCCCTGTAGGCCATAATTCAGTCAGTTTATACGGAAATTTATTATTTTGATTGGTTACCTCAGCCACAAAACTTCTCGACTACCTACCTATTAAGGGATGAGTTTACAATCCGCAAATAACACCAGCGTCTTAACTTGAGGATTACCTTAATGTATTATAATTTAGAATTAAGGCAATCAATGGTCCGTGGGGTGTGCCAATTTGTGCACCTATTTTTTTTTTTTTTTCAACACGGACTTTAAGGGTCCCCCTCCCCGTTAATTGTACTATGTAAAATTTATAGTTTCTACCAATTTGGTAGGGAAAGACCATCCTTGTCCCACCTCAATGGGAAGTGGCTACAACCATGGTCTGTCCCTATGTGTCCAAAATCCACGACCAGGGCTGGTAAGACCGTGGTCGCCCGAAAATGGGGGAGGGTCCCTTCTGAAAACAATAAATTTTTATATACAAATACATGATTTATTTTATTTTGACCATACTTTTTTAAATTGGTGGCGTTATGGGTACCCACTATCTCCCGCGTCACTTGATTTCGTAAAACGTATGCGTTATCCATTTTAATTTTGAATACTTCGTACGGTCCTTCATATAACAAAAAGAATTTCTTAATCTCTTTATCCTGTGCAGTGGATAAATCATGTCTTCTCACTAATACCAACTGACCTACCTCATACTTAGTCCATTTGCCTTTAGCGTCATGCCGCCGTTTTCTTTTTTCTCCCTTAGTTAATAAATTTTCATTTGCGAGTTGTAATTTTACCTCCAAACCTCGGGTGTTGCTCTCCGGTGGGTAATTAAACAGCTATTCCAGAATTCTAGGTGGGCGTGTCCCCTTGACCAGCTCGTAAGGTGTAAACCCAGTTGATTCATGAGTAGTACAATTCAACCATTCTTCAATTTTTCACACATACATTGGCCATTCGCTGTTTGGCATGGCAATATGCCCGAAAAATTCTTCTAATTCTCGCATAACTCTTTCGGCCTGGTTCGACTGAGGATGATATACTGCCGTGTGTTTAGGTATGATGCCTTCCCAACCCAAAGTTTGTCGCCAAGTTCCACTAATGAATTGGGGTACATGATCAGATAATATTATTTTGGGTTTTCCGATTTTAATCATATAATCCTTCGTTATTTTCTCACTTAATACTTTACTGGTTGCCCTTTTGACACTATACAATCTCACAAATTTCGTGAATGTATCTAATACCACAAAGATATACATTACGCCTCCCCTTCTTTTTGGTAGAGTACCAAACAAATCCACCGCAACTAAATCAAAGGGTCTCTCAACTCTAATGTATTTCATTTCTCCCTCCAATCGGTAATTAACTACTTTTGACTTCTGACAAATCGCACCCCCGGAGTACAGTTCTAACCCTCCGTTCCATATTTTTAAATAAACATGATTCTTTCAGTACATTTACACACTTTTTCACACCAAAATGCCCATATCTTACATGACAATCCCAAATAATTTTATCTATCAACTCTTCAGGTACAACCAACCTCCAATCACGTTCACCCCCCTCTACTTTCTTGAACAGAATTCCCTGATATATTTGGAAATGTTTATTATATTCAGACCCATCTACATCTGGTCCTAGACTAGCAATTATTTTACTCAATTTACTATCTGATCTCTGTATGTTTTTAATCTCCCTTAATTCCTCACCAAAAATTCTATCTTCCCTTCTTAACCGAAAAATCTCTATCTCCCTAAGATCCCTCCCTGTTTTGTTTTCTATGACATCTACCCTAGAAAGAGTGTCTGGTACCTTATTATCTGTCCCCTTAATATACTCCCATGAAAAGTTATATTCCTGTAATGTTAACACCCACCTGGTTAGCCGGTTATGGGTTAATCGGCACATGTTTAGGAATGACAACGCCTTGTGGTCGGTTCTGATTATTGTCCGGTTGCCCAAGATGTAAGTCCGGAACTTTCCTACGGCGAACACGATGCTTAGTAGTTCCTTTTCCGTGGTTGTGTAATTATGTTCGGCCGCCAAAAGGGATCTGCTTGCGAAGGCTATCGTCAGGTGTTCTCTATCGTCATCTTCTTGGTACAATTCCGCTCCCAAGGCGACATTACTGGCGTCAGTCTGCAAATAGAAAGTTTTCAAAAAATCAGGGTGATTCATCAGTATCATATTCGAAAATTTTTCCTTTATCTCCACGAAAGTCTCCCCTTCCTTCTCTCCCCAATTCCACTGTTTATTCTTTTGTAGAACGGCGCTCAATCTTGCTGTCGTCTGCGTGTAGTTCTTCTGAAATTTTCTATAAAAGTTACAAAGACCCAAAGAACTTTGTAGCTGCTTAATATTTTTTTGTTCGGGAAAGCGCATAATAGCTTCTACTTTATCGGGATTAGCTAGAATTCCCTCTGGAGTAATAATGAAACCTAAAAAGTGTATTTCGGTTTGTAGAAACTTGGATTTATCCCAATTAACTGTTAGACCCCCTTGTTGTAATTTATCTAATACATATTCAAGATGCTCTCGATGTTCAGAAAATGTTCGTGATGCTATTAATATGTCATCAACATATACAGTTAAAAAATCTAAATCCTTGGGCTGCAATATCATATCTAGACATTTTATGAAACTTGCTACACTAGTATTAAGTCCAAATGGCAAACGTTTGAACTGATAATTCTTACCATTGAAGAGAAATGCAGTATACCTCTGGCTCTCTGCTGCTAGTGGAACTTGCCAGTATCCTGCGGTCAAATCTAAAGATGTCATGTACTTGACTCCGTTGAATTTCTCAAAAATTTCATTAATGGGTTCCGGTGACTCCCGGTCAGGTATGATAATTTGGTTAATTTTCCTAGCATCTAAACACAATCTTACCTTTCCGTCCCTTCTTGATTACCACTACTAATGGATTTGAGTATGGCGATATCAATCTCTCTATAATGTCCCCTTCCATCATTCGGTCCAACTCCTCTTGTACGGCTCTCCTCTTCGAAACCGGTACTGGATAACTCCTCTGCATATAGGGTGAGTGTTCTCGAACCTTTAACTCGCATACATAGTTCCTGGCTTTTCCAGGCAACTCCGCAAACACTTCTCTAAAACGTTCCATAACTGCCCACAACGCCTGTCGCTGGGGACTCCCTACAACTCCACCCTCATTAAAAAATTTATCCGCCCTGTTTTCCCATACTCTCTCATCACTCGCATACATCTCTGTCTCCTCATTCTCTACCATCTCACTCTCTCGACACATATTTACTCTTGTTTCTATGTCTCCATCGGGCACTCGTTTATGTATTATTTTTATCCCCGTAACTTTAATCTCATCTGTCACCCTCTTAAAATTAACCCTGACTAGTTCACTCCCTTTATTAAATTCTACTATTCTTTTGTTAAAATCTATTACTGATTTATTTCTCTCCAAAAAATCATTTCCCAAGATTACATCTAAATTCAGTCCCTTAACCACTAGAAAATTATTCTCAAATTCAGTTTCTTTAAGGCATATATTCAATTGTACTTGTCTAGTCACCCTTTTACTCCGTACTCCGGTTACCCCCACTACTGTTACTCCCGCTACTGGCAATGATGGAATATGCTTATTTACTTTTTGTAACTCTCCCATTACGTTTTCTGAAATTACTGATATCTCACTTCCTGTATCTATTAATGCTTTACAGTTCTTACCTTCTATGTTGATGATTACCTCTGTCAACCCGGTTTTTGTTTCCATAATTTCTGCGTCGTCTTCCTCCAATAACTCCTTCGACATGTCTTTGATAATGATATTGCTCTGGTAGTTGCATTCTTCTTGGACCCCAGAGTCCTCCGTCGACAATGGCTGGGCCCGGTTCCCCATTGTCTCTTCTAGTTTCCCGTAGACGTACCCGCCACGGCTTGGTTGTATCCTCCTCTGCTTCGGTTGACACTTTCATTTCCTCTCAGCGCTCCTCGGTTGTTCTCTCCTCCTCTCTGCTGCTGACTGTGCTGGTTATATGCTATGTCACAACGCTGACAGTCCCTTGCCTTATTACACCTAAAACATGTCATTCTTACAGAAAAAGTTTCAACATGGCACTCCGAACATCGCCAACCCTCGCTTCTATTACCACTATTACCTCCACGCGCCCCTCTATAAGAGGTTGGTATTCCCCTGGATTGATGATAATTCCCGTTAGTGTGTGACGCTGATGGGTTCGGACGCCTACTCATTTCCCGTTCCTTTATGTTTTGAAATATATCTAATATCTTCTCAAGTTCCGTAATTTCTGTAATTTCGCGTGTCATCAGAGTAATCTGTATCTCTCGCGGCAAATGCTTACTTATATGTCGCACAAATGAACGGAACGGTAGCGGTGGCTCTAAATATTTCGCCTCGTTATACAACGCATTACATACATCGTCACTTTATTTCCGTAGGTCCCAAAATTACCGGATCCCATGATTTTGCTACGTAATACTTCTTGTTCTTCTTCCGACCAATATTTACCTCTAAAGGCCCTCTCAAAACTCTGATAATCTACCCAATCTACTTTATGTACCTCCGCCCACACTGCGGAATTCCCTTTAAAACATTTCATTATTTTTAACAACTGCACCTCCCAATTACTACTACAGAACTGATTGAATTCTTTCACTTTATTTAAGAATTGCATAGGGTGTATTCCCCTACTGTCACAATTAAACAATTCTAACTCAATATCAGTATTCATATCTCGAGTAATTACTACTTGTTCAGCAACACTACTAAGTTTCTTACTTATTGCTACATTTACCTCATCTTTGACATCAACTATGCTTTGTTCAATTGACACAAATTTATCATTATTTAAACATTCAAATTGCATGCTACGTTTATCCATAACATTTATTGTATCTTGTATTGCTTGTATTTCTATTTTGCAAGTGTTTTCTATTTCATTTATTTTAAGATTAGTTTTGGTCTCATATGTCTTAATCTTATCAACTGCACAATTAAACTTATACTCACTACCAGCGTTACATTCATTTATTTTAGTTTCAACATTCTCTGTAATATCATGTATTTGTTTGTTAAATTTTTCTGTCATCCTACCATCTATTTCATTAATTTTAATATCTATATTCTTTACTGAATTATCTAATTTGGTATTCAATTCGTGAAACTTACTGGCAAATTCTTCATTATTATTTTCAAAACGCTTATTAATTTCACTAATATGGTTTTTTAACTCACTGAAATTATTTTCACATTTGACTTTTTGTTCATGTATTTCACTTTTCAACTCATCAAATTTGTTATCCTGTACTTCGAAACTCTTCTTTATTTCTTTAATTTCAAATCGCACGCATTATTCGAACACATCTCACCACACACACACAGCTTCGATCTTTCGAAAAACTATCTCGGCGCCAACAACAAGACGAACAGCGCTACCTACGACAGCCTCTGATGAAGCCTTCTATAGGTGAAAGCCGGTTTAGGCTGTAAGGTAAAAATTTACGTTTTTACTTATAAAAAACTTAGTGTTCCGAGTCGTCAATACTATAGTGATATTTAATTTCATTATTTTGAACGTCAAATTTTACGTTAATATTACTATTCAGGTTATCGGACATTGTTCTCATGAAATTATATATATCGTCCAGTGACAACTCTTTTACTTTATTTATTACAGGAGTAGATTCTGCTTTTGCTTCACTCATTATTACAGATTGCGTCAAATTATTTTCGTCTATCAAGCTTGGAGTTGTCTCCATTTCTGAATCATTTATATCTGATTCATTTAAAACGCTTTCTTTGACCGTAATTGGGGTTAAGCACCCTCCTGACTCACTCGTAACTGCCGAGTCGGTCAGATTCATTTTATTTTTATTATCCATTTTGTATGTTATTGTTTACATATACAATTATACACACTTTAGCTTAGTTTCTCATCACAGTCTACAATCATTTACCACATCGCCCCCACTCCCAAATAATCTTTTCTGCAACTAGAATTAGGTCTGGTTTGTGTAATAAATTACACTCACCGTCCCTGTTCGGGCGCCACTGAAACTTTAGAATTTAATTCAATTAATATAATAATGTCTTACCTTCGGGTTTCACTCCTGGGTTCTACAGACGAACAAGTTGCAGAAAGATTACTTGGGTTTGAGTTACGAAATAATTACGCTAACACATATTTTTCGGATTCTAACAAATTAGCTTTCTTTTATTAAACTAAATTATTTCCTTTCACTTTACCTTCACACTACAATTTCAATAAAAAACAAAAATACATGGATATTTATTCACTCAATATAAACTACTATAAAAAATGACTTAGCAATAGCGTTATTTTTGTAACCAGCACTTTGCCACTCTCTCTCTCTCTCTCTCTCTCTCTCTCTCTCTCTCATACTCTTTTACATTTTTATCTTTTAAACCCCGTTATTAGAGCTCTGTTTGTATTTATTTTATGGATTTATAGAATTGATTTGATAGTGTTATGAAGGGTACTTAACCAATCCACTGCGTTCCTAACAGTTGCATCACCGCCTCATGTTATTAGCTGTTTCTGATCACTCCGAAATGTTATTTCAACCGTTTGTGAATTTTTTCACTGCCGCGGTATACTTCCCCTTATTTAGTTTACAATTGTTTCAAATTAAACTTTACACTTTTGTAACATTTTGTCGGCCGACATAACTCGCTCGCGAGCATAGTTTATTCTTTGAGACCGCGCGGTCTGATAATTACGAGTTGACTAACGCTTAGGCTGGCGTTAGCGCAATGATTCCCCAGTCTGAGTCTGGTCACGTGATCGCCAGTCTGCGCTCCCATTGGTTCTTTTAAAAGGTGCTATAATCTGGACAGCGAGTTTGGCAACATTTTGCCGCCTGGTGAAATCTATGACTTGGCGTCATTTTTCCGTGATTCACGGCTGCCACAAACTGTATGTCGTTACGTAATGTGTCCGGCCTGTCTGAGTCCAGAGACAAAACACAGACGTGTTGTTTTGTAATAACACTGCATGCGTGGTTGATTAAATCGAGGTTCCACGAAGGTGAACACTGGCATTACACTTGATTTAATTTATTATCTTTAACTCACAATTCTGTACCGTTACAGAAATGTATTTGAAATGTTTATGAAAATTAAAACCAGATCGTGCTGTACACTATCATATATTGATATAAAAGCATTTCGTGATGACTAAATTTGAGATTTACCTGTAATGTGACAGTAAAGTGAGCAAATACATGGCCTGAGGTATACTTGGGCTGCATCCACTAAGGAAAAGTATACTGCCTGACATATATTCAGGCTTAGACTGGGAAGTGTTAATGGAATGTTATAGTTAAGGACATAATATGTAATGAATGACTACTACATTTAGCTGTTCTGCCTTGATTTTTAAACAGTTTGTCACGTGTGTGTATATCTGTGTGTGTATCCTTATATAATCTGAAAATGTTTCATAAACATTAATTTTTTTCTGTATATTTATGTTTTATAGGCATGTTTAATATAAAAAAAATTAAAATTTTGAAAATCTGATCTCCAATTGAGTGAAGAATAAGCCATTCATAAACCACAAGGCGAAAACTCAGCAAATCATGTACTCGTTTGCTTGGAACTTTGTTGTGGACTTTGCATCTCCTATGTATAGTATCCAGGAATTTACAACTGAGAAAGCCAAAAAGTAAAGGATAACCTTCCATGTCCATTTTCTTGTCCTGGAAAAGATACGGTAGTACTCCATTTGCTGACTGAATACATTGACTCCTCCCATACATTTATTGTAATTTCTCACAACAGCAGGACAGGGGACATCAACATGTTGATTTTCCTTCTTTGACCATCGTTTCACATTTTCAGAGGGTGTAGATCCAAAACAGGTAGAAGCTATCAATACTTTCTTTGTATCTTGCCACTCAACAAGAACATACAGTAAATGTAAATACATTAAGAACACTAAATACAGTAACGTTAATGACGTGAATATTTCAAACTGTGAAAGTGTCAAAGTACAGTTACAAGATTCAGTTGGTTCTAGTACCATGGTTGATGTTGCATTGAGCAGTCTTGAAATTACAGGCAATGAAGGATAGAACATTACTAGCAACAATATAGACCGTGTTCTCGGCGCTGCTCTACAATATATGGAAATTTGGCCAAGCGAATTATCTCAATCCTTCTGAGATATAATAGTGAATAATATAATAGTGTCAGTTCCAGAACAAGGACAGCCATTTTCCTGAAGATGAAGATGGATGATCCTTAAACAAGTACTGGTTTGATAAAACATTGAAAAATGGCGAAAAGGTAAATCGCACTTGGATGTGTTTTTCTCCAACTAAAAAATCTCTATTTTGTTTTTGTTGCACTTTATTTCCACAAAAAAAAACTATCAAAGAAGCCAGTTCAATAGTGAAAATGGGTTTTCGTTGTAGCAAAAGTTAAATCCTCATATTCAGGATCATGAAAATCGTCCTGCTCATCAGTCTGTGTTTATGGAATGGAAGGAATTGGAACGTTCTTTAAACAGAGGAGGACTTACTGATGATCTACTTCAGGAACAAATGAGTAAAGCAGCTAAGACATGGAAAGAAATCCTCGAACGGGTCATTGCCACAGTACAAACTCTTGCACAACAAAATGTGGCACTGAGAGGACATCAAGATAATGATCCAAATCCTGGAAACTTTCTGGCTTTGTTAAAATACTTGGCTAAATTTGACCTGTCATGAGATCTCATTTGGATTCAGTCTCTTGTAAAACTATTCGAAATGAAATAATAAGCCTGTTAGGAGAAAGAGTGCGCAAATATATTATTACCACTTGTATGAAGGCAAAGTACTTTAGTATTATATTTGGCACAACATCAGATGCTGCACATGTAGAACAAATGTCTCAGATTATAAGATTTGTTGAAATTAAACGCAATTGTGTTGATATCAAGGAAACCTTTATAGATGTTATTCCTTTTGAAGTAAAAACAGTGGAGGGATCACAGAAGCTATTAGAAGTAAACTTGAGAGAGATGGATTGAATCTTAGTGATTGCAGAGGTCAGTCGTATGAGTCATGCAACAATGGCTGGTATCCATTCAGGAGTTCAGAAGAGAATATTAGATTTGAATCTACTAGCTGTGTTTGTTCCCTGTGACAACCATTCACTTAACTTGGTTGGAGTTTATGCAGCTCATGTGAATCTTCAGGCAGTGACATTTTTTGGGATGGTAGAACGTCCACTCATAGATGGAGTGTTCTTAAAGACTTCGTAAATATTACACTTGAAGGACATTGTGATACCAGGTGGAGCTCAAAAGTAGATGCAGTGAAAGCAATATCCACTCTGCTGGATGAAGTGATCGCTGCACTGGAGAAACTGAGGGATACACCGACTGAAACAATCGATACGAGGGAAGATGTAGCATTAATAATTAATGCAATAGAAAACTTTAATTTTGTGACCTTTCTCTTTTTCTGGACAGATATTCTTCCTTCGATGGACAAAAACCAGAAAATCTTGCAGACCAAAGTAATAAGCTTTATTCAAGCATTGAGACTTTTGGAGATGCTAACGGGCAAATTAAAAGTTTGGAGAAATGAGCTGTGTGACAATGTCATTTCTACGGCAGAGCAGGTATGTAATGATTGGGGCATCGGCATCACAAAAAGGATAAGAAAGAAGCACACGATGCCAGAGGAGTATGCAGACGATTCTGCATTAACCGTTCAGCAAGAAATGCGATGTTCTCTAATAGAAATTTTGGACAAACTGTCAGATGAAATTTCAACCCGTTTCTCTAACATAAAAGAGTTAGAAAAATGCTTTGGGTTCCTCTGTAAATTTGAGGTGTACGTAAATGATGGGGATACACATTTTAAGGAACAGCTTTTCCAAATCAATATTAAGTGCATAGTGGTCGTAAAACTGTATCCAAATGACCTAAACAGTGAAGAATTGTTCAGTGACTTCAAAGACGTACTTTTAATAAAAAGGGCGAAAGTTAATGGAGAACAAATAGACTTTACACCTCAGGGACTGCTAAAATACATTTCTTCAATAGGATTAGAAGCCTACAAAACACTAGCAACAGCTTAACAAATTTTTCTTACTTTACCAGTGTCTGTGTCTTCTTGTGAAATATTGTTTAGTAAACTTAAATTGATTAAATCATACCTACGATCAACAATATCTCAGGACAGGGTATCAAATCTAGCGATACTTTCAATTGAAAACGACATTGCTTTGTCTTTAGATTGTAGTGATTTAATAACCGACTTCCCATCAAATAAGACCAGGAAAGTTACATTTTAGAACGTCTCGTTTTAAATATTTATTAAATATTAAAAATAAATATTAAGTGTGTATATATAGAAGATGGAACCATTAACCTGTAATGGTAAGTGATTTATTTGATTACTTTTTATGTAGTTCTTTGTTTAACTTTATGTTGCTTTAAGATATTGTTTTCACGATCCACTTTAGACCTACAAGGAATTTGCATATTCATTAGAACATTTTTATGTTATAAATTTGTTATATTCCTACATTTTTTATGGTCTACATTTGTTACTAATAAATGTATACAAACTGAATACCGGTAATATTAAACTTATAATACATAATTTCTTAGTTTTGACTTAAAAATTATTTTTAAGACATTTCTGGACGTGCTTTAATATAAAATTCTACACATTTGCACTTATTAAGCACTTTGTTCACTGGCTGGGCCTTCATTTTTGCTCTTTTGCTCCCTTTTAATTGTGAGGGCGAGGCGGCTGACGATCTTCTTGCCCCGGGCGCCAAAAGCTTAGCTACGCCACTGTAAGCAGACAGAAACACTGAAGTTAGGAATGTTGCTTGAAACAATTTTGAATAAATTACCTAAGTCTAAATAGAAATGTCTTACCTGCAATGAAGAGGGAACCAAAATCTCAGTGAATGGTTAATGTTGAACACTCCTTTCTTCCATTCCTGTTGTGGTTTTTCCAGCTTGTCTTCCACTTTAATGGCTTTTTTTCTTCCACACGTGTTTGCAGGCTTCCTTTTCTTAGTAAACATCTGATTCTTCACATTTTCACTGTTTGTAGTCCACCTTCTTTAAAGTAGAAGGGTAACATAGTACATCACCATGACCACAGTTAATTAAATTAACAGGCTTTTTTTCCGTAATAGCTTTTCCTAAATCACATTCACTATCTGAGCTTTTACAATGTTCATACAATGTCTGATAGGTTATATCTCCATCTGTGTCATCTGAATTATCATCAATGTCATTATTTTGTTTCTGCCAACAATTTAATTAGATCTTCGGAGAGATAAAGGTCATGTTTTCTTTCTATCTGAAACACCACAAAATATTGAAGAAAATGTTCATCTAAAGTGTAATTTTATATTTATTAAACCACGGAAAACCATTTTTACGGTGTTTATATTGGTTTTACTACTGTTCAATCACAAAATATATTTTATTTGGCAACAAATAAATTAGGAAAAATAACAAAACAAAGATTTGGAAAGTACTGTTTTCAAAATTGTGAAAAGATTATTGAGTGCTATATTAAAAAAAAATTAATTTTTTGTAATGAAAAGCTTAGCTAACACATGACTTAATTAACGCCTAAGCATCACAATTGTGATAGTTACAAAATGTGTGTAATAGGTAAAGCCTAATCATCACGACTGTGATAGTGCGTAGTTTTTGTGTCTAAGAAAAATAAAACTATTAATATTTGCTCATTTAATGGTATCCATAGTTAAAATAACATCTTTCAAGTAATTTAAAACCATAGCAATCACTAATAAATAAATATTTTAAAAACGCAACAGTACTTACAATTTTATGGTTTCATAAAGTCTAACCCACTCAGAAAATGGCTGACAAACTGATCAGATGCTGGCAGAGCTGCATCCTAGTGATCAAACAGTGAACTACTACTACCCAAGGACCATCATGAGCATATGAGGCCGGCTTTACTGCAGTGTTAAACCCTTAAGACATTTCCAAAAACAGCTGTTCAACCCTCTTGATAGTGAGAGTCAGGTCATAAGGGGATACATGGTGTTTGTATGAACATCCAGGAAGTGGTAATAGGAGAGTGGCCTGCTGATGATGCATAATCAGGTTTTTCCACTGCAATCCAAACCACCTTACAACTAGATACGCAGTATCACAGAACAGAACTGAGGCACAGTGGCATTAATATGTTGCTGTAAGGTTTACTACCATTTACACTTGTATGTTGTACTCCTAGGAAGGAAACCTGAAATAGAACATATAATTAGTTGTTTCTGTATTGTGTACAGTATCTCACACGTTATTAGGTAGCCTGATGTCTACCAACCAGTTATTCAGGCTTTAAAATGTGAAATTCTTTGTAACACATATAGGTTTAGCTTTCCAAGATTTATTAAATCTTCAAATTTGTTTCATTATAGCTTTCTATACAATACCAGGGAATCATTAAGCTACCAGGGTTGCATGACAACCAATTAACCACTGTTAAACCTTTCATTACCATGGGTCAATCATATCAGCCCTGCAATACATGTTGAAGGTGCCAGGGCCATTTCAATTTTCTGCCAAGTTTCTCAGTGTTGTATTTTCGTCATTCACTAACAGATGGAATTCAATTTTATACCACTAGAAAGAGGCATTATTAGTTTACACTTTGAAAATTGTACCTTTTTATCCAAGAAGCTGTGGTTTAACATGAGACTGAATAGGCTGTTGCTTGTTTACATTTTTGTTTGTTGTGGTCTCATGTGTGCTATCATGTTGTGTTCAGTAATTTCATGTTTATTCAAAAATGAGTGCTTGTATTAGAAAGGGAAATACATTTATTTATTAACTCAAGTGAGAGTGGACGATATATAACTAGTGACAGTGAAAGTGATTTTGGTGACAGCAAATTGCAAAACAGTAACAGTGATACTTATAACTTGTCAACCCATGACCTTTTGATACATTCTGATGAAATTATTGAATGGAAGGATTTTGTAAGCACAGAAAAGGATGTGAGTAATCATATTTTTGATATTCATTAACTCTCATGAACAAAATGTGTTCCTTCAAATATCCAAGCCCCAATCGACTTCTTCAATTTGTTTTTTATAACCCAATTACTTTCCATAATATCAACAGAAACAAACCAATATGCCAAAAAGTTTCAAATAAAAAATGACTCCATTGTTTTTGACAACACTAGTTGGACAGTAATGTGGTAATTTTCGCATTAATAGGTTGGCTAATCTGTGCTTTCTGATATTGCGCTATCATGTTTATACAACATTCAACGTTACAGTTGTCCGAGCTACGGCAGGCGGCAGACGTCATAACGTTTGCTCGTTTGTTCTGTCATAATTCATTTTTCTTGTCGTCAGACAATCATTGTAGGACTTAGGCCACAACATATATTGCTACTTGCAATACATTGCTAATTCTTTTTCATGTAGCTTGAGTGACGCGTACTCGCGCCTCAAGTCTTACGACATTCGTCTAGGCCTTAGGCCTTAACGTTTTAATCTGAGTGCCGCACATTTGCGCCTCATCTAACATGTAGCGTTCTTAACGACTCTGTTTATTCAAAATCAAATTGTTCAGACTTAGCCAATCTCAACACCATGATATAAGTGTACAGAACTTAATAAATGTATTATACAGTCCACTATCGCCATTATTCTGCTTCCTGGCAATAGCACCACAAGCATCATTCTTCCTAACATTAACATTTTTTTGGTCCTATCGGGCCGCATCTTAACATTTTTTTGGTCGCTCCGTGCCTGGATTCGTCGTTCACCTTTTGCAACTTATTATAGCGGTTTCATAATTTTTCTGCCCCAATTTCTGGCCATCACGGGCGATTCAGCACATTCGCTGATCCGACCGTCTCGGGACTTACTTCAGCATTTCTTTCATCGCCATTGAGCCTCGTGACGACATCATTGCAAGAACATCCATGTGCTAGCGTCTACACTCCAGTTTGAGCAGTCATCTCTACGGTCTGTGTGTTTGCCATCTTCTCCACGACTTCGACGCTCCAGGACATCGCATAGCAGGTACCACATCATTAACAGGTGCGTACGATGGCTGAAGAAGGCCTCAAAGTGTTCGTCAGAAAGAGAGGCGGCATAAAGTCTGCCATAGTGCGTATTAATTCGGCTATCATTAGCTTTGATAAAAACACTAACACAAAACATTTTTTAACAGTTAGACTCGAAAGTCTAAAAAGCTTGGCAACAAAATACGATGAGGTACAGTCCGAAATTGAACTCATTTCTAAAGACATAAACGCTGCTCAAGAAGACCGAATTGAGGTTGAAGAGCTGTTATATTCAACAGAAGCCAATATCTTGCAGTTGATAGAAAGCTTCAACGTTCAGACTGTATCTCCCGTATTAACAAGCAACATACAATTAAAACCGATAAGTTTGCCCTGCTTCACAGGTAATATCTCAGAATGGCAGCACTTCTATTCAATATTTCTGGACTTGGTGCACGCCAGATCTGATTTAACCTCAGTGCAGAAATTACACTATTTGTATTCGTCTCTGAAAAATGAGCCGCTAGATTTAATTAAGGCATTACCTATTTGTAACGAAAACTATTCGATAGCGTTGAGTTTGCTGTCCGCTAGATATGACAACAAATTCATACTAACTTAGCTAAGTATTATATTCAGAATTTACTTGAAGTAAAGTCAACAGTTAAGGACTCTGTCCAAAGTTTGGCAGAGTTCATAAATACAATAACGTCTTCCGTTAATTCACTGGCGGCCATGCAACTGTCAGTGCTAGCGCTGAAGCGAGATTCTTGAGTTTAGAACGCCGGTTCATGCGTGATTCTAAGCTTGCGCGCGAATACGTAAACTTTATACAGGAGTATAAGGATCTTGGCCACATGACGCTTGTCGACGATTGCTCCATAAATTCAGGTGTTTCAAATACTTATTATCTGCCTCACCATGCCGTCTTTAAACATTCTAGTTCTACCACAAAACTTCGCGTCGTTTTTGACGGCTCGTCCAAAACTACCAATGGCCTTTCTCTCAATGACATTTTGTTGGTAGGCCCAAACGTCCAACAAGACCTTTTTTCTATTCTTTTGCGATTTCGTATGCATAACTATGTTCTCATCGCCGACATCGAGAAGATGTATCGACAAATTCTGGTAGCTGAGAAGGATTGTCATTATCAACGTATTCTGTGGCGTGACTCTCCCCTCGAACAGTTTAAACATTTTGTACCGCGAACTGTAACATACGGCACTGCTAGTGCTTCGTTTTTGGCTACCCGCTGTCTTAATCAGATTGGTAAGGATCATCAAACTTCTTTTCCTGACGCTGCGTCAGCTATAACCAATGATTTCTATGTCGACGATTTGTTAACCGGTGCAAACACCATTTCTGATCTGACCAAGTTGAAATCTGACTTAGGTACGTTGTTGAGTCAATACGGTCTCACTCTACATAAATGGGCATCAAATGAACCCAATGTGGTCGCAGATCATGACAATTTATCACTCCCTTTAAACAAACAGGGTAATGTGCGTACCTTGGGCATTCTCTGGAATAACACTACCGATTCATTTTTGTTTGATATCAGATCATTCCCCGTTGAATCAAGCATCTCTAAGAGGAAAATCCTATCGATTATCGCAGGTATATACGACCCACTCGGACTCGTCGGTCCCGTTGTTTTCCTGTACAAACAGTTTATGCAGCAACTCTGGCTGTGCAATCTTGGTTGAGATGAGCCAATCTCCGGGCAATTACACTTGCATTGGCATTCATTATGCAATAAATTATGTCTGATCAGTAAAATCATTGTCCCACGTTCTATTCGCTGCAAGTCTAAAGCAAGGATAGTTGAATTACATGGGTTTTCGGATGCTTCTGAAAGGGGATATGGGTGTTGCGTTTACATTAGAGTCATTTATCAAGATTCATCGGCCTCTTGTCACCTTCTGTGTTCTAAATCTCGCGTAGTCCCCCTACGACAGGTGTCATTACCTCGCATTGAACTCTGCGCTTGCTTGTTGTTATCGCGACTCTTACTCAAGGTCGCCCCTGCTCTTCATTCCTTTATCAATAGTGTTCACCTCTATTCTGACTCTATGGTGTCCCTTTACTGGATTCATGCCCAGTCTTCTAAGTGGAAAACTTACGTCGCTAATCGTGTTGCCGAGATTCAGCGTCTTACGGAAGCCTACACATGGCATCACATCAATTCTCGACATAATCCTGCTGATATTATTTCTAGGGGATGTCACCCCGACGTTTTGCGCGATTGTTCGCTTTGGTGGCATGGTCCCGCTTGTTTGTCTCAATCTTCCGAGTCAAATCTTTTTCCACCCTTTTTACCTTCTAATCTGTCGTCTTCTGAATTCACTACGGAGGAAAAACAAACCCCCAAACTTTCTCTAATGTCTACCCTGGCTATTGATCTTTCTAAGGACTTTTCTTCGTTGCACCGTCTGACTCGCGTATACGCTTACTGCTTTCGATTCATCAAAAACATTAGACTCTCCAGGGCTGAGAAAATATCGGGCGCTCTTACCCCCGTTGAAATTCATTCCACTCTCAATTTTTTCATAAAACAATCTCAGTCCATCCACTTCGCTGCCGAGATTAATTGTCTGCGTAATGGGTCTTCTGTCTCTATCAGGAGCAAGTTGTCTTCTCTGGAACCGTTCCTTGATGAGTCTGGCGTAATACGCGTCGGCGGACGATTACAGCAGTCGCAACTACCTTATGACAATAAGCATCCTATTGTCTTGCATCCATCGGCTCATATTACTCGCCTTATTATTGAACGCGAACACATTCGTCTACTCCACGCTGGTGCTCAACTCGTGCATCACTCACTTCGTCAACGTTGGTGGATCATTAACGCCAAGATAGTCATTCGCTCTATCATTCGTAGATGCGTCAAGTGCCTCAGGTTTAGTGCCAAACATCAGATTCAGAGGCTTGGTATTTTGCCATCTCCCAGAGTCACTCCTTCGCGGCCGTTTCTATTCTGCGCAGTTGACTATGGTGGTCCCTTCATGATTCGTCATGGCAGGCAGAAATCTAGGACTCTGTCAAAATCGTACGTGTCTTTGTTCATCTGCCTAGCAACTAGGGCTATTCATTTGGAATTAATTTCCGACCTTACAGCCAACGCGTTTATAGCTGCCTTACGTCGTTTCATGTCCAGTAGGGGCATACCCAGCCAGTTATATTCTGATAATGGCACGAACTTTAGGAAGGCCCGCAATGTTTTGCATGAACTTTACAATCTTTGGCATAATAAGGATGCCACCTCATCAATCCAATCCTTTACGACCTCTCAGGGTATTACATGGTCATTTATTCCGCCCTCATCACCTCATTTTGGTGGTCTTTGGGAGAGCGGTATAAAGAGTTTAAAGTATCACTTGCGCCGCGTGGTAGGCAAGTCTATACTCACCTTCGAGGAGTTTACGACAGTTTTGTCTCAGATAGAGGCATGTCTAAACTCACGTCCATTATTGGCCGTTTCATCGGATGTAAATGATCCCCGCCCACAAACGCCGTTAAAGGTGCACAAATCAAAAAAAGGCCAGGGGTATATATATATATATATATTATTATTATTATTAATACTATACATATATACATATACACATACACACATACATACACATACACATACATATGTATAATAATAATACTGTGTGTGTGTGTGTGTGTGTGTGTGTGTGTGTGTGTGTGTGTGTGTGTGTGTGTGTGTGTGTGTGTGTGTGTGTGTGTGTGTGTGTGTGTGTGTGTGTGTAATAATATATTAATATATATTTATATATAAATATTTATAATAATAATAGTATGTTTTTCTTTTTTTTAAACTAATAAAAAAAAAAAGAAAAACATACTATTATATATATATATATATATATATTTATTATATATGAATATATAAATGTGCTAAGACAGTAATATTAGCATTAATATTTTTAATTTAACTATAAACATACTGTAAGCATATATTTTATGGACCGGATTTGCAAAATGTGGGTGTGCAAAAATTGATGTAATTGTTGTGTTTTAGCTAACTATTTAACTGTTACTAGTTATTCAATTCCGTAAATTTATTTTAATCAATAAATAGAAATAGAAAAAATGGGGAAAAGAATATATAAAGTTGCAAATTTAAGTATTGGTTGTAAGTTTATTGTATAACTAAAGGTACACCAGATATTATAAGTCATATATAAAAAAAAAAATAAGGTGCCTGAGCAAAAAGGGTTATTTTGATAGAATAAGTTATGTAATATTATACTCTTATTATGTTAACAGAATTAAACTGTCTTTTAATATCAAAAATTAATGTTCTTCGTAAACTATAACATATGAAAGATAAGCTAAATTTAAGCTAATGGGTTCATACCTCATTTATGGAAAATTATCCTCTTTTTAATTAAAAAAAATTCCTCTTATATAGTATTTGTGGCATTCTTGTTTTTTGGTATTATATTGGCGATTTGTTCAAACAATTGGCTGGGTTGTTGAATAGGAGTCGAGATAAATATGGTATCATTTTTGCCTTTTATAATGAATAAAATGAGAGTTTACTCATCTGAGTCAATAATTAAATATTTTATTATTCAGAGAATGGGTTCAAGACTATTATTCCTATTTGTTGTTATTTTAGGAATATTATTTCAGGTAAAATATTTTATTATATTCATCAATTTACAATTTAAGTTGAATTTTTAGAGGGGTTATACTAATAAATTATATATGGCTGGTATATTTTTTAATTTATTCCCTCTCTTTATTTTTGACTTGTTATCTGTTTTGAATAAATAATATGAATTATTTAAATCAAATTTTTATTTTGTTTAACAATAGGGTTAAATCATTAATGTTAATAATTATTTTTATGTCAATAGGTGGATTACCACCATTTTTAGGGTTTTTTCCAAAATTTATGATAATTTATTGTCTTTTGGTTAATAAAATGTATTTTTTATGTTTAATTTTAGTAATAACTGCTATATTAGTGTTATTTTATTATTTGCGAGTTGTAATGACAGGGTTAATGATAAACAATATATCTTTAAAGTTGTCAACTTTTAGATTAAATAATACATTATTTATAGTAAATTCTTTACTGATTGGATTTATAGTTATAACCTTATTTAATATTATTAATTAGAAAGGTTTTAAGTTAATAAAACTATTATCCTTCAAAGTTAAAAATATAATTTCTTGTAAGCCTTAGATTTATTTTAATCACCTTTAAATTTGCAATTTAATATTATTATTAAATATAAGGCTGAAGAAAAAAGAATAAGGAAGAAAAGGAAAAAAGATTAGACTGTTGATTATTGAGAGGAAAATATATCCATAAATAAATTTACAGTTTATTACCTAATTCAGTCATCTCAATTGGGAATAAATTAATGATTAGTTATGAATAAGTGATTTTTCTCAACTAATCATAAGGACATTGGAACATTATATTTCATTTTTGGGATCTGATCGGGAATAGTAGGTACAACTTTAAGAGTTCTTATTCGTGTTGAATTAGGCATTCCTGGATCTTTTATTGGAGATGATCAAATTTATAATGTGATTGTTACTGCTCATGCTTTCGTTATAATTTTTTTTATAGTGATGCCAGTTATGATTGGAGGATTTGGAAATTGATTGGTTCCTTTAATAATTGGTGCTCCTGATATGGCTTTCCCTCGAATAAATAATATAAGTTTTTGATTATTACCACCTTCACTAACATTATTATTAATTGGTAGAATAGTTGATAGAGGTGCAGGCACTGGTTGGACAGTTTATCCTCCGTTGTCAAGAGGCGTTGCACACTCAGGATCTTGTGTTGATTTAACTATTTTTTCTTTACATTTGGCTGGAGCTAGCTCAATCCTAGGTGCAGTTAATTTTATTAGAACAATTTTTAATATACGATCAGTGGGAATATATATGGATCGACTACCTTTATTTGTATGGGCAGTATTAATTACTGCTTTTTTATTATTGCTTTCATTACCAGTTTTAGCTGGCGCAATTACAATGTTGTTAACTGATCGAAATTTGAATACTTCTTTTTTTGATCCTTCAGGTGGAGGAGACCCAATTTTATACCAACATTTATTTTGATTTTTTGGACATCCTGAAGTATATATTTTAATTTTGCCTGGATTTGGACTAATTTCTCACATTATTACTCAAGAAAGAGGAAAAATTGAATCTTTTGGGTCACTAGGAATAATTTATGCTATGATATCAATTGGTATTTTAGGATTTGTTGTTTGAGCACATCATATATTTACAGTTGGTATGGATGTTGATACACGGGCTTATTTTACTTCTGCTACAATAATTATTGCTGTTCCAACTGGAATTAAAGTTTTTAGATGATTAGCAACGCTGAGAGGAGTTAAAATCAAGATAAGACCTTCAATTTTATGAGCAGTAGGTTTTGTTTTTCTTTTTACTATTGGTGGATTGACTGGGGTGATTTTAGCTAATTCATCAATTGATATTGTATTACATGATACATATTATGTTGTAGCTCATTTTCATTATGTGTTATCAATAGGTGCAGTATTTGCAATTTTAGGAAGATTTATTCATTGATATTCTTTATTTACTGGATTATCTTTAAATTCTAATTGATTAAAAATTCATTTTTTGATTATGTTTATTGGAGTAAATTTAACCTTTTTTCCTCAACATTTCTTAGGATTAAGAGGTATGCCGCGTCGATATTCAGATTATCCTGATGCATTTATATCATGAAACATTATATCTTCTATTGGAAGAAGAATTTCATTTATTGGAATTTTATTTTTATTGTTTATTATTTGAGAAAGATTTATTTCACATCGATTGATTTTATATTCGATTAATATAAATTCTTCTATTGAATGGTTACATAAATTTCCTCCGTCTGAGCACTCATATAGTGAGATTCCATTATTAGTTCAATTCTAATATGGCAGATGAAGTGTGATGAATTTAAGATTCATATATAAATAATTTTTGTTAGAAATTTCTAATTGATCTTATATTAATATGCAAGATGCTATATCACCATTAATAGAACAGTTAATATTTTTTCATGATCATACTTTAACTATTTTAATTATTATTACTTCAATTGTTACTTATATAATAACAGTTATCATATTTAATAATGTTGTTAATCGACTTTTATTAGAGGGACAGTTAATTGAATTTTTTTGAACACTTCTACCAGCTTTAACATTAATTTTTATTGCATTTCCATCCTTACGATTATTATACTTATTGGATGAAATTAATAAACCTTTAATAACTTTAAAAATTATTGGTCATCAATGATATTGATCATACGAATATTCAGATTTTTTAAATGTTGAATTTGATTCTTATATAAAATCTCAAAATGAAATATTAATTAGAGAGTTCCGTCTATTAGAAGTAGATAATCGAACGATTTTACCTTTTAGCACTCAAATTCGATTATTGATTTCATCATTTGATGTTATTCATTCATGAGCTATACCATCTATGAGAATTAAGGTGGATGCTGTGCCTGGTCGATTAAATCAAGCAAGAATATTTATTAGTCGACCTGGCATATCATTTGGACAATGTTCTGAAATTTGTGGAGCAAATCATAGATTTATACCCATTGTTATTGAAAGAGTTGATATAAATTGTTTTATTAATTGATTAATAAGTTATTCATTAAGTGACTGAAAGTAAGTGATGGTCTCTTAAACCAATTTATAGTAACTAACGACTACTTTTAATGACGAAAAGTTAGTTTATTATAAAAAACATCAATCTGTCAGATTCAAGAAACTAAGAATGGTATTTTTCTATCCCACAAATATCTCCAATAAATTGATGTTTTCTGTTTTTCTTTTTTTTTTTAATTGTTATTTTAATTATAACTTTTATTTATTTTTCTTTTATGATAATTCCAAGGATAAATTTAACTAATAATTTTAATAATTTATATAACTGATTATGATAACAAATTTATTTTCAACTTTTGATCCATCAACAGGGTTATTTTCATTAAATTGATTAAGTTCATTAATTTTATTACTATTTATACCTATAGGGTTTTGATACATTCCTAGCCGTTATATAATTTCTATTAATAAAGTTTTAAATACAATAAGTTTTGAATTAAATTTATTAATAAGTTCAAGATCTTTTGGTAGATCATTATTGTTTTGTTCTTTGTTTATTTTTATTCTGTTCAATAATTTTCTTGGATTGTTTCCATATATTTTCACTAGATCAAGACATTTAGTGTTTTCTCTTAGTTTAGCTCTTCCTCTTTGATTGACTTTTATTTTGTTTGGGTTTGTTAACAATACAAATCATATGTTTTGTCATTTAGTTCCAATAGGAACTCCAATAATTTTAATACCTTTCATAGTATGTATTGAAACTGTCAGAAATTTGATTCGACCAGGGTCTTTGGCCGTTCGTTTAACAGCAAATATGATTGCTGGTCATTTACTAATAACATTATTAGGAAATAGATCAACCAATCTAGAAATTTATGTAAATCTAATTATTTTGATTCAGATATTATTGATATTATTTGAATCAGCAGTTTGTCTAATTCAATCTTATGTGTTTACAGTTTTAGGAACTCTGTATTATAGAGAAGTATCTTAATGAATAATCATCCGTATCATTTAGTTGACTGTAGACCATGACCTCTAACGGGGTCAATCGGAGCTCTGACTTTTGTTTCTGGTATAGTAATAATATTTCATATACAAAATTTTATTTTATTATTTTTTGGATTTTTAATTTTAATTTTAACTATAATTCAATGATGACGTGACATTTCGCGCGAAGGGACGTTTATAGGGCTTCACACAATAGTTGTAGTGAGAGGTTTAAAATTAGGAATAATTTTATTTATTGTGTCAGAAATTTTCTTTTTTATTTCTTTCTTTTGGAGATTTTTTCATAGAAGATTAAGACCTGTTATAGAAATTGGTATAAGTTGACCTCCTTCTGGAATTATGCCTTTTAATCCAATACAAATTCCTCTATTAAATACTATAATTTTATTGTGTTCTGGGGTAACAATTACGTGAGCTCATCATTCCATAATAGAAAATAAACATGATGAATCTGTTTATGGTATTTTATTAACTTTAATATTAGGTATATATTTTACCATTCTTCAGGTATATGAACATTTTGAATCATCATTTTGTATTTCAGATTCTGTATACGGATCAACATTTTTTGTATCAACAGGATTTCATGGAATTCATGTTATTATTGGAAGAACGTTTATTATAATCTGTTTATTACATCAATTGAAATTTCATTTCTCTAGAATTTATCATTTTGGTTTTGAAGCAGCTGCTTGATATTGACATTTTGTTGATATTGTTTGACTATTTCTATATGTATCAATTTACTGATGAGGTAGATAAATATTCTATTAGTATATAAGTATATTTAACTTCCAATTAAAAGGATTAATTTTTAAATAGAATAATTTTCAATGTCGTAAGTTATTGTATTATGATATTATTAATTTTATTTACTTTAATAGCTCTTTTATATTTAGTGTCAACTAAATCAATAATTGATCGTGAAAAATCATCTCCATTTGAGTGTGGATTTGATCCTTTTGAATCATCTCGGATTCCTTTTTCAAGACATTTTTTTATAATTGCAGTCATCTTCCTTATTTTTGATGTTGAATTAGTGATTATTATGCCCATGGTTGTTGTAACAACAACTATTAATGTTATTGAAATTTATTTGGTGATATTGGTATTTTTATTATTTTTAATATTAGGCTTATATCATGAATGGAAAAATAATATGTTAAATTGAATTTAATGGGAATGTATTTAATTATAATTATTGGATTGCAATCAATAGGTGCTTATATTAGCCATTCTTAAAAGCAATGAAGTAATAAATACATTTAGTTTCGACCTAAAAAAAGAATCTTTGTTCCTTTGTTTATTAATTGAAGCCAAAAATATAGGCACTTTATTGTTAATAAAGTTATTGAACATATAATTTCCAATTAAAAGGAAATAAGAATAAAAGCAGCTGCTAACTAGTTTTTAAAGCGGTTAAACTCCGTTTTTTTCCTTATTTATAAAGTTTATAAAACATTTCATTTTCATTGAAAAGAGAGGAAAAACCTTGTAAATATTTAAAAATATTTATTACCTTAATATCTTCAATATTATGCTCTAATGTTTAAGCTATTTAAATATATAATAATTAGAAATCAAGCAATAAATGTTATTATTTGAATTTTGAAATTATTTTTTCTTATATTAACATTAAATATTATAATTAATTTTATCAATTCAATCATGCCTTGAGGTCCAATTTTTTCTCCTCATCCTAAATCAATTGATTTTTGAAATATAAATGAATTTTTTAAAATAAGAAATTGAGTATGAAAGGTTGATAATTGTTTTAAAAATCATATGGAATTTATAAATTCTCTTGTAAATTTTTTTACTATAGATGAAAACATAGATAACTCATATCCAATTAATAACCCTAGAAAAGATAAAGCTATTGCTATTATTTTTCCCTCGATGGGGAGAATAATTCTTACAGGATTATTAAATATGATTCATCTAAACATAGATCCTGATAAAATTGAATAAATAGATAAAACCATGATTCTCTTTAATATACTATTAAATGACTCGTTTTGTGAACTAAAATTATAATAACTAAAATTTATACTTATTGAAAAATATGTTAATCGGGCAGAGTAGAAAGATGTTATCCCAATTCCAACATATATTAATAATAAAATTAAAAAGTTAATATTTCTGGAGCATATCATTTCTATAATTAAATCTTTTGAATAAAACCCTCTCATAAAGGGTATTCCACATAATGATAAATTTGCAATATTTATAAATATTCTAGTTATTGGTATATTATAACTTATACAGCCCATTATACGAATATCTTGATTATTCATTAATCTATGAATCAATACTCCAGCACATAAAAAAAGTGATGCCTTAAATAAAGCATGAATAACAAGATGAAAAAAAGATAATATTGGATAACCAAATATTAAAATTGATATTATAATTCCTAGTTGTCTTAAAGTTGAAAATGCAATAATTTTTTTTAAGTCAAATTCAAAATTTGCAGCTAGGCCTGACATAATTATTGTTAGTACTGATAACATTAAAAATACTTGAATTAGATTGAATGATATAATTAAATTTCTGAATCGAATAATTAGATATACTCCTGCAGTAACTAATGTTGATGAATGAACAAGGGCCGATACTGGAGTTGGAGCAGCCATAGCTGCTGGAAGTCATGAGGAAAAAGGAATTTGAGCTCTTTTTGTAAATCCTGCAATAATAACTAGTATAATTATTGGACTTATTATTATTTTATTAATAAAAGATATAAAATTTCAAGATCCAAAATTTATTATTCATGCAATTAATAAAAGGATTATAACATCCCCAATACGATTTATTAATGCCGTTAATATCCCAGCATTTCTAGAATTTAAATTTTGATAATAAACAACTAAACAATATGATACTAATCCTAATCCATCTCACCCAATGAGGATACTTACTATATTAGGTCTAATAATTAATAGTACTATTGACATTACAAATATTATAATAATATAAATAAATCGATTAATATATTTATCATTTATTATATATATGCCTCTATATAATATAACTATTGATGAAATAAATATAACAGTTGAAAGAAATAAAGTTGATATAAAATCAAAAATTAATGTCATATAAATATTACATGAATTGATTGTAATAATCAGTCATTCCATTATAATTGCATGATCAAAAATAATCATATTTATTGATAAAATTAATATTATTAATCTTAAAATCAATAAAATTAAGAAAATATATGTGTTAAGTTTATTTTTAGTAATGATCCAATATAAATTTATATTTTTAAATCCACAATTTAATGTTTTATTTTAAACTAATTGAATTATATTAACAATGTTAATTTCAAAATAATTAAATTTAATGGAATTCAATGTATTATAATTAAAAAAAATTCACGCACATTCCCAGAATTGAAGGAATAACAACCCGAGAAAATTATTCCATGTTGGGTATGAGAGTATAGATATAAACTATAACAAGCTGATAAAAATGAGGAAAAAGACAAGAAAACTATACACAATGGATTTCAAGATATTAATCTATTTAAAATTATAATCTCTCCTGCTAGACTAATTGTTGGAGGACATGAAATATTTCTAGAAGATATTAAAAATCATATGAGAGTTATTGAAGGCATAAATCTTAATATTCCTTTATTAATTAGGATTCTACGTCTTCCCGAACGTTCATAAGAAATATTTGCTAAGCAAAATAAAGCAGATGAACATAAACCATGTCCAATTATTATGAAATATGCTCCGACTATACCTCATATATTTATTGTTATAACTCCTCCAATAACTAATCTTATATGGGCTACAGAAGAGTATGCAATTATAGATTTTATATCAATTTGCATCATACAAGATAGTCTAATCATGATTCCCCCCATTAATGAAATAGAAATCCAGATGAATCTATAGTTAACAAATATTATTGGCATAATATATATAACACGAATTAAACCATAAGTTCCTAATTTTAAAAGAATTCCAGCCAAAATTATAGAACCAGACACAGGTGCTTCGACATGAGCTTTTGGTAATCAAAAATGACATATAAATAACGGAACCTTAATTATGAATGCTAATGTTATCCCCAGGTAAATAAACCTATTATCTGATCTCATTAACATTATAATATTAGTTATATTATTCCTATATATACATATAATTGAAATTAATATGGGGAGAGATGCGAATAAAGTATAAAACAATAAATAATATCTAGCATTCACTCGTTCGGGTTGATATCCCCATCCTATGATAATAATTATAGTAGGGATTAGACTAGTCTCAAAAAAGATATAAAATATCATAATATTGTATGAACAAAATGATAAAATTAATAATGTTATTAATAATAACACTATAAACAAAAATAAATTCATATTATTATATTTATATAAAGGACTAGAATTAATTATTAAAAAAGTAATTCAAATCGTAAGAATAATTAATCTATATGAAATATTATCTATATATATATTATATCCTAGTATAATTAAATCTTTTCTGAAGAATAAGATGATAAATAGCACTAAAAGGATTAGTATATTTCTTAATAACCACATGTTAAATAATAAAGGGGTTAAAAATAATGAAAATAAAATTAATTTTAACATGTTTTTAAAGATATTGACAATAATTGATCATTACCATGTGATCGAATCATATTAATCAATCTTGACAATCCTACAACTCCTTCACAAACACTAAATGTTAACAAAACTATTAATATATATATATCATTTAATTCAATTGATAGAAATGCAGAAAATATACAAAATAATCCTAAAATTATTAACTCTAATCTTAATAAACTTATCATGATATGTTTTCGATTTAAACATAATGAGATAATGCCCGATATAAATATAATTAAATACAGTAAAGGTAATGACAAATTCATTTGTTTTAATAGTTTAAAAAAAATTTAGATCTTGTAAATCTAAGATAAATTAATAATTTTAAAACTTCAGAAGAGAGTAAAAAATCATTTTAAGCACCCAAAGCTTACATTTTCATTAAATTATCTTCTGTATGAAGATTATAATATCAATCACAATTCTATTATCAATAAATTTTATTTTTATGAAGCACCCACTATCAATAGGATCTATTTTATTAATACAAACAATACTAACCAGAATTATTTGTATATTTTATATAAATTCCTATTTTTTTCTTATATTTTATTTCTTGTTTTTATTGGAGGAATATTAATTTTATTTATATATATATCAAGAATTGCTTCAAATGAAAAATTTTATTTTTCAATAAAATTATTAATATCAAACATAATTATTTGAATTTTGATTATAACTATAAATGTTATTAGATTTAAGATAGATAGTGTTAATAAATTATTGGAAATGAATAATTTATTTGAGAGATTTATAATTAAAAAATTATATATATTTCCGTCAGGAATAATAACTATTATATTAGTTATTTATCTTCTATTTACATTGATTGTTGTTGTGAATATTGTTAGAATTAAATTGTCTCCTTTACGTAGAAAATTTTAACAAATGTTAAACATCACTCGACGTACACATCCACTAATTAAAATAATAAATAATTCACTAATTGATTTACCGGCAGCTACGAATTTATCATATTGATGAAATTATGGATCGTTATTAGGAATATGTTTAGTTGTTCAAATTTTAACTGGATTATTTTTGTCAATAAACTATAATGCAGATGTAACAAGTGCATTTAATAGATTAAGACATATTTGTCGTGATATTAATCATGGATGGATACTACGAATTTCACACGCAAATGGAGCTTCATTATTTTTTATCTGTATTTATTTACATGTTGGGCGAGGACTATATTATGGTTCATATAAAAATTTTGAAACTTGAGCTGTAGGAGTGATCATTTTATTAACTTTAATAGCTACTGCTTTTCTGGGTTATGTTCTTCCATGAGGACAAATATCATTTTGAGGAGCAACAGTCATTACGAATTTATTGTCAGCAATTCCGTATCTTGGAACAACCTTAGTAAATTGAATTTGAGGAGGGTTTGCTGTTGATAATGCAACATTAACCCGATTTTATTCTTTCCATTTTATTATACCATTTGTTGTTTTAGCATTAACAATTGTACACCTTATTTTCTTGCATGTTATGGGATCAAACAATCCACTTGGAATTAATTCAAATAATGATAAAATTCCATTCCATCCTTATTTTTCTATTAAAGATATGCTAGGATTTTTATTAATTTTAATTATTTTTTTTTGTTATATTATACTTGAACCATATAAGTTAAGTGATCATGATAATTTTACTCCAGCAAACCCATTAGTTACTCCAAAACATATTCAACCAGAATGATACTTCTTATTTGCATATGCAATTCTACGATCTATTCCTAATAAATTAGGAGGAGTAATTGCATTATTCATATCAATCTTTATTTTAATTTTTGTTCCCTTCATAAACAATTCAAAATTTATAGGACTATTAAATTACCCTATTAATCAAATTTTATTTTGATACTTGTTCATTGTTTTAGTTTTATTAACTTGGATTGGAGCTTGTCCTGTTGAATATCCATATATCAAGATCGGAATACTTTTAACAACAATTTATTTTATATATTTTGTTTTAGACCCTATAATTATATCTTTTTGAGATAAATTAATTAAATAGTTAATTAGCTTATAAATAAAGCATTTACTTTGAAAGTAAAGAAAAGAAAATTAATTCTATTAACTTAATAGTTAAGACAATTTTTAATGAATTAAATAAATAGATTTAATCATGAAAAAAAAATCAATAAATTTAAACTTACTGGTAAATATGATTTCATGCTAAATATATTAATTTGTCATAACGATAACGAGGTAAAGTACCTCGAACTCAAATAAATAAAAATGAAATTAATGTTAATTGAATAGGAAAAACTAAAGAATTAATTTTTCTACCTATAAATATTAAACAAAATATTATACTCATAAAAATAATTCTAGCATATTCAGCTAAAAAAATAAATGCAAATCCTGCACCTCTATATTCAACATTAAATCCAGAAACTAATTCTGATTCCCCCTCAGAAAAATCAAATGGTGATCGATTAGTTTCAGCTATTGATGATGAAATTCAACAAATTCTCAAAGGAAAAAACAGAAATACTAATCATATAAATTGTTGAAAAAAATAAAATTAAATTAAATTAAAACTCTCAATTATTACAATAGGACACAAAATAATTAATACAAGACTGACTTCATATGAAATAGTTTGAGCAATTGATCGAATACAGCCAATATAGCGTAATTAGAATTTGATGATCAGCCTGTAATTATTAAACTATAAACCCCTATTCTTGTACAACAAAAAAAAAATATTATACCCATATTGAACGAAACACAATTGATTAAGTATGGGTAAATAACTCACAATAGTAAAGAATTAAATAGGCCTAACACAGGTCTTATTATATAAATTAAATAATTAGATACCATTGGTATATTTCTCTCTTTCAAGAATAATTTAATAGCATCTGAAAATGGTTGTAAAATACCAATAAATCCTACTTTATTTGGACCCTTACGAATTTGAATATATCTTAAAATCTTGCGTTCCATCAAAGTTAAAAATGCAACACCAATCAAAATAAACAAAGCAGTAATTAAAATAGTAATTATAAACATTTTCTACATGTAATATTATTACATATTAAATTCTAAATTTAATGCACTTTTTGCTAAAATAGAATAAATTAAATTATTTGACATGGTCCTTTCGTACTAATATCAAAAATATATTAGTAGATAGAAACCAACCTGGCTCACGCCGATTTGAACTCAGATCATGTAAGAAATTAAAGGTCGAACAGACCCAGAATATCTAGATTTTGCTCTAAACTCTTTTCTTAATCCAACATCGAGGTCGCAATCTAATTTATCGATATGAACTCTCCAAATTAATAACGCTGTTATCCCTAAGGTAATTTAATCTTATAATCAAAAAAATTGGATCAATTAAACATTAATTTATGAAAAATTCATTTAAAGTTTTATTTATTATAATGTCACCCCAACAAAAAATAAAATAGTTTTTTCAGTTGTTAATTCTAAATTCCTAGTAAAACAAATTTATTTAAAATTCTATAGGGTCTTCTCGTCCCACTTATTTATTTAAGATTTTTTACTTAAACTCTAAATTCAATCTATTTTAATTAAAAAAGAAAATTTTTCATCCATTCATTCATACAAGCCTTCAATTAAAGACTAATTATTATGCTACCTTTGCACGGTCAACTTACCGCGGCCATTAAAATATCATTGGGCAGAATAGACCTTTAATATTTTTCTAAAGGACATGTTTTTGGTAAACAGGTGAAAATTATATTTGCCTAGTTCTTAAATACAATTTATTGTAATTTACTAATTTAATCATTTTAATAGAAATATTTTTATTAATTTAATTTTCTTAATATATACCTAAAATATATTAAATGTATTAAAATAGAAAATAAAATTTAACTTACTCATATAAAAAGGCTAATTGCAAGCCTATTTAATTAATTAAAATCTAAAATATTATAGAAATTATATTTAGCTTATCCTTAATATAATTAAATAAATATAAAACTTTATATTAAAATATAAGTTATAATATTTATTTTAAATTAAATTTAATTCTTAAGAAACCAGAAATATTATAGTTCGAGAGAAGTTTCATCACTAAAATTATTTTATTAATATTTATATTACAATAATTAACAAATAACATTAAATCACTATAATTCGGGAAAAATAAATTTGTATATATAATTAATTAACCCTGATACAAAAGGTACAAATTATAATTTTACTTATTTATATTTATTGTTTAATCTTCACAGTTCAATTAAAAATATTTTTTCCATAAATAGTACTAAAACTAAATAATTATTTTTACTTAAAAAAATCTCAATAAATTAATTATAAATTTAAATTATTATTCAAATTATATTGATAAATCAATAATTTTTATTAGTGTAAGTAATATGCCTTAAGCTCTAATCTGCACTCTAGCCACACTTTCCAGTACAGCTACTTTGTTACGACTTATCCCACTTTATAATGTGTAAGTATACATACATTATTATTATTAATAATTACATTACATAGTATTAATAATAATATATATATATATATATATAAATAATATATTAATATATATTTATATATAAATATTTATAATAATAATAGTATGTTTTTCTTTTTTTTAAACTAATAAAAAAAAAAGAAAAACATACTATTATATATATATATATATATGTATATATATTTATTATATATGAATATATAAATGTGCTAAGACAGTAATATTAGCATTAATATTTTTAATTTAATTATAAACATACTATATAAAATCATAAATATTTAAAAATCGGGATTACTCAAATGAGTGGATATTACTGTAAAAGCTCTGTTTACAAAGGTTTGATGCCATAATTTATAAATTAATATAAAAATATAATAATATTTCTCAAAAAATTCACCAGCCATGAATTCTCATTTTTATTGAGAGGAAACATCGATTAAAAATAATACATTTTTGTGTGAATATTGCTTTAAAGGGATTGTTTGACATTTTGGAAAACTATGCTATTAATAAATAGGTAAAAGGAGGAGTTTTATTCTAGCTTGTAAATTAAATATTTAATTATATTACATGCATAACTTTAAATTGGTTGAAACCTATCTAAATGATAGTTATCCATAGCGCAGTATTAAGTATTATTAATTATTAATTTTAGAGATAATAATTTTATTTATAGAGGACAAAATTCGTGCCAGCAGTTGCGGTTACACGATTCTCTAAATTTAATTATATTAGTTTCAGTTAAAAATAAATTAATAGTAAGTTTTTTAAATTTTGGTGAAATAATGTATAAATATGTGTTTACTTTTATGTCTGAGAAACTTTTGTCTAAAACTAGGATTAGATACCCTATTATTGAAAGTGTAAATAAAATAACTAGATTATTAATAGTTATAATCTTTAAATTCAAAGAATTTGGCGGTAATTTATCTAATCAGAGGAATCTGTTTTGTAATCGATAACCCACGATAGATTTCACTTTATATAAATTTGTATACCTCTGTCAAGAATGCTTTATCAGAATAATTTTCATTTATTTTATTAGTAAAATGTCAGGTCAAGGTGCAGTTAATTTTAAAGAAAGAATGGATTACATTATTATAAAAATGAATTGTTTTCTATAATGAAAATCATGAAATTGGATTTGAAAGTAAATTTATTAAATATAGTTTTTTGAATTTAGGTTCTAAATTATGTACATATCGCCCGTCACTCCCATTATAAAGTGGGATAAGTCGTAACAAAGTAGCTGTACTGGAAAGTGTGGCTAGAGTGCAGATTAGAGCTTAAGGCATATTACTTACACTAATAAAAATTATTGATTTATCAATATAATTTGAATAATAATTTAAATTTATAATTAATTTATTGAGATTTTTTTAAGTAAAAATAATTATTTAGTTTTAGTACTATTTATGGAAAAAATATTTTTAATTGAACTGTGAAGATTAAACAATAAATATAAATAAGTAAAATTATAATTTGTACCTTTTGTATCAGGGTTAATTAATTATATATAAAAATTTATTTTTCCCGAATTATAGTGATTTAATGTTATTTGTTAATTATTGTAATATAAATATTAATAAAATAATTTTAGTGATGAAACTTCTCTCGAACTATAATATTTCTGGTTTCTTAAGAATTAAATTTAATTTAAAATAAATATTATAACTTATATTTTAATATAAAGTTTTATATTTATTTAATTATATTAAGGATAAGCTAAATATAATTTCTATAATATTTTAGATTTTAATTAATTAAATAGGCTTGCAATTAGCCTTTTTATATGAGTAAGTTAAATTTTATTTTCTATTTTAATACATTTAATATATTTTAGGTATATATTAAGAAAATTAAATTAATAAAAATATTTCTATTAAAATGATTAAATTAGTAAATTACAATAAATTGTATTTAAGAACTAGGCAAATATAATTTTCACCTGTTTACCAAAAACATGTCCTTTAGAAAAATATTAAAGGTCTATTCTGCCCAATGATATTTTAATGGCCGCGGTAAGTTGACCGTGCAAAGGTAGCATAATAATTAGTCTTTTAATTGAAGGCTTGTATGAATGAATGGATGAAAAATTTTCTTTTTTAATTAAAATAGATTGAATTTAGAGTTTAAGTAAAAAATCTTAAATAAATAAGTGGGACGAGAAGACCCTATAGAATTTTAAATAAATTTGTTTTACTAGGAATTTAGAATTAACAACTGAAAAAACTATTTTATTTTTTGTTGGGGTGACATTATAATAAATAAAACTTTAAATGAATTTTTCATAAATTAATGTTTAATTGATCCAATTTTTTTGATTATAAGATTAAATTACCTTAGGGATAACAGCGTTATTAATTTGGAGAGTTCATATCGATAAATTAGATTGCGACCTCGATGTTGGATTAAGAAAAGAGTTTAGAGCAAAATCTAGATATTCTGGGTCTGTTCGACCTTTAATTTCTTACATGATCTGAGTTCAAATCGGCGTGAGCCAGGTTGGTTTCTATCTACTAATATATTTTTGATATTAGTACGAAAGGACCATGTCAAATAATTTAATTTATTCTATTTTAGCAAAAAGTGCATTAAATTTAGAATTTAATTATGTAATAATATTACATGTAGAAAATGTTTATAATTACTATTTTAATTACTGCTTTGTTTATTTTGATTGGTGTTGCATTTTTAACTTTGATGGAACGCAAGATTTTAAGATATATTCAAATTCGTAAGGGTCCAAATAAAGTAGGATTTATTGGTATTTTACAACCATTTTCAGATGCTATTAAATTATTCTTGAAAGAGAGAAATATACCAATGGTATCTAATTATTTAATTTATATAATAAGACCTGTGTTAGGCCTATTTAATTCTTTACTATTGTGAGTTATTTACCCATACTTAATCAATTGTGTTTCGTTCAATATGGGTATAATATTTTTTTTTTGTTGTACAAGAATAGGGGTTTATAGTTTAATAATTACAGGCTGATCATCAAATTCTAATTACGCTATATTGGGCTGTATTCGATCAATTGCTCAAACTATTTCATATGAAGTCAGTCTTGTATTAATTATTTTGTGTCCTATTGTAATAATTGAGAGTTTTAATTTAATTTAATTTTATTTTTTTCAACAATTTATATGATTAGTATTTCTGTTTTTTCCTTTGAGAATTTGTTGAATTTCATCATCAATAGCTGAAACTAATCGATCACCATTTGATTTTTCTGAGGGGGAATCAGAATTAGTTTCTGGATTTAATGTTGAATATAGAGGTGCAGGATTTGCATTTATTTTTTTAGCTGAATATGCTAGAATTATTTTTATGAGTATAATATTTTGTTTAATATTTATAGGTAGAAAAATTAATTCTTTAGTTTTTCCTATTCAATTAACATTAATTTCATTTTTATTTATTTGAGTTCGAGGTACTTTACCTCGTTATCGTTATGACAAATTAATATATTTAGCATGAAAATCATATTTACCAGTAAGTTTAAATTTATTGATTTTTTTTTCATGATTAAATCTATTATTTAATTCATTAAAAATTGTCTTAACTATTAAGTTAATAGAATTAATTTTCTTTTCTTTACTTTCAAAGTAAATGCTTTATTTATAAGCTAATTAACTATTTAATTAATTTATCTCAAAAAGATATAATTATAGGGTCTAAAACAAAATATATAAAATAAATTGTTGTTAAAAGTATTCCGATCTTGATATATGGATATTCAACAGGACAAGCTCCAATCCAAGTTAATAAAACTAAAACAATGAACAAGTATCAAAATAAAATTTGATTAATAGGGTAATTTAATAGTCCTATAAATTTTGAATTGTTTATGAAGGGAACAAAAATTAAAATAAAGATTGATATGAATAATGCAATTACTCCTCCTAATTTATTAGGAATAGATCGTAGAATTGCATATGCAAATAAGAAGTATCATTCTGGTTGAATATGTTTTGGAGTAACTAATGGGTTTGCTGGAGTAAAATTATCAGGATCACTTAACTTATATGGTTCAAGTATAATATAACAAAAAAAAATAATTAAAATTAATAAAAATCCTAGCATATCTTTAATAGAAAAATAAGGATGGAATGGAATTTTATCATTATTTGAATTAATTCCAAGTGGATTGTTTGATCCCATAACATGCAAGAAAATAAGGTGTACAATTGTTAATGCTAAAACAACAAATGGTATAATAAAATGGAAAGAATAAAATCGGGTTAATGTTGCATCATCAACAGCAAACCCTCCTCAAATTCAATTTACTAAGGTTGTTCCAAGATACGGAATTGCTGACAATAAATTCGTATTGACTGTTGTTCCTCAAAATGATATTTGTCCTCATGGAAGAACATAACCCAGAAAAGCAGTAGCTATTAAAGTTAATAAAATGATCACTCCTACAGCTCAAGTTTCAAAATTTTTATATGAACCATAATATAGTCCTCGCCCAACATGTAAATAAATACAGATAAAAAATAATGAAGCTCCATTTGCGTGTGAAATTCGTAGTATCCATCCATGATTAATATCACGACAAATATGTCTTAATCTATTAAATGCACTTGTTACATCTGCATTATAGTGTATTGACAAAAATAATCCAGTTAAAATTTGAACAACTAAACATATTCCTAATAACGATCCATAATTTCATCAATATGATAAATTCGTAGCTGCCGGTAAATCAATTAGTGAATTATTTATTATTTTAATTAGTGGATGTGTACGTCGAGTGATGTTTAACATTTGTTAAAATTTTCTACGTAAAGGAGACAATTTAATTCTAACAATATTCACAACAACAATCAATGTAAATAGAAGATAAATAACTAATATAATAGTTATTATTCCTGACGGAAATATATATAATTTTTTAATTATAAATCTCTCAAATAAATTATTCATTTCCAATAATTTATTAACACTATCTATCTTAAATCTAATAACATTTATAGTTATAATCAAAATTCAAATAATTGTGTTTGATATTAATAATTTTATTGAAAAATAAAATTTTTCATTTGAAGCAATTCTTGATATATATATAAATAAAATTAATATTCCTCCAATAAAAACAAGAAATAAAATATAAGAAAAAAAATAGGAATTTATATAAAATATACAAATAATTCTGGTTAGTATTGTTTGTATTAATAAAATAGATCCTATTGATAGTGGGTGCTTCATAAAAATAAAATTTATTGATAATAGAATTGTGATTGATATTATAATCTTCATACAGAAGATAATTTAATGAAAATGTAAGCTTTGGGTGCTTAAAATGATTTTTTACTCTCTTCTGAAGTTTTAAAATTATTAATTTATCTTAGATTTACAAGATCTAAATTTTTTTTAAACTATTAAAACAAATGAATTTGTCATTACCTTTACTGTATTTAATTATATTTATATCGGGCATTATCTCATTATGTTTAAATCGAAAACATATCATGATAAGTTTATTAAGATTAGAGTTAATAATTTTAGGATTATTTTGTATATTTTCTGCATTTCTATCAATTGAATTAAATGATATATATATATTAATAGTTTTGTTAACATTTAGTGTTTGTGAAGGAGTTGTAGGATTGTCAAGATTGATTAATATGATTCGATCACATGGTAATGATCAATTATTGTCAATATCTTTAAAAACATGTTAAAATTAATTTTATTTTCATTATTTTTAACCCCTTTATTATTTAACATGTGGTTATTAAGAAATATACTAATCCTTTTAGTGCTATTTATCATCTTATTCTTCAGAAAAGATTTAATTATACTAGGATATAATATATATATAGATAATATTTCATATAGATTAATTATTCTTACGATTTGAATTACTTTTTTAATAATTAATTCTAGTCCTTTATATAAATATAATAATATGAATTTATTTTTGTTTATAGTGTTATTATTAATAACATTATTAATTTTATCATTTTGTTCATACAATATTATGATATTTTATATCTTTTTTGAGACTAGTCTAATCCCTACTATAATTATTATCATAGGATGGGGATATCAACCCGAACGAGTGAATGCTAGATATTATTTATTGTTTTATACTTTATTCGCATCTCTCCCCATATTAATTTCAATTATATGTATATATAGGAATAATATAACTAATATTATAATGTTAATGAGATCAGATAATAGGTTTATTTACCTGGGGATAACATTAGCATTCATAATTAAGGTTCCGTTATTTATATGTCATTTTTGATTACCAAAAGCTCATGTCGAAGCACCTGTGTCTGGTTCTATAATTTTGGCTGGAATTCTTTTAAAATTAGGAACTTATGGTTTAATTCGTGTTATATATATTATGCCAATAATATTTGTTAACTATAGATTCATCTGGATTTCTATTTCATTAATGGGGGGAATCATGATTAGACTATCTTGTATGATGCAAATTGATATAAAATCTATAATTGCATACTCTTCTGTAGCCCATATAAGATTAGTTATTGGAGGAGTTATAACAATAAATATATGAGGTATAGTCGGAGCATATTTCATAATAATTGGACATGGTTTATGTTCATCTGCTTTATTTTGCTTAGCAAATATTTCTTATGAACGTTCGGGAAGACGTAGAATCCTAATTAATAAAGGAATATTAAGATTTATGCCTTCAATAACTCTCATATGATTTTTAATATCTTCTAGAAATATTTCATGTCCTCCAACAATTAGTCTAGCAGGAGAGATTATAATTTTAAATAGATTAATATCTTGAAATCCATTGTGTATAGTTTTCTTGTCTTTTTCCTCATTTTTATCAGCTTGTTATAGTTTATATCTATACTCTCATACCCAACATGGAATAATTTTCTCGGGTTGTTATTCCTTCAATTCTGGGAACGTGCGTGAATTTTTTTTAATTATAATACATTGAATTCCATTAAATTTAATTATTTTGAAATTAACATTGTTAATATAATTCAATTAGTTTAAAATAAAACATTAAATTGTGGATTTAAAAATATAAATTTATATTGGATCATTACTAAAAATAAACTTAACACATATATTTTCTTAATTTTATTGATTTTAAGATTAATAATATTAATTTTATCAATAAATATGATTATTTTTGATCATGCAATTATAATGGAATGACTGATTATTACAATCAATTCATGTAATATTTATATGACATTAATTTTTGATTTTATATCAACTTTATTTCTTTCAACTGTTATATTTATTTCATCAATAGTTATATTATATAGAGGCATATATATAATAAATGATAAATATATTAATCGATTTATTTATATTATTATAATATTTGTAATGTCAATAGTACTATTAATTATTAGACCTAATATAGTAAGTATCCTCATTGGGTGAGATGGATTAGGATTAGTATCATATTGTTTAGTTGTTTATTATCAAAATTTAAATTCTAGAAATGCTGGGATATTAACGGAATTAATAAATCGTATTGGGGATGTTATAATCCTTTTATTAATTGCATGAATAATAAATTTTGGATCTTGAAATTTTATATCTTTTATTAATAAAATAATAATAAGTCCAATAATTATACTAGTTATTATTGCAGGATTTACAAAAAGAGCTCAAATTCCTTTTTCCTCATGACTTCCAGCAGCTATGGCTGCTCCAACTCCAGTATCGGCCCTTGTTCATTCATCAACATTAGTTACTGCAGGAGTATATCTAATTATTCGATTCAGAAATTTAATTATATCATTCAATCTAATTCAAGTATTTTTAATGTTATCAGTACTAACAATAATTATGTCAGGCCTAGCTGCAAATTTTGAATTTGACTTAAAAAAAATTATTGCATTTTCAACTTTAAGACAACTAGGAATTATAATATCAATTTTAATATTTGGTTATCCAATATTATCTTTTTTTCATCTTGTTATTCATGCTTTATTTAAGGCATCACTTTTTTTATGTGCTGGAGTATTGATTCATAGATTAATGAATAATCAAGATATTCGTATAATGGGCTGTATAAGTTATAATATACCAATAACTAGAATATTTATAAATATTGCAAATTTATCATTATGTGGAATACCCTTTATGAGAGGGTTTTATTCAAAAGATTTAATTATAGAAATGATATGCTCCAGAAATATTAACTTTTTAATTTTATTATTAATATATGTTGGAATTGGGATAACATCTTTCTACTCTGCCCGATTAACATATTTTTCAATAAGTATAAATTTTAGTTATTATAATTTTAGTTCACAAAACGAGTCATTTAATAGTATATTAAAGAGAATCATGGTTTTATCTATTTATTCAATTTTATCAGGATCTATGTTTAGATGAATCATATTTAATAATCCTGTAAGAATTATTCTCCCCATCGAGGGAAAAATAATAGCAATAGCTTTATCTTTTCTAGGGTTATTAATTGGATATGAGTTATCTATGTTTTCATCTATAGTAAAAAAATTTACAAGAGAATTTATAAATTCCATATGATTTTTAAAACAATTATCAACCTTTCATACTCAATTTCTTATTTTAAAAAATTCATTTATATTTCAAAAATCAATTGATTTAGGATGAGGAGAAAAAATTGGACCTCAAGGCATGATTGAATTGATAAAATTAATTATAATATTTAATGTTAATATAAGAAAAAATAATTTCAAAATTCAAATAATAACATTTATTGCTTGATTTCTAATTATTATATATTTAAATAGCTTAAACATTAGAGCATAATATTGAAGATATTAAGGTAATAAATATTTTTAAATATTTACAAGGTTTTTCCTCTCTTTTCAATGAAAATGAAATGTTTTATAAACTTTATAAATAAGGAAAAAAACGGAGTTTAACCGCTTTAAAAACTAGTTAGCAGCTGCTTTTATTCTTATTTCCTTTTAATTGGAAATTATATGTTCAATAACTTTATTAACAATAAAGTGCCTATATTTTTGGCTTCAATTAATAAACAAAGGAACAAAGATTCTTTTTTTAGGTCGAAACTAAATGTATTTATTACTTCATTGCTTTTAAGAATGGCTAATATAAGCACCTATTGATTGCAATCCAATAATTATAATTAAATACATTCCCATTAAATTCAATTTAACATATTATTTTTCCATTCATGATATAAGCCTAATATTAAAAATAATAAAAATACCAATATCACCAAATAAATTTCAATAACATTAATAGTTGTTGTTACAACAACCATGGGCATAATAATCACTAATTCAACATCAAAAATAAGGAAGATGACTGCAATTATAAAAAAATGTCTTGAAAAAGGAATCCGAGATGATTCAAAAGGATCAAATCCACACTCAAATGGAGATGATTTTTCACGATCAATTATTGATTTAGTTGACACTAAATATAAAAGAGCTATTAAAGTAAATAAAATTAATAATATCATAATACAATAACTTACGACATTGAAAATTATTCTATTTAAAAATTAATCCTTTTAATTGGAAGTTAAATATACTTATATACTAATAGAATATTTATCTACCTCATCAGTAAATTGATACATATAGAAATAGTCAAACAATATCAACAAAATGTCAATATCAAGCAGCTGCTTCAAAACCAAAATGATGAATTCTAGAGAAATGAAATTTCAATTGACGTAATAAACAGATTATAATAAACGTTCTTCCAATAATAACATGAATTCCATGAAATCCTGTTGATACAAAAAATGTTGATCCGTATACAGAATCTGAAATACAAAATGATGATTCAAAATATTCATATACCTGAAGAATGGTAAAATATATACCTAATATTAAAGTTAATAAAATACCATAAACAGATTCATCATGTTTATTTTCTATTATGGAATGATGAGCTCACGTAATTGTTACCCCAGAACACAATAAAATTATAGTATTTAATAGAGGAATTTGTATTGGATTAAAAGGCATAATTCCAGAAGGAGGTCAACTTATACCAATTTCTATAACAGGTCTTAATCTTCTATGAAAAAATCTCCAAAAGAAAGAAATAAAAAAGAAAATTTCTGACACAATAAATAAAATTATTCCTAATTTTAAACCTCTCACTACAACTATTGTGTGAAGCCCTATAAACGTCCCTTCGCGCGAAATGTCACGTCATCATTGAATTATAGTTAAAATTAAAATTAAAAATCCAAAAAATAATAAAATAAAATTTTGTATATGAAATATTATTACTATACCAGAAACAAAAGTCAGAGCTCCGATTGACCCCGTTAGAGGTCATGGTCTACAGTCAACTAAATGATACGGATGATTATTCATTAAGATACTTCTCTATAATACAGAGTTCCTAAAACTGTAAACACATAAGATTGAATTAGACAAACTGCTGATTCAAATAATATCAATAATATCTGAATCAAAATAATTAGATTTACATAAATTTCTAGATTGGTTGATCTATTTCCTAATAATGTTATTAGTAAATGACCAGCAATCATATTTGCTGTTAAACGAACGGCCAAAGACCCTGGTCGAATCAAATTTCTGACAGTTTCAATACATACTATGAAAGGTATTAAAATTATTGGAGTTCCTATTGGAACTAAATGACAAAACATATGATTTGTATTGTTAACAAACCCAAACAAAATAAAAGTCAATCAAAGAGGAAGAGCTAAACTAAGAGAAAACACTAAATGTCTTGATCTAGTGAAAATATATGGAAACAATCCAAGAAAATTATTGAACAGAATAAAAATAAACAAAGAACAAAACAATAATGATCTACCAAAAGATCTTGAACTTATTAATAAATTTAATTCAAAACTTATTGTATTTAAAACTTTATTAATAGAAATTATATAACGGCTAGGAATGTATCAAAACCCTATAGGTATAAATAGTAATAAAATTAATGAACTTAATCAATTTAATGAAAATAACCCTGTTGATGGATCAAAAGTTGAAAATAAATTTGTTATCATAATCAGTTATATAAATTATTAAAATTATTAGTTAAATTTATCCTTGGAATTATCATAAAAGAAAAATAAATAAAAGTTATAATTAAAATAACAATTAAAAAAAAAAAGAAAAACAGAAAACATCAATTTATTGGAGATATTTGTGGGATAGAAAAATACCATTCTTAGTTTCTTGAATCTGACAGATTGATGTTTTTTATAATAAACTAACTTTTCGTCATTAAAAGTAGTCGTTAGTTACTATAAATTGGTTTAAGAGACCATCACTTACTTTCAGTCACTTAATGAATAACTTATTAATCAATTAATAAAACAATTTATATCAGCTCTTTCAATAACAATGGGTATAAATCTATGATTTGCTCCACAAATTTCAGAACATTGTCCAAATGATATGCCAGGTCGACTAATAAATATTCTTGCTTGATTTAATCGACCAGGCACAGCATCCACCTTAATTCTCATAGATGGTATAGCTCATGAATGAATAACATCAAATGATGAAATCAATAATCGAATTTGAGTGCTAAAAGGTAAAATCGTTCGATTATCTACTTCTAATAGACGGAACTCTCTAATTAATATTTCATTTTGAGATTTTATATAAGAATCAAATTCAACATTTAAAAAATCTGAATATTCGTATGATCAATATCATTGATGACCAATAATTTTTAAAGTTATTAAAGGTTTATTAATTTCATCCAATAAGTATAATAATCGTAAGGATGGAAATGCAATAAAAATTAATGTTAAAGCTGGTAGAAGTGTTCAAAAAAATTCAATTAACTGTCCCTCTAATAAAAGTCGATTAACAACATTATTAAATATGATAACTGTTATTATATAAGTAACAATTGAAGTAATAATAATTAAAATAGTTAAAGTATGATCATGAAAAAATATTAACTGTTCTATTAATGGTGATATAGCATCTTGCATATTAATATAAGATCAATTAGAAATTTCTAACAAAAATTATTTATATATGAATCTTAAATTCATCGCACTTCATCTGCCATATTAGAATTGAACTAATAATGGAATCTCACTATATGAGTGCTCAGACGGAGGAAATTTATGTAACCATTCAATAGAAGAATTTATATTAATCGAATATAAAATCAATCGATGTGAAATAAATCTTTCTCAAATAATAAACAATAAAAATAAAATTCCAATAAATGAAATTCTTCTTCCAATAGAAGATATAATGTTTCATGATATAAATGCATCAGGATAATCTGAATATCGACGCGGCATACCTCTTAATCCTAAGAAATGTTGAGGAAAAAAGGTTAAATTTACTCCAATAAACATAATCAAAAAATGAATTTTTAATCAATTAGAATTTAAAGATAATCCAGTAAATAAAGAATATCAATGAATAAATCTTCCTAAAATTGCAAATACTGCACCTATTGATAACACATAATGAAAATGAGCTACAACATAATATGTATCATGTAATACAATATCAATTGATGAATTAGCTAAAATCACCCCAGTCAATCCACCAATAGTAAAAAGAAAAACAAAACCTACTGCTCATAAAATTGAAGGTCTTATCTTGATTTTAACTCCTCTCAGCGTTGCTAATCATCTAAAAACTTTAATTCCAGTTGGAACAGCAATAATTATTGTAGCAGAAGTAAAATAAGCCCGTGTATCAACATCCATACCAACTGTAAATATATGATGTGCTCAAACAACAAATCCTAAAATACCAATTGATATCATAGCATAAATTATTCCTAGTGACCCAAAAGATTCAATTTTTCCTCTTTCTTGAGTAATAATGTGAGAAATTAGTCCAAATCCAGGCAAAATTAAAATATATACTTCAGGATGTCCAAAAAATCAAAATAAATGTTGGTATAAAATTGGGTCTCCTCCACCTGAAGGATCAAAAAAAGAAGTATTCAAATTTCGATCAGTTAACAACATTGTAATTGCGCCAGCTAAAACTGGTAATGAAAGCAATAATAAAAAAGCAGTAATTAATACTGCCCATACAAATAAAGGTAGTCGATCCATATATATTCCCACTGATCGTATATTAAAAATTGTTCTAATAAAATTAACTGCACCTAGGATTGAGCTAGCTCCAGCCAAATGTAAAGAAAAAATAGTTAAATCAACACAAGATCCTGAGTGTGCAACGCCTCTTGACAACGGAGGATAAACTGTCCAACCAGTGCCTGCACCTCTATCAACTATTCTACCAATTAATAATAATGTTAGTGAAGGTGGTAATAATCAAAAACTTATATTATTTATTCGAGGGAAAGCCATATCAGGAGCACCAATTATTAAAGGAACCAATCAATTTCCAAATCCTCCAATCATAACTGGCATCACTATAAAAAAAATTATAACGAAAGCATGAGCAGTAACAATCACATTATAAATTTGATCATCTCCAATAAAAGATCCAGGAATGCCTAATTCAACACGAATAAGAACTCTTAAAGTTGTACCTACTATTCCCGATCAGATCCCAAAAATGAAATATAATGTTCCAATGTCCTTATGATTAGTTGAGAAAAATCACTTATTCATAACTAATCATTAATTTATTCCCAATTGAGATGACTGAATTAGGTAATAAACTGTAAATTTATTTATGGATATATTTTCCTCTCAATAATCAACAGTCTAATCTTTTTTCCTTTTCTTCCTTATTCTTTTTTCTTCAGCCTTATATTTAATAATAATATTAAATTGCAAATTTAAAGGTGATTAAAATAAATCTAAGGCTTACAAGAAATTATATTTTTAACTTTGAAGGATAATAGTTTTATTAACTTAAAACCTTTCTAATTAATAATATTAAATAAGGTTATAACTATAAATCCAATCAGTAAAGAATTTACTATAAATAATGTATTATTTAATCTAAAAGTTGACAACTTTAAAGATATATTGTTTATCATTAACCCTGTCATTACAACTCGCAAATAATAAAATAACACTAATAAAGCAGTTATTACTAAAATTAAACATAAAAAATACATTTTATTAACCAAAAGACAATAAATTATCATAAATTTTGGAAAAAACCCTAAAAATGGTGGTAATCCACCTATTGACATAAAAATAATTATTAACATTAATGATTTAACCCTATTGTTAAACAAAATAAAAATTTGATTTAAATAATTCATATTATTTATTCAAAACAGATAACAAGTCAAAAATAAAGAGAGGGAATAAATTAAAAAATATACCAGCCATATATAATTTATTAGTATAACCCCTCTAAAAATTCAACTTAAATTGTAAATTGATGAATATGCTAAAATTTTTCGAATTGATGAATAACACAGCCCCCCCAATGAGCCTCAAATACATGATAAAACAATAAATAAAATCAATCTTATATCTAAATAACTCAGTAAAATAATGGGGATAATCCTCTGAACGGTTATAATTAAAAAAGACACCCCATCAATTACTGAAACATATCAATAATGGAATGGAGGAGATCCAATTTTAATTATTAAACTAATTATAATAAAATATTTTACCTGAAATAATATTCCTAAAATAACAACAAATAGGAATAATAGTCTTGAACCCATTCTCTGAATAATAAAATATTTAATTATTGACTCAGATGAGTAAACTCTCATTTTATTCATTATAAAAGGCAAAAATGATACCATATTTATCTCGACTCCTATTCAACAACCCAGCCAATTGTTTGAACAAATCGCCAATATAATACCAAAAAACAAGAATGCCACAAATACTATATAAGAGGAATTTTTTTTAATTAAAAAGAGGATAATTTTCCATAAATGAGGTATGAACCCATTAGCTTAAATTTAGCTTATCTTTCATATGTTATAGTTTACGAAGAACATTAATTTTTGATATTAAAAGACAGTTTAATTCTGTTAACATAATAAGAGTATAATATTACATAACTTATTCTATCAAAATAACCCTTTTTGCTCAGGCACCTTATTTTTTTTTTTATATATGACTTATAATATCTGGTGTACCTTTAGTTATACAATAAACTTACAACCAATACTTAAATTTGCAACTTTATATATTCTTTTCCCCATTTTTTCTATTTCTATTTATTGATTAAAATAAATTTACGGAATTGAATAACTAGTAACAGTTAAATAGTTAGCTAAAACACAACAATTACATCAATTTTTGCACACCCACATTTTGCAAATCCGGTCCATAAAATATATGCTTACAGTATGTTTATAGTTAAATTAAATATCGGTATGGAGAACCATACATGACTTCCATATTCTAAGATTTATATTTAAAATCATTTTCAGCCAAACAGCCAGGCTGTGTCTTACCTGCCTTTTTATTGCTGTATTAAATGAAAAATATTATATTACATTAAAATGAAAAAATTATAATTTTATTGCCTGGCAACAAAATTATTTTATTTTTAACAATTACCATTGTTTCAACAAGTTTAAATAAATTTTCAAGTACTTTACTCTTGTTAAAACGTATAAGGTTGCCGGTAAACTACCCCTTCCCCTTAACCGATCTTCACCAAAATCGAAAGTCATTGAGACCTCTACAATTCAGGGACGTATGCAAAAAATTATTTGATTCTGTTTGAATTTGCGGCTGTTATCGTTTGCCATAGAAAATACGCTTGATAAAAAAACGTTGCAGGTAAACTACCCCTTCCCCTTAACCGATCTTCACCAAAAACAATAGGTCTTGAGTACTCTACAAATCAGGACTGTATGCAAAACATTATTTGATTCTGTTTGAATTTGCGGCTGTTATCGTTTGCCATAGAAAATACCCTTGTTAAAAAAACGTTGCAGGTAAACTACCCCTTTCCCTCAACCGATCTTCACCAAAAACAATAGGTCTTGAGAAATCTACAATTCAGGGCTGTATGCAGAAAATTATTTGATTCTGTTTGAATTTGCGGCTGTTATCGTTTGCCATAGAAAATACCCTTGTTAAAAAAACGTTGTAGGTAAACTACCCCTTTCCCTTAACCGATCTTCACCAAAAACACAAGGTATTGAGAACTCTACAATTTAGGGCTGTATGCAAATAATCTTTTCATTCTGTTTGAATTTGCGGCTGTTATCGTTTGCCATAGGAAATACCCTTGTTAAAACATAAAACGTTACAGGTAAACTACCCCTTTCCCTTAACCGATCTTCACCAAAAACAATAGGTCTTGAGAACTCTACAATTCAGGGCTGTATGCGAAACATTATTTGATTCTGTTTGAATTTGCGGCTGTTATCGTTTGCCAAACAAACAAAATTACCCTTGCTAAAAAAAAACCGTTGCAGGTAAACTACCCCTTTCCCTCAACCGATCTTCACCAAAAACAATAGGTCGCGAGAACTCTGCAAAACCGGGCTGTATGCAAAAAATTATTTGATTCTGTTTGAATTTGCGGCAGTTATCGTTTGCCATAGAAAAAAAATCTACAGACAGACACACAGACAGACAGACACACAGACACACAGACAGACAGACAGACACACAGACACTTTTCGGAAAACGACTTTTTTTCATGTTTTGAGTGTAGTAGAATCAGAATCTGCAATAATCTCGAACACGATTTTTTTTGCCATCACCATACTTCCATTCCTTAAGGAATATGGAAGTAAAAATATTAATGCTAATATTACTGTCTTAGCACATTTATATATTCATATATAATAAATATATATATATATAATAGTATGTTTTTCTTTTTTTTTTTATTAGTTTAAAAAAAAGAAAAACATACTATTATTATTATAAATATTTATATATAAATATATATTAATATATTATATATATATATAGTATTAATAATAATAATAATAATAATAATATATATACATATATATAATACTAATAGTAATAATATATATATATATACATATATATATATATATGTAATACTAATAGTAATAATATAACTACATAACACTAATAATAATAAATAATAATAATATAAATAATTAATAATAATATATATATATATATATATATATATACACCTGGCCATTTTTTGATTTGTGCACCATTAACGGCGTTACCTGATCCAGACTTATCTCACATTCCCATCTCTCGTCTTGGACGTTGGCAACTTCTCCAGAAGTTTGTCCAAGTCATTTGGAAAGCTTGGTCTCGCGACTACTTACATCAATTACAACAACGTCACAAATGGAAATTCGCCAAGGACAACGTTTCCATTGGTGACCTGGTTTTACTGATTGAGGATAACTTGCCTCCATTAGTGTGGAAATTTGGTGTAATTACCGCCACATTTCCCGGCCCAGACAACTTAATTAGAGTAGTTGACGTTCGCACGCCTACTGGCACCTATTGCAGACCAATCCATAAATTATGTTTGGTCCCTACTAGGGACGAACAGTAAAAAAAGGAGAGTTTATTTTCCTTTGTATATATTTGTCAAAAATACATAAATCAGATGTTCTAAGAAGATTTAGTTAGTTATAAGCACCTTTGTTTTTAGCATAAGCTTTAATTTGTATATTTTTGATTCAGAAACTGTTTGTTTTATTCAAGCAAGTGTCAGTTTATTTAATATGCAAGGCTTTAATTATTATTTTGTATTTTCGTGTATGCAACATTTGATTTATGCCTCATGTCATTGCTTACTATTGTTTTTATGTAAAAATTTTGTTGTAATATTCGCATGGTCTGCAGCTATACAAACCATGTACATTTTCTCGCACATTTTGTCAATATGTGTGATATTTTGTTACTCTGTGAATTTATTTCTCACAATTGTTCAACACATGTATTACATTTTGTAATTATCTAAACCGATTTCTATTGTATTTATTATGTATAACTTGTATCTATGTAAAACACATTGTTTTATCCGCATCTACTGTCTATAACCATATGCCACGCCTATATTTTTATATTGTATTTTGTATTTGGTATTTGTGTTCATGCATTGCACAATTATTATTCATGCTTTAATGTCATTACATGTCATTACACTTTGTGCTTACAATCATTCAACTATGTATAGCTTGTCTTTACATGTATAATCAGGTTGCAAGCCGACTTTGGCCTGTTCAACTCTTATCATCATTCAAGCTTATCTCTAAACAGTTAATGTCATAACTGTTATCTAAGATTCAAACTCAAGGTTTAGTACAACTTATTGAGGTTGACTTTATTATTAAGAACTCTGTATTTTTCTATAATAAATTATTAAAATGTATTAAAAAATCCTTTGATTTTTGCGGGCAGTTATGGACAGTAATGTGGTAATTTTCGCATTAATAGGTTGGCTAATCTGTGCTTTCTGATATTGCGCTATCATGTTTATACAACGTTCAACGTTACAGTTGTCCGAGCTACAGCAGGCGGCAGACGTCATAACGTTTGCTCGCTTGTTCTGTCATCATTCATTTTTCTTGTCGTCAGACAATCATTGTAGGCCTTAGGCCACAACATATATTGCATACTTGCAATACATTAGCAATACATTGCTAATTCTTTTTCATGTAGCTTGAGTGACGCGTACTCGCGCCTCAAGTCTTACGACAATTCATGCGACATTCGTCTAGGCCTTAGGCCTTAACGTTTTAATCTGAGTGCCGCACATTTGCGCCTCATCTAACATGTAGCATTCTTAACGACTCTGTTTATTCAAAATCAAATTGTTCAGACTTAGCCAATCTCAACACCATGATATAAGTGTACAGAACTTAATAAGTGTATTATACAGTCCACTATCGTCATTATTCTGCTTCCTGGCAATAGCACCACAAGCATCATTCTTCCTAACATTAACATTTTTTTTGGTCCTATCGGGCCGCATCTTAACACTAGTAAAGATACGGCAGTACAAAAAAATTACAAGCTTCATAGGCTGTCTCATTAACACAGATCTGATTAGAAAACCTTGAATATATTCACATTGGTGTGCAGACAGTAACTTATCAACACCATTGGTTTTGTAAAAATTTTCTTTGAAACAGATTTTTTTTTTTATTTTTTTTATTGAAACTGGTCTAAAAGACCAACCATCAATTTACATCTAATGTTTATAATTTAAGTTACTTATACAGTCGCCCACTGGTGTACTATATATTACTTTCTAGATTTCTGCACACACTGCACTACACTAATTCAAAAGTTTTAGTTCTCTTCAGCCTTCTCACTGTATTGGTGTTGTCAAGCAGTTGAATAGCTTCTACATTGATATGCTGGTGTAGTCTAGATTTGTGCTTTGCAGCAAACCTTTTAATTTCACTGGTGACATCAGGGATCCTAAGGTCTCGATGTAGATCACTAATTCTGATGTACCATGGAGCACTCACCATGTTCCGTAGCACTCTATTCTGGAAGGTTTGAATACATCTAATGTTCGTTTCTTTCACTCAACCCCACAGTTGAATTCCATAAAGCCAAATTGGTTTCAGAATTTGGTTATATATCAGAATTTTGTTGTGTATTGACAACTGAGAATTTCGTCCCAAGAGCCAATACAGTTGTCTATATTTGAGACCAAGCTCCGTCCATTTTTTTCTGATGTGCTCCTTCCATCGTAGCTTTGTATCTAGGGTCATCCCCAGATATTTGGCAGTGTTTTCATATGGTACCACAACACCATTTAAGGTAACTGGAAGACTGTTCTCTATTCTTTTGTTTGTAAAATTGATATGAACAGATTTCAGTTCATTAAGCTTAATTTTCCATCTCCTAATCCACTGCTGTATCTGATCACTAGCATCTTGAAGCATATTGGTAGCTTCACCTAAGGTCGAACCAATCGCCATTATAGCTGTGTCATCAGCGAAAGTAGCAACAGTCACATTCTCTGGCTGCGGCAGATCACATGCAAACAACAAGTAGAGGATGGGCCCCAAAACACTCCCTTGGGGCACACCTGCCCTCACTTCTCTTAGAAACAGATTTCAATTATTATTAACATTTTTCATTTTGTAAATGATGAAAAAATTTAGTCCTACTGGGCAACCAGGCTGTGATACATGTTCCAAGTTCAACCCCATAATTCAACATGCTCATAATGTGTTCTGCCAATAATATTATGTTCCTCATCAACAGCTAAGTGTGGATGAAAGTTCGATTGAACAAAAATCACCAGTCTAATGCAATACCCAATAAACATAATCAGTGAGATATCAAACTATGGATGCTGTGACTCTCAAAATACTGTTTGGCATTTTATGTTTCCTGTGGTGCACAGTATGATGGAGACTAAAGTGAAACAAAAACTATGGACTCCCTTGTACTATTGTCACTAAATTGTTAATAATAGAAAAGTACACAAATAAAGGACATCACCTTTTCACTTGTGTCCTTGTAGCAAAACACCTTTATGACAAACCTTTCTAACTGTTACCGTTATAAAAAACAAAAATTATTGTTCTGCTCCGCTTACATCTACAAAATGTAAGTCTGTCAAACAAAATTTGTTCACAGTGATTGTACATTTTTGGCTGTGTTCTGAGAAAAAAGGTCTCAACCCCAACTAATGGTTGATGCAATGATACCTTATCACCCACGCTAAATTGTTTTTCACAAATGTTAAATCTACTGCTGCATGTAGTCTGTCGCCTTTTGGTTCACTAACTGAATTCTCCATTTTATTTTCTGGATCAGGTCATCCTCGCTTAGATCTTGCTGTATCTCTTCTCGTATCCAGTCCGTTGGTAAGTGAATTTCTCATCAATGTAACAAATAATAACCACATGTCCCAAATAATTACCTTGAATTTCTCGTCAACGTAACCACATGTCCCAACTTATTTGATCCTTATTGGTGTACTGGACTCAATCCTGCAATTATGGTTTGATGACTTTGTTCCATAATTCCATTGATTCTGGGTGATAGGCAGTAGTTTGGATTTTATGGATACCTGAAATAACACACAAGTGAAGTTCATTCCTTGGTTGGTAAGTAACATTTTAGGGATTCCATGTCTACAGATAATTTCTTCTATAAGTATTTTAGCTATAGTAATTCGTTTTTGGTCGGGTAAGGAAAAGGTTCAGGGTATTTGGAAAGATGGTCTTGGAATGTAAGGATGCATTGGTTTGGTTTTGACTGCATCCATGAATGAATTATTCTTCTTATTCATTAAAAATATTTTTGAGTGTCTGTACTACACATTTCCTAAAACTTTTGTGCATTCTTTCAGCACTTAATTCAGTCATCTTACTATCTATACCGGATTTGCACAGAGCTATAACAATTTATGCCCTATCATTTCTATACTATCAGCAAAATGCTGGATAGATTCACTGTATTTCTGTTCCATACTAATCAATTTTTTTTCTAAAAAAGAGTCACTTTGGTGTTTACCCAACATACTTCTTATGAATTCTTTTTAACTGTTCCATGTACCTAACTCTGATCTGTGGATGGCAGCTCCTATCACACCCCTCAATCTAATTTTAGCAATTTTTAAGTAATTCTCTTGTTCTGCTGGCGTAATATTACATAAAACAAAATTAACACAGTCAAATTACGCTTGCAAATCTGAATTCTTCTCATCGCCATCACTGGTATTAATTTGAAGGCACTATCTAAACTAATTCCATCATCATAATTAGTCCATACGGGTTTTACTCTTTCAAACTATAGTCCTACGCTAACCTACTTTTGTCACTTACTTGTGTATCTTTGCTACTGGCCTTCAGATTGTCTTCTTTCTTCTTCATTTTTTCAGAATACCTTACATGTGTACCCAACACCTGACACAATAAATATTTTATAGCTGAATATAACACACGCAACTACTTCTCTCAAGTGGCTAAGGAAAAGCAATCCGATTGAAGGTGGTACGGTGCCCAAATAAAGAACTAGAAGTTCAAGATACTCTAACTCATAAAAATTAGACAAAACTTATAATGCTTATTCTCAAATGAAAGAAATTAAATTCAACTAACTATAATCTACACAATATTTAGTTAACTAAATGTCAAACAAGAGTCTAACTGTTTATCTTACACTATGGCAGCTTGCCATGCAAGGCAACCTGCAAAGAGAGTTCACTGGAACTGATAATTGTACAGTTCTTACATTCAGCATTTATACTATGCTTGTTTACTACCCTTGTTGCCAAAATAAGTGAAAAAGTATTTTTTGGGGCAGTAGGCCGTCTAACGGTAAGCATAATATTTTCATGAGTACTGTACTAGATGTATAAAGTGTTTCTGTTTGAGTGGTTGAAAGCTGTACAGAATTATGAACACACATGGCTTGAGTTCCAGTTGTGACTTGTTGGAACTCACTTCCATGTTGGAGATAACTACCCCCTCCCCAAACAAAAGCTCCCACCAATCTCTTCATAAGTCTGATTCATTTGTTTCTTTGTTTGTTTGTCTTTCAATTTGGCTTTACTAACTTAGCTTGTTACAACCACAATGTCTAAATATTTAGTTGTGGCTCTTATTGAGTAAATCGTTTTCTACTTTTAATTGGAAGTCTGGACTGTTGTGTTGGAGGGAGAGTTTTTGATTTGCTGATACTTATGTTGTTTTCTAAGTACCTTGTATTAAGATCAGTTAGAGCAGCATTTACTGTCCTTTTGAGATCCGGCTTTTGATTTTTATTCTGTTGCTTGATGATGTCCATATCTTGATGTTGTCAGCAAACATACTAACTTAAATTCCCTCAATTTTCTTCTGTCTTTCCTTGAGGGAGCCCCAGCTTAGAGTGATTGTAGCTTGATTCTGTGTCTTACCATTATGCTTTTACCCATTTCTTAGTGAGATATCTTGTATATCAGCATAACATGCGTCCTCTCACTCCAAACATTTTGAGTTTAATTCTTGGATTTCGTTGTCCATGACGTGTCCGTTACTTAACTAAATATCACTATTACATTAACGACTCGGAACACTAGGTTTTTTATAAGTAAAAGCATAAAGTTTTACCTTACAGCCTGAACCGGTTTTCTCCTTTAAAAGGCTTCTTCTGCCTCTGAAGAAGCCTTTTAAAGGAGAAAACCGGTTCAGGCTGTAAAACTTTTTGCTTTTACTTATAAAAAACCTAGTGTTCCGAGTCGTTAATGTAATAGTGATATTTATTTTGAGTTTACTGATGAGGTTTGCTCTCCAAACTGTCTCGTTAAATCAATAAAATCTGTCAGCAGCTTGCCTGTTAAATCCTTATTGACATCATTGATAAATTTTGTGAACACATTGAACTTGACATGTTGCTTCGAAATTCAGCATGTTTTTCAGCAAGCAGGTTTGGAGATGCAGCACATTCAGTGACAGGCAGTTGGCAGGCAACAGGCATTTTGCCAGCTGTCCTCAGGCTAAATACTAATTAAAATATTACAACTGAAACAATAATAATAAATACTCTATGAATTGAGTGATAGACAGTTTTTTTTAAAGTATTCGCTTAATGTATTTTAAGTTACTTATATACTCTAAGGTACGGTACTATCTATCTTGTTATAAACAAATCTAAAAAATACCATTCCTTGATGTATCTGTTAGTCAGGAGGACATACACACATCAGCAGTACTCTGGAAAGCAACTCATATGGGACCAATAGATTCTTAGAGAGCTGATCAACTAGCTAAAGCAGGATGCCTTCTCCCATAAGAAGACCGGCCAGTTAGCTACCCAGCAATCTGCAGCCTCATCACGACATCCATCAACAGAATGGTGAAGACAGCCTGGGAGGCAGCCGCTGTTGGCAAAAGATGGGAGCGGATTGTAAAATCCAATGCCATCCCCAACAGCCTGCCAAGGGACGTCGCAGTCACCACGTTTAGAATGACCACTGGCCACGACTACCTCCAGAGCCACCTGCACCGCATCAGCATTGCCGACTCCCCCCTGTGCCCCTTGTGCTCCGAGGATGAGGGCACGGCCGACCACCTCACAAGCTGCAGAGCCCTGGAAGTCGTGGATGACAACTTGCAAGGACGGGCCAGGCTCTCCTGGTCAGCAAGGCGTCTAATGCCCGAGCAGCCACGGACGGGCGTTGGATGAAGTGAAGTAAGTAAGTAAGTACGTTTACACCTGTAACTGCTGAGGTTAGTTTTCAGGATCCCGAAACTGAACCTGAAAAAATTGTGTTTGATGATGATGATATGGAAGTAGGGAAAGAAAGAAAACAGTCAGAAAATGAAGAAGAACTCGGTGAAAATAAAGGTACTGATTTATTTTCTATTCCTAGCAGTAGCACCAGCAGCACTAATCCATCTGGTTCAATTAGTGATATAGCTACGAAACCTACTGATGAACCAAAACAACCACTATTACGACATTTTCCTTTTCGCCAGTTTGGAGATAGAAAAAGGAATTTCCAGCCAGGTTGGTACATAATCCGCCCATGACTTGAATACAGTATTATAAATGATGCTGCATTTTGTTTTGCCTGTTGATTATTTTGACCCCAAACTCAAGGCACAAAAAGTGAATTACTTAGTTTTGTAACCGAAGGTTACACTAATTGGAAAAGAGCAACAGAATCTAATTCCGGTTTTAAGCAGCATGAGAACAGCTGATCCCACAAACATTCTTTAGTTGCTTGGGAGTCTTTCAAAAATTTAAAAAATAAGTTTGGGAAGGAAGCATCAATTGCTGCTCTGCTAGAAGAAACGTATGCTCTTGAAGTTCAAAAAAAATAGAGGATACATTGAAACACTTGCTGATGTACTTCGATTCACAGCCCTACAAGGAATAGCTCAAAGAGGTCATAATGAATCGAAACAGATTGAAAACAAGGGAAATTTTTTTATTATTAATGGAAATTATAGGGAAAAAAGATCCAACTATTAAAGAAAAGCTTGAATATAAAAGAGAAAAATACACTTATCGTGGTATTCAAAATGAAATTCTTAGCACCATGAGCAATATTGTGCTAGAACATATAACAGATGAAGTAAAAGAAGCTCAGTATTCTGCTCTAATGGTTGACGAGTCAAAAGATTGTTCAAAAACTGAGCAATTATCAATAATGATTCGTTACTATTTAGATGGGAATATATATGAAAGATTTCTAGGCTTTGAAACTGCAAAAAAATTTGATGCTTCTTTATTCTTGGATTTAGACACTCTAGAACAATTAGAAATATACAAACACACAAAAACAAATAAAAACGACATCCTAAACGAACAGACACAATTCAAATCGCACGCATTATTTGAACACATCTCACCACACACACACAGCTTCAATCTTTCGAAACACTTTCTCGTCGCCAACAACAAGACGAGCAGCGCTACTAATGACAGCCTCTGATGAAGCCTTCTATAGGTGAAAGCCGGTTTAGGCTGTAAGGTAAAACTTTACGTTTTTACTTATAAAAAACTTTGTGTTCCGAGTCGTCAATATTATAGTGATATTTAGCTTCTTTATTAATTTGTATTAAACAAAAACTAGCGAACTGTGGAGTTGATTTAAACTACTGTGTTGCACAAACGTATGATGGAGCTGCAGTCATGAGTGGCTCTTGTGCAGGTGTTCCAGCCCTTTTAAGCAGGGAATTTCCACAAGCCATCTACACACACTGTATGAACCATAAATTGAATGTTATAGTGGCAACATATAGAGGGATCAAGTCAGCTACAGATTTTTTTATGACACTGCAGGGACTGTATGTTTTCATGAGTGGGTCGGCAGTCCATCAAATGTTTATAGATACACAAATGAAAATGAAGATAGGAAAAGTGGAATTGAAAATGTTAAGTGACACCCGATGGACCTGTCAGTACGCTACATGTTTGGCTGTGAAGAAGACAATTGAAGCTATTATTGTAACACTAGTAAATATCCAGAGTGAAAATTCAGAACGAGCTGCAGAAGCGTCAGGATTCAGTGCCAAGTTGAACTTTTCTTTTATTTTTCATTTATGCCTGTTCACACGTTTGTTGAAAGAATGCAAGTCACTGTCTGATTTCCTCCAGGGCAAAGATTGTGTTATTGTTGCTGCGATCAATTTGGTCGAAACAACAAGGGATCTTTTCAACCAAATGCTTGAATCTGATACAGGTTTCACTTCTGTGTGGAAAGAAAGTGTAGATGTAGCAACAAAAATAGGCGCTGATATTCCTACAGATTCCTCTACTCTTGGCAGAATTCGAAAGTTACCAAAACATCTTGTGGAATATGTTTGTGATATGCCAAATAAAGACAGCTTGAAACCTGTACACCCAACTGATTTCAAGTCTCTAGTATTTGATGAAAATCTACATATGATAGATAGCGAACTTGAGAGACGTTTTACTTCAAACTCTGCAATAATTAAAGGAATCACTTGTCTGAATCCCAAAAGTAAAATGTTCCTGAATAAAAAATTTTAATGCCGTTGGCACAAAATTATGCATGCAACACTGATTCGTTGGAGGCAGAAATACAAATATTAAAAAATCTCATCCTAAGGCATGAACAACAAGCCGGAGTGGACACTGTGAAACTACTTGCATTGCTCAAGTTGTTAGAGCAATACAAACTAGCGTTCAATGACTTGTACAAATTGACTCAAATAGCAGTGACTATTTGCATCATGTTTCTTCTGCATCATGTGAGAGAACATTTTCGTGTATGCAACGTGTTAAGAGTTATTTACAAAATTTGATGTCTGATGAACGTCTTAGCTATTTGTCTGTGCTTGCAATAGGACTTTGACCAAGAACATTGCCTTGACTTGAAAAGAGTCGATGATTTTGCCGTTAATCACAACAATGGAAGAATTAATCTGTTTTAAAAGTAAGTAAAGCCTGTTTACTATTTTGCATTCATAGTATTTTATTTTGCTTAGTATTTTAGCTATTCAGTTTTGACCTATCAATTATCATCTTTATTTGTCAGCGCTGATTTAAACATTGTACAGTTAACATATTGTCATTTTGTACAAATAAAATACACATATACATAAATATATACAGTAACTAGCCTACATTCACACAACACAAACATACAAATTCAATCGGAATTACAGTCCAAATTTGGCTCTCTGTCATTGATAAAACTATTTTAACTCCAAATTTATACCAGCGAACTCAAGGTTAGGCCCACCCATTTTATAACCTGGCCCACCCATTTGACCTATGCTAGAGCCACCACTGTCTAGAACAATTGGAAATATACACACACGAAAACAAATAAAAACAACATCCTAAACGAACAGACACAATTCAAATCGCACGCATTATTCGAACATATCTCACCTCACACATACAACATCGATCTTTTGAAATTCGATTCCATCACCCACAACAGGACAGATAGCGCTACCAGCGACAACCTCTGAAGAAGCTTTTTAAAAGTGAAAACCAGTTCAGGTTGTAAGGTAAAACTTTGTTTTTACTCATAAAAAACTATGTGTTCCAAGTCGTTAATGTGATAATTGTATTTACAAAATGTATAATGCTTATTTTCAAACAAAAGAAACTAAATTCAATTAACTATAATCAGTACAATCATTAGTTAACTAAATGTCAAACAAGAGTCTAACTCTTAATCTTACACTATGGCAGCTTGCCTCACAAGGCAACTTGCAAAGGGAGTTCGGTGGAACTGATAATTTTACAGTTCTTACTTTTAGCATTTATACTATGGTTGCTTACTACCCTTATTGCCAAAATAAGTGAGAAAGTATTTTTTGGGGCAGTAGGCCGTCTAACAGTAAACATAATATTTTCATGATTAGTGTACTAGATGTATAAAGTGTTTCTATTTGAGTGGGTGAAAGCCGTACAGAATTAAGAACAAACATGGCTTTACTTTCCTTACAGCTAAATATATTCGTACATCAAATTAGAATATTATACAGTTACTTTTAGAATTACAGTAACAATAAGTTAATAAAAGTAACAATATGTTAACAATAAGTTAACATACAAACAATAAAATAATATTTAATATTATAATACTGTAGTATAATAAAATAATCTTTACCAGTACAACACATATTAAAACATCAAACCAAGGGTCATGTTGATCAAGAAATAAATAGTATAAATTTTATTGTATTTCTCTTTTCTATAAATTATGAAATTTAGAAATAAAACAAGTTTTAATTACAGACAAGGTGTGTGAATTCTTTTGCCTGGTAGGTCAAGGGGCTATTGGAAGAAATAAAATTCAGAAGGGTGATAAAAGTTTGAGAAATGCTTATCTAATCATCTTGTAACTAGTTACTGGACAGCATTGCCAATGTACTTCAAATGGAGATTTCATTGCCCTTATCCTGTATAATAATGATGTGGGCTCAAATTCATTGTTGCTTGTCAATGAGCTTCCATCTTGACAAGGCTCATTGTTGTTTGTTTTTGTACTTCACACCTGATTGGGAGGTTTTGTGTGTATGTGTATTGCTGAAGGGCAGTGTCTGATTTTGTCCTTACTGCCCCACATATTAGTCTCAATGTACTAGACTGTGCTCTTTCTAGGAGTTCCAGTTGTGTGTTATTGGCTGTTATCACAACTCACTTCCATATTTCCTAATAGGTTTGTTGACATAGATGTTGTAGATAATATTTAGGGTATCCTGACTACCCCCCCCCACACCAACATTTGGCTCCCACAACTTTCTTGATAAGTCCGATTCATTTGTTGGTTTGTTTGTCTGTCAACTTGGCCTTCCTAACTTTGCTTGTTACCAAACACAATGTCTAAATATTTAGTTCTGTGGCTCTTATTGAGTAAATCATTTTCCTACTTTAATTAGAAGTCTGGACTGTTGTGTTATGGAGACTATGTGGAAATTAGGTGCCAGGTTGGGTCTGCCATTTCTTGTATATAAGAAAGTTACATTTGGTGTAAACTGTTGTACTGTTAAATTATTGACGTTTGTGCTGTACTGGTGTTCAGTGGGTGATCAGTTAACAAACAGTTCAGACTATGAACAAATCAGACGACAAACACTTTTGCGAAAGACTTTTATGTTAGGATAACAAACACCTCACAGAACTGTATTTTATTGCCATTTATGAACAGTTTCTGGAAGAGACTTTGACAGTTGTATATATAACCTTTTTGTGTGCTAGTTGATTTGTGTTCTCTGAATTTTTGTAAGTGCTTTCCTGAACGTTTTATAAAAAAAAAATTGATAATATTATGGGGCCTAAAAAGAGTGGAGTGTCAAGAAGTGTGCTCACCATAGAAACCAAGCAAGAGATAATAGCCAAGAGAGAGAGTGGGCAAAAGATGTGTGATGTTGCTAGGCAATATGGCTTGAACAGGTCTACAGTAGACACAATCTTAACTAAGAAAGATATAATGAAGAAGACTCAAGCAGCTGAAACAGTAACAAAAATCACATCTGAGAAACAAAGATGTGCCATCCATGAAACAATGGAGAGGTTACTTTTAGTTTGTATAAAAGAAATGGAAATGAAAAGAGTTGTAACTAGTATGACTGTCATTCAAGAGAAGGCTAGAGACATTTTTGAAGAACTGAAGAAACGAAACAAACTCCACATTCATCACATGAGGAGATAGAAATAAAGGCTACAAGTGGGTGGTTTGCAAAGTTTAGAAGAAGATCTGGCATTAAACATGTGGTAATGCACAGTGAGTCTGTTGGTGCAGATGAAGAAGCTGAGAAGTTCTGTCTCAAGTTTCAAGATTTCATTAACAAAGACGGATATTGTCCACAACAAATTTATACAATTGTGATGAAATTAGTTTATTTTGGAAGCACATGCTAATCCGTACCTACATGACGAAAGATAAGAAAAATATTCCTGGGGACAAACCCATGGAAGACAGATTGACGTTATTTTTGGGAGGTAATGCTCTAGGTGATGATGTGTAGCTTAAACCACTTCTTGTCTATCACTCTGAGAATCCTAGAGCATTAAAAAAAAATACATAATTAAAGAAAGACTGGTGATGTGGAGATAGAATGAAAGGCATTGAGTCACACAGGTCCCTTTCAATAAATGGTTATTAAAGTTTTTGCACCAAGCATGAAAGATTACCTTGAGACCAATGAATTGACATTGAAAGCACTGTTTCTATTGGGCAGTGCACCAGGACACCCATAAGACCTTGAAGATAATTTGTTAGCAGACTTTCCCTGGCAGACAGTTCAGTTTCTGCCGCCAAATACCAGTTTGTTGATTCAGCCAATGGAACAGGATGTTATTGCAGGTTTCAAGAAATTGTAGACTTGTGATCTGTTTCGTCAGTGTTTCGAAGCATACCAGTTCTTATCAACGATGACATTAAAAAAAATTTGATATTCTCGAAGCTACCCGGGTCATTCAAAAGGCTTGGTCAGAAGTGCCAAGGACAGTTGAATTCTGCTTGGCAAAAGCTGTGACCATCCTCCATGTCCATGTCCAGTGACAATGTTGTTATTAACCACTTCCAAAAAATCCTGAAGTAGAGAGAAAAGCAGTCGACATTGGACAGATTCTTTAACGCCCCACAAACGGAAAAAAACATGTCCTATGAAAATGCAAAACTGTGTATGTATGTATTATTGTTATTACATATAAACAAACGAAGTAAGAAATTATATAATGTTTTATTTATTTATTTTGGTCTCCAGAAAGAATAATCAAATTTCCATAAAACAATTCGATGATCAGTTAGAGCTAGCGCAGACGGTCGATTTTTTACTCGGCCGATTAAAATATCGGTTATTTGAAGTACTGCCTTCAAATTGTTTTGAACACACACGAGCGATTAAAAATCGCCCATACATGGGTGATTTTCAGTATAGTTGTGAAATGGATTTCGATGAGACTGCATGTATCTGTGCCCTTCTGTTACGTTTTCAGAAGAAAAGGCGAGAAAGAAAGTACTGGGTTCACCCTATTGTTAGCCTACTATTAGCATGTGTGTCAACGTTCCCTTCCTTAACGGTAGTTTGTTTAATAACGCCATCTTGGAAGTAGGCACGGCTTAATAACATTGAATGAATTATGAAGAAAATAAAATGAATGTTAATTACATGGTTATTGCTTTCAGTTCTTTCTTCTCTAAATATTCTTACAGGCGAAGTTTTATAATCAACGAATGCGTGAAGGTTTACACAATTTGCACAAACATTTCACTTAATATTATTATATATATATAAACTTTTACAATTGAACTTACTTTCATTTATCTTTCCCAAACGTTTCGAGGTGATGTTCCTCTTCCTCAGTGGGATTAAATACTGAACGTCATTTTAACAAAGAACACAACATGAAAATATTACACTACTTACCTAAAAGTAGAAAACTAAACACAGCTGAACAATTTGAAATATACAGACATCACGCACTACAACCAAACAACATATTAAATGAACAATTACATTATAGATCACATACACTATTCGATACATTGATCCAAACACACAATTTGAACCTCAGCGCCAATTCCCTCCCACCATCAACCCCAACCACACACACCAGTCCATAACCGTTATACTGTTAAAATGACATTCAGTATTTAATCCCACTGAGGAAGAGGAACATCACCTCGAAACGTTTGGGAAAGATAAATGAAAGTAAGTTCAATTGTGAAAGTTTATATATAATAATAATATTTATAAAGTGAATGAAGAGGATGAATCAACAAGATAATTATTTCACTTAATATTTTTCCATATAAAAATGGCACATTTTTTTTCACATACCATATAAAAAGGATCGATATCTTATATTTTTGTTTGATCGTCTCTATCGGTTCTTCTAAGAATACATGGATTTGTTAGTACAAACGTTTACAAAGGAACTGTAAGAGTTTTAATAATGTAAGACGATCATGTAGGTATGACCTGAAGTCAGACTTCGGGATTGGTGCTTACGCAAAGAAATATCATTTTCAGAAATTCTGAGCTCATGTCTGTGGAAAAGAAAAACCTTATGTCGCCGAAACTGTACTGTGTACTGTGGGAATCGTTAACAAATGGGATAACCAATGTTGTTATCAATGGTGGGGGGGGGGGGAGATAACATACGGTATTACAAAATTCGTTTATCTCTTAATGGTGTCAACACCTACTCACTTACGTACGAATCGTATCAATATGTTTAACCGATTACATTTAAAGTTCAGGTGGTCATTCAATACAAGGCTCATGTTTGTGTATGCTCTGTAAAATTCAGACCGTGTTCTGTAAACATGCATGCCACTTAACGTAGGCCTATTTCTGTGTCAGTTACGTGTGTTAAAATAAGGCTTATAAATAACTAGCTCTTACCCGCGGCTTCGCACGCAAATATTTGACTTTTAATACGTATTTTAATATAATTTTTATTGTCTGTGTCTATATGGGGTTCTGTCAGCTCGTATAACAATTTTGTACTCATTAGTCAAATTCTCTCCAAAGCAGTTTTCAACACATGTACTATTTTAACTTGTACTAAATTATTATGTTGATGCAACAGCCTTTGGAGATTTGAAAATACCCGTTTATAAAGCCTTTGGAGATATTTATAAAATACCTGTTAAATAAAAAACGCTAAACTCTTTATTTTAAGTGTTACTGTGTTAGAAGCATTATATAACACATTAAACGTTATGTTTTCCTCAACATGGCTTTTATTTATTTCAGCAGTAAACTAAAAATCAAAAACCGTTGTCACCTAACCTCAAAAATGAAAACAACACTATTTTCGCTTTGCATTAAGTAATAGGACAAATTACATGCCGCTAAATATCATTTGTTAATTTACTTGTTATTATGTTAATTAATTCTGGGCTCGCGTATTAATATTAATTATACGCTTCAACGAAAAGGCATAATTGAAAGGGCCTACGACGTGCGAATGGGGCAAAATATCAAATTCCAAGTTAGACAGTGTATTTCTTCTCTAAAAACAAAACTGAACTACACGTTGTCATGGAGACCGTCAATACAATAACAAGACATTGCTCGAAGAAGGCAATATACTTGCCTTCATGTGCGCTGACAGGTTCAAACATATACGATACAGATCGACGGGCGACAATTGCCTCGCCCAATAATCTGTGGCACCGCACAGATTTTTAATCGCCGGCAATTTCTGATCGCCTGTGTGCGCTCTCCTATTTCAGTTTATGTGTTACAAATCGGGCGATTCATAATCGCCCGGGAAAAAATGGACCGTCTGCGCTAGGCTTTAACAAACAATTCGGGCATTGTCTTTGAACAGATTATGTTCGTTAATCGATCGTAACAGCGTACCAGTAGTATGTACTTCTGTGAGTTAAGGTAATTTTTTTACTTAATGAAACTGGACGTTAAGTTAAGGTGAAATAATAAAAATAAACCTCTCCAGCTCCACAGTCCGTTAAGCACCAAGGCGTACCGCGCAGCTTTTTGTGTTAGTGTGACGATGTATGGCTAGTACTACGCGCCACCAGCCGCTAGTTGCAGTATTGACGGCCAGGAGGCGGCGCTGCTATCTCAGCCCCTACCAGTTTGCCTACTTGCTAGAGGTGGGCTAAACTGTTATTTTAAAATAGTAGGTATGAAAATACCGTTCCAAAAAAATAACAGGTACAAATACCTGTTATTATATACTATATATACATAACCTATATTATCCTTTGTAAGTAACTCGTTTTGAGTTTCCTGCAGGTCTCCTATGTAATATCTTCAAATAAATACACTGCAAGTAGGTTTATTTTCACCTAGATAAACCTATTAATATATTAATAAACCTACTTGCTGTGTATTTATTTGAAGATATTATATAACCTATACTATATAATTTGTTATAAGAAATAAATTGAAACTAAAAGTATTACTTAACACTGTGACTTTATTAAACTATTACTGTTTAAATGGAAATAAGAAGCAAGAGAATTTATAGGCCTATCTCCCTTTGGGAATACCAATTTAAGTTTTCACTAGTAGTAAACAAACTAACATTGGTTAGACAAATCAGTTGCGAAACTCGGGGCAATTAAATAATTTAGAGTAGGCCTACACGTAATACCACAAAAAATAATGTGAAAAAACATCAGAAACGTATAATAAAAACATAACAGTAAGCCACAAGAGTGAATGAGAATAAACAAAATTTTACAAATAAAAAAAAAAACAAATTGTAATAAATTAAATATAAATACATAAATAAAAACTTATAAATAATAAGCAACAACAAAAGTAAATTAAATGCATTACAGTTATTTAAGGAACAGGACTAGATAAAGTGCACAAATGTCCATTACAACAATCTCATCATTTACGTGTAGTGAAGTTAAAATCACATTAATAAAAAGTATAATATAGCTTATCAACATCAGCCACTCTATAGGTTATAACTCAATATAATTAAATACGATTTCACTAACTACTCGGAACATAAAGTTTTTTTGAGTAAAAACATAAAGTTTAACCAACCGATTTTAGTTACAAGTTGGTGACTAGTATAATATATAATTTATTAGCATATAATCTGTATTCTATATCTGCATATCACACGAGAATAAATGTAACAGCAGGATGAATTATTTCCTTTATTAAAAACAACTTCGTCTCTTTGCGCAGAATGAAGTATACAGGACGAAAAAGTGGCTCGTACTATATACTTATATTTCCTACTCGAAATATGCTTGATGCTACCTGTTCCTAAAATACTAGGTGTTCCTAAAATATTAGGTGTTACTAAAATACTACTGTTACTCTGGAACGCGTTGTTCCTTGTGTATCGGTGATACCACTAGTATTTGAAATACCTAGTATTTTAAATAACGCGTTAAAGGCTGTTCCTTGCGTTCCAGCGATATTTTTGTACGCCTAGTATTTGGCTTTGGTTACGTGATCTTGCGTACTTTTTGTGTGTGTGTGTGTCTGTGTAGGTGCGTAGGGGGTGTGTCTCGACTCGGAACAGCGTCGCCGCGAATAACAGGTATTTCAACTTTTCAATCACTGTTACATCCGTTCCACAAGAATATCGTTCCAAAATACCTATTACGGGTATATCGGCCCACCTCTACTTGCCTCACGACGATGAGTGCACGCCCGTATGGAGCCGGGAATTGAACCCGGGACCACGAGCGCATCAAACGCCCGCGTTAGCCACTAGGACACCTGGAGCCTCAAGCTAAGGTGAAAATAACGATAATAGTCATTGATAATTTCATTAGTAAGATAAACCAGACACATTAAGAAAATTTAATTTAAATTTGGAAAGTTGGTTCGTATTTATTGACTAACTTATTTAACAAAATTAGAAAAATTGCACATCTTCAGTAGAAAATATCTTGAGTCGCAGTAGAAATATTGCCAAGTTCTCTTGTTTACTTTTTAGTGTCTGAATGAATGATTTATTAGTTTTTCAACTTTCACAGCAGCTTTTGTTGGCCTTCATATGCTGTAAACGCATCAAAACGTTAGGGTAACACAGGATACCTGGTAGATCTAAATATACTACTTTTATATATGTGGATTTAACCAGTATAATAGTGTTAGAAATGTACTGAAAGTAACGGCACAGGCAAGTACTGTTATACAACGTACAGGACAAATTCAAAAGTAATGCAATATTAATGTACCGTGCATAACCTACAACTGTACAGACATAACCAAACAACACTGCATTTATGTGAGTAATTATTTAATTTTTTTTCTCCGTAAATAGGTTCGACCGCCGTTTAAAATTATTTTTCTCGTGTTTATATAGTATAGAAGAATAGGAAAAGAAATATTTCACCGCAATTTGAGCTTAGTTTAGATCAAGCACAATTACCGGATTATTTAGTATTCTTGTCACAGTTTTTGTTGTTTAATGATGTAAATATTAACTAAGATATAATAGGCTTAACTCATGCGCTTAAGGGTTTACTAATATGACTGTGTAGGTTGTGATTGGACTTTTGCTTTCGAAAAATGTTGAGTTGAAATAACAATTGACAGCAAGAATACAGTAACATTGAAACATACACATATTCAACAGAAAATTGAGTATTACTGTTAGTTACATGTATAGATTGCAACACGTCAACAGTAGGTGAATAGGTTAGGCATGTGAATCAAAGTAAATGATCGTGTCTCAAAACTTGGCATTTTTTGATGATTTCACATTGATTCAATACACATCAAAAATAAAAATGGTGGTTACTCAAGTTAACAAATTGGAGACGAGAAATATATTGTTTACAATAATTATTATTGCAAATGAAAACAAGAAAATAATCTCATGCTCAGTATATTATTATTGAAACCATTATTTTTATTTTGTATTGAACTGATGAATAAGACTTCCAAAATCAAGGTATATTAGAAAACATTTAGCCAAATAACACTTTCAGATTCTATACATAGTCATAGTTATTTTCAGTATATATTTCATGTATACCTACTTTTAGTTGAATAAGTGTTTGTAATGTAAAGGCGGTCCAGTTCAGCTTGGTTAGGATCAAACTGTATCAGTAAATAAATAGTAATAGGTCCATGTTATGTTGTACATGAAACAGCTTTATAGTTTTTGAGGAGAATTTTATTTTTGGAAGGGGTTGCATATAATATTATTGGAAAAAAACATTGAAGTTGCAAGGAGGAGCTCCAGTGTACCCGGATACACGAGGTAATATTAACTATAATTAGTTATATGCAACTTGGAGACCACAACACAATATGTATAATATTATTGGTTTGGTCAGTGTTATATTGTATTAATGCAATTCATGGCATTTTATGTTATTAAAATACACAGTGTAAACTAAAAATCTAATACACAAATGCACATCTTAATCAGCTACTAAATATCATAGTTTGGCCATGCACAAACATTAATTATAAACTAACAGTTCAGTATAAACATATTGTTATTGTAACATTACATAATGTTGAACATCCGTATTTTGCTATATTAAATTGTAAAAATTCAGGTACATTTTTCTGAGAAATCATATTTTATTTTTAATTTTATAATATATTTAATATAGCCTAACTTCTGTATTGACAGTGGGAGCACAGTGGGAGTGCACATGTGGTGTTCTTTCATTTAGCCATTTGTAGCTGACATAAAGATGCCCCTCCCAACACAGCAAATATATTTGAAGTATTTTAAACTTGCCAGATGTGTAAAACTTTTGTTGTAAAGAACACTTTGCCATTAGGCTGCTTGTAGTATTGCAACATATTCTCACAACTGTCAGTTTGATACTTATATTAAACAAAATACAGAGTATAACTTCAGCAAATAGTTTAACTCAGGGGTTTTATAAAAATTTTAGTATTCAGTTGATATCAGTTTTATTTCTTTCTCAAAATAATTCTAAAATGATGTCAAAATTCTTAGCCTGTAATTTTTGGTAAATAGGAATTAAAGTCTGTGTGAAAATATGGACAGGCCAAAAAAAAATATGAACAACATGTTGTATGGTTTCCAAGAAAAGCGTACCTTTATGGGGTAAACATTTTTTCAGGAAACATCATTATAGTTAGTACTGTGTTTCAATACTCTTCTGTACATTGGTTCATCCCAGTTACATATGCAGGCAGCATTAATGTGAGTTCTCCTGTACATAAGTTATCTCGAATCTCTTTTCAGCCAGAAACACTTTATTGTATTAACATGAAACTCCACACAAACCAAAGTAAGTTACCCGTAGTGGTGAAACTGAGGTTTGACAATGTGAAGACATTGGTTATTAATAATGATGCATTAAATAGAATACATTGTTCTTAATCGATCGGACGTTACTCTTGTGCTAACTTGTGTGTGATGTAGGTTTTGTCTTATAACTACCAGTGTACTTTCATATGTTTCAGGTGTTAACAAGAGCAATTTATCAATTATAAACAAACAAACCAACAACCAAAATGGAAAAGGTCAAATGTGAGGACAAGGTATACATTTTAAATGTAAAATCTGTAGTTTTTACTATTAATAATGCATGATGTTAGACCTTCCCTTTTTTCAACAGCGCACTGAGAAATGACCTTGAGAGATGACTTTGTTTACACAACTGTTTGTTATTAAGAACACAGCAGAACAACTAGATGCTTTACATGTATTCATGGGGCAAATGTAGTGTCATAGTCCAGTGAAAAACAGAAATGCAAAAATACCTCTAGATTGTAGACCACGATCTTTTGAAATTCCCTTTGAATGAAGATCACTAGATGCAGAAATTTCTCTTTGGAAAAGGCAATAATGAAAGGTTTAAGATTACACCGTTAACTTGTCTCTCTTTGATCATAACATGTACTTGCTTTGATGTGGTTCTCTGTGGGACCATTTTGGCACTCACCTTGCAGATGCCAAGGTCTTCAGTTAAAACTGTGCACAGTTTCACTATCAACTTACTTAATTGTCATACCTCGCACATTAGTTTCAGTATTGGACACAATATTGGTTTATATACTCTTACTTTTGTGTCCTGTCTCAGATATTTTTAAGCCAAACAGTATGAGGTAGGCACACAACATGAGTGTTCATGACTTGCATTGAACTTTGTTATCGAACCAGCCACTCTTGTGACAACCACTCTCAGGTATTTTATTCTCCAGTTGTCTCACACCCCACATCCACATTGTCAGTCTTTACTCATTAATCTTCAACTCTTCATTTTGTTAGTGTTTATTTTCTATTATATGCTTCGGGTATGTGTCATGTGTGTACCAATAGTCTGCTGACTTGTGTTCTGCGTGTCATTGTTTTTGAGTATTTGTACTCATTACATGTCCTCATACATGTTTGTTAATATTTCAGTGCAATTGTGTTATTTATCCTGGCGGTCTTAACGTGCATTGCTGTTTTCTTTTTCCTCCATTGTACAATTTCCACCCCATAAGTGCAATTTCTCTGCCAAAATTAAAACAAAAGTCATTTCCATAACACCACTGAGAGAACTTTATTATTTTCTTTCAATCGTAGTTTAATTTTTACGATTTTTGAAAAATCCTTTTTATAATAATTACTGTACTCCACAAATTTTTGAACCAGAATTTTGTAAAAAAAAAGACTTCTATGTGTTATTATTGTGCAGTATATTGTAATATATTAGTGTACATATGTTTTTGAATATATAATTTTTTAAATGATTAAAAATCATTGGGTAATATTTTTGAATGATTAAGTACTTAATGTGTTACGGCATGAGACACTTTTAGTAGTTTTATCCCCAGGAATTTCCCCCTCCACCAGTCCTTTCTGGGATAGGTGTAGCCAGGATTCCTGTGGTGGCAAGCGGGAGGAAATATGTTGGGGGAGTCCAAAATTTGCCATTTGTTAGCCACTGTTAATGTTATTATAATAACCATTGGTGATACATTTGCATTCTTCAGAATTTATATACATGAGTCAGTAACTCAGTCACCCTCCATGCTAAGCCACTGCTCTCTAGATTACTTATGAATAACAGTTAATCAGGCACACAGTAGGCACAGTGTTTTTAACTGTAAAATTAACAAACTATTAATAGAAAAAGTATGTAACTAATTTTGTTTACTTTACAGTAGAGAACTAATCACAGTTGACTTATTCAAATATCGTACTTGCCTTTTACCTATCTTACTTCAATATCATTCAAATTCATATTACCTCATCATAACTAATAAACTTTAGTGTAACGATATATTATTAAAATCTGCTTGAAACATGGTGTTTCTCAGATAAGATTATTTATCCTTTCATGTACCTTTCAGGTATATACTAGGCCAATTTTTAATGTTGATGACCTGATAATGAAAGACTTTTTCTTTCTGGAATCATTATTATATTTCAACATAGTCTCCATGTAATGCAGACATGTAATGCTCCATGATGCTGCAGTGCTTTTATCCGATCGCAGAAGTTTGATTGTTCTAGGTCCTCAAAACAACGTTAACTGCCGCCCTCCCCCAGGGACGTTTTGACATTTGGGAGTAGCTAAAAGTCAGATGAAGCTAAATCAGGTAAATAAGGCTGATACTACAGCAGTTCATACTTCAACTCTGCAATTTTTGCTATAAAAACAATGCTTGCATGTAGTCTTGCATTATCCTGCTGCTATTTCTGTACTTAACCCATTATTTATTTCAGAAATTTTTTTCATTTATTTGATGTAAAAGGTTGGCATGGTGCATCTTCATCATTTGACCCTTTCGTGGTAATCTATTAACAGTACTCCCTTAGTATGTCAGCCAGTGAAAGTCGGCTTTCTAGCAGATGAAATTGATTTTGCCTTTTTTGGAAACAGAGAACCACCGTACATACATTGTTTTGACTGTTGTTTTGTTTTGGAATGAATTGATGTACCCAGTTTGTATTACCCATTACAAGTCTACAAATAAACTGTAGTAAATGATCACCCAACATACCTTTCATCTCGTTAAAAATTTGTGTTGGTGTTAAACGTTTTTAACATCAACTGTTAAAAACGTTTTTAAGAAGACTGGTGATGTGGAGATGGAATGAAAGGCATTGAGTCACACAGGTCCTTTTCAATAAATGGTTATTAAAGTTTTTGCACCAAGCATGAAAGATTACCTTGAGACCAATGCATTGTCATTGAAAGCACTGTTTCTATTGGGCAGTGCACCAGGACACCCATAAGACGTTGAAGATAATTTGTTGGCGGACTTTCACTGGCAGACAGTTCAGTTTCTGCCCCCAAATACCAGTTTGTTGATTCAGCCAATGGAACAGGATGTTATTGCAGGTTTCAAGAAATTGTAGACTTGTGATCTGTTTCGTCAGTGGTTTGAGCATGCCAGTTCTTATCAACGATGACATTAAAAAAATTTGATATTCTCGAAGCTACCCGGGTCATTCAAAAGGCTTGGTCAGAAGTGCCAAGGACAGTTGAATTCTGCTTGGCAAAAGCTGTGACCATCCTCCATGTCCGTGTCCAATGACAATGTTATTAATCACTTCCGAAAAATCCTGAAGTGGAGAGAAAAGCAGTCGACATTGGACAGATTCTTTAACGCCCCACAAACGGAAAAAAAACGATGTCCTATGAAAATGCAAAACTGTGTATGTATGTATTATTGTTATTACATATAAACAAACGAAGTAAGAAATTATATAATGTTTTATTTATTTATTTTGGTCTCCAGAAAGAATAATCAAATTTCCATAAAATAATTCGATGATCAGTTAACAAACAATTCGGGCATTGTCTTTGAACAGGTTATGTTCTTTAATCGATCATAACAGCCGTACCAATAGTATGTACTTCTGTGAGTTAGGTAATTTTTTTACTTAATGACAACTGGACGTTAAGTTAAGGTGAAAATAACGATAATAGTCATTGATAATTTCATTAGTAAGACAAACCAGACACATTAAGAAAATTTAATTTGAATTTAGAAAGTTGGGTCGTATTTGTTGATTAACTTATTTAACAAAATTAGAAAAATTGCACATCTTCAGCAGAAAATATGTGCACATGTGGTGTTCTTTCATTTAGCCATTTGTAGCTGACATAAAGATGCCCCTCCCAACACAGCAAATATATTTGAAGTATTTTAAACTTGCCAGATGTGTAAAACTTTTGTTGTAAAGAACACTTTGCCATTAGGCTGCTTGTAGTATTGCAACATATTCTCACAACTGTCAGTTTGATACTTATATTAAACAAAATACAGAGTATAACTTCAGCAAATAGTTTAACTCAGGGGTTTTATAAAATTTTAGTATTTAGTTGATATCAGAGTTTTGTTTCTTTCTCAAAATAATTCTAAAATGATGTTAAAATTCTTAGCCTGTAATTTTTGGTAAATAGGAATTAAAGTCTGTGTGAAAATATCGACAGGCCGAAAAAAAATATGAACAACATGTATGGTTTCCAAGAAAAGCGTACCTGTATGGGGTAAACATTTTTTCAGGAAACATCATTATAGTTAGTACTATGTTTCAATACTCTTTTGTACATTGGTTCATCCCAGTTACATATGCAGGCAGCATTAATGTGAGTTCTCCTGTATATAATGTGACCGGACATTTTGGCCTATTTTTGGGGTAATGAATAAATTTGTATTTTGAATAAAAGCAATCAACATTTTTACAATGTAAAAATAATAATTGGGACAAAACGTAAACAGAAAGGTAAAATTCATTGATAGCGAAAGTGGTAGCACTGTTTGTGACATTATGCCTGAAAATTTATAACGCAATAGAAACAGCCAACAAAACTGTGCCAAGGGCAGCTTCAAGGACTTACAAACTGTAAACAAGTGATGTAACGACATCACCCGATGTTACGTCAGCGACGAACAACAATATGTGGAATGTGGGTGCAGCAGCGCTAGCAGTTTTCATCGCGCTGACAAAACAAAGACAGTCGGCAACAAACAACTAACATCTACGGACGCATATAACCGTCGCGTCCGCCGGCTAGCCGGGTAGGCGAAGTTTTAGTCGCCCGCACCTTATAAAATGTGACTAATATATCAAAATTTGTTTTAACAATAGCTATACCTATAAAAAATGTGATTAACAGTATTAAAGTAAATACAGTTAGGAAATTATGCTTTAAATGAAAGTGCGCACGAAAGCAATGTGACGTCTTCTGGACTAGAATTCGGACTCAATGCCAGATAAGTTCTTACAAGGATATACACAAAACTATCAAAATTTATTATTTTCAGAAACCAAAATCGATGGGGCAAATTAAATAACATATGAGTTTAAGGGGAATATCTAAAATGGGTTGCATGTGAGAGTGTGTGAGGGGTCTTGCTTAATTATATATTAAACTATGAAGTGCTGGTTTACGTTTTAAAATTGATCTTGTATTTATAAAATGTATTTATTTCTATTCTAAAGAGAAAATCATGCATAATAAATGTTATTATTGTCTTTCTATAAGATCGTAACAAAGTAGGAGAAAGGAAGGGGAATATTTGTCTATATAAAATTTGAAATTATGTTAAGGGCTATATTTTCATGTTTTCTTTTGTAGTGTGAAAATGAATTAAAATAGGTGTGAAGGTAATTCAGTTGTACTTTCTTAAATAACCAGTTCTGCACTTCCCGTTCGCTGATTCGAACCTTGGTGAGTAAGACCTTAGGTTGGTAACAGACAACATGGCAGCTGTAAGAGTCGCACATTAGTAAATAAATGAGATCAAAATCTATTTATGAATTTTATAACAGTAAGTAATAGCACAATAAGTTATCTCGAATCTCTTTTCAGCCAGAAACACTTTATTGTATTAACATGAAACTCCTCACACAAACTAAAGTAAGGTACCCGTAGTGGTGAAACTGAGGTTTGACAATGTGAAGACATTGAATATTAATATATGATCACCCAACATATCTTTCATCTCGTTAAAAATTTTCTGTTGGTGTTAAACCTTTTTTTAAAAAGAAATTTGATGCTGCATGATGTTAGACCTTCCCTTTTTTCAACAGCGCACCGAGAAATGACCTTGAGAGATGACTTTGTTTACACAACTGTTTGTTATTAACAACACAGCAGAACAACTAGATGCTTTACATCTATTCATGAGGCAAATGTAGTGTCATAGTCCAGTGAAAAACAGAAACGCAAAAATACCTCTAGATTGTAGACCACGATCTTTTGAATTCCCCTTGTATGAAGATCACTAGATGCAGAAATTTCTCTTTGGAAAAGGCAATAATGAAAGGTTTAAGATTACACCGTTAACTTGTCTCTCTTTGATCATAACATGTACTTGCTTTGATGTGGTGCTCAGTGGCACCATTTTGGTACACACCTTGCGGATGGCAAGGTCTTCAGTTAAAACTGTTTGCACAGTTTCACTATCAACTTACTCAATTGTCATACCTCGCACATTAGTTTCAGTATTGGACACAATATTGGTTTATATACTCTTACTTTTGTGTCCTGTCTCAGATATTTTTTAGCCAAACAGTATGAGGTAGGCACACAACATGAGTGTTCATGACTTGCATTGAACTTTGTATCCAACCAGCCACTCTTGTGACAACCACTCTCAGGTATTTTATTCTCCAGTAATCTCACTCCACACATCCACATTGTCAGTCTTTACTCATTAATCTTCAACTCTTCATTTTGTTAGTGTTTGTTTCCTATTATATGCTTCGGGTATGTGACGTGTGTACCAATAGTCTGCTGACTTGTGTTCTGCGTGTCATTGTTTTTGAGTATTTGTACTCATTACATGTCCTCATACATGTTTGTTAATATTTCATTGCAATTGTGTTATTTGCGCTGGCAGTCTTAACGTGCATTGCTGTTTTTTCCTCCATTGTACAATTTCCACCCCCATAAGTGCAATTTCTCTGCCAAAATTAAAACAAAAGTCATTTCCATAACACCACTGAGAGAACTTTATTATTTTCTTTCAATCGTAGTTTAATTTTTATGATTTTTGAAAAATCCTTTTTATAATAATTACTGACTCCACAAATTTTTGAACCAGAATTTTATAAAAAAAAAGACTTTTCTATGTGTTATTATTGTACAGTATATTAGCGTACATATGTTTTTGAATATATAATTTTTTAAATGATTAAAAATCATTGGGTAATATTTTTGAATGATTAAGTACTTAATGTGTTACGGCATAAGACACTTTTATTAGTTTTATCCCCAGGAATTTCCCCCTCCACCAACTCCTTTCTGGGATAGGTGTAGCCAGGATTCCTGTAGTGGCAAGCGGGAGGAAATATGTTGGGGGAGTCCAAAATTTGTCATTTGTTAGCCACTGTTAATGTTATTATAATAACCATTGGTGATACATTTGCATCCTTCAGACTATATACATGAGTCAGTAACTCAGTCACCCTCCATGCTAAGCCACTGCTCTCTAGATTACTTATGAATAACAGTCAATCAGGCACACAGTAGGCACAGTGTTTTTAACTGTAAAATTAACAAACTATTAATAGAAAAAGTATGTAACTAATTTTGTTTACTTTACAGTAGAGAACTAATCACATTTGACTTATTCAAATATCGCACTTGCCTTTTACCTATCTTACTTCAATATCATTCAAATTCATATTACCTGATCATAACTAATAAACTTTAGTGTAACAATATATTATTAAAATCTGTTTGAAATATGGTGTTTCTCAGATAAGATTATTTATCCTTTCATGTACCTTTCAGGTATATACTAGGGCAATTTGAAAAATTGATGACGTGATAATGAAAGACTTTTTCTTTCTGGAATCATTTTTATATTTCAACATAGTCTCCATGTAATTCAATATACTTGGTCCAGCGATGGTGCAGTGCTTTTATCCGATCGCAGAAGTTTGATTGTTCTACAATAGAATACAACGTTAACTGCTGCCCTGCCCCGGGAAGTTTTGACATTTGGGAGTAGTTAACAGTCAGATGAAGCTAAATCAGGCAAATAAGGCTGATACTACAGCAGTTTGTACTTCAACTCGGCAATTTTTGGCATAAAAACAATGCTTGCATGAAGTCTTGCATTATCCTGCTGCTATTTCTGTATTAACCCGATATTAATTTCACAAATGTTTTTCATTTATTTATTTCTTTCACCTTTCCATATTATCTAGATTCCACATCCAGCTTGTGTAGTGCGATGCTGCAGACATGTAACTTGAGGGATTTCTTTCTAATTCCTAGCCCAGTATTTGACAACAGCAAATTAGTTTCTCCATTTGGCCTGTGCTGTGACACCACTTCCTCCAAGTTACCAGTTACCGGTTTTAATATTTACAGAATCTGTACTTTTGTTTCCAACTTCTGTTCTTGTAATCATTGTCTATAAAATTCAACGCTGTTTATAAATTTACCTTGTTTTCTACAAATAGAAGCCATATTACCAGTAAATCTTAACATTTTTATACTCTTTCCATGAGGTGTTATTCCAATTGTAAAAGTTTTTTATTATTTCCTTTACAGCCACGTGTAAAGCATTCTCCTGTAATGGTAATAAATTTGTATAACTGTAAATAGTGTAGTCTCCTAAGCTGCTTTGGTGGTACACATGGGAGCCATTATTATTATTATAACTGTAAATTTAATTATTTTTTATCTGTAGGATGATTTAATGGATGTTATAAAGACAGAAGTGGGTGTAGAAGAAACAGAGACTAAACAGGTAAAATATGCACAAACCTGATTATGTAAGCCACAGCTAATGTGTTAGATTGTTCAATGCCTTGTACAACTTGAGAGTAGGATTACATTCATTTGTAGATATTTAATTTAAATATCAACATAATACACAGAATACCAGTCTAACAGTATTGTAAATGAAAAACCAGATGTGATTAAATAAGGAAAATCACACACACACACACACACACACACACACACACACACACACACACACACACACACACACACACACACACACACACACACACACACACACACACACACACACACACACACATGTTGTACAGAGTGCAGTTATTTATTAGAAAAATTGATGGATAATTCTATTTATTTCATATTTATTTTTAACACGTTATTATGTACTCTGTAAGTCACGGAGAAGACAAATTTAATTTTATAATTTTTTAATTTGCAGTATATATTGCCACTTGTAAATTCTATCATAAAAGAAGAAGTATGTGTTAAAGAAGAACAATCTGTAAAAGAAGAACTGTGTGTAAAAGAAGAACTATGTGTAAAAGAAGTACTCATGAAAGAACAGAATGAACAGTTTATTGATCAGGTATAGTACACAAGTATACATTTGTTTGTTACAATAAGCATTTAATATTATTGTACAATGAACAACATTATTATTTGTAAAATTATTGATTAAATCTGTTGGAGACTCTTGGTATCCCATTGGAATCATTATTATGTGTGCTTTCCTTAATTCACTTGATTCAGCCAAAACATTTTGTATCAGTCACCATTTTGTAAGTTTGAAACCCCCCTTTTATTTTATATATATATATTTTTTTTTAAAGGGGAGAGACATAATATTTAAAACTAGGTGATGAACCTAGAGGAAGCATAAAGTGTGCAAAGACCCAAGCCACAATCACAGACATGTCCACTGGATGGATGACAGGACTTGCAAATGAAAAACTATTAACAAAACAAGTGTGAACTTTATTTAGTGTGCAGTCACATACATGATATCACAAGGCATAATTTAATAGTAGCCACTGAGTAAAATTGAAATACTTTCACCTCTATATGTTATACATCACTTCATTACAGACTGATAATAATTGACTATAATCAACTAAGGGGGTATCCACAATCCCCTTAAATCAAAATTGACTGGCATACATCATTACATACATATCGTTATTCTACACAGTATAATATTGTGAGTGACTGCTTAATTCAGTGGCTGTAAAAGAGTGGATGCAACACTATGTCAAGACAACATTATAATTCTTTTTTAATATGTGGTATTTAAAGTTTAAGGTTAAATTTGCTACACCCTGCAACACTATGTCCAAGATAAACATTATAATAATATTGTTTTAATATGTAATATTGAAATTTTAAATTGATATTTAAAGTTTAAGTTAAAGTGGCTAGCCCTTCCTATAATTCCTTCAGCACATGTGCTATAACATCATTAATTTTGTCACATTCCCCCCATTGAAAATTACACACAAACACATACATAATACATATAACACACACCCACAATTCCTGTACCGACCCTCTCACAATAACCCTTCGCATTAAACGTATCAATATATATATATATACATTACAAACAAAACCGAGCTTAGGAATTCAGACAGTTAAAATCACTTCTAAGATGAGAGTTCAAATAACACAGAAAACTGAATTGCCCCCAACAGAACAAATGACTCAAAAATTTATAAGAAAATACAAAAAATACAACTTCAATAATTTTGAAGCAAAACTCCGAGTATTAAGTCATGATAATAGTTTAAGCCACAATACATGAAGAAATCAGACACCCCCAGTCCTGAATTATGCCCACACGGCGGGACATGACCAAGCAGGACATAACTAACTCTCAGATACATAGAACGCATTAAAAAAAAAAAGGGAAAACTTAGAGCGGTTCATGCAGGTATATGTGTGTGTGCAATTCCCTTACATAGTATAAGAAAGTTATAAAAGATTACATAAGGCTTAGTTGTATGCAAGTTCCACACATGCAGGCACAAAACTTAACGTGTGTGTGTTTGCAGATCTTGTGCAAGTTAAACGCGGGGTATCATAAGTCTGTTTCTGAGAGCGTCTGCCGATTTACAGTATTGTGGTAGATGAAATAGTATAATGTAAATACAGAAAGATCACACCTGGATAGTCCGATGTAACTAAGTGGCACTGTGGCTAAGCTGTAGCGTGTAGTTTGAACTGGTAACTCCTGGGGGCAGAATTCCTCCACGTGTGTGTCTGTGTCCCAACTGATGGCATCTCACGGCTCATGTAACATCTCTGCACGAGGGGTTGACAGATGTTCGTCCAACCCCAACACCCATCTCGCCATTGGTCGAGCACCTAAGACAGGCAATATGCTGTATAGGGTGTCATAAAGAACATAATATCATCACAGCTCGCACACCCACCACCATTATAATATGGAGAAAACACACTTTAATGTTTAGCAGATTACCAGAAACGCATCACCACTTATTAACAATTTGATCGGACCACAAGATGTGCCTTATTACATTTAATAAACTGGTTTTGTTTGAGTATTCCTTTTATGACATGAAATTCTTTCTATCTATACTATTCTTATTAACAAACACTAAAAGGCAGCTGAGTGTAAGATATCTTTTACCATTTTTTTTTTACATTGCTTTAATCGGGTTAATAAGCTACATTCATGTCAATTGTAAGTTAATTCAGTCGTTAATTTAGTTTAACACTCTAATTCATGGCTAACACTTAACGCACACACAAGTTATCGTTTATTAAGAAATGCTGTAACAAAAAAAAAAATATTTGGGGTTAATAGTTGAGTCATATTAAAACTAACTGCATACCTGGAGCTGACTTTATTCTAGCTTCTCATAGTGTAGTAGTTCGAACAGGCAGAACAGATTGGGTGCCGTCAATTGAGACCAGAAACTTCCTTGATGAGGGTTGGAACAGAAATGAGAGCGATTACATGGTAATTTACACCGATGAAAGCTTGCCTGAATGCAGGTTAGCGCACACCACAGCTGGGCCGGCCAACTGGATCCTCGTCACCGCTACTAACAAGCCGTTTACATACACTCAGCGACGACGTGATACAGTGGCATTGCATGACGTCGGGAACGCGCCAGTTTTTAAAAGAAAGTTACCTACCCCTGCAACCGAGCTTCGCATTTCCCGAGCTGAACAAAGTACGGCACAAGTTACATAAGGTTGGCATTTTATAACCCATTCATGTTGCTGGCAGCCAACACTACAGTGGACCTTGAATTATTAAGTGTTTATCATCTTGCTAAATTGGTACATCGCTATGTGCAGCTCTTCTGAACATCTCTGTCCTTTAGTCAAATTTGCCTTTGTACTAACTCTAATTGCATTATACTGGGTAAATACTCTGCCCTACAGATTTGAACTTTTGTAAGCAACTGGGTGGCTGCCATTAATGAATTAATGACCCTGTCATCTTGGCAACACGCTCCTTCCCATTTGAATCCTGTTGACTGTGTTCTGGTGTACTGGTCTTTGCGTGAAGCTGTTGTAGATCACTATTGTGAAGACCAGTCCAGTTGGGCATCATCTTCTCTGCTGTCAGGCAAATTTATTGGCAACATAAAACTCAGATCTGACTGTCAGTCTTGTGCGTCTGCCTTTTGTGCAGACATTTCCTCCTGGCCTCAATTTGGTGGGAGTCTTTAGTTAGTTTGTAAAATGTCTCAAGTTATGATTGGGGGCTGTACTGTCATCACTTGCCCTCGGCAGTTGGCTTTTAAATACAAATGCCAATATACATTGAGGGTTGTTACTTCTCTACAGAACTCCGAGACATTGTGGCTGGTTGTACAGTTTGCCCAAGAATCAAATGGATTGCACCTATTGTTGACGAGTGCAGTTTAACAAGATGTCTTTGTCAAAATAGTAATAGGACTGCACATAGTCCAGTTTTACTGCCTAAGGATTGTTGATTTGGGGTACTAAGTAGGCATAGTCATACTTCAGTGCTGCAATTATTTTTTTTGACAGGAGTACTTACCTTCTGACCACTCAATCCCTCCACTTCCATGTGTCAGTGTACCTTCATGACCTTATTGCTTGAAGGTATATGTCATATGTGTGTCTGCCATAACCACTGTGGAAATGTAATGTTTTCCTTTAATTGTGGTTTTGTATTCTGTGTTTTATTTGGGTCAGTTGGGAGTATTTGATTTTTTTAGTAATTATTATTTTTCTTGTTGTTGACTTGTTTATTTTATTTCGTATCTTGTTATAGTAAATTAGCCATCTGGGTTTTGGCCAATGGGAGGGGCTTGTTCGCTATTTTGGATCACATAAAATTTTGATGTAATCAATACCAATTGTGAAGTCGAAGATCATTTTGTATATCGTTGTATATCAGTAGCTTCTGTCTTATTCTCAGAGCATTGTCGATTACAATCAAGTCATGTTTCAGCAGTAAGTCATTTTAGCAATAACTGTACAATGCAAGTAACCCTATTACATACAGTTAGTTTTAAGTAAAGGTATTGGGAAAAACAGGTATTAAAATATTTGATTTCCTTGACATTATTATGTTAACAATTGTTATTGTATCTTTTATGCTACTGAAGATGTGTAAAATGGAAATTCAACTGTTGTTTTGTTTCAGAATACTTGGTGAACAATTTTACAATTAAGAAAATATATGAAGGATATGCATGAAGTATGAAAATTACAATGATAATGTGTTAGGGCTGATTAATCATGAGTCATTAATATGTAAAATACTTTCATTGTTCCTCAAAAAACAGTCCTCATGTTTTAAACTGGTAATTTCTGTTTCACCAAAGATTTTAATCCTCCTTACTGTAATACCTTGTTTTTTACCTCTCTGTCTATAACACCAATACTTTACCTGATGAACTACATATTTCCTCAGAAACCGGCACAAAAACTCACAGTAAAAAGTTCTGGCCTCATCAGGTAAATCACAAGCTTATTTTAAAACAGCTATAATTCTGAACATCATCGTCCCTCTTCCTTACATGGTAACCCCATCTGCTGCCCACATTCATTATGGGGCATGACTCGTAAAAATTTGCCCTCTGTCCCTCACTTCCATCTAATTTGTCTTCACTCTCTCGCTCACACATTTGCCTGCTTAATGTACCTCATCAGTAGTTTCTACCCAATAGAAGTTTTATCTTCCTCTGGAAATAACTTTGTATCACTCAGGTTGACTTTGTTATTTAATATACTGCCATTGTTAGTACTGTATGTTAATATGTCGATCTGGTCAGTTTTACCTGCTAATCCGTTGCCACACTAATATATTTTAGTGACTGCATTCCTTTAAGTCACTAAATTGTACTTCAGTTTGTTCATTCATACTACTAAGTTGTGTTACGATAATACAAAACTGTTCGTATGTTAACACTAGTTTGTTGTTCAAACAACACATTCATTACCCAACACTGTACATAAAAAGTCCATTATCCCTTTACTTATTTGCCATGGTTACTTATTTTTTGTATACAGCCAATCACATATAACATCTACAATTGTTCAAACAATAAGAAGGCCCTGATACTAATCACTTACCTTACATCTTCAGAAGTTCCGAAAAAATACCAAAACCCCTGGCAGCTACCACATTTTGACAGGCGAAATTTGGAAACCGCAACACTGTCCCCCACGAAAACAACTTAAAAATCTCAAACTTATGTTTGCTTTGTTCTTTCGTTTACTATGCAGTTTTTGTTCCACTCATTACTCTGATTAAACTGTTATTATTGCACGGCAACTGTTAATAATACTATCAAAACATTGTCATATGTGACTGAGACACTACAGCCGGTATTCCACTCCGTCTTTTACATTTTTTTACCGAGGCACTGCCTTAGTGGTCACAGGTCACTGGCATCTACTGTCTCTGGTGTTCTGATTGTGACTATTGCTAATACACTTTAAAAACTCTTAATTACATTTTCTAGCTGTGACAGTATTTTACTCAGCTGTTTACATCTTAGTACCAAAGCCTTTGTGATCTCGACATGGTCGCTGGGGTGTCTTTGATGTTTAACTGGTGACTGCCTACCACATGGTTTGTCGTTACTCACTACGCTCCCACACTAAACTGGTTTTTTCCAGCTCTCCTATGACAATATTGGCAGGTGTGAACTCCTTTTCATCTGGCACGATACTACAAAGTGTGTGAAAGTGAGTTTTGAGCATGTACACCTGTCAAAAAAGTATGCACTTCCCAGGCCAAAGTCACGTACAGAAATTCCACACAGTCTGAAGTTCTGTTTCACACTCAGAAAAATCTGTCATTACACTACCCTCAATAAAATGTACCATTACATATCGATACCTACTTACACAATGTAATATACACCCAGCATTGAAATACATCAAAGCACAAGATCATTACAAAAAGATTTGTCACCCTCCATAACCTATTCTGTCTTCTAAGGTGGACATAATGTATTTATTTAAGTATGCTGGCAGGATCACCACCTGCCTTGTAACATTAAGGATTTATAAGAAAGCCCCCTAAACCTATTGTACAAAGCCCCCAAGAAACAATCCCCAGTCACCATCTGTATGTGGAAACTTATCACTATCCCAGTTATTCACAATTTCACAAATTTTCTCTTAAAAGAAATCCCTCCCCTACCACCACCACCACAGGACTGGTTAGGTGTATCCACTGTCCATAGAGTAGAATATGGTAGGGTGACATCTGAAATAATTCATAATTATTCTAACACACAGTTTAGTATTTATAACTAATTCAAGCAAATTAATCTTTTAATTTTCACTTATTAAAAATTTTAAAATCAATTATTAAACAAGATACAAACATGGAAATTAATTGATATTAAACATAACTGCAACAGTTTTAGTTGTATGTAACTTGATATATGATTATCACCAGTTAAATTCATAAATCCATAAAGTATTGCCTAGGGATTTTCTTCAACAAGAAATTTGTGATTTCTATCAGTAAAATGGAAATTTATTGTCCCTTCAAATATAAAAAACCTCAGTAGTTTCAATAGAATTTAACATATATTAATTGCCGCCACTTTGCACTAATAAGAAAAAGTCTGATCATTATTTGTACACATCTCATCGTAATGTTCAATCATCTTAATAGTCACATACATTATCTTTGACAAGGCAGGTTTCACTATGTAATGCAAGCAGTACAAATAACCTTACTTTTGTTTTTGCAATAGTCACAAGTATACAAAGGAAATCATGCAAATGTAAAAATACAGACACGATACAAATTATAAATTATACTAGTACACAAAATCAGGGAAATCAGTAAATCAGGGATTTTCTGTTAGCAATTTATCCTCATGTTAACACTTTCATGTTATGAATTGTTTTCAAGTTTAGGCCTTTGTAACTCACACATTTAGTTAATTATTATACTTTTCTACCTTTAGTACTGTTGTACATATCTATGGTTTCTCCTTACTTTACCACATTATATAACCCCAGTGGGCACGTGATTACCATGTGTGAGCCGACAAGCAACTCGCTCACTTTATTGTGTTGATAATACGAGATGCTACCCAAAAGTTTGGGGAATTTAAATGTCATGCGCGAACCGTTTGTGGTATGACCTGCTGCCGCTAAAGCGTGCAAATCGTACCTTTTGTGAATTAGTGTGCCAACAGCTGTGACAGTGAGAAGCTGCATTCTTGAGTTTCGTGCGTATTTGTAACTTTGTGTTTTAGTGTTGTGGCAATTTTATAAATGGCAGATTTTACGGAGCAAAGAAGCTGCATAAGATTTTGCTTAAAACTTAAAAAAACTGCTGCAGAAACCCATGACATGCTTGTGGAAGCATTTGGTGACAATGCTATGAGTCATAGTGAAACTTTTTTGTGGTACAAATGCTTTAAGGATGGATGACAGTCTGTTGACGATTATGAGTGTTCAGGATGACCATCGACAAGCACAACACCAGAGAACAGCGCGAAGGTGTGAGAGGCAATTGTTAGAGATTGTAGACAAACAATCCGTGATGTTTGCGTGATTGTAGGAATGTCGTACGGGTCCGTGCAACGCATCTTGTCAGACATTTTGGGCATGAGACGCATTGCTGCAAAGTTTGTACCAAGACTACTCAGCAGCGACCACAAAGAACATAGCGTGGCTGTCTGCACTGAATTGAAATTGCAGTAAGAGATGACCCCAACTTCATCTCCAATGTCTGTCATAACCAGTGATGAGTCATGGGTCTACGGTTATGACCGTGAGACTAAGCAGCAGTCATCACAGTGGAAGTCACCATATTCACCACGGCCAAAAAAAGCACATCAAGTTTGTAGCAATGTGAAGTCCATGTTGATTGTTTTTTTTTGACATCAAAGGAACTATCCACAAGGAATTTGTCCCCCCTGGTCAAACAGTCAATGGGAAGTTTTATTGTGAAGTTTTGAAGTGGCTATGGGAGAGCATTAGGCGCAAACATCCATAAAAGTTGATGAACGACAGCTGGGTTCTCCACCACGACAATGCGCCCTCCGACACATCGTTAGCTGTTCAGCATTTTTTGACTTCCAAAAACACGGTAGTGATTCCCCATCAACCCTATTCACCTGACCTCGCCCCATGCGACTATTTCCTCTTCCCCAAAATGAACCTTCGCTTGAAAGGCCGTCATTTTGACACAATTGAGGAAATCCAGGCCGAATCGCAGAAGGTGCTTCAAACGCTTACGCTTGCCGACGTCCAGTGATGCATGGATTCATGGGAAAAATGCTGGGATCATTGTATCCATGTCCAAGGGAGTTTCTCCATTTCAAAGGTTGACGGTGGAAGCTAGGAGTTATGTTAAGCAATTTTAATATTATGGACAAATTCCCCGAACTTTTGGTTAGCACCTCGTATTTCTCTGCTGAACCTAGTTACAACTGGCTTTAAATGTTTTTTTTCTCAGTTTACCATTATGATTACTTAAGGTCTGTTTCTATGCCACATATCATTGATAATGTGAATTCTAATATTATATCCTTTGCTATCTTTGATTACACAATTCCCATGAAATAAATTGGCATCCCAATTGTGTACCACCTCTATAGAAATCCCATACAATAAGTAGATATGCTGTCATTGACTCTTAGCACTGTTTGTACATCTGACCGAACTATCTCTACCATACCAGTGTGTGTGTGTGTGTGTGTGTGTGTGTGTGTGTGTAATTTAATAGTTCTACTAAATAAGTCGGTACATGATTTGAAAAATAATAAATAATAATTTCTTATTAGGTAGGTGTTTTATAGTTTAAAAGCACAGGTGTGAATTCAGAGATAAATATAACTGTTACGCTACAGTGTTCATATGCTTCATTTGAAATGAAAAGAAAGAATGATGTCAATAGTTTTGTATATAATTTTTATTTTGTTTCAGCATGTTTTTCAAGACATCAATACGGTTGTGAAGGAGGAAATTGTTTTAGAAGAAGTGGAAAAAGAAGAGAATACACAAGAGGTAGAGTTTTTTTTAAATATACGAACAATCTTCTTTCTGTATACAAGTAAGATTCATTTAGAGTCTTCCGTCAAAGGCTGTCACTTAATTAGCAAATAATTTTTGAAATTGAACATTTGTAGTCAAAGGTTAGATTCAGTTCTAAAAAAAGAGATAGACACCTGAGAGGTCTTATGTGTGTTATATTATTTATTACTAGTCTTAAATGAGAGATGAGCTTCACGATTCTGGCCAAAGGCAACATGAATATATTTATTTACATAATTTTCTTTATTAAATAATATCTTGTGTTTTTTTGGTGAAATACCAACAAAAAAGGTATTGGTTATCTCCAGCTAAGCTTCATCCGCCTTCAAGTTGTCTCAAGTGCAGAAATGTTATCTCATCCCTGGCCTGTATTGTAAGGTAAACAGAAAGATTTATAGTAAACATTTTTGTTCTTTTAATCTCTATACAAATTTTAGTAAAAGAGGGGTCTCTCAGATTGAACTAGTGACCTAGTTCACTGCGCTGGTTCACTGACATGACAACCTAGATATGATCAGTCCATTTCATAAATTACATTGCCCATCTCTAATACTCTACTAGTGTTACTATTGTTGCATGTGCTCCATAGTTATCCCTCACTTGTACAAACTATGTATTTAAAACTTACCTGAAGAATAATGGGATGAATTTTGCTGCAGGGTCAACACTGTGTTGAGGAAAAAACAAGTGTGTAAAAACGAACATAATGAAGCAAGAGTGGCAAGCAGTGAACGAGTTATGGGAAAACAGAGAGCTTTCTATTAGAAAAGTGGATAAGGGAGGAGAACTAATCCTGTTAAATACTTCTGATTATTATGATAGAAAAATAGGAGACATTGTAAAATTGAATGAATATTTCACTAAACAAAAATCATACCTCCCAAATAGAGAGGAAGGACTGAAAGTGCTTAGTTACTTATAAGTAGTGCGTTCCTTGTAAAATGGCTTATCATGTAACGTAAATTAACGCCTCATCATTTAATGGTCCACACATTTATGGATTAAGTAAGGTGTATAAAGTAAACATCCCGCTGAGACCGATAGCTCTTGGTTTGGTCCTAAACTTTTAAAATATTAGTTACTTATCATTACTCCCCTTTCTGAGAGTTACAGTTACACTTACATTGTCTAAGATTCAAAGCAGCTTTTTTTGTAATTCTGTACTTGATAATGACATACTAGTAAGTTTTGGTCAATCTCTTTCCAAGCATGAAAACAAATATTCACTGTTCTTATATACTCAACACTCAGAATGCACCTGGTGGTATACTGATTCAACTATTAATATTATCTTTTCATTCATTCTACCTCCATTCTGACTTCAGACAAAAATTATAAAACACTTTGTGGGTCCCAGAGTCAAGGTGGTGGCAAAAGAAAGCGATTGTTTAATGGCACATTGACGGATGCCATATTAAATGCAATTTTGAAAGTTCAAGTGTTGGACTGAAAATTGTGTGTGTGTGTGTGTGTGTGTGACGCCAAAACATGAAAAAAATAATTTTTTTTTTAAGAAAGAAAGGGACCATCTGGCAGCGTGTGAAATGACATTGACATATGGGAGAACAATAAAAGGAGATAATACAATGGATATAACAGCCTTCAACATTGACGTACAGATGTCTATAAGTATAAATCTAAACAAAAGCAGATGTTTGGCAGAGAGAAAATTTACCAGAAAAGACTACTACAGAGGCGTGTGAACAAAGTTAACATGTGCAGCCAGAAGCATGTTGAAGTTAAGGGATTGTTCTGAAGACAAGGCAAACAATCACCAGAACGAAGTACAATGAGAAATTACTAAGAAAGTATATGACGAAGGCTAACGTACTAATCAACGGAACAACTGAATGTCACTGAAAGACACCCTGGTAGTACAATTAGAAATACAAAGAGAGCCACACATGAGAAACTTACATAACATGCGCATCTGGACGAAGTAAGAAACAAAGGGTACTCTTACTAAAAAGATAGAAAACGCCAGAGAGAAGCACTACCAGATATTCCAGGAAGAACGCAAAGGGGAGGACTAAACTAGTCGACAAACAGGTGCACGCCAGTACACTTAAGTGGTGTCTTGCTAAGAAGATGAAAAACACCAGAAAGAATTATGTCTATAACATGTTGAAAAGACTACAGCAGGGATGGAACTAATTAACAGATGCAGCTGCAAGCTGGACAGAAGGTAAGGATGTCACTGTCAAAAGGCATAGAACAATACCAAAGAAATTTATGATCGTGGGATCGGACATACTGAAGCAAAGGATAGCTGAACCCAGAATAAGAAATTGGTGGGAACAGAAATCGCCTATCAGAAAACAGCTTGGAATATAGGTGGGTTTCCTGAAGGGAAGTTCTTGGAAAATCAGAACGTAAAACCAATGAAAACAGAGCAGTGTAACTTGTGAGAATACTAGGAGGGAATTTTGTAGGAAAAAATAGAGAAGAACCAATGGAAATGAAGCAGGAGGACGAAAAGAAAAGTGGGGAAAATGTAAGAAAGTAGTGGGAAAAAGAAGGGTAGGTGATAAATACACAGAACGAAGGTGAGATCGGGAACAAAATTTCCCGAATTCAACTAAAATTTCTAAATCGACGAAGTCTTTGCTAAAATTTCGGAAGTCGACTAAAGTTTCGGAGAGTCGGTAGAGTCCGTTATAATGTTTACGGAGTCGTGACAACACTTAGGAAGCTTTACTTAAAATCGGTAGTAGCCAGTGGGGAAAGTTCAGCAAAGTGATGTAAGACTTGCCTAAAGTTAACGTGTGTAAATAGTGTGAAGATTTATAAACTTATGTTATAATTTTGTAAAGTCAGTATTGACAATAATGCGTGTATACAGTTAACGTTGAAGAGTAAGAACTAAGGTTTTAAATTTTATAACTTGTAAAACAATTAGGATCGGAGCGTGTGTTCGGAATCAGTCGTGTGTAAACTATATCACACCTAACACATGTAACGACATAACGCGATAAACTAGTGAATGGTACACATGGAATATCAGAATGTGCCGAATAGTATGAACTAAAGTGGAATGATAAAAGTGCGAAATCATTATTCACTACGCTGGTAGACCTCGATTGATTCAGCAAAATGAAAATTCATGAAGATAGTGAGCAGCAGATCACCATGGACAACACAGAGATAAAGAGCCGGAGATAATTCAATGCAGATCAATGTAGATTGTGGATAATGTACCAATCGTAAATTTTATGTATTATTTGATATTTGCTCAAACACCTGTCTGTCCTACTAATAGAACTCATACATAAAACAATTAATACTAAAGAAGTTACGCATGAAGTAACAATAAAAGTACAGTAGTATGCTTACAACAATTTAAATAAGAATTAAAATTCATATCATAAACATGAATCCATTGAGATGTTAAATATGTGTTAATATGAAAATTAACTAAGATAAGTATTATTCATGCTTAATAAGTTTAATTTGAACCTTGAGATATAGAGATCTTAGAAGAAATGTCTATTGATAGAAATCGTATTCTAAAATAATGATTGATTATAATATGTTATTATATAAGCTAAGTGACAGTAACGCCAATGAACGTAATTAATAAATGCAGTCATTAAACTGATAAATGTGTATGTGTCACATTATTTAATTAACAACCTGAGGATGATACGACAAAACTACTTAATTAGTATTCTTGAACAGAACAAAATATAATTTGTACTCATCACTCTTAAGTAAACTCAACTAACATCAATAGACATCTCCATAGACAATTATAAACATTCGTTACAAATGGCGCTCCAGTCACGTGGCTTAAGAAGGTAATCTCTAGTTAAAGTTAACGTTTCATGTGTGTGATGTAATTTTATATATGTTAAGATAAATCATATGTATATGATGTAAGAGTTACTATTCTAATGATGATTAGTGATGCAGTAAATTGTAATCTAAAGCTATATAGGCTAAAGTTAATTTTTGCAAGCTGAAAGCAGGTTCACAGATAGAAGGTTTTAAGGTAAATTTCTACTATTTAGAAGCAGTAATAACTAATGATTTATTATTAATGTTGTGTATTCATTTGTTTCAGTTATATTTATTTACATCCATGAATGAGATTATCTGTGAAAAAGTGGATTCATTTGAGACATGTGAACTATATCCAAGAAATTCACTTCAGAATCAGTCTGTTTCCTTGCCTACAACTGTACAGTTACAGCAGTGCACACCAGTTAACAGAAACAATAAGAATCAGTGTGATATTTGTGCAAAATCATTTGCACGGTCATGGAATTTGGCCCACCATAAGTTAATACATTCTGGCATTAAGAAGTACCAGTGCGACATTTGTTCAAAATCATTTACACAATCATGCGGTTTGGTGCAACATAAGTTAATACATTCTGGCATTAAGAAGTACCAGTGCGATGTTTGTTCAGAATCATTTACACGATCAGGTCATTTGGCCCAACATAAGTTAATACATTCTGGCATTAAGAAGTACCAATGCAACGTTTGTTCAAAATCATTTACACAATTAGCCACTTTGGCACAACATAAGTTAATACATTCTGGCATTAAGAAGTACCAGTGTGATGTTTGTGAAAAACAATTTACTTATGCTATATCTTTATCAGCACATAAATCAATACATTCTGGCATTAAAAAGTTCGAGTGCGATGTCTGTACACAATCATTTACACAATCAGGTCATTTGGCCCAACACAAGTTAATACATTGTGGTATTAAGAAGTACCAGTGCGATGTTTGTACAAAATCATTTACACACTCATGGACTTTGGCCCAACATAAGTTAATACATTCTGGCATTAAGATGTACCAGTGTGAGGTTTGTTCAAAATCATTTACACAATCATGTGGTTTCGCCCAACATAAGTTAATACATTCTGGTATTAAGAAGTACCAGTGCGATGTCTGTACACAATCATTTACACAATCAGGTCATTTGGCCCAACATAAGTTAATACATTCTAGCATTAAGAAGTACCAGTGCGACATTTGTTCAAAATCATTTACACAATCAGGCAGTTTGGCAAAACACAAGTTAATACATTCTAGCATAAAGAACTACCAGTGCGACATTTGTTCAAAATCATTTACACAATCATGCAGTTTGGCACGACATAAGTTAATACATTCTGGCATTAAGAAGTACCAGTGCGATGTGTGTTCAAAATCATTTACACAATCATGCGATTTGGCACGACATAAGTTAATACATTCTGGCATTAAGAAGTAGCAGTGCGAGGTTTATACAAAATCATTTACACAATTATGCAAATTTGCCCAACATAAGTAGATACATTCTAGCATTAAGAAGTATCAGTGTGCGATGTTTGTACAAAATCATTTATTCATGTCTCCTCTTTGTAACAACACAAGTTAAAATATTGTGCATTAACAGGTATCAGTGTGATGCTTGGACAATAGCATTAATACTGTTACAACACATGGTAATACATTCTGGCATTATGAAGTACCTGTCCAATGTTTGTCCAAAAACATTTAAGCTGTACAACAGAAGTCTACATTAAAAATTACTAATGTGATGTAAGTACATAAATATTAACTGTGTCCTCCACTTTTTGTGTCATGAATAACACGTTACATTAAACAATAGCAGTCTGATAATTGTAACAAATTCTTTTCTTGATTGATAATGTATCACTTAATAAATTGATTCATTGATCATTTGTCTGAGATTAATTGATCTATTCTATTTGAGACATCAGTATGAAATATGTACAAAAACGATCAAATACCCAAGAAGTTTTAATATACAATGAATTAAAACTTACCATTCTAAATTTTGTAAACAAAATTCTCACCAACAAGAATATTAACACAAACAATAATACACTCTCATAAGTGGTCATGGGATATTTGCTGCAGGAAAACATGACATTTGTAAGGAAATTTAACGTATGAATTAAAATTATTTAATTATATGTTGCATCATAGTGTGAAATTATTGATTTTTTAGTCTGTAATTTGGTTTATCACAGCATGAATAAATGGATAGTTGTATCCATAATGGCGTGGACAAGTAAAGACGCGCGCGATATACCACCCGATCATATTAATCATATTTGTCATCCAAATAGAAAAGTTGGACTTGTTACTTGTTTAATATGTGATAGTGTTTTCTGCAAGTCTGATTTTACAAGAGAAGTGAACGAAGGAAAAGGATTCTTTATCTCTAGACACATAAATGTGTGCCCTGTACATCTTAACCTATCTTTTGTTGACATTCAACCATGTGACCAGGATACTGATATTGAATATAGTAATGTAAAAAAACATTGTTAATTATTCAAAAACATCTAGAAAATATTAAAAATGGTCTAAGTGTGACTCAAGATGGTGTAAGTGATAATATGGATACAGATGATAAAGGTGAGGATGATGCTGTATCTATCGTATCAGTTGCCAGTGAAAAAAATAAAAACCGTGTGAACAAAATTTTGAATGTGAGGATTGTCAGGACTATATAAGAGAATTAAACTATGAAAAAAAAATTAATAGTGAATTAGTGAAACAAAATAATGAGCTACGTGAACATAACAGTTTCTTAAGATCATCTGCTGTAAATGTCGAAAAAAATTATGACATTAAAAATTCGTATGCTGATGCTGTGCTAAATTTACCTAAAAAGCAAGAATGTGCTCGTTTGACAATAAAGCCAAAGGAAAATTTCAAAGGCGATGCCCTAAATATTATCAAAGTGCAAATTTCAACCAAAACTAATGCCAAAGTTCTAAAAATTAAAGTCAATAATGGTACAGTTTTTCTAAAGTGTATAAATGAGCAAGATTCTGAAAAAATACTAAATGTTATAAACAGTGAAATATTGACAGCTGAAGCATGTGTTAAAAAAAATCCGCAAATAAAAATAACAAACATATCAGAAGATGTCGATAAAGTAGAACTCGAGAATATCATACGTAGAAATGAATTACCATCAAATAGTATAAACATTGTACACAAATACAAACAGAGAAACAATAATCATGCTGCGCTAGCAGAAGTAACCTCTGATGCATATGCCAAGATAATGAAGAAAAAATCTGTTTTTATTGGATGTGAAAACTGCAGAGTGTATGACAATTTTAATATCAAATGTTGTAAAAACTGTTGTGGGTATAACCATTCATTGAGAAAGTGCAAAGACACTTTTAAAAGACAACAATCATGCTACAAATGTTCAGGTAACCATGATGCTACAGTATGTACCTCTGATATAAATAAATGTATTAATTGTATTAATGCTAACAAATACTTAACTAAAAAAAGATCCATATATCATTCTGCAAATGATATTCAAAACTGTGAAAGTTATAAAGTAAGATGGGAGCAGTATATTTGTGATACAAACTACCCCTGGAAACCAGAACCTCCATTTAATTACGTTAGGCCTACAACTAGTTGATTAGATAAAATTTTGTATTTAAAAGGAAAAATCAAAACTAACCTATAAATAAATTTTTTATGGAAATGCAAGAATATAACCTTAATGATGAATTAATTTTTAATAATACAGAAAAGATAAATCTCAACCCCATTTTTTGTGACTCTGAGCTTCTGACCCTACATGTCAACATCAGAAGTATACAGAAAAATATTTTAAAACTTGAAACTATGTTAAGTTCTTTTAAACATAAACCAGATGTGATAATCTGCACTGAAGCTTGGCTCATGGATAATATTAAGCTTATAAATATAACAGGTTATACACATTTTAAAAATAACAGCAGAATAAATAAAGCAGATGGAGTGATTATTTATGTAAAAAGTAACCTACAGTATCAAACCATTAATGAACAATTTAATGATTTCAAAATCACTAGTCTGCTCATAGAATTAACAAATAAAAGTATTTTCAAAATTTCTGGACTATATCGTTGTCATGATTATCAGATTGACAAATTCATTAAAGATCATGAAAAATTTATCTTAAGTAACAAAACTGTTGCAAACAACATGATTTTGGGTGATGTTATCTTAGATCTCATTGAGTTTAATGAAAAAACAGGATTATTTCTACCAATTACTGCAAAATGGTTATGAATCGATGATAAATACTTGTACTCATCCTATAAAGAATTATAAAGATGGAACTTGCATTGACCATATTTTCATGAAAGGAATATACACAGCAAAATCTGGTAAATTAATTGACTCAATCAGACCACTACCCCGTTTTAATATCACTACATGGAAACAACATAAAATACAAACTTACAGTATCTTTTGAAATAAACAAAAAAAGATTTTTGGAGCTGTGTGCTTCAGAACAATGGCAACAAGTCTGTAATACACCAAATAACAATGAAGCATTAGAATTGTTAATAAACAAGATTCAAACTATCAATGAACTTTCACACAAAACTAGGCCAAAAATTCAAAAACCAAGAAAGACCTGGATTACCCCTGCTCTCATTAATTCAGTTAATAACAAAAACAAATTATATAAAGCCTGGAAGAATAGTCAAGACGACTTGCTAAAAAAAGAGCTGTACTTAAATTACGAAAAACGACTTAAATCATTACTTAGGACTGCTAAAAATAGACATGAAGAAAAACAACTACAAAACGCTGATTCTAAAAAAATGTGGAGATATGTTCATCTAAAATTGGATCGTAATTCAAAAAATAGACAAATAAATTATATTTTGATTAATAATAAACTTAACAGCAATGACTGGACAAAGGCTAATTATTTTAATGAATTTTTCAGCACAATAGTATCTAGGCTGAATGAAAGTGCGACTCCTCCTATTCTGCAGCATGAAATACCAGATATATCAATTAATCAGCATACTATGTTTCTAACACCAACAAATGAGTCAGAAGTTTACCAAACTATTCGTGAACTCAAAAATAAACCTGGTGGGTGTGATGAAATTCATGCCTATACAGTTAAGCTAGCTGCTCCATTCATAACTCCTGCTTTGACTCACATTATTAATACTGCTATGATACAAGGTACATGTCCATATCAATTTAAGAAAGCTGTAATTTGTCCTATATATAAGGAAGGTGTAAAAAGTTTGGTTAACAATTATCGACCGATCGCACTGATATCAAATCTAGCTAAGATTTTTGAAAAAATTATTTTTACCAGATTATTTAAATTTGTAAAGAACCATAACCTGTTAAGTGCTAAACAATTTGGCTTTCTCAAGAAGAAAGGTACAGATGATGCCATAGCCCTACTTAGCAAATTTATTTATGAAAATCTAAGTATTAGCATACCAACTGTTGTAACTTTTTTGGACTACTCCAAAGCTTTTGACACTGTCGATCATGGCATACTTATATCCAAATTACAGAATATGGGAATAAGAGGTGTAAGCTTATCCCTGATAGCCAGTTATTTACATGACAGGACACAAGTTGTAAAGGTGAATGGGACTAGAAGTCAGCCTATTAAAACAAATGTTGGAGTGCCCCAGGGCTCTATATTAGGACCTTTATTGTTTATTTTATATATCAGTGACTTACTAGTGTTACAAGATGTATTAATAGCATATGCTGATGATACAGCAGTACCAATGAAAGCAAAGACATGGCCTGAACTTGCTACAGATATGTCAACTAAATTAGATATTATATACTCTTGGCTCTATCACAATAATCTAGTACTCAACATAAGCAAGTCTGTTTTTATCACCTTTGGAAATTATAGAGACTCTGTTCCGCATGACTTTGAAATTAAGATAAATGGTCAAAAATTGAAAAGAGTTAAATCTAGTAAATATCTAGGAATAACATATGACTTTAACATGAAGTGGGATGTACATGTGGCTAACATTGTAAAAAAAACCAAATACTTAGTCTACGTTTTTTACAGACAAACAAATTTTATCAAAAAAGCAACTAATACAAATATACTATGGACTATTCCATAGTGTGGCAGGGTATGCTATCATAGGCTGGGGGGGTCTATATAAATCATCTCTAGACGCATTGGATCGGCTGCAAAAGTGTATTCTTAAAATTATAGGAGTCAATGAACAAGATTCGAATAAACCATTAAATATTAAACAGGTGTTTGTAGTGAATTCTATAGTTTATCAATACAATGATCTAAAAAGTGAGTTTTTACAAAATCGAATCAACACACGGTATAAAAATATTATATTGCCGTGATACCTATTAAGTATTGGGCAAAGAAGCTATGTGTATTATGCCATAAAATATTTTAATGAATTACCTAATGAACTGAAAAATCTAAGTGTAAATATAAAAGTGCTTAAAAAAAAATCAAAGAAAAAGTTAGGAACATTGTTATTGAATAATCAAAAAAACAGTCTATTATGATATAGACCTTTTTTTCTCTTTTTTTTTCATTTATTTATTGAATTGTGTTATAGTACAAACTAAAATTTTGTTAAAATTGAAAAATAATTTATTTTTAATATTTACTATGATCGGTGAGGTAAAACTCACAATTAGTATTAAGTATATAAATATTAATTCTAAGGACCAACCTATGTACGGGCATTTATGCCCCCTATAGGTCCTTTATTGTATAATTTTTATTATATGTAAAGGAAAATTGGTAATAAATATTATTATTATTATTTATTATAATATTATTATTATTTATTTGAACAGTATTGGTATGATATTTCTAACAAAACCTATGTTTGCTGTTGTGGTTCAAATCTTTGTGTTGTTGGAAGAAATGTAGTGACTAGTGATATATCAGTAATCCGTATATATAGTTTTCAGTTTAAACATTCACATTTTACTAATTGTTAAGAATATCCAGTCTTAGTGTATAGTTTACTTGTACAGTCCTTCCAGTGTTATCGATTTTGCTTACTTTCCTGGTACTGTATTTCTTAACATGTTTTTACATGTGATACATGTAATACATAGGAATTAAAAATTGAAACATTACTTGATTGAAATATATAACATTAATATATACACAAAGTTGAAAATAAAATAACACTATTTTTTCATAACATCAAATTTTTATAAAAGAAAAAAATTAGAACGCCCAATTTCTAGATGCAGTTGCCAACTGTGTGGCACAATTGTCAATAAACTTACTACTCTACACATTTTATTTAAAATTATGTATGGATAATTATTACCATAATATGGTACATATGTGTACTTACCGATTTCAATCACTGCAGGGCTCGTACTTTTCTTTTTACTATGCTTTTTACCTAAGGGGCCAGGATTCATTAAAAGCGAGATTTTTGATACAAAGAAGGTGACACAAATGATAACACTGTTTTTATATTGAAAGTAACTATCAAATTTTAATTTCCCAAATAGATTTTGCATATACAACCATGTGCTCAAAAATGGCGTCATACAGTGTTATAAAAAACAAAATGGTGGCTATTTTAATTTACTCTATTAATTCTTACGACTCTCATTTTGTCTCCAATCAAGGTTATTATGTACTTTTATCTTTAGCTGCAGCTCTAATTACTTATTATGCTTAAATCTCATCTACACACAAACCAATGCCCTCGGCATATACGTTCATGGCCATGTGTTCACTCACACACGTTCGCCCTATTACAAGTACATTTGTTCAGTTTTATTTTTGATTAATGAGCTCATTAAAATAATAAAGAAATGATAAAAGTGGACTTCTCTTAGTTATGGTCTGCGCTGCTCCCTCGCTGGTGTTGGTTGTTTCCAAGGTGTATGGCCGGTGTTCGCCTCATGTTTTGTTGTTTTTACTTAAAGATGTTACACTGATTCTACATGTTCTGTTCTAACTGTTATTACACTTGAGCATATATCGCTCCACCATAACAATTTTACTTGAGGAGCTAGTTGTTTTTAAGCTTTTAATTTGAAACTGATCAGACAGCGATACATCGCTGTTGACCCTTTGAAGGACTACGTTGAATTGAGACAGAGGCAAATGTAAATTTGCGCTTGTGTGTGTATTTTACGTCATCAAGCTTTGTCATACAGGACAACGCCTAGTTGTATGCGTTGTAGTCAGTGCGTCATTGTTTTTTGTTATGACGGAACAGTGTTATTATCCAATCACAATGCATATTTAAAGTCATTCGTCACAAACACCGCCATGGCTTTTACCAGCTCTCGCACGTCCAGCGGTGACCTTGGCATGGTACTCTTATTGAATCTGCTTTGTTCCTTCGTATATAGGGACAATGGACCTAACCATTCTGTATTTTAATGATTAAACAATAAGACATTGAAAAAATACCTTTAGATCCCATAATTATAGTATTGGGTCATTATGTACTGTTACAAACCCCCTCAATGAAAGATTTTGTGTCGAGACACAAAAACTTTCATTGACTCATTCACACTTTCCTAAAAGGGTCAGTCTAGATATGTCACCACAACTGTGCCGACTCTAGTATAGAATCGGCGCATGTCCAGTATATAACGTCCGGTAAACGTTAAACGGAGTACTAATTTAGAGCGGTTTAATTAGTGCTGCACCCTAGCCGTGGACATAAGAAATACTACTGGTGAATAGAGAAAGCTTGATCGGTGCTGCACTCCAGTGCCTACCTCGGTAGGCAAGCGAGGAGGCCGGAAACTGTATCAAATAAGGGTCTTACAACAAAGTTCGTCGCTGATGGCTGCATTTTTTTTTGGTACTCCGGGAGATGAAGAAAATTTCGTCTAACATCCTTCCCACTATGTCAGGCTAGATCTGAAATCGACTGCGGGTTCCCCGAGTAAGCCGAGGAAACAGCTCAAAGACCTGAACATGTAACACCAAGAACTTCGCTCTCACTTCATCTACCGGAGGAATAGCCAGGACGCCACACCAACACCTGTAATGTAGGCCACGAGATTGCCACCTCACCCCCATGGACAAAAATCAGGTGATCTCAAACCATTATATTCTTTTATACGTAGAGATGTACTCAAAAGACCCAGTGAACCAGTTCAATCAATCAACCACAACACTTTAAAGTTTTTAAACATCTAATTGGATCCCCAATTAACGGGACAGTATAGTGTGTGAACTGGGTGTGAAATTATTTGTAAATTTTATTAATTTGTTGTAAAATTGTCAGCACAGAGGCTGGCATGTATCTTATGCAGTTCAACATTCAAACGTGTAATTCACTCTTGTTTCAGTATATGTGTTTCATTACAGCTTTTAAGTCATTCATTCAATTTGTAATTTCTCGGGTTCAATTTAGTGTTCATTTTATATATATATTTTCTAAATTTTAAATTCAGTTTGGTTCATATGGTATAGAAATTTCTGGGGTAGTTAAGTGGATTCACAAGTTTAATCCTGAGTGGGTGCCTGTTCATACAGTATTAAACGTGTTGTTGAGACAGGTTAAATTATGCACCGACTGGCAAACGAACATGTCGGTCTCTGGGCCAGAAGTACTTTTAAAGGGTTATAAAATTCATGACATATTTCTATTTTCACTACTTAGCAATGTTTCTATATATATATTCTATTAATTAAATATGATAACTGGGGGGGGGGTTCATTGTTTTCTAAATTTTTATTTCTCACAGTATAAGAGCCCAATCGGGCAGAGAATTATAACAGTATTAGGCACTTGGCCAAATTTTGGAATTTATTATGTCCTGGGGACTACTAGAGTTTACATAAGCATAATCTAATACACATGTCATGTGTTACGAACCAATTAAGTATTTTAATCCTAACATGGATGTCCATAAAAGAATTCATAATATACCTCATGGGGGGAAGAAAAGGGCGTGGCAAGAGATCTTTGTATAATTGTACTGTATTGTGGAACATGTGTGTGTATTTTGGGGGGTTATATGTATTGTACATTTAGGTGTATTTTTGGGGGGGAGTTTAGATATAGGGTTTTTAGAAAAGAAAGATGAAACATAGGATTATATATCCTTTTAATTTTGATGACATTAATTTATTCTATCTCAATTAATTTTTGCTGAATATTTCTTCTAAGAAAGTAATTTATTTTAATTAACTTTAATAACAAGCATATTGATTGGTCACTATTTTATTTTAATTAATTTGTTTGAGAATTTGTTATTCTAATTTGTATTATCAAGAAGTCTATAAAAATTATCTCCATTAAGTTCAATGGATCATTTTAAAGAGAACATAGAAAATAAATTTTATATTATTAATATTTTACAGGAAACTTTATTTAAAGAATAGTAACGATTTTAAATATTAATTCATTTTAAAGAGAGATAACATAAATTTTATATGTGTTAAATATTTTCAGGTGACATTGTTGAAGGTGTATAAATTATTTTAATTAACCATTTAAGGGGATAATAAATTTCTGACTGTTATGTTTATTGATTTTGTTATTAATTTTGTTTACCAATGGAGATAGAATAATAAAAGGGATTTTATTAATTGTTTAATTTATGAGTTTTCATTGCAAGTCCCGTCTCACTGGATCCAGCGCATTTTGGGCTTCTCTAGGCTTTGGTCTAGTTCTAATTAACTTGTGGCCCCTCTTTTCAAAAAAAAAAAAAAAATCAAAAAAATTTTCAAAAAAATAATCTTTTTTTTTACTGTCTAAGTTAAAGAGGGGTTACATTTGGTAGCAGAGCGTGGTTGAGATTAGGGTCAATCCGTGGGTGTGACGGGGCTTGCAAACTCAGGAAACATTTTGGGGAGTTCTAATGGAACTTAGAACAATTTTGAAAAGCCCTATATCTAAAGGTGAATATTTTTGTTAGGTTTAAGGTTTTGTGTTATATATGTACATGTACTGCCCGCCTTGAATAGTTGATAGTGCCACGTGGTGAGAAATTTTAGAAGGGGACATTCCTTTGGAAACGCGACTTATCGCAGATCTGTGCCTGGGTGGAGATGGTTTGAGTATTACCTTGCCCATATTTGGGGGGGGTGTTTTAATTATGCGGTATGGCCCGATCGGCAGTCGGTCTCCTCCGATATACGGTAGCCGAAGAAATATTGAGAATATTTTTGAAAATTTTCGTTGATCGGTGTTTTTGTCGTGTTGTGTGTTAGTGTGTGTGTCGCGTTCCATTTGTGTAGAGTCGTTGAGAGAGAGAGCAGTTCAGGTAAGTGGGCTGGATCCTCGCAACGGTAGGGGGACCCGCAGTCTACTCGAAGGAAGAGTTTAGTACTCGAGGTTTTTTCTGATTCCTGTGTTTTTGATTGTCATTATTTTTGTAGGTGTTAGGTGTTGTGGGAGTTATGTTTTGTTAATTGTGTATTTCGAATTGTGTAAGTCTGGCAGCGCTATGCTTTCAGAAATTGCCCCACCCCCTTTCAGGAGTTCTCCAGAAACTTTCGGTGGTAGATGGATTTGATGAGGATGGGTTGCTGGTCTTCTTGGATCTCGTACTGCAGTTGGCAGATTATCCGGGTGTATCCGATGGGGAGGTCTTGTCCCTTATATACCCGTATTGCCAGGGTTCGTTGGGAGGGTTGGTCACCAACACTCTGCGTCGGGGCGGCACTGTCGACGCTTTTCATGGGGAAGTGTTGGATTATTTCATACCCCACCGACGACGTTCCCAACTTAAGTTAGATTCATTCTATCGTTTACAGGCCAACGGAGAGGCGTTGGGGGACTTCGTGCAGGATGTACGGAAAGCTGCCCGGGTATTAAGATTAGGGTTGCCCGAGACGGAAGTGATACAAGTAATTCTGGAAGGACTGAATCCCCAAGAGAGATCGCGTTTGATATTCGCAGAACGTCCACGTTGTTTCGCGGATCTGCACCGGTTATGTGTGGTTTTGAATACTGTCCGAGCAGGGGACGAGTACCGGGGAAGAGCTGCTACGGATGTCCAATACTCCAGTGGTTCGTTAGGAAGAGCCAAAAAGGAGAAACATGGCGTTTGGAGAAAAACGGAATATTCCGGAAGTAATGGAGGCTACAAGGGGGTGGCAAGTGAGAGGACTGTAACAACGGTTACAGCAGATAAAATAAATAAATACGAAATGAATAGGGAAAGAAGAAGTTATATTAGTAAACCACCATCGGCAAGTAGGGAGCCTGTAGCAAGGCGTTATTTCTATTTGGAGAGTAAAGAAACTTTGAAGGTTCCAGAGGAATTACCTGTGCCTAATAGAGTTGTGGATGAAGAAGGTGGAGAGAAAGAAGGAAAGCGAAGTAACTTCTGTGGATCAATACAGGACGACAAGATCACGTCTTTTGATACGGTAATACAGGACTCGGAGAGGACGTCATGGTTGAATCCAGATGTCGCAGAATTTGTTCCGGTATTGTTCATGACGGATCCAGATCCGGTAACATCATCATCGCCTACGCCAGGAGATGAGAAGTCACTTGATGGTGAAGCTTTACCATCGTTAGTAGAATTTAATTTAGACATTGCACATGGACCTGGACATCTGGATTCCAGGTTGGGAAAGATTGAGGAAGTTGTAGTTGCTGAGAGTGGTGAAGAAGAGGAATCGAAGGAAGAGGCAGAAGAGTGGTCTGCACATGCTACGCAGGGGAGTATAAGTGTAAGTGTTAGGGAGGGTGCAAGTGTTTCTGAGGTTGCGGATGGACAAGGGGATGTCCAGGCTGCAAGTGTGGTAGAAGTAGATGAGGTAGAAGTTGAGGAGAAACTGGGTGGCAGCGTTGTGGAGTGTGTGAAGATGTGCAGACGCTTTCTGTAAGTAGTGTTGAGGATTCCGAGGAACGGAAAGAAGTTTCAGGTTGACCAGGTGAGCAACTAGAGGATGAAGATGTGCAGTGTCGTGATGGTGATTTGGATTATGTAGAGGAGAAAAAGGAAGAGGTGGAAGAAAGAGAAAAAGGGGAAATAGTAGAAGAGAAGAAGGTAGAAGCAGAGGAGTTAGAGGTTGAGGATAATCCAAATCGGGGTAAAAGTAGTCAGGTAAGTTACCTTGATTCTAATTTAGAAGAAATAAATCAGTACTGCTTAACACGAAATAGTTTCTCAGAGAGAGGTGTCCAAAAGGAACGAGTTCCTAAAGTTCGTCATAAAAAGGTGAGACAAAGCGGTTAACGGGTAGCGGGTAGATGTTCCCCACAGTCCCAGTGGTGTTCGTCTACTTCAGTGTTGCGCCCCTGCCTCCGCGAGCCTTGGTTTTCTCCACACATCCTTATTCTCGGAGGGAACCATGTCCTTATCCTTAGTCCTAGGTGTTGACCTTTCAATGATCCTTGCCCTTTTCATCTTCCCAATTTTCCTACCCCTCCCCTTAGAAAACAAAATAAAAACCAAAAAACAAATAAAAAATTAGAAAGGAAAAAAAAATTAGAAAAGGAAAAAAGAAAAAAATATCAGAAAGGAGTTAGAAAAGAAGTTAGTTGGAAGAGTTGGGACTAGGTTGGTTGTCAGTTTATGATGGAGTGTGATAGCGTGGTGTAGTTTTCATTTGTCTTTGTTGTTGATTATTGTAGGGTCCTGGCCATGCCGCATTCCCTGGTTGAAGTCTCGTGTAGGTTATTTTGGTTTAAGTGTGGGTTGTTAGACGTTGCCGTACTGAAGTAAACCCCCCTTGAGAGTTATGCAGTATTGTAGAGTAAATGAAGGGATTGATGTTCGCGTGCCCTCTATGCGGTTTTCTCTGTCCGGCTAATAGAGGCCGTCCGCCCTAGTGTAGGGATGTTTTTTTTTGGGGCCAGTCTAATATGTCAAGTATGTGATGCCTTGTTTTGCAGCATATGGCTGGTCAGTCCAGATGTGGACAGTAGTGTTATGTGCACTCACATATCAAGGTAATAGATACCTTGTTTTGGTCTTCGGACGCGTATGTGAGTGGCAGCAGGAGGAGTAGGTGGTGGTCACCAGAGAGTGTGACGTGTTGGGGCGGTCCTGTGGAGTTGGCCTGGTGGAGAGGGTCGCGTGGGGATGGCTGCAGTGGCGTTGAGATTTTCCAGTCCGTTGAGAAGGGGGGGATAGTAGTTGTCCTGAGTAGGTATCAAGTTTGGGTCTCAGTTTGGGAGGCCTTGGGAGGTCAGAACTCAGACGGTGCTCTTGATGAGACGTCTTTCATCTTTTCTCCTTCTATCTCTTGTGCTGTATGCCGACCCTGATCAAGTCAGCTGTGACGATTTCATTAATAAAAATATGTTAATTAATTAAGTTGATAATATATATGTGAAGAAATTTTAAATTCTTAATAAAATCTAACATTGTAAACTAAATCTTATGGCAATCATTTAATAATAATAATATTTAATATAAGGCTAATAATAAAATTAAAAGGGAATGGAATTGTACAGAAAGGGTAAAGCTTATTAATTTATCCTGCATAAACAAGAACTGACCAGAATTAACTTGTTTTCTGACCCCTAAATAAACTAAGTATTATTGTAAATTTGTTATTATTTAAATAATTAATTAAGACCATTGTTACGTACTTTGATAACTTCTGCAACTAAGAATATCACGATTTAATTATTTAATCAACCGTAGTCCTTTAATTAAAATTAGAAACACGGAACTACTTTTATGTTGCCTAGTAATTGTCTTGAGATTACTACGCTCCCCTTGACTATTTTCGATCACTTGTAATGGAGCGCTCACGCCGTAAGCAGCTAAAGCGTTGTTTCGCTACGTATATAAATAAAAATGTGAAAGGGTTGACACTATGACTATTTAAATGAGTAAATTTGTGTGGTGATGACATCTCTCTAGATTATAAAATAACGGACTATGTAAATAATACAGTATTACCACCAAGAAGGTGATAGTAAACTAATCTATCATCATGTGAAGTGTGTAACAGTGAAACAAACTTTCTATCTATGTATTCTAACTACAAGAATTATTAAAAGTAACTACAGTCGCCGGAGATGAATGTACTACACCAGGAATGATTTCACATACTTCTAGAACTTCACCATCACAGTATGATAAGGTAACGACTGAACTTCAAGAAACATCAGGAGGACAGAAGAACTAATTCTGCAGCTACTTCAGGAAAAACACAGGTGACATGGAGGCTTGTCTTCCATGATTAAGAGTTACCAAATTATAAACCCCAAAAGACAATTTAAATTATCACATTAAAGACTTTAAAAACTTATGTTTAAATCTAATAACATTAAAGACTTTAGAAACCAGACATTTTAGGTAACATGTAGTATAAAATCTAATAACGCTAGCTATAGCAAAAAAGGTAAAGTTTAAATTAAAAGTTTTGTTGTTTTAGAAGATTAATAAAAAACCATTCTTCAAATGGTTAGAGTTTCTATATTGTACATGGCAAGGTGACCATAATTCAGTTAATATATTTAATCCCGGATCCGTGGAATTAATCAATAAGATGTACATCATGTTTTGAGGCCCCTTTGTAAAGTAGTAATTTATATATATTGAATCATATAGTAAACTATATTGTTTGAGAACTTTCAATAGAGAACTTAATAACCAAATGTAATAAAGAGATGTCATCTAAGTACCGAGTAAAATGAGTGCATAAATCAACAGTCTCCCCTTCCTAATATCCTGATCTATAAATTGTTTATTTGTTGTGATTATTTTCAGTGCTTCACAACGAAGGCAGCCGGTATAATTGGCACTTCCAATTATTACTGGTTCCCTACGTTATAACTCAAGAGGAGAGGTTATACAGCATGCAGTACCCTCACACACTACACTTCTTCTTCTTTCCTCTTACTTCGTTTTCGCCCTGAGCCTCTGTTCTCCCGAGAGCGGTTAAATTTCTGAGATTTCCTAGGACTAGCCAAGAGGCTGTGAGTTAGCCTTGGGGCAACTATGTTGCCCTTTTGGGGTGAGGGTGTGCCGACTCTAGTATAGAATCGGCGCATGTCCAGTATATAACGTCCGGTAAACGTTAAACGGAGTACTAATTTAGAGCGGTTTAATTAGTGCTGCACCCTAGCCGTGGACATAAGAAATACTACTGGTGAATAGAGAAAGCTTGATCGGTGCTGCACTCCAGTGCCTACCTCGGTAGGCAAGCGAGGAGGCCGGAAACTGTATCAAATAAGGGTCTTACACCAAAGTTCTTCGCTGATGGCTGCATTTTTTTTTTGTACTCCGGGAGATGAAGAAAATTTCGTCTAACATCCTTCCCACTATGTCAGGCTAGATCTGAAATCGACTGCGGGTTCCCCGAGTAAGCCGAGGAAACAGCTCAAAGACCTGAACATGTAACACCAAGAACTTCGCTCTCACTTCATCTACCGGAGGAATAGCCAGGACGCCACACCAACACCTGTAATGTAGGCCACGAGATTGCCACCTCACCCCCATGGACAAAAATCAGGTGATCTCAAACCATTATATTCTTTTATACGTAGAGATGTACTCAAAAGACCCAGTGAACCAGTTCAATCAATCAACCACAACACTTTAAAGTTTTTAAACATCTAATTGGATCCCCAATTAACGGGACAGTATAGTGTGTGAACTGGGTGTGAAATTATTTGTAAATTTTATTAATTTGTTGTAAAATTGTCATCTCAGAGGCTGGCATGTATCTTATGCAGTTCAACATTCAAACGTGTAATTCACTCTTATTTCAGTATATGTGTTTCATTACAGCTTTTAAGTCATTCATTCAATTTGTAATTTCTCGGGTTCAATTTAGTGTTCATTTTATATATATATATTTTATAATTTTAAATTCAGTTTGGTTCATATGGTATAGAAATTTCTGGGGTAGTTAAGCGGATTCACAAGTTTAATCCTGAGTGGGTGCCTGTTCATACAGTATTAAACGTGTTGTTGAGACAGGTTAAATTATGCACCGACTGGCAAACGAACATGTCGGTCTCTGGGCCAGAAGTACTTTTAAAGGGTTATAAAATTCATGACATATTTCTATTTTCACTACTTAGCAATGTTTCTGTATATATATATTCTATTAATTAAATATGATAACTGGGGGGGGGGTTCATTGTTTTCTAAATTTTTATTTCTCACAGTATAAGAGCCCAATGGGGCAGAGAATTATAACAGTATTAGGCACTTGGCCAAATTTTGGAATTTATTATGTCCTGGGGACTACTAGAGTTTGCATAAGCATAATCTAATACACATGTCATGTGTTACGAACCAATTAAGTATTTTAATCCTAACATGGATGTCCATAAAAGAATTCATAATATACCTCATGGGGGGTAAGAAAAGGGCGTGGCAAGAGATCTTTGTATAATTGTACTGTATTGTGGAACATGTGTGTGTATTTTGGGGGGTTATATGTATTGTACATTTAGGTGTATTTTTGGGGGGGAGTTTAGATATAGGGTTTTTAGAAAAGAAAGATGAAACATAGGATTATATATCCTTTTAATTTTGATGACATTAATTTATTCTATCTCAATTAATTTTTGCTGAATATTTCTTCTAAGAAAGTAATTTATTTTAATTAACTTTAATAACAAGCATATGGATTGGTCACTATTTTATTTTAATTAATTTGTTTGAGAATTTGTTATTCTAATTTGTATTATCAAGAAGTCTATAAAAATTATCTCCATTAAGTTCAATGGATCATTTTAAAGAGAACATAGAAAATAAATTTTATATTATTAATATTTTACAGGAAACTTTATTTAAAGAATAGTAACGATTTTAAATATTAATTCATTTTAAAGAGAGATAACAAATAAATTTTATATGTGTTAAATATTTTCAGGTGACATTGTTGAATGTGTATAAATTATTTTAATTAACCATTTAAGGGGATAATAAATTTCTGACTGTTATGTTTATTGATTTTGTTATTAATTTTGTTTACCAATGGAGATAGAATAATAAAAGGGATTTTATTAATTGTTTAATTTATGAGTTTTCATTGCAAGTCCCGTCTCACTGGATCCAGCGCATTTTGGGCTTCTCTAGGCTTTGGTCTAGTTCTAATTAACTTGTGGCCCCTCTTTTCAAAAAAAAAAAAAAAATCAAAAAATAATTTTCAAAAAAATAATCTTTTTTTTTACTGTCTAAGTTAAAGAGGGGTTACATTTGGTAGCAGAGCGTGGTTGAGATTAGGGTCAATCCGTGGGTGTGACGGGGCTTGCAAACTCAGGAAACATTTTGGGGAGTTCTAATGGAACTTAGAACAATTTTGAAAGGCCCTATATCTAAAGGTGAATATTTTTGTTAGGTTTAAGGTTTTGTGTTATATATGTACATGTACTGCCCGCCTTGAATAGTTGATAGTGCCACGTGGTGAGAAATTTTAGAAGGGGACATTCCTTTGGAAACGCGACTTATCGCAGATCTGTGCCTGGGTGGAGATGGTTTGAGTATTACCTTGCCCATATTTGGGGGGGTGTTTTAATTATGCGGTATGGCCCGATCGGCAGTCGGTCTCCTCCGATATACGGTAGCCGAAGAAATATTGAGAATATTTTTGAAAATTTTCGTTGATCGGTGTTTTTGTCGTGTTGTGTGTTAGTGTGTGTGTCGCGTTCCATTTGTGTAGAGTCGTTGAGAGAGAGAGCAGTTCAGGTAAGTGGGCTGGATCCTCGCAACGGTAGGGGGACCCGCAGTCTACTCGAAGGAAGAGTTTAGTACTCGAGGTTTTTTCTGATTCCTGTGTTTTTGATTGTCATTATTTTTGTAGGTGTTAGGTGTTGTGGGAGTTATGTTTTGTTAATTGTGTATTTCGAATTGTGTAAGTCTGGCAGCGCTATGCTTTCAGAAATTGCCCCACCCCCTTTCAGGAGTTCTCCAGAAACTTTCGGTGGTAGATGGATTTGATGAGGATGGGTTGCTGGTCTTCTTGGATCTCGTACTGCAGTTGGCAGATTATCCGGGTGTATCCGATGGGGAGGTCTTGTCCCTTATATACCCGTATTGCCAGGGTTCGTTGGGAGGGTTGGTCACCAACACTCTGCGTCGGGGCGGCACTGTCGACGCTTTTCATGGGGAAGTGTTGGATTATTTCATACCCCACCGACGACGTTCCCAACTTAAGTTAGATTCATTCTATCGTTTACAGGCCAACGGAGAGGCGTTGGGGGACTTCGTGCAGGATGTACGGAAAGCTGCCCGGGTATTAAGATTAGGGTTGCCCGAGACGGAAGTGATACAAGTAATTCTGGAAGGACTGAATCCCCAAGAGAGATCGCGTTTGATATTCGCAGAACGTCCACGTTGTTTCGCGGATCTGCACCGGTTATGTGTGGTTTTGAATACTGTCCGAGCAGGGGACGAGTACCGGGGAAGAGCTGCTACGGATGTCCAATACTCCAGTGGTTCGTTAGGAAGAGCCAAAAAGGAGAAACATGGCGGTTGGAGAAAAACGGAATATTCCGGAAGTAATGGAGGCTACAAGGGGGTGGCAAGTGAGAGGACTGTAACAACGGTTACAGCAGATAAAATAAATAAATACGAAATGAATAGGGAAAGAAGAAGTTATATTAGTAAACCACCATCGGCAAGTAGGGAGCCTGTAGCAAGGCGTTATTTCTATTTGGAGAGTAAAGAAACTTTGAAGGTTCCAGAGGAATTACCTGTGCCTAATAGAGTTGTGGATGAAGAAGGTGGAGAGAAAGAAGGAAAGCGAAGTAACTTCTGTGGATCAATACAGGACGACAAGATCACGTCTTTTGATACGGTAATACAGGACTCAGAGAGGACGTCATGGTTGAATCCAGATGTCGCAGAATTTGTTCCGGTATTGTTCATGACGGATCCAGATCCGGTAACAGCATCATCGCCTACGCCAGGAGATGAGAAGTCACTTGATGGTGAAGCTTTACCATCGTTAGTAGAATTTAATTTAGACATTGCACATGGACCTGGACATCTGGATTCCAGGTTGGGAAAGATTGAGGAAGTTGTAGTTGCTGAGAGTGGTGAAGAAGAGGAATCGAAGGAAGAGGCAGAAGAGTGGTCTGCACATGCTACGCAGGGGAGTATAAGTGTAAGTGTTAGGGAGGGTGCAAGTGTTTCTGAGGTTGCGGATGGACAAGGGGATGTCCAGGCTGCAAGTGTGGTAGAAGTAGATGAGGTAGAAGTTGAGGAGAAACTGGGTGGCAGCGTTGTGGAGTGTGTGAAGATGTGCAGACGCTTTCTGTAAGTAGTGTTGAGGATTCCGAGGAACGGAAAGAAGTTTCAGGTTGACCAGGTGAGCAACTAGAGGATGAAGATGTGCAGTGTCGTGATGGTGTTTTGGATTATGTAGAGGAGAAAAAGGAAGAGGTGGAAGAAAGAGAAAAAGGGGAAATAGTAGAAGAGAAGAAGGTAGAAGCAGAGGAGTTAGAGGTTGAGGATAATCCAAATCGGGGTAAAAGTAGTCAGGTAAGTTACCTTGATTCTAATTTAGAAGAAATAAATCAGTACTGCTTAACACGAAATAGTTTCTCAGAGAGAGGTGTCCAAAAGGAACGAGTTCCTAAAGTTCGTCATAAAAAGGTGAGACAAAGCGGTTAACGGGTAGCGGGTAGATGTTCCCCACAGTCCCAGTGGTGTTCGTCTACTTCAGTGTTGCGCCCCTGCCTCCGCGAGCCTTGGTTTTCTCCACACATCCTTATTCTCGGAGGGAACCATGTCCTTATCCTTAGTCCTAGGTGTTGACCTTTCAATGATCCTTGCCCTTTTCATCTTCCCAATTTTCCTACCCCTCCCCTTAGAAAACAAAATAAAAACCAAAAAACAAATAAAAAATTAGAAAGGAAAAAAAAAATTAGAAAAGGAAAAAAGAAAAAAATATCAGAAAGGAGTTAGAAAAGAAGTTAGTTGGAAGAGTTGGGACTAGGTTGGTTGTCAGTTTATGATGGAGTGTGATAGCGTGGTGTAGTTTTCATTTGTCTTTGTTGTTGATTATTGTAGGGTCCTGGCCATGCCGCATTCCCTGGTTGAAGTCTCGGGTAGGTTATTTTGGTTTAAGTGTGGGTTGTTAGACGTTGCCGTACTGAAGTAAACCCCCCTTGAGAGTTATGCAGTATTGTAGAGTAAATGAAGGGATTGATGTTCGCGTGCCCTCTATGCGGTTTTCTCTGTCCGGCTAATAGAGGCCGTCCGCCCTAGTGTAGGGATGTTTTTTTTTGGGGCCAGTCTAATATGTCAAGTATGTGATGCCTTGTTTTGCAGCATATGGCTGGTCAGTCCAGATGTGGACAGTAGTGTTATGTGCACTCACATATCAAGGTAATAGATACCTTGTTTGGTCTTCGGACGCGTATGTGAGTGGCAGCAGGAGGAGTAGGTGGTGGTCACCAGAGAGTGTGACGTGTTGGGGCGGTCCTGTGGAGTTGGCCTGGCGGAGAGGGTCGCGTGGGGATGGTTGCAGTGGCGTTGAGATTTTCCAGTCCGTTGAGAAGGGGGGGATAGTAGTTGTCCTGAGTAGGTATCAAGTTTGGGTCTCAGTTTGGGAGGCCTTGGGAGGTCAGAACTCAGACGGTGCTCTTGATGAGACGTCTTTCATCTTTTCTCCTTCTATCTCTTGTGCTGTATGCCGACCCTGATCAAGTCAGCTGTGACGATTTCATTAATAAAAATATGTTAATTAATTAAGTTGATAATATATATGTGAAGAAATTTTAAATTCTTAATAAAATCTCACATTGTAAACTAAATCTTATGGCAATCATTTAATAATAATAATATTTAATATAAGTCTAATAATAAAATTAAAAGGGAATGGAATTGTACAGAAAGGGTAAAGCTTATTAATTTATCCTGCATAAACAAGAACTGACCAGAATTAACTTGTTTTCTGACCCCTAAATAAACTAAGTATTATTGTAAATTTGTTATTATTTAAATAATTAATTAAGACCATTGTTACGTACTTCGATAACTTCTGCAACTAAGAATATCACGATTTAATTATTTAATCAACCGTAGTCCTTTAATTAAAATTAGAAACACGGAACTACTTTTATGTTGCCTAGTAATTGTCTTGAGATTACTACGCTCCCCATGACTATTTTCGATCACTTGTAATGGAGCGCTCACGCCGTAAGCAGCGTAAAGCGTTGTTTCGCTACGTATATAAATAAAAATGTGAAAGGGTTGATACTATGACTATTTAAATGAGTAAATTTGTGTGGTGATGACATCTCTCTAGATTATAAAATAACGGACTATGTAAATAATACAGTATTACCACCAAGAAGGTGATAGTAAACTAATCTATCATCATGTGAAGTGTGTAACAGTGAAACAAACTTTCTATCTATGTATTCTAACTACAAGAATTATTAAAAGTAACTACAGTCGCCGGAGATGAATGTACTACACCAGGAATGATTTCACATACTTCTAGAACTTCACCATCACAGTATGATAAGGTAACGACTGAACTTCAAGAAACATCAGGAGGACAGAAGAACTAATTCTGCAGCTACTTCAGGAAAAACACAGGTGACATGGAGGCTTGTCTTCCATGATTAAGAGTTACCAAATTATAAACCCCAAAAGACAATTTAAATTATCACATTAAAGACTTTAAAAACTTATGTTTAAATCTAATAACATTAAAGACTTTAGAAACCAGACATTTTAGGTAACATGTAGTATAAAATCTAATGACGCTAGCTATAGCAAAAAAGGTAAAGTTTAAATTAAAAGTTTTGTTGTTTTAGAATATTAATAAAAAACCATTCTTCAAATGGTTAGAGTTTCTATATTGTACATGGCAAGGTGACCATAATTCAGTTAATATATTTAATCCCGGATCCGTGGAATTAATCAATAAGATGTACATCATGTTTTCAGGCCCCTTTGTAAAGTAGTAATTTATATATATTGAATCATATAGTAAACTATATTGTTTGAGAACTTTCAATAGAGAACTTAATAACCAAATGTAATAATGAGATGTCATCTAAGTACCGAGTAAAATGAGTGCATAAATCAACAGTCTCCCCTTCCTAATATCCTGATCTATAAATTGTTTATTTGTTGTGATTATTTTCAGTGCTTCACAACGAAGGCAGCCGGTATAATTGGCACTTCCAATTATTACTGGTTCCCTACGTTATAACTCAAGAGGAGAGGTTATACAGCATGCAGTACCCTCACACACTACACTTCTTCTTCTTTCCTCTTACTTCGTTTTCGCCCTGAGCCTCTGTTCTCCCGAGAGCGGTTAAATTTCTGAGATTTCCTAGGACTAGCCAAGAGGCTGTGAGTTAGCCTTGGGGCAACTATGTTGTCCTTTTGGGGTGAGGGTGTGCCGACTCTAGTATAGAATCGGCGCATTTCCAGTATATAACGTCCGGTAAACGTTAAACGGAGTACTAATTTAGAGCGGTTTAATTAGTGCTGCACCCTAGCCGTGGACATAAGAAATACTACTGGTGAATAGAGAAAGCTTGATCGGTGCTGCACTCCAGTGCCTACCTCGGTAGGCAAGCGAGGAGGCCGGAAACTGTATCAAATAAGGGTCTTACACCAAAGTTCGTCGCTGATGGCTGCATTTTTTTTTTGTACTCCGGGAGATGAAGAAAATTTCGTCTAACATCCTTCCCACTATGTCAGGCTAGATCTGAAATCGACTGCGGGTTCCCCGAGTAAGCCGAGGAAACAGCTCAAAGACCTGAACATGTAACACCAAGAACTTCGCTCTCACTTCATCTACCGGAGGAATAGCCAGGACGCCACACCAACACCTGTAATGTAGGCCACGAGATTGCCACCTCACCCCCATGGACAAAAATCAGGTGATCTCAAACCATTATATTCTTTTATACGTAGAGATGTACTCAAAAGACCCAGTGAACCAGTTCAATCAATCAACCACAACACTTTAAAGTTTTTAAACATCTAATTGGATCCCCAATTAACGGGACAGTATAGTGTGTGAACTGGGTGTGAAATTATTTGTAAATTTTATTAATTTGTTGTAAAATTGTCAGCTCAGAGGCTGGCATGTATCTTATGCAGTTCAACATTCAAACGTGTAATTCACTCTTATTTCAGTATATGTGTTTCATTACAGCTTTTAAGTCATTCATTCAATTTGTAATTTCTCGGGTTCAATTTAGTGTTCATTTTATATATATATATTTTATAATTTTAAATTCAGTTTGGTTCATATGGTATAGAAATTTCTGGGGTAGTTAAGCGGATTCACAAGTTTAATCCTGAGTGGGTGCCTGTTCATACAGTATTAAACGTGTTGTTGAGACAGGTTAAATTATGCACCGACTGGCAAACGAACATGTCGGTCTCTGGGCCAGAAGTACTTTTAAAGGGTTATAAAATTCATGACATATTTCTATTTTTACTACTTAGCAATGTTTCTGTATATATATATATTCTATTAATTAAATATGATAACTGGGGGGGGGGTTCATTGTTTTCTAAATTTTTATTTCTCACAGTATAAGAGCCCAATGGGGCAGAGAATTATAACAGTATAAGGCACTTGGCCAAATTTTGGAATTTATTATGTCCTGGGGACTACTAGAGTTTGCATAAGCATAATCTAATACACATGTCATGTGTTACGAACCAATTAAGTATTTTAATCCTAACATGGATGTCCATAAAAGAATTCATAATATACCTCATGGGGGGTAAGAAAAGGACGTGGCAAGAGATCTTTGTATAATTGTACTGTATTGTGGAACATGTGTGTGTATTTTGGGGGGTTATATGTATTGTACATTTAGGTGTATTTTTGGGGGGGAGTTTAGATATAGGGTTTTTAGAAAAGAAAGATGAAACATAGGATTATATATCCTTTTAATTTTGATGACATTAATTTATTCTATCTCAATTAATTTTTGCTGAATATTTCTTCTAAGAAAGTAATTTATTTTAATTAACTTTAATAACAAGCATATGGATTGGTCACTATTTTATTTTAATTAATTTGTTTGAGAATTTGTTATTCTAATTTGTATTATCAAGAAGTCTATAAAAATTATCTCCATTAAGTTCAATGGATCATTTTAAAGAGAACATAGAAAATAAATTTTATATTATTAATATTTTACAGGAAACTTTATTTAAAGAATAGTAACGATTTTAAATATTAATTCATTTTAAAGAGAGATAACAAATAAATTTTATATGTGTTAAATATTTCCAGGTGACATTGTTGAAGGTGTATAAATTATTTTAATTAACCATTTAAGGGGATAATAAATTTCTGACTGTTATGTTTATTGATTTTGTTATTAATTTTGTTTACCAATGGAGATAGAATAATAAAAGGGATTTTATTAATTGTTTAATTTATGAGTTTTCATTGCAAGTCCCGTCTCACTGGATCCAGCGCATTTTGGGCTTCTCTAGGCTTTGGTCTAGTTCTAATTAACTTGTGGCCCCTCTTTTCAAAAAAAAAAAAAAATCAAAAAAAATTTTCAAAAAAATAATCTTTTTTTTTACTGTCTAAGTTAAAGAGGGGTTACATTTGGTAGCAGAGCGTGGTTGAGATTAGGGTCAATCCGTGGGTGTGACGGGGCTTGCAAACTCAGGAAACATTTTGGGGAGTTCTAATGGAACTTAGAACAATTTTGAAAGGCCCTATATCTAAAGGTGAATATTTTTGTTAGGTTTAAGGTTTTGTGTTATATATGTACATGTACTGCCCGCCTTGAATAGTTGATAGTGCCACGTGGTGAGAAATTTTAGAAGGGGACATTCCTTTGGAAACGCGACTTATCGCAGATCTGTGCCTGGGTGGAGATGGTTTGAGTATTACCTTGCCCATATTTGGGGGGGTGTTTTAATTATGCGGTATGGCCCGATCGGCAGTCGGTCTCCTCCGATATACGGTAGCCGAAGAAATATTGAGAATATTTTTGAAAATTTTCGTTGATCGGTGTTTTTGTCGTGTTGTGTGTTAGTGTGTGTGTCGCGTTCCATTTGTGTAGAGTCGTTGAGAGAGAGAGCAGTTCAGGTAAGTGGGCTGGATCCTCGCAACGGTAGGGGGACCCGCAGTCTACTCGAAGAAGAGTTTAGTACTCGAGGTTTTTTCTGATTCCTGTGTTTTTGATTGTCATTATTTTTGTAGGTGTTAGGTGTTGTGGGAGTTATGTTTTGTTAATTGTGTATTTCGAATTGTGTAAGTCTGGCAGCGCTATGCTTTCAGAAATTGCCCCACCCCCTTTCAGGAGTTCTCCAGAAACTTTCGGTGGTAGATGGATTTGATGAGGATGGGTTGCTGGTCTTCTTGGATCTCGTACTGCAGTTGGCAGATTATCCGGGTGTATCCGATGGGGAGGTCTTGTCCCTTATATACCCGTATTGCCAGGGTTCGTTGGGAGGGTTGGTCACCAACACTCTGCGTCGGGGCGGCACTGTCTACGCTTTTCATGGGGAAGTGTTGGATTATTTCATACCCCACCGACGACGTTCCCAACTTAAGTTAGATTCATTCTATCGTTTACAGGCCAACGGAGAGGCGTTGGGGGACTTCGTGCAGGATGTACGGAAAGCTGCCCGGGTATTAAGATTAGGGTTGCCCGAGACGGAAGTGATACAAGTAATTCTGGAAGGACTGAATCCCCAAGAGAGATCGCGTTTGATATTCGCAGAACGTCCACGTTGTTTCGCGGATCTGCACCGGTTATGTGTGGTTTTGAATACTGTCCGAGCAGGGGACGAGTACCGGGGAAGAGCTGCTACGGATGTCCAATACTCCAGTGGTTCGTTAGGAAGAGCCAAAAAGGAGAAACATGGCGGTTGGAGAAAAACGGAATATTCCGGAAGTAATGGAGGCTACAAGGGGGTGGCAAGTGAGAGGACTGTAACAACGGTTACAGCAGATAAAATAAATAAATACGAAATGAATAGGGAAAGAAGAAGTTATATTAGTAAACCACCATCGGCAAGTAGGGAGCCTGTAGCAAGGCGTTATTTCTATTTGGAGAGTAAAGGAACTTTGAAGGTTCCAGAGGAATTACCTGTGCCTAACAGAGTTGTGGATGAAGAAGGTGGAGAGAAAGAAGGAAAGCGAAGTAACTTCTGTGGATCAATACAGGACGACAAGATCACGTCTTTTGATACGGTAATACAGGACTCAGAGAGGACGTCATGGTTGAATCCAGATGTCGCAGAATTTGTTCCGGTATTGTTCATGACGGATCCAGATCCGGTAACATCATCATCGCCTACGCCAGGAGATGAGAAGTCACTTGATGGTGAAGCTTTACCATCGTTAGTAGAATTTAATTTAGACATTGCACATGGACCTGGACAGCTGGATTCCAGGTTGGGAAAGATTGAGGAAGTTGTAGTTGCTGAGAGTGGTGAAGAAGAGGAATCGAAGGAAGAGGCAGAAGAGTGGTCTGCACATGCTACGCAGGGGAGTATAAGTGTAAGTGTTAGGGAGGCTGCAAGTGTTTCTGAGGTTGCGGATGGACAAGGGGATGTCCAGGCTGCAAGTGTGGTAGAAGTAGATGAGGTAGAAGTTGAGGAGAAACTGGGTGGCAGCGTTGTGGAGTGTGTGAGTGAGAATGATGTAGTGTGTGAAGATGTGCAGACGCTTTCTGTAAGTAGTGTTGAGGATTCCGAGGAACGGAAAGAAGTTTCAGGTTGACCAGGTGAGCAACTAGAGGATGAAGATGTGCAGTGTCGTGATGGTGATTTGGATTGTGTAGAGGAGAAAAAGGAAGAGGTGGAAGAAAGAGAAAAAGGGGAAATAGTAGAAGAGAAGAAGGTAGAAGCAGAGGAGTTAGAGGTTGAGGATAATCCAAATCGGGGTAAAAGTAGTCAGGTAAGTTACCTTGATTCTAATTTAGAAGAAATAAATCAGTACTGCTTAACACGAAATAGTTTCTCAGAGAGAGGTGTCCAAAAGGAACGAGTTCCTAAAGTTCGTCATAAAAAGGTGAGACAAAGCGGTTAACGGGTAGCGGGTAGATGTTCCCCACAGTCCCAGTGGTGTTCGTCTACTTCAGGGTTGCGCCCCTGCCTCCGCGAGCCTTGGTTTTCTCCACACATCCTTATTCTCGGAGGGAACCATGTCCTTATCCTTAGTCCTAGGTGTTGACCATTCAATGATCCTTGCCCTTTTCATCTTCCCAATTTTCCTACCCCTCCCCTTAGAAAACAAAATAAAAACCAAAAAACAAATAAAAAATTAGAAAGGAAAAAAAAATTAGAAAAGGAACAAAGAAAAAATATCAGAAAGGAGTTATAAAAGAAGTTAGTTGGAAGAGTTGGGACTAGGTTGGTTGTCAGTTTATGATGGAGTGTGATAGCGTGGTGTAGTTTTCATTTGTCTTTGTTGTTGTTTATTGTAAGGTCCTGGCCATGCCGTATTCCCTGGTTGAAGTCTCGGGTAGGTTATTTTAGTGTAAGTGTGGGTTGTTAGACGTTGCCGTACTGAAGTAAACCCCCCTTGAGAGTTATGCAGTATTGTAGACTAAATGAAGGGATTGATGTTCGCGTGCCCTCTGTGCGGTTTTCTCTGTCCGGCTAATAGGGGCCGTCCTTCCTAGTGTAGGGATGTTTTTTTTTTGGGGCCAGTCTAATATGTCAAGGACGTGATGCCTTGTTTTGCAGCATATGGCTGGTCAGTCCAGATGTGGACAGTAGTGTTATGTGCACTCACATATCAAGGTAATAGATACCTTGTTTTGGTCTTCGGACGCGTATGTGAGTGGCAGCAGGAGGAGTAGGTGGTGGTCACCAGAGAGTGTGACGTGTTGGGGCGGTCCTGTGGAGTTGGCCTGGCGGAGAGGGTCGCGTGGGGATGGTTGCAGTGGCGTTGAGATTTTCCAGTCCGTTGAGAAGGGGGGAGATAGTAGTTGTCCTGAGTAGGTATCAAGTTTGGGTCTCAGTTTGGGAGGCCTTGGGAGGTCAGAACTCAGACGGTGCTCTTGATGAGACGTCTTTCATCTTTTCTCCTTCTATCTCTTGTGCTGCATGCCGACCCTGATCAAGTCAGCAGGCAGTACCCTCACACACTACACTTCTTCTTCTTTCCTCTTACTTCGTTTTCGCCCTGAGCCTCTGTTTTCCCGAGAGCGGTTAAATTTCTAAGATTTCCTAGGACTAGCCAAGAGGCTGCGAGTTAGCCTTGGGGCAACTATGTTGCCCTTTTGGGGTGAGGGTATGCCGACTCTAGTATAGAATCGGCGCATGTCCAGTATATAACGTCCGGTAAACGTTAAACGGAGTACTAATTTAGAGCGGTTTAATTAGTGCTGCACCCTAGCCGTGGACATAAGAAATACTACTGGTGAATAGAGAAAGCTTGATCGGTGCTGCACTCCAGTGCCTACCTCGGTAGGCAAGCGAGGAGGCCGGAAACTATATCAAATAAGGGTCTTACACCAAAGTTCGTCGCTGATGGCTGCATTTTTTTTTTGTACTCCGGGAGATGAAGAAAATTTTGTCTAACATCCTTCCCACTATGTCAGGCTAGATCTGAAATCGACTGCGGGTTCCCCGAGTAAGCCGAGGAAACAGCTCAAAGACCTGAATATGTAACACCAAGAACTTCGGTCTCACTTCATCTACCGGAGGAATAGCCAGGACGCCACACCAACACCTGTAATGTAGGCCACGAGATTGCCACCTCACCCCCATGGACAAAAATCAGGTGATCTCAAACCATTATATTCTTTTATACGTAGAGATGTACTCAAAAGACCCAGTGAACCAGTTCAATCAATCAACCACAACACTTTAAATTTTTTAAACATCTAATTGGATTCGCAATTAACGGGACAGTATAGTGTGTGAACTGGGTGTGAAATTATTTGTGAATTTTATTAATTTGTTGTAAAATTGTCAGCTCAGAGGCTGGCATGTATCTTGTGCAGTTCAACATTCAAACGTATAATTCACTCTTATTTCAGTATATGTGTTTCATTACAGCTTTTAAGTCATTCATTCAATTTGTAATTTCTCGGGTTCAATTTAGTGTTCATTTTATATATATATTTTCTAAATTTTAAATTCAGTTTGGTTCATATGGTATTGAAATTTCTGGGGTAGTTAAGTGGATTCACAAGTTTAATCCTGAGTGGGTGCCTGTTCATACAGTATTAAACGTGTTGTTGAGACAGGTTAAATTATGCACCGACTGGCAAACGAACATGTCAGTCTCTGGGCCAAAAGTACTTTTAAAGGGTTATAAAATTCATGAAATATTTCTATTTTCACTACTTAGCAATGTTTCTATATATATATTCTATTAATTAATTATGATAACTGGGGGGGGGTTCATTGTTTTCTAAATTTTTATTTCTCACAGTATAAGAGCCCAGTGGGGCAGAGAATTATAACAGTATTACGCACTTGGCCAAATTTTGGAATTTATTATGTCCTGGGGACTACTAGAGTTTGCATAAGCATAATCTAATACACATGTCATGTGTTACGAACCAATTAAGTATTTTAATCCTAACATGGATGTCCATAAAAGAATTCATAATATACCTCATGGGGGGTAAGAAAAGGGCGTGGCAAGAAATCTTTGTATAATTGTACTGTATTGTGGAACATGTGTGTGTATTTTGGGGGGTTATATGTATTGTACATTAAGGTGTATTTTTGGGGGGGAGTTTAGATATAGGGTTTTTAGAAAAGAAAGATGAAACATAGGATTATATATCCTTTTAATTTTGATGACATTAATTTATTCTATCTCAATTAATTTTTGCTGAATATTTCTTCTAAGAAAGTAATTTATTTTAATTAACTTTAATAACAAGCATATGGATTGGTCACTATTTTATTTTAATTAATTTGTTTGAGAATTTGTTATTCTAATTTGTATTATCAAGAAGTCTATAAAAATTATCTCCATTAAGTTCAATGGATCATTTTAAAGAGAACATAGAAAATAAATTTTATATTATTAATATTTTACAGGAAACTTTATTTAAAGAATAGTAACGATTTTAAATATTAATTCATTTTAAAGAGAGATAACAAATAAATTTTATATGTGTTAAATATTTCCAGGTGACATTGTTGAAGGTGTATAAATTATTTTAATTAACCATTTAAGGGGATAATAAATTTCTGACTGTTATGTTTATTGATTTTGTTATTAATTTTGTTTACCAATGGAGATAGAATAATAAAAGGGATTTTATTAATTGTTTAATTTATGAGTTTTCATTGCAAGTCCCGTCTCACTGGATCCAGCAAATTTTGGGCTTCTCTAGGCTTTGGTCTAGTTCTAATTAACTTGTGGCCCCTCTTTTCAAAAAAAAAAAAAAATCAAAAAAAATTTTCAAAAAATAATCTTTTTTTTTACTGTCTAAGTTGAAGAGGGGTTACATTTGGTAGCAGAGCGTGGTTGAGATTAGGGTCAATCCGTGGGTGTGACGGGGCTTGCAAACTCAGGAAACATTTTGGGGAGTTCTAATGGAACTTAGAACAATTTTGAAAAGCCCTATATCTAAAGGTGAATATTTTTGTTAGGTTTAAGGTTTTGTGTTATATATGTACATGTACTGCCCGCCTTGAATAGTTGATAGTGCCACGTGGTGAGAAATTTTAGAAGGGGACATTCCTTTGGAAACGCGACTTATCGCAGATCTGTGCCTGGGTGGAGATGGTTTGAGTATTACCTTGCCCATATTTGGGGGGGTGTTTTAATTATGCGGTATGGCCCGATCGGCAGTCGGTCTCCTCCGATATACGGTAGCCGAAGAAATATTGAGAATATTTTTGAAAATTTTCGTTGATCGGTGTTTTTGTCGTGTTGTGTGTTAGTGTGTGTGTCGCGTTCCATTTGTGTAGAGTCGTTGAGAGAGAGAGCAGTTCAGGTAAGTGGGCTGGATCCTCGCAACGGTAGGGGGACCCGCAGTATACTCGAAGGAAGAGTTTAGTACTCGAGGTTTTTTCTGATTCCTGTGTTTTTGATTGTCATTATTTTTGTAGGTGTTAGGTGTTGTGGGAGTTATGTTTTGTTAATTGTGTATTTCGAATTGTGTAAGTCTGGCAGCGCTATGCTTTCAGAAATTGCCCCACCCCCTTTCAGGAATTCTCCAGAAACTTTCGGTGGTAGATGGATTTGATGAGGATGGGTTGCTGGTCTTCTTGGATCTCGTACTGCAGTTGGCAGATTATCCGGGTGTATCCGATGGGGAGGTCTTGTCCCTTATATACCCGTATTGCCAGGGTTCGTTGGGAGGGTTGGTCACCAACACTCTGCGTCGGGGCGGCACTGTCTACGCTTTTCATGGGGAAGTGTTGGATTATTTCATACCCCACCGACGACGTTCCCAACTTAAGTTAGATTCATTCTATCGTTTACAGGCCAACGGAGAGGCGTTGGGGGACTTCGTGCAGGATGTACGGAAAGCTGCCCGGGTATTAAGATTAGGGTTGCCCGAGACGGAAGTGATACAAGTAATTCTGGAAGGACTGAATCCCCAAGAGAGATCGCGTTTGATATTCGCAGAACGTCCACGTTGTTTCGCGGATCTGCACCGGTTATGTGTGGTTTTGAATACTGTCCGAGCAGGGGACGAGTACCGGGGAAGAGCTGCTACGGATGTCCAATACTCCAGTGGTTCGTTAGGAAGAGCCAAAAAGGAGAAACATGGCGGTTGGAGAAAAACGGAATATTCCGGAAGTAATGGAGGCTACAAGGGGGTGGCAAGTGAGAGGACTGTAACAACGGTTACAGCAGATAAAATAAATAAATACGAAATGAATAGGGAAAGAAGAAGTTATATTAGTAAACCACCATCGGCAAGTAGGGAGCCTGTAGCAAGGCGTTATTTCTATTTGGAGAGTAAAGGAACTTTGAAGGTTCCAGAGGAATTACCTGTGCCTAACAGAGTTGTGGATGAAGAAGGTGGAGAGAAAGAAGGAAAGCGAAGTAACTTCTGTGGATCAATACAGGACGACAAGATCACGTCTTTTGATACGGTAATACAGGACTCAGAGAGGACGTCATGGTTGAATCCAGATGTCGCAGAATTTGTTCCGGTATTGTTCATGACGGATCCAGATCCGGTAACATCATCATCGCCTACGCCAGGAGATGAGAAGTCACTTGATGGTGAAGCTTTACCATCGTTAGTAGAATTTAATTTAGACATTGCACATGGACCTGGACAGCTGGATTCCAGGTTGGGAAAGATTGAGGAAGTTGTAGTTGCTGAGAGTGGTGAAGAAGAGGAATCGAAGGAAGAGGCAGAAGAGTGGTCTGCACATGCTACGCAGGGGAGTATAAGTGTAAGTGTTAGGGAGGCTGCAAGTGTTTCTGAGGTTGCGGATGGACAAGGGGATGTCCAGGCTGCAAGTGTGGTAGAAGTAGATGAGGTAGAAGTTGAGGAGAAACTGGGTGGCAGCGTTGTGGAGTGTGTGAGTGAGAATGATGTAGTGTGTGAAGATGTGCAGACGCTTTCTGTAAGTAGTGTTGAGGATTCCGAGGAACGGAAAGAAGTTTCAGGTTGACCAGGTGAGCAACTAGAGGATGAAGATGTGCAGTGTCGTGATGGTGATTTGGATTGTGTAGAGGAGAAAAAGGAAGAGGTGGAAGAAAGAGAAAAAGGGGAAATAGTAGAAGAGAAGAAGGTAGAAGCAGAGGAGTTAGAGGTTGAGGATAATCCAAATCGGGGTAAAAGTAGTCAGGTAAGTTACCTTGATTCTAATTTAGAAGAAATAAATCAGTACTGCTTAACACGAAATAGTTTCTCAGAGAGAGGTGTCCAAAAGGAACGAGTTCCTAAAGTTCGTCATAAAAAGGTGAGACAAAGCGGTTAACGGGTAGCGGGTAGATGTTCCCCACAGTCCCAGTGGTGTTCGTCTACTTCAGGGTTGCGCCCCTGCCTCCGCGAGCCTTGGTTTTCTCCACACATCCTTATTCTCGGAGGGAACCATGTCCTTATCCTTAGTCCTAGGTGTTGACCATTCAATGATCCTTGCCCTTTTCATCTTCCCAATTTTCCTACCCCTCCCCTTAGAAAACAAAATAAAAACCAAAAAACAAATAAAAAATTAGAAAGGAAAAAAAAATTAGAAAAGGAACAAAGAAAAAATATCAGAAAGGAGTTATAAAAGAAGTTAGTTGGAAGAGTTGGGACTAGGTTGGTTGTCAGTTTATGATGGAGTGTGATAGCGTGGTGTAGTTTTCATTTGTCTTTGTTGTTGTTTATTGTAAGGTCCTGGCCATGCCGTATTCCCTGGTTGAAGTCTCGGGTAGGTTATTTTAGTGTAAGTGTGGGTTGTTAGACGTTGCCGTACTGAAGTAAACCCCCCTTGAGAGTTATGCAGTATTGTAGACTAAATGAAGGGATTGATGTTCGCGTGCCCTCTGTGCGGTTTTCTCTGTCCGGCTAATAGGGGCCGTCCTTCCTAGTGTAGGGATGTTTTTTTTTTGGGGCCAGTCTAATATGTCAAGGACGTGATGCCTTGTTTTGCAGCATATGGCTGGTCAGTCCAGATGTGGACAGTAGTGTTATGTGCACTCACATATCAAGGTAATAGATACCTTGTTTTGGTCTTCGGACGCGTATGTGAGTGGCAGCAGGAGGAGTAGGTGGTGGTCACCAGAGAGTGTGACGTGTTGGGGCGGTCCTGTGGAGTTGGCCTGGCGGAGAGGGTCGCGTGGGGATGGTTGCAGTGGCGTTGAGATTTTCCAGTCCGTTGAGAAGGGGGGAGATAGTAGTTGTCCTGAGTAGGTATCAAGTTTGGGTCTCAGTTTGGGAGGCCTTGGGAGGTCAGAACTCAGACGGTGCTCTTGATGAGACGTCTTTCATCTTTTCTCCTTCTATCTCTTGTGCTGCATGCCGACCCTGATCAAGTCAGCAGGCAGTACCCTCACACACTACACTTCTTCTTCTTTCCTCTTACTTCGTTTTCGCCCTGAGCCTCTGTTTTCCCGAGAGCGGTTAAATTTCTAAGATTTCCTAGGACTAGCCAAGAGGCTGCGAGTTAGCCTTGGGGCAACTATGTTGCCCTTTTGGGGTGAGGGTATGCCGACTCTAGTATAGAATCGGCGCATGTCCAGTATATAACGTCCGGTAAACGTTAAACGGAGTACTAATTTAGAGCGGTTTAATTAGTGCTGCACCCTAGCCGTGGACATAAGAAATACTACTGGTGAATAGAGAAAGCTTGATCGGTGCTGCACTCCAGTGCCTACCTCGGTAGGCAAGCGAGGAGGCCGGAAACTATATCAAATAAGGGTCTTACACCAAAGTTCGTCGCTGATGGCTGCATTTTTTTTTTGTACTCCGGGAGATGAAGAAAATTTTGTCTAACATCCTTCCCACTATGTCAGGCTAGATCTGAAATCGACTGCGGGTTCCCCGAGTAAGCCGAGGAAACAGCTCAAAGACCTGAATATGTAACACCAAGAACTTCGGTCTCACTTCATCTACCGGAGGAATAGCCAGGACGCCACACCAACACCTGTAATGTAGGCCACGAGATTGCCACCTCACCCCCATGGACAAAAATCAGGTGATCTCAAACCATTATATTCTTTTATACGTAGAGATGTACTCAAAAGACCCAGTGAACCAGTTCAATCAATCAACCACAACACTTTAAATTTTTTAAACATCTAATTGGATTCGCAATTAACGGGACAGTATAGTGTGTGAACTGGGTGTGAAATTATTTGTGAATTTTATTAATTTGTTGTAAAATTGTCAGCTCAGAGGCTGGCATGTATCTTGTGCAGTTCAACATTCAAACGTATAATTCACTCTTATTTCAGTATATGTGTTTCATTACAGCTTTTAAGTCATTCATTCAATTTGTAATTTCTCGGGTTCAATTTAGTGTTCATTTTATATATATATTTTCTAAATTTTAAATTCAGTTTGGTTCATATGGTATTGAAATTTCTGGGGTAGTTAAGTGGATTCACAAGTTTAATCCTGAGTGGGTGCCTGTTCATACAGTATTAAACGTGTTGTTGAGACAGGTTAAATTATGCACCGACTGGCAAACGAACATGTCAGTCTCTGGGCCAAAAGTACTTTTAAAGGGTTATAAAATTCATGAAATATTTCTATTTTCACTACTTAGCAATGTTTCTATATATATATTCTATTAATTAATTATGATAACTGGGGGGGGTTCATTGTTTTCTAAATTTTTATTTCTCACAGTATAAGAGCCCAGTGGGGCAGAGAATTATAACAGTATTACGCACTTGGCCAAATTTTGGAATTTATTATGTCCTGGGGACTACTAGAGTTTGCATAAGCATAATCTAATACACATGTCATGTGTTACGAACCAATTAAGTATTTTAATCCTAACATGGATGTCCATAAAAGAATTCATAATATACCTCATGGGGGGTAAGAAAAGGGCGTGGCAAGAAATCTTTGTATAATTGTACTGTATTGTGGAACATGTGTGTGTATTTTGGGGGGTTATATGTATTGTACATTAAGGTGTATTTTTGGGGGGGAGTTTAGATATAGGGTTTTTAGAAAAGAAAGATGAAACATAGGATTATATATCCTTTTAATTTTGATGACATTAATTTATTCTATCTCAATTAATTTTTGCTGAATATTTCTTCTAAGAAAGTAATTTATTTTAATTAACTTTAATAACAAGCATATGGATTGGTCACTATTTTATTTTAATTAATTTGTTTGAGAATTTGTTATTCTAATTTGTATTATCAAGAAGTCTATAAAAATTATCTCCATTAAGTTCAATGGATCATTTTAAAGAGAACATAGAAAATAAATTTTATATTATTAATATTTTACAGGAAACTTTATTTAAAGAATAGTAACGATTTTAAATATTAATTCATTTTAAAGAGAGATAACAAATAAATTTTATATGTGTTAAATATTTCCAGGTGACATTGTTGAAGGTGTATAAATTATTTTAATTAACCATTTAAGGGGATAATAAATTTCTGACTGTTATGTTTATTGATTTTGTTATTAATTTTGTTTACCAATGGAGATAGAATAATAAAAGGGATTTTATTAATTGTTTAATTTATGAGTTTTCATTGCAAGTCCCGTCTCACTGGATCCAGCAAATTTTGGGCTTCTCTAGGCTTTGGTCTAGTTCTAATTAACTTGTGGCCCCTCTTTTCAAAAAAAAAAAAAAATCAAAAAAAATTTTCAAAAAATAATCTTTTTTTTTACTGTCTAAGTTGAAGAGGGGTTACATTTGGTAGCAGAGCGTGGTTGAGATTAGGGTCAATCCGTGGGTGTGACGGGGCTTGCAAACTCAGGAAACATTTTGGGGAGTTCTAATGGAACTTAGAACAATTTTGAAAAGCCCTATATCTAAAGGTGAATATTTTTGTTAGGTTTAAGGTTTTGTGTTATATATGTACATGTACTGCCCGCCTTGAATAGTTGATAGTGCCACGTGGTGAGAAATTTTAGAAGGGGACATTCCTTTGGAAACGCGACTTATCGCAGATCTGTGCCTGGGTGGAGATGGTTTGAGTATTACCTTGCCCATATTTGGGGGGGTGTTTTAATTATGCGGTATGGCCCGATCGGCAGTCGGTCTCCTCCGATATACGGTAGCCGAAGAAATATTGAGAATATTTTTGAAAATTTTCGTTGATCGGTGTTTTTGTCGTGTTGTGTGTTAGTGTGTGTGTCGCGTTCCATTTGTGTAGAGTCGTTGAGAGAGAGAGCAGTTCAGGTAAGTGGGCTGGATCCTCGCAACGGTAGGGGGACCCGCAGTATACTCGAAGGAAGAGTTTAGTACTCGAGGTTTTTTCTGATTCCTGTGTTTTTGATTGTCATTATTTTTGTAGGTGTTAGGTGTTGTGGGAGTTATGTTTTGTTAATTGTGTATTTCGAATTGTGTAAGTCTGGCAGCGCTATGCTTTCAGAAATTGCCCCACCCCCTTTCAGGAATTCTCCAGAAACTTTCGGTGGTAGATGGATTTGATGAGGATGGGTTGCTGGTCTTCTTGGATCTCGTACTGCAGTTGGCAGATTATCCGGGTGTATCCGATGGGGAGGTCTTGTCCCTTATATACCCGTATTGCCAGGGTTCGTTGGGAGGGTTGGTCACCAACACTCTGCGTCGGGGCGGCACTGTCGACGCTTTTCATGGGGAAGTGTTGGATTATTTCATACCCCACCGACGACGTTCCCAACTTAAGTTAGATTCATTCTATCGTTTACAGGCCAACAGAGAGGCGTTGGGGGACTTCGTGCAGGATGTACGGAAAGCTGCCCGGGTATTAAGATTAGGGTTGCCCGAGACGGAAGTGATACAAGTAATTCTGGAAGGACTGAATCCCCAAGAGAGATCGCGTTTGATATTCGCAGAACGTCCACGTTGTTTCGCGGATCTGCACCGGTTATGTGTGGTTTTGAATACTGTCCGAGCAGGGGACGAGTACCGGGGAAGAGCTGCTACGGATGTCCAATACTCCAGTGGTTCGTTAGGAAGAGCCAAAAAGGAGAAACATGGCGGTTGGAGAAAAACGGAATATTCCGGAAGTAATGGAGGCTACAAGGGGGTGGCAAGTGAGAGGACTGTAACAACGGTTACAGCAGATAAAATAAATAAATACGAAATGAATAGGGAAAGAAGAAGTTATATTAGTAAACCACCATCGGCAAGTAGGGAGCCTGTAGCAAGGCGTTATTTCTATTTGGAGAGTAAAGAAACTTTGAAGGTTCCAGAGGAATTACCTGTGCCTAACAGAGTTGTGGATGAAGAAGGTGGAGAGAAAGAAGGAAAGCGAAGTAACTTCTGTGGATCAATACAGGACGACAAGATCACGTCTTTTGATACGGTAATACAGGACTCGGAGAGGACGTCATGGTTGAATCCAGATGTCGCAGAATTTGTTCCGGTATTGTTCATGACGGATCCAGATCCGGTAACATCATCATCGCCTACGTCAGGAGATGAGAAGTCACTTGATGGTGAAGCTTTACCATCGTTAGTAGAATTTAATTTAGACATTGCACATGGACCTGGACAGCTGGATTCCAGGTTGGGAAAGATTGAGGAAGTTGTAGTTGCTGAGAGTGGTGAAGAAGAGGAATCGAAGGAAGAGGCAGAAGAGTGGTCTGCACATGCTACGCAGGGGAGTATAAGTGTAAGTGTTAGGGAGGCTGCAAGTGTTTCTGAGGTTGCGGATGGACAAGGGGATGTCCAGGCTGCAAGTGTGGTAGAAGTAGATGAGGTAGAAGTTGAGGAGAAACTGGGTGGCAGCGTTGTGGAGTGTGTGAGTGAGAATGATGTAGTGTGTGAAGATGTGCAGACGCTTTCTGTAAGTAGTGTTAAGGATTCCGAGGAACGGAAAGAAGTTTCAGGTTGACCAGGTGAGCAACTAGAGGATGAAGATGTGCAGTGTCGTGATGGTGATTTGGATTGTGTAGAGGAGAAAAAGGAAGAGGTGGAAGAAAGAGAAAAAGGGGAAATAGTAGAAGAGAAGAAGGTAGAAGCAGAGGAGTTAGAGGTTGAGGATAATCCAAATCGGGGTAAAAGTAGTCAGGTAAGTTACCTTGATTCTAATTTAGAAGAAATAAATCAGTACTGCTTAACACGAAATAGTTTCTCAGAGAGAGGTGTCCAAAAGGAACGAGTTCCTAAAGTTCGTCATAAAAAGGTGAGACAAAGCGGTTAACGGGTAGCGGGTAGATGTACCCCACAGTCCCAGTGGTGTTCTTCTACTTCAGGGTTGCGCCCCTGCCTCCGCGAGCCTTGGTTTTCTCCACACATCCTTATTCTCGGAGGGAACCATGTCCTTATCCTTAGTCCTAGGTGTTGACCTTTCAATGATCCTTGCCCTTTTCATCTTCCCAATTTTCCTACCCCTCCCCTTAGAAAACAAAATAAAAACCAAAAAACAAATAAAAAATTAGAAAGGAAAAAAAAAATTAGAAAAGGAAAAAAGAAAAAAATATCAGAGAGGAGTTAGAAAAGAAGTTAGTTGGAAGAGTTGGGACTAGGTTGGTTGTCAGTTTATGATGGAGTGTGATAGCGTGGTGTAGTTTTCATTTGTCTTTGTTGTTGATTATTGTAGGGTCCTGGCCATGCCGCATTCCCTGGTTGAAGTCTCGGGTAGGTTATTTTGGTTTAAGTGTGGGTTGTTAGACGTTGCCGTACTGAAGTAAACCCCCCTTGAGAGTTATGCAGTATTGTAGACTAAATGAAGGGATTGATGTTCGCGTGCCCTCTGTGCGGTTTTCTCTGTCCGGCTAATAGGAGCCGTCCGCCCTAGTGTAGGGATGTTTTTTTTTGGGGCCAGTCTAATATGTCAAGGATGTGATGCCTTGTTTTGCAGCATATGGCTGGTCAGTCCAGATGTGGACAGTAGTGTTATGTGCACTCACATATCAAGGTAATAGATACCTTGTTTTGGTCTTCGGACGCGTATGTGAGTGGCAGCAGGAGGAGTAGGTGGTGGTCACCAGAGAGTGTTACGTGTTGGGGCGGTCCTGTGGAGTTGGCCTGGCGGAGAGGGTCGCGTGGGGATGGTTGCAGTGGCGTTGAGATTTTCCAGTCCGTTGAGAAGGGGGGAGATAGTAGTTGTCCTGAGTAGGTATCAAGTTTGGGTCTCAGTTTGGGAGGCCTTGGGAGGTCAGAACTCAGACGGTGCTCTTGATGAGACGTCTTTCATCTTTTCTCCTTCTATCTCTTGTGCTGCATGCCGACCCTGATCAAGTCAGCATGCAGTACCCTCACACACTACACTTCTTCTTCTTTCCTCTTACTTCGTTTTCGCCCTGAGCCTCTGTTCTCCCGAGAGCGGTTAAATTTCTGAGATTTCCTAGGACTAGCCAAGAGGCTGTGATTTAGCCTTGGGGCAACTATGTTGCCCTTTTGGGGTGAGGGTGTGCCGACTCTAGTATAGAATCGGCGCATGTCCAGTATATAACGTCCGGTAAACGTTAAACGGAGTACTAATTTAGAGCGGTTTAATTAGTGCTGCACCCTAGCCGTGGACATAAGAAATACTACTGGTGAATAGAGAAAGCTTGATCGGTGCTGCACTCCAGTGCCTACCTCGGTAGGCAAGCGAGGAGGCCGGAAACTGTATCAAATAAGGGTCTTACACCAAAGTTCGTCGCTGATGGCTGCATTTTTTTTTTGTACTCCGGGAGATGAAGAAAATTTCGTCTAACATCCTTCCCACTATGTCAGGCTAGATCTGAAATCGACTGCGGGTTCCCCGAGTAAGCCGAGGAAACAGCTCAAAGACCTGAACATGTAACACCAAGAACTTCGCTCTCACTTCATCTACCGGAGGAATAGCCAGGACGCCACACCAACACCTGTAATGTAGGCCACGAGATTGCCACCTCACCCCCATGGACAAAAATCAGGTGATCTCAAACCATTATATTCTTTTATACGTAGAGATGTACTCAAAAGACCCAGTGAACCAGTTCAATCAATCAACCACAACACTTTAAATTTTTTAAACATCTAATTGGATTCGCAATTAACGGGACAGTATAGTGTGTGAACTGGGTGTGAAATTATTTGTGAATTTTATTAATTTGTTGTAAAATTGTCAGCTCAGAGGCTGGCATGTATCTTATGCAGTTCAACATTCAAACGTGTAATTCACTCTTATTTCAGTATATGTGTTTCATTACAGCTTTTAAGTCATTCATTCAATTTGTAATTTCTCGGGTTCAATTTAGTGTTCATTTTATATATATATATTTTATAATTTTAAATTCAGTTTGGTTCATATGGTATAGAAATTTCTGGGGTAGTTAAGCGGATTCACAAGTTTAATCCTGAGTGGGTGCCTGTTCATACAGTATTAAACGTGTTGTTGAGACAGGTTAAATTATGCACCGACTGGCAAACGAACATGTCGGTCTCTAGGCCAGAAGTACTTTTAAAGGGTTATAAAATTCATGACATATTTCTATTTTCACTACTTAGCAATGTTTCTGTATATATATATTCTATTAATTAAATATGATAACTGGGGGGGGGGTTCATTGTTTTCTAAATTTTTATTTCTCACAGTATAAGAGCCCAATGGGGCAGAGAATTATAACAGTATTAGGCACTTGGCCAAATTTTGGAATTTATTATGTCCTGGGGACTACTAGAGTTTGCATAAGCATACACATGTCATGTGTTACGAACCAATTAAGTATTTTAATCCTAACATGGATGTCCATAAAAGAATTCATAATATACCTCATGGGGGGTAAGAAAAGGGCGTGGCAAGAAATCTTTGTATAATTGTACTGTATTGTGGAACATGTGTGTGTATTTTGGGGGGTTATATGTATTGTACATTAAGGTGTATTTTTGGGGGGGAGTTTAGATATAGGGTTTTTAGAAAAGAAAGATGAAACATAGGATTATATATCCTTTTAATTTTGATGACATTAATTTATTCTATCTCAATTAATTTTTGCTGAATATTTCTTCTAAGAAAGTAATTTATTTTAATTAACTTTAATAACAAGCATATGGATTGGTCACTATTTTATTTTAATTAATTTGTTTGAGAATTTGTTATTCTAATTTGTATTATCAAGAAGTCTATAAAAATTATCTCCATTAAGTTCAATGGATCATTTTAAAGAGAACATAGAAAATAAATTTTATATTATTAATATTTTACAGGAAACTTTATTTAAAGAATAGTAACGATTTTAAATATTAATTCATTTTAAAGAGAGATAACAAATAAATTTTATATGTGTTAAATATTTCCAGGTGACATTGTTGAAGGTGTATAAATTATTTTAATTAACCATTTAAGGGGATAATAAATTTCTGACTGTTATGTTTATTGATTTTGTTATTAATTTTGTTTACCAATGGAGATAGAATAATAAAAGGGATTTTATTAATTGTTTAATTTATGAGTTTTCATTGCAAGTCCCGTCTCACTGGATCCAGCAAATTTTGGGCTTCTCTAGGCTTTGGTCTAGTTCTAATTAACTTGTGGCCCCTCTTTTCAAAAAAAAAAAAAATCAAAAAAATTTTCAAAAAATAATCTTTTTTTTTACTGTCTAAGTTGAAGAGGGGTTACATTTGGTAGCAGAGCGTGGTTGAGATTAGGGTCAATCCGTGGGTGTGACGGGGCTTGCAAACTCAGGAAACATTTTGGGGAGTTCTAATGGAACTTAGAACAATTTTGAAAAGCCCTATATCTAAAGGTGAATATTTTTGTTAGGTTTAAGGTTTTGTGTTATATATGTACATGTACTCCCCGCCTTGAATAGTTGATAGTGCCACGTGGTGAGAAATTTTAGAAGGGGACATTCCTTTGGAAACGCGACTTATCGCAGATCTGTGCCTGGGTGGAGATGGTTTGAGTATTACCTTGCCCATATTTGGGGGGGTGTTTTAATTATGCGGTATGGCCCGATCGGCAGTCGGTCTCCTCCGATATACGGTAGCCGAAGAAATATTGAGAATATTTTTGAAAATTTTCGTTGATCGGTGTTTTTGTCGTGTTGTGTGTTAGTGTGTGTGTCGCGTTCCATTTGTGTAGAGTCGTTGAGAGAGAGAGCAGTTCAGGTAAGTGGGCTGGATCCTCGCAACGGTAGGGGGACCCGCAGTATACTCGAAGGAAGAGTTTAGTACTCGAGGTTTTTTCTGATTCCTGTGTTTTTGATTGTCATTATTTTTGTAGGTGTTAGGTGTTGTGGGAGTTATGTTTTGTTAATTGTGTATTTCGAATTGTGTAAGTCTGGCAGCGCTATGCTTTCAGAAATTGCCCCACCCCCTTTCAGGAATTCTCCAGAAACTTTCGGTGGTAGATGGATTTGATGAGGATGGGTTGCTGGTCTTCTTGGATCTCGTACTGCAGTTGGCAGATTATCCGGGTGTATCCGATGGGGAGGTCTTGTCCCTTATATACCCGTATTGCCAGGGTTCGTTGGGAGGGTTGGTCACCAACACTCTGCGTCGGGGCGGCACTGTCGACGCTTTTCATGGGGAAGTGTTGGATTATTTCATACCCCACCGACGACGTTCCCAACTTAAGTTAGATTCATTCTATCGTTTACAGGCCAACAGAGAGGCGTTGGGGGACTTCGTGCAGGATGTACGGAAAGCTGCCCGGGTATTAAGATTAGGGTTGCCCGAGACGGAAGTGATACAAGTAATTCTGGAAGGACTGAATCCCCAAGAGAGATCGCGTTTGATATTCGCAGAACGTCCACGTTGTTTCGCGGATCTGCACCGGTTATGTGTGGTTTTGAATACTGTCCGAGCAGGGGACGAGTACCGGGGAAGAGCTGCTACGGATGTCCAATACTCCAGTGGTTCGTTAGGAAGAGCCAAAAAGGAGAAACATGGCGGTTGGAGAAAAACGGAATATTCCGGAAGTAATGGAGGCTACAAGGGGGTGGCAAGTGAGAGGACTGTAACAACGGTTACAGCAGATAAAATAAATAAATACGAAATGAATAGGGAAAGAAGAAGTTATATTAGTAAACCACCATCGGCAAGTAGGGAGCCTGTAGCAAGGCGTTATTTCTATTTGGAGAGTAAAGAAACTTTGAAGGTTCCAGAGGAATTACCTGTGCCTAACAGAGTTGTGGATGAAGAAGGTGGAGAGAAAGAAGGAAAGCGAAGTAACTTCTGTGGATCAATACAGGACGACAAGATCACGTCTTTTGATACGGTAATACAGGACTCGGAGAGGACGTCATGGTTGAATCCAGATGTCGCAGAATTTGTTCCGGTATTGTTCATGACGGATCCAGATCCGGTAACATCATCATCGCCTACGTCAGGAGATGAGAAGTCACTTGATGGTGAAGCTTTACCATCGTTAGTAGAATTTAATTTAGACATTGCACATGGACCTGGACAGCTGGATTCCAGGTTGGGAAAGATTGAGGAAGTTGTAGTTGCTGAGAGTGGTGAAGAAGAGGAATCGAAGGAAGAGGCAGAAGAGTGGTCTGCACATGCTACGCAGGGGAGTATAAGTGTAAGTGTTAGGGAGGCTGCAAGTGTTTCTGAGGTTGCGGATGGACAAGGGGATGTCCAGGCTGCAAGTGTGGTAGAAGTAGATGAGGTAGAAGTTGAGGAGAAACTGGGTGGCAGCGTTGTGGAGTGTGTGAGTGAGAATGATGTAGTGTGTGAAGATGTGCAGACGCTTTCTGTAAGTAGTGTTAAGGATTCCGAGGAACGGAAAGAAGTTTCAGGTTGACCAGGTGAGCAACTAGAGGATGAAGATGTGCAGTGTCGTGATGGTGATTTGGATTGTGTAGAGGAGAAAAAGGAAGAGGTGGAAGAAAGAGAAAAAGGGGAAATAGTAGAAGAGAAGAAGGTAGAAGCAGAGGAGTTAGAGGTTGAGGATAATCCAAATCGGGGTAAAAGTAGTCAGGTAAGTTACCTTGATTCTAATTTAGAAGAAATAAATCAGTACTGCTTAACACGAAATAGTTTCTCAGAGAGAGGTGTCCAAAAGGAACGAGTTCCTAAAGTTCGTCATAAAAAGGTGAGACAAAGCGGTTAACGGGTAGCGGGTAGATGTACCCCACAGTCCCAGTGGTGTTCTTCTACTTCAGGGTTGCGCCCCTGCCTCCGCGAGCCTTGGTTTTCTCCACACATCCTTATTCTCGGAGGGAACCATGTCCTTATCCTTAGTCCTAGGTGTTGACCTTTCAATGATCCTTGCCCTTTTCATCTTCCCAATTTTCCTACCCCTCCCCTTAGAAAACAAAATAAAAACCAAAAAACAAATAAAAAATTAGAAAGGAAAAAAAAAATTAGAAAAGGAAAAAAGAAAAAAATATCAGAGAGGAGTTAGAAAAGAAGTTAGTTGGAAGAGTTGGGACTAGGTTGGTTGTCAGTTTATGATGGAGTGTGATAGCGTGGTGTAGTTTTCATTTGTCTTTGTTGTTGATTATTGTAGGGTCCTGGCCATGCCGCATTCCCTGGTTGAAGTCTCGGGTAGGTTATTTTGGTTTAAGTGTGGGTTGTTAGACGTTGCCGTACTGAAGTAAACCCCCCTTGAGAGTTATGCAGTATTGTAGACTAAATGAAGGGATTGATGTTCGCGTGCCCTCTGTGCGGTTTTCTCTGTCCGGCTAATAGGAGCCGTCCGCCCTAGTGTAGGGATGTTTTTTTTTGGGGCCAGTCTAATATGTCAAGGATGTGATGCCTTGTTTTGCAGCATATGGCTGGTCAGTCCAGATGTGGACAGTAGTGTTATGTGCACTCACATATCAAGGTAATAGATACCTTGTTTTGGTCTTCGGACGCGTATGTGAGTGGCAGCAGGAGGAGTAGGTGGTGGTCACCAGAGAGTGTTACGTGTTGGGGCGGTCCTGTGGAGTTGGCCTGGCGGAGAGGGTCGCGTGGGGATGGTTGCAGTGGCGTTGAGATTTTCCAGTCCGTTGAGAAGGGGGGAGATAGTAGTTGTCCTGAGTAGGTATCAAGTTTGGGTCTCAGTTTGGGAGGCCTTGGGAGGTCAGAACTCAGACGGTGCTCTTGATGAGACGTCTTTCATCTTTTCTCCTTCTATCTCTTGTGCTGCATGCCGACCCTGATCAAGTCAGCATGCAGTACCCTCACACACTACACTTCTTCTTCTTTCCTCTTACTTCGTTTTCGCCCTGAGCCTCTGTTCTCCCGAGAGCGGTTAAATTTCTGAGATTTCCTAGGACTAGCCAAGAGGCTGTGAGTTAGCCTTGGGGCAACTATGTTGCCCTTTTGGGGTGAGGGTGTGCCGACTCTAGTATAGAATCGGCGCATGTCCAGTATATAACGTCCGGTAAACGTTAAACGGAGTACTAATTTAGAGCGGTTTAATTAGTGCTGCACCCTAGCCGTGGACATAAGAAATACTACTGGTGAATAGAGAAAGCTTGATCGGTGCTGCACTCCAGTGCCTACCTCGGTAGGCAAGCGAGGAGGCCGGAAACTGTATCAAATAAGGGTCTTACACCAAAGTTCGTCGCTGATGGCTGCATTTTTTTTTTGTACTCCGGGAGATGAAGAAAATTTCGTCTAACATCCTTCCCACTATGTCAGGCTAGATCTGAAATCGACTGCGGGTTCCCCGAGTAAGCCGAGGAAACAGCTCAAAGACCTGAACATGTAACACCAAGAACTTCGCTCTCACTTCATCTACCGGAGGAATAGCCAGGACGCCACACCAACACCTGTAATGTAGGCCACGAGATTGCCACCTCACCCCCATGGACAAAAATCAGGTGATCTCAAACCATTATATTCTTTTATACGTAGAGATGTACTCAAAAGACCCAGTGAACCAGTTCAATCAATCAACCACAACACTTTAAATTTTTTAAACATCTAATTGGATTCGCAATTAACGGGACAGTATAGTGTGTGAACTGGGTGTGAAATTATTTGTGAATTTTATTAATTTGTTGTAAAATTGTCAGCTCAGAGGCTGGCATGTATCTTATGCAGTTCAACATTCAAACGTGTAATTCACTCTTATTTCAGTATATGTGTTTCATTACAGCTTTTAAGTCATTCATTCAATTTGTAATTTCTCGGGTTCAATTTAGTGTTCATTTTATATATATATATTTTATAATTTTAAATTCAGTTTGGTTCATATGGTATAGAAATTTCTGGGGTAGTTAAGCGGATTCACAAGTTTAATCCTGAGTGGGTGCCTGTTCATACAGTATTAAACGTGTTGTTGAGACAGGTTAAATTATGCACCGACTGGCAAACGAACATGTCGGTCTCTGGGCCAGAAGTACTTTTAAAGGGTTATAAAATTCATGACATATTTCTATTTTCACTACTTAGCAATGTTTCTGTATATATATATTCTATTAATTAAATATGATAACTGGGGGGGGGGTTCATTGTTTTCTAAATTTTTATTTCTCACAGTATAAGAGCCCAATGGGGCAGAGAATTATAACAGTATTAGGCACTTGGCCAAATTTTGGAATTTATTATGTCCTGGGGACTACTAGAGTTTGCATAAGCATAATCTAATACACATGTCATGTGTTACGAACCAATTAAGTATTTTAATCCTAACATGGATGTCCATAAAAGAATTCATAATATACCTCATGGGGGGTAAGAAAAGGGCGTGGCAAGAAATCTTTGTATAATTGTACTGTATTGTGGAACATGTGTGTGTATTTTGGGGGGTTATATGTATTGTACATTAAGGTGTATTTTTGGGGGGGAGTTTAGATATAGGGTTTTTAGAAAAGAAAGATGAAACATAGGATTATATATCCTTTTAATTTTGATGACATTAATTTATTCTATCTCAATTAATTTTTGCTGAATATTTCTTCTAAGAAAGTAATTTATTTTAATTAACTTTAATAACAAGCATATGGATTGGTCACTATTTTATTTTAATTAATTTGTTTGAGAATTTGTTATTCTAATTTGTATTATCAAGAAGTCTATAAAAATTATCTCCATTAAGTTCAATGGATCATTTTAAAGAGAACATAGAAAATAAATTTTATATTATTAATATTTTACAGGAAACTTTATTTAAAGAATAGTAACGATTTTAAATATTAATTCATTTTAAAGAGAGATAACAAATAAATTTTATATGTGTTAAATATTTCCAGGTGACATTGTTGAAGGTGTATAAATTATTTTAATTAACCATTTAAGGGGATAATAAATTTCTGACTGTTATGTTTATTGATTTTGTTATTAATTTTGTTTACCAATGGAGATAGAATAATAAAAGGGATTTTATTAATTGTTTAATTTATGAGTTTTCATTGCAAGTCCCGTCTCACTGGATCCAGCAAATTTTGGGCTTCTCTAGGCTTTGGTCTAGTTCTAATTAACTTGTGGCCCCTCTTTTCAAAAAAAAAAAAAAAATCAAAAAAAATTTTCAAAAAATAATCTTTTTTTTTACTGTCTAAGTTGAAGAGGGGTTACATTTGGTAGCAGAGCGTGGTTGAGATTAGGGTCAATCCGTGGGTGTGACGGGGCTTGCAAACTCAGGAAACATTTTGGGGAGTTCTAATGGAACTTAGAACAATTTTGAAAAGCCCTATATCTAAAGGTGAATATTTTTGTTAGGTTTAAGGTTTTGTGTTATATATGTACATGTACTGCCCGCCTTGAATAGTTGATAGTGCCACGTGGTGAGAAATTTTAGAAGGGGACATTCCTTTGGAAACGCGACTTATCGCAGATCTGTGCCTGGGTGGAGATGGTTTGAGTATTACCTTGCCCATATTTGGGGGGGTGTTTTAATTATGCGGTATGGCCCGATCGGCAGTCGGTCTCCTCCGATATACGGTAGCCGAAGAAATATTGAGAATATTTTTGAAAATTTTCGTTGATCGGTGTTTTTGTCGTGTTGTGTGTTAGTGTGTGTGTCGCGTTCCATTTGTGTAGAGTCGTTGAGAGAGAGAGCAGTTCAGGTAAGTGGGCTGGATCCTCGCAACGGTAGGGGGACCCGCAGTATACTCGAAGGAAGAGTTTAGTACTCGAGGTTTTTTCTGATTCCTGTGTTTTTGATTGTCATTATTTTTGTAGGTGTTAGGTGTTGTGGGAGTTATGTTTTGTTAATTGTGTATTTCGAATTGTGTAAGTCTGGCAGCGCTATGCTTTCAGAAATTGCCCCACCCCCTTTCAGGAATTCTCCAGAAACTTTCGGTGGTAGATGGATTTGATGAGGATGGGTTGCTGGTCTTCTTGGATCTCGTACTGCAGTTGGCAGATTATCCGGGTGTATCCGATGGGGAGGTCTTGTCCCTTATATACCCGTATTGCCAGGGTTCGTTGGGAGGGTTGGTCACCAACACTCTGCGTCGGGGCGGCACTGTCGACGCTTTTCATGGGGAAGTGTTGGATTATTTCATACCCCACCGACGACGTTCCCAACTTAAGTTAGATTCATTCTATCGTTTACAGGCCAACAGAGAGGCGTTGGGGGACTTCGTGCAGGATGTACGGAAAGCTGCCCGGGTATTAAGATTAGGGTTGCCCGAGACGGAAGTGATACAAGTAATTCTGGAAGGACTGAATCCCCAAGAGAGATCGCGTTTGATATTCGCAGAACGTCCACGTTGTTTCGCGGATCTGCACCGGTTATGTGTGGTTTTGAATACTGTCCGAGCAGGGGACGAGTACCGGGGAAGAGCTGCTACGGATGTCCAATACTCCAGTGGTTCGTTAGGAAGAGCCAAAAAGGAGAAACATGGCGGTTGGAGAAAAACGGAATATTCCGGAAGTAATGGAGGCTACAAGGGGGTGGCAAGTGAGAGGACTGTAACAACGGTTACAGCAGATAAAATAAATAAATACGAAATGAATAGGGAAAGAAGAAGTTATATTAGTAAACCACCATCGGCAAGTAGGGAGCCTGTAGCAAGGCGTTATTTCTATTTGGAGAGTAAAGAAACTTTGAAGGTTCCAGAGGAATTACCTGTGCCTAACAGAGTTGTGGATGAAGAAGGTGGAGAGAAAGAAGGAAAGCGAAGTAACTTCTGTGGATCAATACAGGACGACAAGATCACGTCTTTTGATACGGTAATACAGGACTCGGAGAGGACGTCATGGTTGAATCCAGATGTCGCAGAATTTGTTCCGGTATTGTTCATGACGGATCCAGATCCGGTAACATCATCATCGCCTACGTCAGGAGATGAGAAGTCACTTGATGGTGAAGCTTTACCATCGTTAGTAGAATTTAATTTAGACATTGCACATGGACCTGGACAGCTGGATTCCAGGTTGGGAAAGATTGAGGAAGTTGTAGTTGCTGAGAGTGGTGAAGAAGAGGAATCGAAGGAAGAGGCAGAAGAGTGGTCTGCACATGCTACGCAGGGGAGTATAAGTGTAAGTGTTAGGGAGGCTGCAAGTGTTTCTGAGGTTGCGGATGGACAAGGGGATGTCCAGGCTGCAAGTGTGGTAGAAGTAGATGAGGTAGAAGTTGAGGAGAAACTGGGTGGCAGCGTTGTGGAGTGTGTGAGTGAGAATGATGTAGTGTGTGAAGATGTGCAGACGCTTTCTGTAAGTAGTGTTAAGGATTCCGAGGAACGGAAAGAAGTTTCAGGTTGACCAGGTGAGCAACTAGAGGATGAAGATGTGCAGTGTCGTGATGGTGATTTGGATTGTGTAGAGGAGAAAAAGGAAGAGGTGGAAGAAAGAGAAAAAGGGGAAATAGTAGAAGAGAAGAAGGTAGAAGCAGAGGAGTTAGAGGTTGAGGATAATCCAAATCGGGGTAAAAGTAGTCAGGTAAGTTACCTTGATTCTAATTTAGAAGAAATAAATCAGTACTGCTTAACACGAAATAGTTTCTCAGAGAGAGGTGTCCAAAAGGAACGAGTTCCTAAAGTTCGTCATAAAAAGGTGAGACAAAGCGGTTAACGGGTAGCGGGTAGATGTACCCCACAGTCCCAGTGGTGTTCTTCTACTTCAGGGTTGCGCCCCTGCCTCCGCGAGCCTTGGTTTTCTCCACACATCCTTATTCTCGGAGGGAACCATGTCCTTATCCTTAGTCCTAGGTGTTGACCTTTCAATGATCCTTGCCCTTTTCATCTTCCCAATTTTCCTACCCCTCCCCTTAGAAAACAAAATAAAAACCAAAAAACAAATAAAAAATTAGAAAGGAAAAAAAAAATTAGAAAAGGAAAAAAGAAAAAAATATCAGAGAGGAGTTAGAAAAGAAGTTAGTTGGAAGAGTTGGGACTAGGTTGGTTGTCAGTTTATGATGGAGTGTGATAGCGTGGTGTAGTTTTCATTTGTCTTTGTTGTTGATTATTGTAGGGTCCTGGCCATGCCGCATTCCCTGGTTGAAGTCTCGGGTAGGTTATTTTGGTTTAAGTGTGGGTTGTTAGACGTTGCCGTACTGAAGTAAACCCCCCTTGAGAGTTATGCAGTATTGTAGACTAAATGAAGGGATTGATGTTCGCGTGCCCTCTGTGCGGTTTTCTCTGTCCGGCTAATAGGAGCCGTCCGCCCTAGTGTAGGGATGTTTTTTTTTGGGGCCAGTCTAATATGTCAAGGATGTGATGCCTTGTTTTGCAGCATATGGCTGGTCAGTCCAGATGTGGACAGTAGTGTTATGTGCACTCACATATCAAGGTAATAGATACCTTGTTTTGGTCTTCGGACGCGTATGTGAGTGGCAGCAGGAGGAGTAGGTGGTGGTCACCAGAGAGTGTTACGTGTTGGGGCGGTCCTGTGGAGTTGGCCTGGCGGAGAGGGTCGCGTGGGGATGGTTGCAGTGGCGTTGAGATTTTCCAGTCCGTTGAGAAGGGGGGAGATAGTAGTTGTCCTGAGTAGGTATCAAGTTTGGGTCTCAGTTTGGGAGGCCTTGGGAGGTCAGAACTCAGACGGTGCTCTTGATGAGACGTCTTTCATCTTTTCTCCTTCTATCTCTTGTGCTGCATGCCGACCCTGATCAAGTCAGCATGCAGTACCCTCACACACTACACTTCTTCTTCTTTCCTCTTACTTCGTTTTCGCCCTGAGCCTCTGTTCTCCCGAGAGCGGTTAAATTTCTGAGATTTCCTAGGACTAGCCAAGAGGCTGTGAGTTAGCCTTGGGGCAACTATGTTGCCCTTTTGGGGTGAGGGTGTGCCGACTCTAGTATAGAATCGGCGCATGTCCAGTATATAACGTCCGGTAAACGTTAAACGGAGTACTAATTTAGAGCGGTTTAATTAGTGCTGCACCCTAGCCGTGGACATAAGAAATACTACTGGTGAATAGAGAAAGCTTGATCGGTGCTGAACTCCAGTGCCTACCTCGGTAGGCAAGCGAGGAGGCCGGAAACTGTATCAAATAAGGGTCTTACACCAAAGTTCGTCGCTGATGGCTGCATTTTTTTTTTGTACTCCGGGAGATGAAGAAAATTTCGTCTAACATCCTTCCCACTATGTCAGGCTAGATCTGAAATCGACTGCGGGTTCCCCGAGTAAGCCGAGGAAACAGCTCAAAGACCTGAACATGTAACACCAAGAACTTCGCTCTCACTTCATCTACCGGAGGAATAGCCAGGACGCCACACCAACACCTGTAATGTAGGCCACGAGATTGCCACCTCACCCCCATGGACAAAAATCAGGTGATCTCAAACCATTATATTCTTTTATACGTAGAGATGTACTCAAAAGACCCAGTGAACCAGTTCAATCAATCAACCACAACACTTTAAATTTTTTAAACATCTAATTGGATTCGCAATTAACGGGACAGTATAGTGTGTGAACTGGGTGTGAAATTATTTGTGAATTTTATTAATTTGTTGTAAAATTGTCAGCTCAGAGGCTGGCATGTATCTTATGCAGTTCAACATTCAAACGTGTAATTCACTCTTATTTCAGTATATGTGTTTCATTACAGCTTTTAAGTCATTCATTCAATTTGTAATTTCTCGGGTTCAATTTAGTGTTCATTTTATATATATATATTTTATAATTTTAAATTCAGTTTGGTTCATATGGTATAGAAATTTCTGGGGTAGTTAAGCGGATTCACAAGTTTAATCCTGAGTGGGTGCCTGTTCATACAGTATTAAACGTGTTGTTGAGACAGGTTAAATTATGCACCGACTGGCAAACGAACATGTCGGTCTCTGGGCCAGAAGTACTTTTAAAGGGTTATAAAATTCATGACATATTTCTATTTTCACTACTTAGCAATGTTTCTGTATATATATATTCTATTAATTAAATATGATAACTGGGGGGGGGGTTCATTGTTTTCTAAATTTTTATTTCTCACAGTATAAGAGCCCAATGGGGCAGAGAATTATAACAGTATTAGGCACTTGGCCAAATTTTGGAATTTATTATGTCCTGGGGACTACTAGAGTTTGCATAAGCATAATCTAATACACATGTCATGTGTTACGAACCAATTAAGTATTTTAATCCTAACATGGATGTCCATAAAAGAATTCATAATATACCTCATGGGGGGTAAGAAAAGGGCGTGGCAAGAAATCTTTGTATAATTGTACTGTATTGTGGAACATGTGTGTGTATTTTGGGGGGTTATATGTATTGTACATTAAGGTGTATTTTTGGGGGGGAGTTTAGATATAGGGTTTTTAGAAAAGAAAGATGAAACATAGGATTATATATCCTTTTAATTTTGATGACATTAATTTATTCTATCTCAATTAATTTTTGCTGAATATTTCTTCTAAGAAAGTAATTTATTTTAATTAACTTTAATAACAAGCATATGGATTGGTCACTATTTTATTTTAATTAATTTGTTTGAGAATTTGTTATTCTAATTTGTATTATCAAGAAGTCTATAAAAATTATCTCCATTAAGTTCAATGGATCATTTTAAAGAGAACATAGAAAATAAATTTTATATTATTAATATTTTACAGGAAACTTTATTTAAAGAATAGTAACGATTTTAAATATTAATTCATTTTAAAGAGAGATAACAAATAAATTTTATATGTGTTAAATATTTCCAGGTGACATTGTTGAAGGTGTATAAATTATTTTAATTAACCATTTAAGGGGATAATAAATTTCTGACTGTTATGTTTATTGATTTTGTTATTAATTTTGTTTACCAATGGAGATAGAATAATAAAAGGGATTTTATTAATTGTTTAATTTATGAGTTTTCATTGCAAGTCCCGTCTCACTGGATCCAGCAAATTTTGGGCTTCTCTAGGCTTTGGTCTAGTTCTAATTAACTTGTGGCCCCTCTTTTCAAAAAAAAAAAAAAAAAAATCAAAAAAAATTTTCAAAAAAATAATCTTTTTTTTTACTGTCTAAGTTAAAGAGGGGTTACATTTGGTAGCAGAGCGTGGTTGAGATTAGGGTCAATCCGTGGGTGTGACGGGGCTTGCAAACTCAGGAAACATTTTGGGGAGTTCTAATGGAACTTAGAACAATTTTGAAAAGCCCTATATCTAAAGGTGAATATTTTTGTTAGGTTTAAGGTTTTGTGTTATATATGTACATGTACTCCCCGCCTTGAATAGTTGATAGTGCCACGTGGTGAGAAATTTTAGAAGGGGACATTCCTTTGGAAACGCGACTTATCGCAGATCTGTGCCTGGGTGGAGATGGTTTGAGTATTACCTTGCCCATATTTGGGGGGGTGTTTTAATTATGCGGTATGGCCCGATCGGCAGTCGGTCTCCTCCGATATACGGTAGCCGAAGAAATATTGAGAATATTTTTGAAAATTTTCGTTGATCGGTGTTTTTGTCGTGTTGTGTGTTAGTGTGTGTCGCGTTCCATTTGTGTAGAGTCGTTGAGAGAGAGAGCAGTTCAGGTAAGTGGGCTGGATCCTCGCAACGGTAGGGGGACCCGCAGTATACTCGAAGGAAGAGTTTAGTACTCGAGGTTTTTTCTGATTCCTGTGTTTTTGATTGTCATTATTTTTGTAGGTGTTAGGTGTTGTGGGAGTTATGTTTTGTTAATTGTGTATTTCGAATTGTGTAAGTCTGGCAGCGCTATGCTTTCAGAAATTGCCCCACCCCCTTTCAGGAGTTCTCCAGAAACTTTCGGTGGTAGATGGATTTGATGAGGATGGGTTGCTGGTCTTCTTGGATCTCGTACTGCAGTTGGCAGATTATCCGGGTGTATCCGATGGGGAGGTCTTGTCCCTTATATACCCGTATTGCCAGGGTTCGTTGGGAGGGTTGGTCACCAACACTCTGCGTCGGGGCGGCACTGTCGACGCTTTTCATGGGGAAGTGTTGGATTATTTCATACCCCACCGACGACGTTCCCAACTTAAGTTAGATTCATTCTATCGTTTACAGGCCAACAGAGAGGCGTTGGGGGACTTCGTGCAGGATGTACGGAAAGCTGCCCGGGTATTAAGATTAGGGTTGCCCGAGACGGAAGTGATACAAGTAATTCTGGAAGGACTGAATCCCCAAGAGAGATCGCGTTTGATATTCGCAGAACGTCCACGTTGTTTCGCGGATCTGCACCGGTTATGTGTGGTTTTGAATACTGTCCGAGCAGGGGACGAGTACCGGGGAAGAGCTGCTACGGATGTCCAATACTCCAGTGGTTCGTTAGGAAGAGCCAAAAAGGAGAAACATGGCGGTTGGAGAAAAACGGAATATTCCGGAAGTAATGGAGGCTACAAGGGGGTGGCAAGTGAGAGGACTGTAACAACGGTTACAGTAGATAAAATAAATAAATACGAAATGAATAGGGAAAGAAGAAGTTATATTAGTAAACCACCATCGGCAAGTAGGGAGCCTGTAGCAAGGCGTTATTTCTATTTGGAGAGTAAAGAAACTTTGAAGGTTCCAGAGGAATTACCTGTGCCTAACAGAGTTGTGGATGAAGAAGGTGGAGAGAAAGAAGGAAAGCGAAGTAACTTCTGTGGATCAATACAGGACGACAAGATCACGTCTTTTGATACGGTAATACAGGACTCGGAGAGGACGTCATGGTTGAATCCAGATGTCGCAGAATTTGTTCCGGTATTGTTCATGACGGATCCAGATCCGGTAACATCATCATCGCCTACGCCAGGAGATGAGAAGTCACTTGATGGTGAAGCTTTACCATCGTTAGTAGAATTTAATTTAGACATTGCACATGGACCTGGACAGCTGGATTCCAGGTTGGGAAAGATTGAGGAAGTTGTAGTTGCTGAGAGTGGTGAAGAAGAGGAATCGAAGGAAGAGGCAGAAGAGTGGTCTGCACATGCTACGCAGGGGAGTATAAGTGTAAGTGTTAGGGAGGCTGCAAGTGTTTCTGAGGTTGCGGATGGACAAGGGGATGTCCAGGCTGCAAGTGTGGTAGAAGTAGATGAGGTAGAAGTTGAGGAGAAACTGGGTGGCAGCGTTGTGGAGTGTGTGAGTGAGAATGATGTAGTGTGTGAAGATGTGCAGACGCTTTCTGTAAGTAGTGTTGAGGATTCCGAGGAACGGAAAGAAGTTTCAGGTTGACCAGGTGAGCAACTAGAGGATGAAGATGTGCAGTGTCGTGATGGTGATTTGGATTGTGTAGAGGAGAAAAAGGAAGAGGTGGAAGAAAGAGAAAAAGGGGAAATAGTAGAAGAGAAGAAGGTAGAAGCAGAGGAGTTAGAGGTTGAGGATAATCCAAATCGGGGTAAAAGTAGTCAGGTAAGTTACCTTGATTCTAATTTAGAAGAAATAAATCAGTACTGCTTAACACGAAATAGTTTCTCAGAGAGAGGTGTCCAAAAGGAACGAGTTCCTAAAGTTCGTCATAAAAAGGTGAGACAAAGCGGTTAACGGGTAGCGGGTAGATGTTCCCCACAGTCCCAGTGGTGTTCGTCTACTTCAGTGTTGCGCCCCTGCCTCCGCGAGCCTTGGTTTTCTCCACACATCCTTATTCTCGGAGGGAACCATGTCCTTATCCTTAGTCCTAGGTGTTGACCTTTCAATGATCCTTGCCCTTTTCATCTTCCCAATTTTCCTACCCCTCCCCTTAGAAAACAAAATAAAAACCAAAAAACAAATAAAAAATTAGAAAGGAAAAAAAAAATTAGAAAAGGAAAAAAGAAAAAATATCAGAAAGGAGTTATAAAAGAAGTTAGTTGGAAGAGTTGGGACTAGGTTGGTTGTCAGTTTATGATGGAGTGTGATAGCGTGGTGTAGTTTTCATTTGTCTTTGTTGTTGATTATTGTAGGGTCCTGGCCATGCCGTATTCCGTGGTTGAAGTCTCGGGTAGGTTATTTTAGTTTAAGTGTGGGTTGTTAGACGTTGCCGTACTGAAGTAAACCCCCCTTGAGAGTTATGCAGTATTGTAGACTAAATGAAGGGATTGATGTTCGCGTGCCCTCTGTGCGGTTTTCTCTGTCCGGCTAATAGGGGCCGTCCGCCCTAGTGTAGGGATGTTTTTTTTTGGGGCCAGTCTAATATGTCAAGGATGTGATGCCTTGTTTTGCAGCATATGGCTGGTCAGTCCAGATGTGGACAGTAGTGTTATGTGCACTCACATATCAAGGTAATAGATACCTTGTTTTGGTCTTCGGACGCGTATGTGAGTGGCAGCAGGAGGAGTAGGTGGTGGTCACCAGAGAGTGTTACGTGTTGGGGCGGTCCTGTGGAGTTGGCCTGGCGGAGAGGGTCGCGTGGGGATGGTTGCAGTGGCGTTGAGATTTTCCAGTCCGTTGAGAAGGGGGGAGATAGTAGTTGTCCTGAGTAGGTATCAAGTTTGGGTCTCAGTTTGGGAGGCCTTGGGAGGTCAGAACTCAGACGGTGCTCTTGATGAGACGTCTTTCATCTTTTCTCCTCCTATCTCTTGTGCTGCATGCCGACCCTGATCAAGTCAGCAGGCAGTACCCTCACACACTACACTTCTTCTTCTTTCCTCTTACTTCGTTTTCGCCCTGAGCCTCTGTTTTCCCGAGAGCGGTTAAATTTCTAAGATTTCCTAGGACTAGCCAAGAGGCTGTGAGTTAGCCTTGGGGCAACTATGTTGCCCTTTTGGGGTGAGGGTGTGCCGACTCTAGTATAGAATCGGCGCATGTCCAGTATATAACGTCCGGTAAACGTTAAACGGAGTACTAATTTAGAGCGGTTTAATTAGTGCTGCACCCTAGCCGTGGACATAAGAAATACTACTGGCGAATAGAGAAAGCTTGATCGGTGCTGCACTCCAGTGCCTACCTCGGTAGGCAAGCGAGGAGGCCGGAAACTGTATCAAATAAGGGTCTTACACCAAAGTTCGTCGCTGATGGCTGCATTTTTTTTTTGTACTCCGGGAGATGAAGAAAATTTCGTCTAACATCCTTCCCACTATGTCAGGCTAGATCTGAAATCGACTGCGGGTTCCCCGAGTAAGCCGAGGAAACAGCTCAAAGACCTGAACATGTAACACCAAGAACTTCGCTCTCACTTCATCTACCGGAGGAATAGCCAGGACGCCACACCAACACCTGTAATGTAGGCCACGAGATTGCCACCTCACCCCCATGGACAAAAATCAGGTGATCTCAAACCATTATATTCTTTTATACGTAGAGATGTACTCAAAAGACCCAGTGAACCAGTTCAATCAATCAACCACAACACTTTAAATTTTTTAAACATCTAATTGGATTCGCAATTAACGGGACAGTATAGTGTGTGAACTGGGTGTGAAATTATTTGTGAATTTTATTAATTTGTTGTAAAATTGTCAGCTCAGAGGCTGGCATGTATCTTATGCAGTTCAACATTCAAACGTGTAATTCACTCTTATTTCAGTATATGTGTTTCATTACAGCTTTTAAGTCATTCATTCAATTTGTAATTTCTCGGGTTCAATTTAGTGTTCATTTTATATATATATATTTTATAATTTTAAATTCAGTTTGGTTCATATGGTATAGAAATTTCTGGGGTAGTTAAGCGGATTCACAAGTTTAATCCTGAGTGGGTGCCTGTTCATACAGTATTAAACGTGTTGTTGAGACAGGTTAAATTATGCACCGACTGGCAAACGAACATGTCGGTCTCTGGGCCAGAAGTACTTTTAAAGGGTTATAAAATTCATGACATATTTCTATTTTCACTACTTAGCAATGTTTCTGTATATATATATTCTATTAATTAAATATGATAACTGGGGGGGGGGTTCATTGTTTTCTAAATTTTTATTTCTCACAGTATAAGAGCCCAATGGGGCAGAGAATTATAACAGTATTAGGCACTTGGCCAAATTTTGGAATTTATTATGTCCTGGGGACTACTAGAGTTTGCATAAGCATAATCTAATACACATGTCATGTGTTACGAACCAATTAAGTATTTTAATCCTAACATGGATGTCCATAAAAGAATTCATAATATACCTCATGGGGGGTAAGAAAAGGGCGTGGCAAGAAATCTTTGTATAATTGTACTGTATTGTGGAACATGTGTGTGTATTTTGGGGGGTTATATGTATTGTACATTAAGGTGTATTTTTGGGGGGGAGTTTAGATATAGGGTTTTTAGAAAAGAAAGATGAAACATAGGATTATATATCCTTTTAATTTTGATGACATTAATTTATTCTATCTCAATTAATTTTTGCTGAATATTTCTTCTAAGAAAGTAATTTATTTTAATTAACTTTAATAACAAGCATATGGATTGGTCACTATTTTATTTTAATTAATTTGTTTGAGAATTTGTTATTCTAATTTGTATTATCAAGAAGTCTATAAAAATTATCTCCATTAAGTTCAATGGATCATTTTAAAGAGAACATAGAAAATAAATTTTATATTATTAATATTTTACAGGAAACTTTATTTAAAGAATAGTAACGATTTTAAATATTAATTCATTTTAAAGAGAGATAACAAATAAATTTTATATGTGTTAAATATTTCCAGGTGACATTGTTGAAGGTGTATAAATTATTTTAATTAACCATTTAAGGGGATAATAAATTTCTGACTGTTATGTTTATTGATTTTGTTATTAATTTTGTTTACCAATGGAGATAGAATAATAAAAGGGATTTTATTAATTGTTTAATTTATGAGTTTTCATTGCAAGTCCCGTCTCACTGGATCCAGCAAATTTTGGGCTTCTCTAGGCTTTGGTCTAGTTCTAATTAACTTGTGGCCCCTCTTTTCAAAAAAAAAAAAAAAAAAATCAAAAAAATTTTCAAAAAAATAATCTTTTTTTTTACTGTCTAAGTTAAAGAGGGGTTACATTTGGTAGCAGAGCGTGGTTGAGATTAGGGTCAATCCGTGGGTGTGACGGGGCTTGCAAACTCAGGAAACATTTTGGGGAGTTCTAATGGAACTTAGAACAATTTTGAAAAGCCCTATATCTAAAGGTGAATATTTTTGTTAGGTTTAAGGTTTTGTGTTATATATGTACATGTACTCCCCGCCTTGAATAGTTGATAGTGCCACGTGGTGAGAAATTTTAGAAGGGGACATTCCTTTGGAAACGCGACTTATCGCAGATCTGTGCCTGGGTGGAGATGGTTTGAGTATTACCTTGCCCATATTTGGGGGGGTGTTTTAATTATGCGGTATGGCCCGATCGGCAGTCGGTCTCCTCCGATATACGGTAGCCGAAGAAATATTGAGAATATTTTTGAAAATTTTCGTTGATCGGTGTTTTTGTCGTGTTGTGTGTTAGTGTGTGTCGCGTTCCATTTGTGTAGAGTCGTTGAGAGAGAGAGCAGTTCAGGTAAGTGGGCTGGATCCTCGCAACGGTAGGGGGACCCGCAGTATACTCGAAGGAAGAGTTTAGTACTCGAGGTTTTTTCTGATTCCTGTGTTTTTGATTGTCATTATTTTTGTAGGTGTTAGGTGTTGTGGGAGTTATGTTTTGTTAATTGTGTATTTCGAATTGTGTAAGTCTGGCAGCGCTATGCTTTCAGAAATTGCCCCACCCCCTTTCAGGAGTTCTCCAGAAACTTTCGGTGGTAGATGGATTTGATGAGGATGGGTTGCTGGTCTTCTTGGATCTCGTACTGCAGTTGGCAGATTATCCGGGTGTATCCGATGGGGAGGTCTTGTCCCTTATATACCCGTATTGCCAGGGTTCGTTGGGAGGGTTGGTCACCAACACTCTGCGTCGGGGCGGCACTGTCGACGCTTTTCATGGGGAAGTGTTGGATTATTTCATACCCCACCGACGACGTTCCCAACTTAAGTTAGATTCATTCTATCGTTTACAGGCCAACAGAGAGGCGTTGGGGGACTTCGTGCAGGATGTACGGAAAGCTGCCCGGGTATTAAGATTAGGGTTGCCCGAGACGGAAGTGATACAAGTAATTCTGGAAGGACTGAATCCCCAAGAGAGATCGCGTTTGATATTCGCAGAACGTCCACGTTGTTTCGCGGATCTGCACCGGTTATGTGTGGTTTTGAATACTGTCCGAGCAGGGGACGAGTACCGGGGAAGAGCTGCTACGGATGTCCAATACTCCAGTGGTTCGTTAGGAAGAGCCAAAAAGGAGAAACATGGCGGTTGGAGAAAAACGGAATATTCCGGAAGTAATGGAGGCTACAAGGGGGTGGCAAGTGAGAGGACTGTAACAACGGTTACAGTAGATAAAATAAATAAATACGAAATGAATAGGGAAAGAAGAAGTTATATTAGTAAACCACCATCGGCAAGTAGGGAGCCTGTAGCAAGGCGTTATTTCTATTTGGAGAGTAAAGAAACTTTGAAGGTTCCAGAGGAATTACCTGTGCCTAACAGAGTTGTGGATGAAGAAGGTGGAGAGAAAGAAGGAAAGCGAAGTAACTTCTGTGGATCAATACAGGACGACAAGATCACGTCTTTTGATACGGTAATACAGGACTCGGAGAGGACGTCATGGTTGAATCCAGATGTCGCAGAATTTGTTCCGGTATTGTTCATGACGGATCCAGATCCGGTAACATCATCATCGCCTACGCCAGGAGATGAGAAGTCACTTGATGGTGAAGCTTTACCATCGTTAGTAGAATTTAATTTAGACATTGCACATGGACCTGGACAGCTGGATTCCAGGTTGGGAAAGATTGAGGAAGTTGTAGTTGCTGAGAGTGGTGAAGAAGAGGAATCGAAGGAAGAGGCAGAAGAGTGGTCTGCACATGCTACGCAGGGGAGTATAAGTGTAAGTGTTAGGGAGGCTGCAAGTGTTTCTGAGGTTGCGGATGGACAAGGGGATGTCCAGGCTGCAAGTGTGGTAGAAGTAGATGAGGTAGAAGTTGAGGAGAAACTGGGTGGCAGCGTTGTGGAGTGTGTGAGTGAGAATGATGTAGTGTGTGAAGATGTGCAGACGCTTTCTGTAAGTAGTGTTGAGGATTCCGAGGAACGGAAAGAAGTTTCAGGTTGACCAGGTGAGCAACTAGAGGATGAAGATGTGCAGTGTCGTGATGGTGATTTGGATTGTGTAGAGGAGAAAAAGGGAGAGGTGGAAGAAAGAGAAAAAGGGGAAATAGTAGAAGAGAAGAAGGTAGAAGCAGAGGAGTTAGAGGTTGAGGATAATCCAAATCGGGGTAAAAGTAGTCAGGTAAGTTACCTTGATTCTAATTTAGAAGAAATAAATCAGTACTGCTTAACACGAAATAGTTTCTCAGAGAGAGGTGTCCAAAAGGAACGAGTTCCTAAAGTTCGTCATAAAAAGGTGAGACAAAGCGGTTAACGGGTAGCGGGTAGATGTTCCCCACAGTCCCAGTGGTGTTCGTCTACTTCAGTGTTGCGCCCCTGCCTCCGCGAGCCTTGGTTTTCTCCACACATCCTTATTCTCGGAGGGAACCATGTCCTTATCCTTAGTCCTAGGTGTTGACCTTTCAATGATCCTTGCCCTTTTCATCTTCCCAATTTTCCTACCCCTCCCCTTAGAAAACAAAATAAAAACCAAAAAACAAATAAAAAATTAGAAAGGAAAAAAAAAATTAGAAAAGGAAAAAAGAAAAAATATCAGAAAGGAGTTATAAAAGAAGTTAGTTGGAAGAGTTGGGACTAGGTTGGTTGTCAGTTTATGATGGAGTGTGATAGCGTGGTGTAGTTTTCATTTGTCTTTGTTGTTGATTATTGTAGGGTCCTGGCCATGCCGTATTCCGTGGTTGAAGTCTCGGGTAGGTTATTTTAGTTTAAGTGTGGGTTGTTAGACGTTGCCGTACTGAAGTAAACCCCCCTTGAGAGTTATGCAGTATTGTAGACTAAATGAAGGGATTGATGTTCGCGTGCCCTCTGTGCGGTTTTCTCTGTCCGGCTAATAGGGGCCGTCCGCCCTAGTGTAGGGATGTTTTTTTTTGGGGCCAGTCTAATATGTCAAGGATGTGATGCCTTGTTTTGCAGCATATGGCTGGTCAGTCCAGATGTGGACAGTAGTGTTATGTGCACTCACATATCAAGGTAATAGATACCTTGTTTTGGTCTTCGGACGCGTATGTGAGTGGCAGCAGGAGGAGTAGGTGGTGGTCACCAGAGAGTGTTACGTGTTGGGGCGGTCCTGTGGAGTTGGCCTGGCGGAGAGGGTCGCGTGGGGATGGTTGCAGTGGCGTTGAGATTTTCCAGTCCGTTGAGAAGGGGGGAGATAGTAGTTGTCCTGAGTAGGTATCAAGTTTGGGTCTCAGTTTGGGAGGCCTTGGGAGGTCAGAACTCAGACGGTGCTCTTGATGAGACGTCTTTCATCTTTTCTCCTCCTATCTCTTGTGCTGCATGCCGACCCTGATCAAGTCAGCAGGCAGTACCCTCACACACTACACTTCTTCTTCTTTCCTCTTACTTCGTTTTCGCCCTGAGCCTCTGTTTTCCCGAGAGCGGTTAAATTTCTAAGATTTCCTAGGACTAGCCAAGAGGCTGTGAGTTAGCCTTGGGGCAACTATGTTGCCCTTTTGGGGTGAGGGTGTGCCGACTCTAGTATAGAATCGGCGCATGTCCAGTATATAACGTCCGGTAAACGTTAAACGGAGTACTAATTTAGAGCGGTTTAATTAGTGCTGCACCCTAGCCGTGGACATAAGAAATACTACTGGCGAATAGAGAAAGCTTGATCGGTGCTGCACTCCAGTGCCTACCTCGGTAGGCAAGCGAGGAGGCCGGAAACTGTATCAAATAAGGGTCTTACACCAAAGTTCGTCGCTGATGGCTGCATTTTTTTTTTGTACTCCGGGAGATGAAGAAAATTTCGTCTAACATCCTTCCCACTATGTCAGGCTAGATCTGAAATCGACTGCGGGTTCCCCGAGTAAGCCGAGGAAACAGCTCAAAGACCTGAACATGTAACACCAAGAACTTCGCTCTCACTTCATCTACCGGAGGAATAGCCAGGACGCCACACCAACACCTGTAATGTAGGCCACGAGATTGCCACCTCACCCCCATGGACAAAAATCAGGTGATCTCAAACCATTATATTCTTTTATACGTAGAGATGTACTCAAAAGACCCAGTGAACCAGTTCAATCAATCAACCACAACACTTTAAATTTTTTAAACATCTAATTGGATTCGCAATTAACGGGACAGTATAGTGTGTGAACTGGGTGTGAAATTATTTGTGAATTTTATTAATTTGTTGTAAAATTGTCAGCTCAGAGGCTGGCATGTATCTTGTGCAGTTCAACATTCAAACGTATAATTCACTCTTATTTCAGTATATGTGTTTCATTACAGCTTTTAAGTCATTCATTCAATTTGTAATTTCTCGGGTTCAATTTAGTGTTCATTTTATATATATATTTTCTAAATTTTAAATTCAGTTTGGTTCATATGGTATTGAAATTTCTGGGGTAGTTAAGTGGATTCACAAGTTTAATCCTGAGTGGGTGCCTGTTCATACAGTATTAAACGTGTTGTTGAGACAGGTTAAATTATGCACCGACTGGCAAACGAACATGTCAGTCTCTGGGCCAAAAGTACTTTTAAAGGGTTATAAAATTCATGAAATATTTCTATTTTCACTACTTAGCAATGTTTCTATATATATATTCTATTAATTAATTATGATAACTGGGGGGGGGTTCATTGTTTTCTAAATTTTTATTTCTCACAGTATAAGAGCCCAGTGGGGCAGAGAATTATAACAGTATTACGCACTTGGCCAAATTTTGGAATTTATTATGTCCTGGGGACTACTAGAGTTTGCATAAGCATAATCTAATACACATGTCATGTGTTACGAACCAATTAAGTATTTTAATCCTAACATGGATGTCCATAAAAGAATTCATAATATACCTCATGGGGGGTAAGAAAAGGGCGTGGCAAGAAATCTTTGTATAATTGTACTGTATTGTGGAACATGTGTGTGTATTTTGGGGGGTTATATGTATTGTACATTAAGGTGTATTTTTGGGGGGGAGTTTAGATATAGGGTTTTTAGAAAAGAAAGATGAAACATAGGATTATATATCCTTTTAATTTTGATGACATTAATTTATTCTATCTCAATTAATTTTTGCTGAATATTTCTTCTAAGAAAGTAATTTATTTTAATTAACTTTAATAACAAGCATATGGATTGGTCACTATTTTATTTTAATTAATTTGTTTGAGAATTTGTTATTCTAATTTGTATTATCAAGAAGTCTATAAAAATTATCTCCATTAAGTTCAATGGATCATTTTAAAGAGAACATAGAAAATAAATTTTATATTATTAATATTTTACAGGAAACTTTATTTAAAGAATAGTAACGATTTTAAATATTAATTCATTTTAAAGAGAGATAACAAATAAATTTTATATGTGTTAAATATTTCCAGGTGACATTGTTGAAGGTGTATAAATTATTTTAATTAACCATTTAAGGGGATAATAAATTTCTGACTGTTATGTTTATTGATTTTGTTATTAATTTTGTTTACCAATGGAGATAGAATAATAAAAGGGATTTTATTAATTGTTTAATTTATGAGTTTTCATTGCAAGTCCCGTCTCACTGGATCCAGCAAATTTTGGGCTTCTCTAGGCTTTGGTCTAGTTCTAATTAACTTGTGGCCCCTCTTTTCAAAAAAAAAAAAAAAATCAAAAAAAATTTTCAAAAAATAATCTTTTTTTTTACTGTCTAAGTTGAAGAGGGGTTACATTTGGTAGCAGAGCGTGGTTGAGATTAGGGTCAATCCGTGGGTGTGACGGGGCTTGCAAACTCAGGAAACATTTTGGGGAGTTCTAATGGAACTTAGAACAATTTTGAAAAGCCCTATATCTAAAGGTGAATATTTTTGTTAGGTTTAAGGTTTTGTGTTATATATGTACATGTACTGCCCGCCTTGAATAGTTGATAGTGCCACGTGGTGAGAAATTTTAGAAGGGGACATTCCTTTGGAAACGCGACTTATCGCAGATCTGTGCCTGGGTGGAGATGGTTTGAGTATTACCTTGCCCATATTTGGGGGGGTGTTTTAATTATGCGGTATGGCCCGATCGGCAGTCGGTCTCCTCCGATATACGGTAGCCGAAGAAATATTGAGAATATTTTTGAAAATTTTCGTTGATCGGTGTTTTTGTCGTGTTGTGTGTTAGTGTGTGTGTCGCGTTCCATTTGTGTAGAGTCGTTGAGAGAGAGAGCAGTTCAGGTAAGTGGGCTGGATCCTCGCAACGGTAGGGGGACCCGCAGTATACTCGAAGGAAGAGTTTAGTACTCGAGGTTTTTTCTGATTCCTGTGTTTTTGATTGTCATTATTTTTGTAGGTGTTAGGTGTTGTGGGAGTTATGTTTTGTTAATTGTGTATTTCGAATTGTGTAAGTCTGGCAGCGCTATGCTTTCAGAAATTGCCCCACCCCCTTTCAGGAGTTCTCCAGAAACTTTCGGTGGTAGATGGATTTGATGAGGATGGGTTGCTGGTCTTCTTGGATCTCGTACTGCAGTTGGCAGATTATCCGGGTGTATCCGATGGGGAGGTCTTGTCCCTTATATACCCGTATTGCCAGGGTTCGTTGGGAGGGTTGGTCACCAACACTCTGCGTCGGGGCGGCACTGTCGACGCTTTTCATGGGGAAGTGTTGGATTATTTCATACCCCACCGACGACGTTCCCAACTTAAGTTAGATTCATTCTATCGTTTACAGGCCAACAGAGAGGCGTTGGGGGACTTCGTGCAGGATGTACGGAAAGCTGCCCGGGTATTAAGATTAGGGTTGCCCGAGACGGAAGTGATACAAGTAATTCTGGAAGGACTGAATCCCCAAGAGAGATCGCGTTTGATATTCGCAGAACGTCCACGTTGTTTCGCGGATCTGCACCGGTTATGTGTGGTTTTGAATACTGTCCGAGCAGGGGACGAGTACCGGGGAAGAGCTGCTACGGATGTCCAATACTCCAGTGGTTCGTTAGGAAGAGCCAAAAAGGAGAAACATGGCGGTTGGAGAAAAACGGAATATTCCGGAAGTAATGGAGGCTACAAGGGGGTGGCAAGTGAGAGGACTGTAACAACGGTTACAGCAGATAAAATAAATAAATACGAAATGAATAGGGAAAGAAGAAGTTATATTAGTAAACCACCATCGGCAAGTAGGGAGCCTGTAGCAAGGCGTTATTTCTATTTGGAGAGTAAAGAAACTTTGAAGGTTCCAGAGGAATTACCTGTGCCTAACAGAGTTGTGGATGAAGAAGGTGGAGAGAAAGAAGGAAAGCGAAGTAACTTCTGTGGATCAATACAGGACGACAAGATCACGTCTTTTGATACGGTAATACAGGACTCGGAGAGGACGTCATGGTTGAATCCAGATGTCGCAGAATTTGTTCCGGTATTGTTCATGACGGATCCAGATCCGGTAACATCATCATCGCCTACGTCAGGAGATGAGAAGTCACTTGATGGTGAAGCTTTACCATCGTTAGTAGAATTTAATTTAGACATTGCACATGTACCTGGACAGCTGGATTCCAGGTTGGGAAAGATTGAGGAAGTTGTAGTTGCTGAGAGTGGTGAAGAAGAGGAATCGAAGGAAGAGGCAGAAGAGTGGTCTGCACATGCTACGCAGGGGAGTATAAGTGTAAGTGTTAGGGAGGCTGCAAGTGTTTCTGAGGTTGCGGATGGACAAGGGGATGTCCAGGCTGCAAGTGTGGTAGAAGTAGATGAGGTAGAAGTTGAGGAGAAACTGGGTGGCAGCGTTGTGGAGTGTGTGAGTGAGAATGATGTAGTGTGTGAAGATGTGCAGACGCTTTCTGTAAGTAGTGTTGAGGATTCCGAGGAACGGAAAGAAGTTTCAGGTTGACCAGGTGAGCAACTAGAGGATGAAGATGTGCAGTGTCGTGATGGTGATTTGGATTGTGTAGAGGAGAAAAAGGAAGAGGTGGAAGAAAGAGAAAAAGGGGAAATAGTAGAAGAGAAGAAGGTAGAAGCAGAGGAGTTAGAGGTTGAGGATAATCCAAATCGGGGTAAAAGTAGTCAGGTAAGTTACCTTGATTCTAATTTAGAAGAAATAAATCAGTACTGCTTAACACGAAATAGTTTCTCAGAGAGAGGTGTCCAAAAGGAACGAGTTCCTAAAGTTCGTCATAAAAAGGTGAGACAAAGCGGTTAACGGGTAGCGGGTAGATGTTCCCCACAGTCCCAGTGGTGTTCTTCTACTTCAGGGTTGCGCCCCTGCCTCCGCGAGCCTTGGTTTTCTCCACACATCCTTATTCTCGGAGGGAACCATGTCCTTATCCTTAGTCCTAGGTGTTGACCTTTCAATGATCCTTGCCCATTTCATCTTCCCAATTTTCCTACCCCTCCCCTTAGAAAACAAAATAAAAACCAAAAAACAAATAAAAAATTAGAAAGGAAAAAAAAAGTTAGAAAAGGAAAAAAGAAAAAAATATCAGAGAGGAGTTAGAAAAGAAGTTAGTTGGAAGAGTTGGGACTAGGTTGGTTGTCAGTTTATGATGGAGTGTGATAGCGTGGTGTAGTTTTCATTTGTCTTTGTTGTTGATTATTGTAGGGTCCTGGCCATGCCGCATTCCCTGGTTGAAGTCTCGGGTAGGTTATTTTGGTTTAAGTGTGGGTTGTTAGACGTTGCCGTACTGAAGTAAACCCCCCTTGAGAGTTATGCAGTATTGTAGACTAAATGAAGGGATTGATGTTCGCGTGCCCTCTGTGCGGTTTTCTCTGTCCGGCTAATAGGAGCCGTCCGCCCTAGTGTAGGGATGTTTTTTTTTGGGGCCAGTCTAATATGTCAAGGATGTGATGCCTTGTTTTGCAGCATATGGCTGGTCAGTCCAGATGTGGACAGTAGTGTTATGTGCACTCACATATCAAGGTAATAGATACCTTGTTTTGGTCTTCGGACGCGTATGTGAGTGGCAGCAGGAGGAGTAGGTGGTGGTCACCAGAGAGTGTTACGTGTTGGGGCGGTCCTGTGGAGTTGGCCTGGCGGAGAGGGTCGCGTGGGGATGGTTGCAGTGGCGTTGAGATTTTCCAGTCCGTTGAGAAGGGGGGAGATAGTAGTTGTCCTGAGTAGGTATCAAGTTTGGGTCTCAGTTTGGGAGGCCTTGGGAGGTCAGAACTCAGACGGTGCTCTTGATGAGACGTCTTTCATCTTTTCTCCTTCTATCTCTTGTGCTGCATGCCGACCCTGATCAAGTCAGCATGCAGTACCCTCACACACTACACTTCTTCTTCTTTCCTCTTACTTCGTTTTCGCCCTGAGCCTCTGTTCTCCCGAGAGCGGTTAAATTTCTGAGATTTCCTAGGACTAGCCAAGAGGCTGTGATTTAGCCTTGGGGCAACTATGTTGCCCTTTTGGGGTGAGGGTGTGCCGACTCTAGTATAGAATCGGCGCATGTCCAGTATATAACGTCCGGTAAACGTTAAACGGAGTACTAATTTAGAGCGGTTTAATTAGTGCTGCACCCTAGCCGTGGACATAAGAAATACTACTGGTGAATAGAGAAAGCTTGATCGGTGCTGCACTCCAGTGCCTACCTCGGTAGGCAAGCGAGGAGGCCGGAAACTGTATCAAATAAGGGTCTTACACCAAAGTTCGTCGCTGATGGCTGCATTTTTTTTTTGTACTCCGGGAGATGAAGAAAATTTCGTCTAACATCCTTCCCACTATGTCAGGCTAGATCTGAAATCGACTGCGGGTTCCCCGAGTAAGCCGAGGAAACAGCTCAAAGACCTGAACATGTAACACCAAGAACTTCGCTCTCACTTCATCTACCGGAGGAATAGCCAGGACGCCACACCAACACCTGTAATGTAGGCCACGAGATTGCCACCTCACCCCCATGGACAAAAATCAGGTGATCTCAAACCATTATATTCTTTTATACGTAGAGATGTACTCAAAAGACCCAGTGAACCAGTTCAATCAATCAACCACAACACTTTAAATTTTTTAAACATCTAATTGGATTCGCAATTAACGGGACAGTATAGTGTGTGAACTGGGTGTGAAATTATTTGTGAATTTTATTAATTTGTTGTAAAATTGTCAGCTCAGAGGCTGGCATGTATCTTATGCAGTTCAACATTCAAACGTGTAATTCACTCTTATTTCAGTATATGTGTTTCATTACAGCTTTTAAGTCATTCATTCAATTTGTAATTTCTCGGGTTCAATTTAGTGTTCATTTTATATATATATATTTTATAATTTTAAATTCAGTTTGGTTCATATGGTATAGAAATTTCTGGGGTAGTTAAGCGGATTCACAAGTTTAATCCTGAGTGGGTGCCTGTTCATACAGTATTAAACGTGTTGTTGAGACAGGTTAAATTATGCACCGACTGGCAAACGAACATGTCGGTCTCTGGGCCAGAAGTACTTTTAAAGGGTTATAAAATTCATGACATATTTCTATTTTCACTACTTAGCAATGTTTCTGTATATATATATTCTATTAATTAAATATGATAACTGGGGGGGGGTTCATTGTTTTCTAAATTTTTATTTCTCACAGTATAAGAGCCCAATGGGGCAGAGAATTATAACTGTATTAGGCACTTGGCCAAATTTTGGAATTTATTATGTCCTGGGGACTACTAGAGTTTGCATAAGCATAATCTAATACACATGTCATGTGTTACGAACCAATTAAGTATTTTAATCCTAACATGGATGTCCATAAAAGAATTCATAATATACCTCATGGGGGGTAAGAAAAGGGCGTGGCAAGAAATCTTTGTATAATTGTACTGTATTGTGGAACATGTGTGTGTATTTTGGGGGGTTATATGTATTGTACATTAAGGTGTATTTTTGGGGGGGAGTTTAGATATAGGGTTTTTAGAAAAGAAAGATGAAACATAGGATTATATATCCTTTTAATTTTGATGACATTAATTTATTCTATCTCAATTAATTTTTGCTGAATATTTCTTCTAAGAAAGTAATTTATTTTAATTAACTTTAATAACAAGCATATGGATTGGTCACTATTTTATTTTAATTAATTTGTTTGAGAATTTGTTATTCTAATTTGTATTATCAAGAAGTCTATAAAAATTATCTCCATTAAGTTCAATGGATCATTTTAAAGAGAACATAGAAAATAAATTTTATATTATTAATATTTTACAGGAAACTTTATTTAAAGAATAGTAACGATTTTAAATATTAATTCATTTTAAAGAGAGATAACAAATAAATTTTATATGTGTTAAATATTTCCAGGTGACATTGTTGAAGGTGTATAAATTATTTTAATTAACCATTTAAGGGGATAATAAATTTCTGACTGTTATGTTTATTGATTTTGTTATTAATTTTGTTTACCAATGGAGATAGAATAATAAAAGGGATTTTATTAATTGTTTAATTTATGAGTTTTCATTGCAAGTCCCGTCTCACTGGATCCAGCAAATTTTGGGCTTCTCTAGGCTTTGGTATAGTTCTAATTAACTTGTGGCCCCTCTTTTCAAAAAAAAAAAAAAAAAATCAAAAAAAATTTTCAAAAAAATAATCTTTTTTTTTACTGTCTAAGTTAAAGAGGGGTTACATTTGGTAGCAGAGCGTGGTTGAGATTAGGGTCAATCCGTGGGTGTGACGGGGCTTGCAAACTCAGGAAACATTTTGGGGAGTTCTAATGGAACTTAGAACAATTTTGAAAAGCCCTATATCTAAAGGTGAATATTTTTGTTAGGTTTAAGGTTTTGTGTTATATATGTACATGTACTCCCCGCCTTGAATAGTTGATAGTGCCACGTGGTGAGAAATTTTAGAAGGGGACATTCCTTTGGAAACGCGACTTATCGCAGATCTGTGCCTGGGTGGAGATGGTTTGAGTATTACCTTGCCCATATTTGGGGGGGTGTTTTAATTATGCGGTATGGCCCGATCGGCAGTCGGTCTCCTCCGATATACGGTAGCCGAAGAAATATTGAGAATATTTTTGAAAATTTTCGTTGATCGGTGTTTTTGTCGTGTTGTGTGTTAGTGTGTGTGTCGCGTTCCATTTGTGTAGAGTCGTTGAGAGAGAGAGCAGTTCAGGTAAGTGGGCTGGATCCTCGCAACGGTAGGGGGACCCGCAGTATACTCGAAGGAAGAGTTTAGTACTCGAGGTTTTTTCTGATTCCTGTGTTTTTGATTGTCATTATTTTTGTAGGTGTTAGGTGTTGTGGGAGTTATGTTTTGTTAATTGTGTATTTCGAATTGTGTAAGTCTGGCAGCGCTATGCTTTCAGAAATTGCCCCACCCCCTTTCAGGAGTTCTCCAGAAACTTTCGGTGGTAGATGGATTTGATGAGGATGGGTTGCTGGTCTTCTTGGATCTCGTACTGCAGTTGGCAGATTATCCGGGTGTATCCGATGGGGAGGTCTTGTCCCTTATATACCCGTATTGCCAGGGTTCGTTGGGAGGGTTGGTCACCAACACTCTGCGTCGGGGCGGCACTGTCGACGCTTTTCATGGGGAAGTGTTGGATTATTTCATACCCCACCGACGACGTTCCCAACTTAAGTTAGATTCATTCTATCGTTTACAGGCCAACAGAGAGGCGTTGGGGGACTTCGTGCAGGATGTACGGAAAGCTGCCCGGGTATTAAGATTAGGGTTGCCCGAGACGGAAGTGATACAAGTAATTCTGGAAGGACTGAATCCCCAAGAGAGATCGCGTTTGATATTCGCAGAACGTCCACGTTGTTTCGCGGATCTGCACCGGTTATGTGTGGTTTTGAATACTGTCCGAGCAGGGGACGAGTACCGGGGAAGAGCTGCTACGGATGTCCAATACTCCAGTGGTTCGTTAGGAAGAGCCAAAAAGGAGAAACATGGCGGTTGGAGAAAAACGGAATATTCCGGAAGTAATGGAGGCTACAAGGGGGTGGCAAGTGAGAGGACTGTAACAACGGTTACAGCAGATAAAATAAATAAATACGAAATGAATAGGGAAAGAAGAAGTTATATTAGTAAACCACCATCGGCAAGTAGGGAGCCTGTAGCAAGGCGTTATTTCTATTTGGAGAGTAAAGAAACTTTGAAGGTTCCAGAGGAATTACCTGTGCCTAACAGAGTTGTGGATGAAGAAGGTGGAGAGAAAGAAGGAAAGCGAAGTAACTTCTGTGGATCAATACAGGACGACCAGATCACGTCTTTTGATACGGTAATACAGGACTCAGAGAGGACGTCATGGTTGAATCCAGATGTCGCAGAATTTGTTCCGGTATTGTTCATGACGGATCCAGATCCGGTAACATTATCATCGCCTACGCCAGGAGATGAGAAGTCACTTGATGGTGAAGCTTTACCATCGTTAGTAGAATTTAATTTAGACATTGCACATGGACCTGGACAGCTGGATTCCAGGTTGGGAAAGATTGAGGAAGTTGTAGTTGCTGAGAGTGGTGAAGAAGAGGAATCGAAGGAAGAGGCAGAAGAGTGGTCTGCACATGCTACGCAGGGGAGTATAAGTGTAAGTGTTAGGGAGGCTGCAAGTGTTTCTGAGGTTGCGGATGGACAAGGGGATGTCCAGGCTGCAAGTGTGGTAGAAGTAGATGAGGTAGAAGTTGAGGAGAAACTGGGTGGCAGCGTTGTGGAGTGTGTGAGTGAGAATGATGTAGTGTGTGAAGATGTGCAGACGCTTTCTGTAAGTAGTGTTGAGGATTCCGAGGAACGGAAAGAAGTTTCAGGTTGACCAGGTGAGCAACTAGAGGATGAAGATGTGCAGTGTCGTGATGGTGATTTGGATTGTGTAGAGGAGAAAAAGGAAGAGGTGGAAGAAAGAGAAAAAGGGGAAATAGTAGAAGAGAAGAAGGTAGAAGCAGAGGAGTTAGAGGTTGAGGATAATCCAAATCGGGGTAAAAGTATTCAGATAAGTTACCTTGATTCTAATTTAGAAGAAATAAATCAGTACTGCTTAACACGAAATAGTTTCTCAGAGAGAGGTGTCCAAAAGGAACGAGTTCCTAAAGTTCGTCATAAAAAGGTGAGACAAAGCGGTTAACGGGTAGCGGGTAGATGTTCCCCACAGTCCCAGTGGTGTTCTTCTACTTCAGGGTTGCGCCCCTGCCTCCGCGAGCCTTGGTTTTCTCCACACATCCTTATTCTCGGAGGGAACCATGTCCTTATCCTTAGTCCTAGGTGTTGACCTTTCAATGATCCTTGCCCTTTTCATCTTCCCAATTTTCCTACCCCTCCCCTTAGAAAACAAAATAAAAACCAAAAAACAAATAAAAAATTAGAAAGGAAAAAAAAAATTAGAAAAGGAAAAAAGAAAAAAATATCAGAGAGGAGTTAGAAAAGAAGTTAGTTGGAAGAGTTGGGACTAGGTTGGTTGTCAGTTTATGATGGAGTGTGATAGCGTGGTGTAGTTTTCATTTGTCTTTGTTGTTGATTATTGTAGGGTCCTGGCCATGCCGCATTCCCTGGTTGAAGTCTCGGGTAGGTTATTTTGGTTTAAGTGTGGGTTGTTAGACGTTGCCGTACTCAAGTAAACCCCCCTTGAGAGTTATGCTTTATTGTAGACTAAATGAAGGGATTGATGTTCGCGTGCCCTCTGTGCGGTTTTCTCTGTCCGGCTAATAGGGGCCGTCCGCCCTAGTGTAGGGATGTTTTTTTTTGGGGCCAGTCTAATATGTCAAGGATGTGATGCCTTGTTTTGCAGCATATGGCTGGTCAGTCCAGATGTGGACAGTAGTGTTATGTGCACTCACATATCAAGGTAATAGATACCTTGTTTTGGTCTTCGGACGCGTATGTGAGTGGCAGCAGGAGGTGTAGGTGGTGGTCACCAGAGAGTGTGACGTGTTGGGGCGGTCCTGTGGAGTTGGCCTGGCGGAGAGGGTCGCGTGGGGATGGTTGCAGTGGCGTTGAGATTTTCCAGTCCGTTGAGAAGGGGGGAGATAGTAGTTGTCCTGAGTAGGTATCAAGTTTGGGTCTCAGTTTGGGAGGCCTTGGGAGGTCAGAACTCAGACGGTGCTCTTGATGAGACGTCTTTCATCTTTTCTCCTTCTATCTCTTGTGCTGCATGCCGACCCTGATCAAGTCAGCATGCAGTACCCTCACACACTACACTTCTTCTTCTTTCCTCTTACTTCGTTTTCGCCCTGAGCCTCTGTTCTCCCGAGAGCGGTTAAATTTCTGAGATTTTCTAGGACTAGCCAAGAGGCTGTGAGTTAGCCTTGGGGCAACTATGTTGCCCTTTTGGGGTGAGGGTGTGCCGACTCTAGTATAGAATCGGCGCATGTCCAGTATATAACGTCCGGTAAACGTTAAACGGAGTACTAATTTAGAGCGGTTTAATTAGTGCTGCACCCTAGCCGTGGACATAAGAAATACTACTGGTGAATAGAGAAAGCTTGATCGGTGCTGCACTCCAGTGCCTACCTCGGTAGGCAAGCGAGGAGGCCGGAAACTGTATCAAATAAGGGTCTTACACCAAAGTTCGTCGCTGATGGCTGCATTTTTTTTTTGTACTCCGGGAGATGAAGAAAATTTCGTCTAACATCCTTCCCACTATGTCAGGCTAGATCTGAAATCGACTGCGGGTTCCCCGAGTAAGCCGAGGAAACAGCTCAAAGACCTGAACATGTAACACCAAGAACTTCGCTCTCACTTCATCTACCGGAGGAATAGCCAGGACGCCACACCAACACCTGTAATGTAGGCCACGAGATTGCCACCTCACCCCCATGGACAAAAATCAGGTGATCTCAAACCATTATATTCTTTTATACGTAGAGATGTACTCAAAAGACCCAGTGAACCAGTTCAATCAATCAACCACAACACTTTAAAGTTTTTAAACATCTAATTGGATTCGCAATTAACGGGACAGTATAGTGTGTGAACTGGGTGTGAAATTATTTGTAATTTTTATTAATTTGTTGTAAAATTGTCAGCTCAGAGGCTGGCATGTATCTTGTGCAGTTCAACATTCAAACGTATAATTCACTCTTATTTCAGTATATGTGTTTCATTACAGCTTTTAAGTCATTCATTCAATTTGTAATTTCTCGGGTTCAATTTAGTGTTCATTTTATATATATATTTTCTAAATTTTAAATTCAGTTTGGTTCATATGGTATAGAAATTTCTGGGGTAGTTAAGTGGATTCACAAGTTTAATCCTGAGTGGGTGCCTGTTCATACAGTATTAAACGTGTTGTTGAGACAGGTTAAATTATGCACCGACTGGCAAACGAACATGTCAGTCTCTGGGCCAAAAGTACTTTTAAAGGGTTATAAAATTCATGACATATTTCTATTTTCACTACTTAGCAATGTTTCTATATATATATTCTATTAATTAATTATGATAACTGGGGGGGGTCATTGTTTTCTAAATTTTTATTTCTCACAGTATAAGACCCCAGTGGGGCAGAGAATTATAACAGTATTACGCACTTGGCCAAATTTTGGAATTTATTATGTCCTGGGGACTACTGGAGTTTGCATAAGCATAATCTAATACACATGTCATGTGTTACGAACCAATTAAGTATTTTAATCCTAACATGGATGTCCATAAAAGAATTCATAATATACCTCATGGGGGGTAAGAAAAGGGCGTGGCAAGAAATCTTTGTATAATTGTACTGTATTGTGGAACATGTGTGTGTATTTTGGGGGGTTATATGTATTGTACATTTAGGTGTATTTTTGGGGGGAATTTAGATATAGGGTTTTTAGAAAAGAAAGATGAAACATAGGATTATATATCCTTTTAATTTTGATGACATTAATTTATTCTATCTCAATTAATTTTTGCTGAATATTTCTTCTAAGAAAGTAATTTATTTTAATTAACTTTAATAACAAGCATATGGATTGGTCACTATTTTATTTTAATTAATTTGTTTGAGAATTTGTTATTCTAATTTGTATTATCAAGAAGTCTATAAAAATTATCTCCATTAAGTTCAATGGATCATTTTAAAGAGAACATAGAAAATAAATTTTATATTATTAATATTTTACAGGAAACTTTATTTAAAGAATAGTAACGATTTTAAATATTAATTCATTTTAAAGAGAGATAACAAATAAATTTTATATGTGTTAAATATTTCCAGGTGACATTGTTGAAGGTGTATAAATTATTGTAATTAACCATTTAAGGGGATAATAAATTTCTGATTGTTATTTTTATTGATTTTGTTATTAATTTTGTTTACCAATGGAGATAGAATAATAAAAGGGATTTTATTAATTGTTTAATTTATGAGTTTTCATTGCAAGTCCCGTCTCACTGGATCCAGCGCATTTTGGGCTTCTCTAGGCTTTGGTCTAGTTCTAATTAACTTGTGGCCCCTCTTTTCAAAAAAAAAAAAAAGAAAAAATCTTTTTCTTTTACTGTCTAAGTTAAAGAGGGGTTACACAACCCCCTGTAATGTTACTATAAAAAAATTTATCATCACTTACTCTTGGTCCAATGATGCTGATCGCACCTTCTGACCTTACTGGACTTCTCCGGTGAGATCCCTACACCATAAGGCCATGAGGCCCTCTACGCTCCTGTTCTGATGCTCCAGCCAGCCCAGGACCGCGGTCACAACACCACCAAAACTCTGAAACATTGAATACAAAAATTTAAAATAGTGGTCTAGTACACTTCCATATCTACAACTGATATGTTCCCTTTTAGACGCATTGGTTTGTGTTTGGGGCATTGGTTTGTTCTAATTTAAAAGTTTAACATAACAACAACAAGACTTTAAAATGTATATTTTACCACCACCAAACTCAATTTCTTCCTTGTAAGAAAAACAAACTATATATATAACTACAAATAACACCATACATAAACAATTCTTTAATATTCCCCAAAACACCTTCACCTACTTATTTCTATCAAACTCAACCTACAACTACTATGGCAGACAAGTTTATTATTCAAATTTTATTACTCAACTTATAATCATTTTATCTATTTTGCAAGTGGTATCATACTATATTTTGCTCAACTTCATTTGTACCTTTAGACTTTCAACCTTTAAAAGCTACTATTCTTTAACATTTGTTATCGTCATTACCCCTGTAATGACCTCCTAACCACACACTCTATTTTACCCTCAACATAATAAAAACAGAATAAAACATTGTACATTACACATTAACATTATTACATTTACCTTACATTAAACAATTTACATTTAAACAACTGGTATCGAAACTTTATAACATTACTATCAACACTTCTCTATTAATTTTTAGTTATTTAACATTCATTAGATTCTATACAACAATTTCAAATTTATCCTTACCTTTCTGTTACAATTACCTTCCTACCATGAATTTTCTTTTTCTAACCCTTTTATCCTTACTAGTTTGGATGACTCTCTACTATTCACTATTTTCTCTATCTTATTTTGGTATTTGTCAACCTAACCTTACTCACCTCTTTTTAACTACTAACAACCGCTTCTAACCATTAACATAATATGACACCAATATCTCTATAATAACCCCCTTCACAAATCCCATTTAAAACCTCTGGCACCGCTCATTTTTTGTACTAGTATGTGTGTTCCCTATCTATGCTCATTCCATCATTTGTTCCTGACCCTTTCAGATAACCCTTTCCGGCACACAACGGTCCCTTCCTGTCCCAACACCTTTTGTTGCAGACTCCCTACACCAATACCCTTATTACAAAATATCACCATCAGCAAATATATATATATACCATTCACATTACTCAACTCTACATATAATCACTAACCACTGTGTCCCTAAAATATCTAACACCTCTTTATATATATTATCTGTATCTCAACACTTTATTTTCACTAACTCCCATTAACTCTATTTAACTAACTTCAATGCCCTTATTTATCACTATTACCCCTAACTCTTTTACAACATTTCACCTTAATATATCACTAGAAAATTCATCACTTACCTACTAACAACAATACCTCTCAATATCCAAATATATCATATGCGTAATCATTTACTAACCATTAGAATCTAAATCTCACAATATCATTTAAACTTTCTTCAGTTATTTAAAATTCTACAATACATGTTTACACAAAAAAAATACATAAAATACACAACAGCAAAAATACACAAATACACTGACATTAATATACACAAAAATATACAATCCACATAATCATTAATCATTTACCATAATCAGTCATAAACAGTCCATCTTAAAACACTGTCCACATAATTAAATGTTCATAAACACAATAAATATTTAACCTCCATCGTCAAATAATAGTCTTATCTTACGTATACATAACTCATTTTTAATTACGTACATTATATCATCTTTTGTAATATAATAACTATTTAAATTTATTTTGTCCATTATACCATAGTAATACTCTGCAGGATTACTCTACATTACTATATCATAAAACTTGTCAACATTCGGTATGGTCCAGTTACCCTTAGTGTAATTAGTCATAATCAGGTATTTTATCAAGTCATTATTGTTATCAACATCATCTCCTACTGCTGCCATATCAGCTTCAACCCAAGGTAAGTATTCATTATATTTATCACTGCTCTCTCCATCTAATCTTTCTATCAACTCTTCATAATCTCTACATACTCTATCTCCCACTTATCACACAACTCTCTTTCACAATAACTCCTATCATAACCCCAAATCACATTCTCTCTCTCAATATATGCAGGGGACACTACAACTTCATTCTCGCACCACCTATCAGGTGCACAAAAAATCCAGGGACAACTATTTGCAGACCTTTTGTCTCCAAAATCTACATCGAAGGCACTCTTGTCCTTCCTAGAAACATGTATATCACCCCCAAATACACCATTAAGGGAAAAATCTAACCCCTGCAGTTCTTTTACAATTATGCTCTCTCTACACACTCTCTTCAACCCTTCAACACACATTATCATTCCATCATTATTATATTCTATTCCCCATAAAACCTCATTATTACTACTCCTGTTTATACAATCATTTTCCAATATCATACTTTTATTTATATTATCATAATTTTCTACCCCACTTACCTTGTCTTTGTTTATCTCTAACTTGTCTACCTTGTCAACTTTACAATTTTGTCTCTGTATTTCATTTTTTGATTTTTCTAATTTCTCCTCTAATTGCTCTAATTTTACATTTTGTAAGATATTTTGCTTCTTGAGCTCATTCTCAAAACTATCTAATTTTACATTAAATGTACTATTCATTTGATTGAATTTGTCTTCAAATTTACTATTCTGTTGTTCAAATTTGTCACTAATTAACGTGAATAAATCTTCTAACGAGATTTTGTTTTCAACTGCTTTAGGTGTTGAGCTAGCATGTTTTTTCTAATAAAATGGATTCCGTGTCTGTATTGTCCCTTTCCAGACTATTATTATTTTCTGCCATCGTTAATTTAACTATTTAAATTACTATTTATTTTTATTCGTACTTAATTATGCAATTACTAGTTACTTTGCTTCGTCAACATAACCTCTCGTGCACTAGGTTATGTCCCGTCTTATATCACCTTCTCTGTTTCTAAATCTGACCTGTTTTATATAAAGTAATTTTATATAATGTCCACAGTTCAGGCGCCATTTGTCAATACATTTATAATGTCCCTAGTTCTGGGCGTCATTTGTCAATAAACTTACTACTCTACACATTTTATTTAAAATTATGTATGGATAATTATTACCATAATATGGTACATATGTGTACTTACCGATTTCAATCACTGCAGGGCTCGTACTTTTCTTTTTACTATGCTTTTTACCTAAGGGGCCAGGATTCATTAACAGCGAGATTTTTGATACAAAGAAGGTGACACAAATGATAACACTGTTTTTATATTGAAAGTAACTATCAAATTTTAATTTCCCAAATAGATTTTGCATATACAACCATGTGCTCAAAAATGGCGTCATACAGTGTTATAAAAAACAAAATGGTGGCTATTTTAATTTACTCTATTAATTCTTACGACTCTCATTTTGTCTCCAATCAAGGTTATTATGTACTTTTATCTTTAGCTGCAGCTCTAATTACTTATTATGCTTAAATCTCATCTACACACAAACCAATGCCCTCGGCATATATGTTCATGGCCATGTGTTCACTCACACACTCTCACACACGTTCGCCCTATTACAAGTACATTTGTTCAGTTGTTTTATTTTTGATTAATGAGCTCATTAAAATAATAAAGAAATGATAAAAGTGGACTTCTCTTAGTTATGGTCTGCGCTGCTCCCTCGCTGGTGTTGGTTGTTTCCAAGGTGTATGGCCGGTGTTCGCCTCATGTTTTGTTGTTTTTACTTAAAGATGTTACACTCATTCTACATGTTCTGTTCTAACTGTTATTACACTTGAGCATATATCGCTCCACCATAACAATTTTACTTGAGGAGCTAGTTGTTTTTAAGCTTTTAATTTGAAACTGATCAGACAGCGATACATCGCTGTTGACCCTTTGAAGGACTACGTTGAACTGAGACAGAGGCAAATGTAAATTTGCGCTTGTGTGTGTATTTTACGTCATCAAGCTTTGTCATACAGGACAACGCCTAGTTGTATGCGTTGTAGTCAGTGCGTCATTGTTTTTTGTTATGACGGAACAGTGTTATTATCCAATCACAATGCATATTTAAAGTCATTCGTCACAAACATCGCCATGGCTTTTACCGGCTCTCGCACGTCCAACGGTGACCTTGGCATGGTACTCTTATTGAATCTGCTTTGTTCCTTCGTATATAGGGACAATGGACCTAACCATTCTGTATTTTAATGATTAAACAATAAGACATTGAAAAAATACCTTTAGATCCCATAATTATAGTATTGGGTCATTATGTACTGTTACACAATGGAAACATTCTGGTATATGTGAAGGCTTTACGTTAAATGTGTTTAATACTTTACTCACTGTATTTAGAAAAACAACAATGAACATATGCTAATGATAAATGTAAAACGAAACAGGTTAGACACCACACTGCAAACAAATTGTATCAACTGTTTAAAAATCGATTATGTTTATGAAAATTAAAACCAGAATGTGTTGTACACTATTATATATTGATACAAAAGCATTTTGTGAGGACGAAATCTGAGATTTACCTGTAATGTGACAGTAAAGTGAGCAAATACGGCCTGATGTATACTTGGGCTGCATCCACTAAGGAAAAGTATACTGCCTGAGATATATTTGGGCTTAGACTGGGAAGTGTTAATGGAATGTTGTAGTTTAGGACATAATATGTAATGTATTAGTACTACATTTAGCTGTTCTGCCTTGATTTTTAAGCAGTTTGTCATGTGTGTGTGTGTGTGTGTGTGTGTGTGTGTGTGTGTGGGGTTTATAATCTGTAATTTTTTCAAAAACCATAATTTTTTCTTGTTATTTATGTTTTATAGGCATGTTGAATACAAAAAAAAAATTAAAATTTTGAAAATCTGATCTCCAATTGAGTGAACAAGCCATTCATAAACCGCAGGGCAAAAACTCAGCAAATCATGTACTCGTTTGCGTTGAACTTTGTTGGACTTTGCATCTCTTATGTGTAGCATCCAGGAATTTACAACTGAGAAAGCCAAAAAGTGAAGGATAACATTCCATTTTTTTGTCCTGGAAAAGATACGGTAGTACTCCATCTGCTGACTGAATACTTTGACTCGTCCCATACATTTATTGTAATTTCTCACAGCAGCAGGACAGGGGACATCAACATTTTGATTTTCCTTCTTTGACCATCGTTTCACATTTTCAGAGGGTGTTGATCCAAAACAGGTAGAAGCTATCAATACTTTCTTTGTATCTTGCCATTCAACAAGAACATTTTTATTTTCCAAAACATTGATTACATTTTCGTGTTTCCAAATGACAATCTTCTTGTGTGTCTACCTCTACTCCACTAACACGGTTTCTCATGATTGTGCAGAACCTTCAATCTCAATGGATGAATGCTTTTCTAGCAATGGGACTGAGGTGAAGTGTCTGTCAAAAAAAAAAACAAGGTTTGTGGGGGTATAGTTCTCACAAGTGTCATCACCTCCGATGGCCCAACCCCTAGTTCAGGATTTAACAATTCTGTAGTCTGTCCTTGGTAAACTTCAAATCTAGTACTAAGCCAGAAGAAGCTGTAGTTATGAAAACCTTGAAACCAACAGGTTGAGGCTTGTTTTTCACAAATTGTTTAAAAGGGCACCTCCCAGGAAAAATGAGTCATTTGCTCATCTATGCTGTAGGTTTGGAAGTCACGAGGCAAACACATACACATGTTTTTAACGGCATCGATGATCGGTTGTATTTTCCATAGCCGGTTTGTTTTATGTCCTTCAGGATTTGCAGTATCTACTAATTGAAAAAGATTCCTTAGCATAAGAAATCTATCTTGAGACATGAATTCAGATACACATGACAAACTATAACCTCTTTGCCAGTAGAGTCGCAGATGTGAAAAATGGAAAACATCCCACGAGAAGATGCAGCGCAATAAAAATGTTGAACTCTTGAGCATTAGTGTTTACAGACAGTCCTGTGGTTTTTACTGCATACATATTAGTGTATTGTGCAGCTTGTACATAAACTCTTCAGTAATATAGTCCTTGAAATATTCGCTTGTCAGTCTCACAGGATTTGGATTCTGTATAAACAGGCAGAAGCGTAGCTAGGGTGGTCAAGGGGGTAGCCGTCCCGGGCGGCAAAGTGAGCATAGACTTGAAAAAATTGTTTTCAGTTTGTAAAATCACAAACAACTTGTTTCTTTGATATGACTATTCCTTTCATAAAAGAAGCATAACCAGCCAGCTTGCTGTTGTCATACCTTTGTGACGGTACAATTCTGGTACCCTAATAAATTTGTAAACCTATGGTTCCAAACCTAATTATTGTATTTTATTTTATAACAATTTTTAATAATAATAATTTTATTTTGTATTCCCTATAAAAGTTTTGGTGAGAATTGTCAACAACGCAATATTAAGTTAAGAGGATTTATGTCGAATTCAGTGGAAAATTACAAATGTAACAAAAAACTGTTTGTCACGATAACAAGTAAACAAGACCAACCCATGATTATCAGACGAAAGAATGCAAGGCGCATTGTATTCGACTAGGCTGGGCCGTTGAACAAAGAACCAGTGACGTAGTTTTGCCCCACCTCTGCAATACACAGTGGTGAAACAGTGTCATTTTCGTCCAGACAGTGAACCGTGCTGGCCGGCGTATTCACTAAGTGTGGTATTACACCACCAAAAATGTATTATTAACAGTGGTACATTAACCAATTTTGCGTTAGAACATCGGCAGAGTGTAATTCACGAAGCGACGCCAAAAAATCTGGCAAAATGATCCAGGGGGGATGCTACAATAAAGAGCGTGTGCCCAAAGACGATGTGACAGCCCAGAATCAAAGAATTCGAGGTGTTCGATGTCCTACACAAAAGTGCAGCTAAGTACCATTGGCTACAACAAATTTTAATATTCAAAATTATAAATGACCATTTAATTCATTAAAATAACAAAACTAACTTTTTATAATGAGCTCATAATAATTGTACCAGAGAGTGAGAGAGAGAGAGAGAGAGAGAGAGAGAGAGAGAGAGAGAGAGAGAGAGAGAGAGAGAAAAAGAGTGGATGATCAGATATTATTAACAAGTGCTGGGTTGTGACAAGTTATACGAAAATTTATACATATATATATATATGTTTAACATTGTAACATTTTAACATTTTAATATTATGTATTTTGGAGGGCAAATGAAATGTTTAAGGGAAATTTTGACAATGTTACGGCGTCTCATGACGTAACACCTATTGGGTGTATAGAAGCGTGCGTATTTCGCACGATAGAATCACATGTTGTGTAATTAAAGATGCTATTAAAAGGTAATGTCATTTGGTAAACATTTCAAGCAAGAGTTATTATTTCAAATAACACATTCCGCTATTTCGAGTTTCGCTTAAACGAATTCTGGCCTTAAGGTAAGTAAAATTTCATTGCTTGTTATGATGGCGCCCGGAACAAAAATTATTGATATTACATAGCAAGATTTATTGGTCAGTAATAAAATAATATAACATTGGCGCTTTCCGACCAGGGACACTACTTAAAATTTTATTTTATGTGGGTAAGCCTACGGGAAGTAGCGGACAGTTATCTGAAATAATAGATACAATTTTAACAACCTATCTTCTACGAGGTTATGTTGTAGGATTATATGCATGTGTGTATTATAAATAAGCAAAATGAATAATGAGATTAGTGCAAGATGCAATTACTGTTAAAGTTAGACAAGAAGTTAGATGAGCAAAAAATTGATTCTAATGTTAGACATACTAACTTGAATGACAAATTTGATGAACAGAGTGCAAGATTCGATAATTTTGATAAACAATTTAACGAGCAGAAAAATGAAATCAGAAATAGTTTTGATGTAAAGTTTGATGAATTAAAGACTGAAATTAAAAAACGTAATGATAATTTTGATAAACAATGTGACGAAGTGATTAAAAGGTTAGATGAGAGGTTAATTCAAATAAAGAATCAGAAAGTAAGTAACAGTGAAAATACGACGAAAAACAAAATGCTAATTAATAAGGTGAGTAACAATGATAATTTGAATAATGAGTTTACAGGTAGTAACAATGGTATAATTAAGAATATGGTGTCAGAAAATGATAATGAGAATATTGGGAGTGAAAATGAGATGTTTGTGTGTGTTGAGTCAGAGAGAGAGCTGAGAGAAAGTATATTTGTAAAAGGGATGCAGGGGGTAGAATTTTCCTTTGATGTTGCAGTAGGGGGTGAAGTCAAGTCTTCACGTATTTTTAATAAGGACGAGAGTTCCTTAGATTTATATTTGGGAGACGAAAGGTCTACAAATAGAATTCCCTGGGTGTTTTTGTGTACCTCATAGGTGGTGCAGTAATTATGAGTTAGTGACCCCTGCATATTTGGAAAGAGAGAGTATAGCTTGGTGTTATGGTGAGAAATATATTGAGAGAGAGAGAAAGAGTAATAGAAATTTTTAAGATAAATAGAAAGTATAGAGAATTTGTAGAAAGTTAGGAGTGGAGATGGTGAATGATTATAGTGAATACAACCCTTATAGTGAAATTGAGATAGTAATAACAGTAGATGGTGATAATAATGATAACAATTACTTACCTTGGGAAGTAATGGGTGTAGCAGTAGATAATTATAATGACTATATGACTAACATGATTATGACATATAATACTGAGGTAGACAGAACCATACCCGATCGTGACATGGTATATGCTAAATTAATATGGAATACACCTATTAATAAAACAAATATATTGATAATAAGAATAATTTCATTTCTTTACTAAAAAAGAAGTTCTATACACCTAAGATTAGACTGTTATTCAATGATGGAGGATAGATTGTTTTATTGTGTATGAACATTTAATATAAGTGAACAGTGATTTTGAAATGGACTGAATATGAACTGATTTTGATCAATGATAAAATAATGAAGTTGGATTGTATATTTTTTTAATTGTATTAATGACAATGTATTTATGTATTTTGATGTTGTGTATTATTACAGGTAAATACATTGATTGTGTAAAATTTACAGGTAAATTTTATATACACCATGTATGTTTTAATAATTAACAATTAACATGTTTTTGTTTGATTAAACAAATGATGACTAATGAAAGTTTAATTAATTAAATTAAATAATTAAAGGTTAATCACTCAATCAATGTGGTATAAAATAAAGTTTGTGTAATGAAGTTAAATTATTAATTTGTAATAAAGAAAATTTCTAATGAATAATAAATGATTAAGTATAAATATATATTTGAATATTGAGATGTATTGTTATTAGTAGTTGAGAGATGAATTTTCTAATGCAATTGTCAATGATTACAGTAAGGTAGAATGTTTAAAAAGGGATAGAGCCTGGGTGTATTAATAAATAAAGGCATGTGAGTTAGTCAATCAAAGTTAATGGGAGTTAGATAGATAAGAATTTTAAAGAGAATAATACAAAGAGAGTATTAGATATTTTAGGGACACAGTAGTTAGTGATTTTGTAGAGGTGAGTAAAGTAAAGGTTAAACAAATATTTGTTGATGATATTTTGTAGTGGGGGTGAGGTGATAAGGAGTGACCAACGTATAGCGTTGTGGCAGGTAATAGCGTAGTTTAAGGGAGTGTTTGCCGATATTTTGGAAGGGCAAAATTTATGAATGTATATAGCCAGGTAGGGAACACCCATCCGATTACAAAGACGAGCGGTGCCATAGGATTTAAAATGGAATTAGTGTATTTAAATAGTGTATAACATAGAAATATGTAAATCTGGTTAGTATTTGTTAGTTAGAAGAAAGGTGAGTAAGATTATAAATGGTAGTGCCTATATAATAAGTCAAATCATAGTGAATACAGGAGTCACCCAGACTAATCAATGATAAACATGTGAAAGGTTAGGTAGAAAATTCATAGTAGAAAGGTAATAAGAAACGAAATAATAATAATGTAATATGAATATTAATAATAAATTTGAAATTGTGAAGAATTAAATGGTAGTAAATGATCAATAATTGATAAAATTTCAATAATTAAAAGTATTAATTAATTAATTAAAAAGTAATGTTTATAATTTGATACGCAAATTTAAATAATTTTAATCAAGTTAAAATGTGAATTGGTTATTTTAATGTATTAACCGGATTACTGTATTAATATAATAATGAGTGTATTATTACGTATTATGTTTTATGTATTAGCATAGGAATTTGAACATGATGTATAAGAAATAGTGTGTGTGGAGGAGAAAGAGGGGTAAATATTAACAGCGCCAGTTTACTTACTGTGTTATGTTAATTAATTACTTACAAATACATAATTTATTTCCACCTACCTGTAAAATTTATCTGGGTCCAAGATTCGGTCGCACGAACGTAAGATGGAAACATGGTTTACGGGTTCTTGGAATAACTTATGTAACTCATTTTGAAGAGACTTAATGGCTTTTTATTTTTTAACTATTAAAACTTTGTCAGATTTTGCTCAAAATTTTGGAAAATGTACTAACAGCATAATAATTTCTTGTTTTGTTATTTACTTCATGACTACAATTACTAGCTCTACCTTACGCTAACATCTTACCTTATTCTAAGGTACAGACAGCCCAGTCTGCCAACATTCACGCATACACACTAATTTACCCCCTTTAGATAAAATTGCGTCCCATTATTGATGAAATTGATACAGATACCCCTCGCCGACACGAGGCGTCATCTTCTACTCGTGGCCACTCATTGATCACTTCTTGGATGTCAAAAAATATAATTTTGTGTTCTTTGGTTGACCCGAACACCACTGTCGCATTACTGTTAACTTATTTACTCACTTTTTACTTGAAACTTAGAATTTTTTGGAAAAAAGCCGCTTGGGCGAGGCACTGTACCTGGCGAGGCACTGTCTGTAGGCGAACTGGGCAGAGCGTCTCTACGTTCACTATCAACTAGATAGCCGTCTCACAAGGTGGAAAACAATGCCTGCTATTTCTTCGCCACTGTTGTGTCCCATTCAACACACTTGGTGTTTTGTGTGTTTAACGTGGATGACATTTGGTCAGCACTGGTTGACGTCACAAAAGAGGTTGGGCTTAGACTCACATCCGTCGTTCTGATAGCATGTGCATCCAAACTTTCGGCTCATAGCCATTTTAAGTTTTACAATTCCGCGTCGGTCTGCGCACCTGCTCGTGTGGTGCATTCGGGCGCGGACGTCACACAAATGTAGAGTTCTTAGAATTGACGCCCTGGTACATTCTTTTGTAACGATTACACAACTGATACTGCGTACTGATCCTTTGTTAGCGCAACGCTTTATTCGAACACGTGGGCTGGCCACAGATGGAAATTAAATTTATGAATATTTGTTAATAAACCCCAAAAATTAATAAAATAAAAATCCCTAAAATTCGTCACGTTACAATACCCCCAATGAGATATCTTCTGCCGAAACAGAAGAAATCTCATTGCTAACCCCTAAGAGGACCGGTGAGGAACTGGTGCCAACAACCCCCTTTTTAGCTCTTATACTGCATGAGTAAACAACCCCCCTGGCTCGGCGACTATGGCCACATCTGAACGAGATCACTGGACTTCTCTATACGAGATCCCAACACCGTAAAATCGAACAGACACGCACCACAACGCACCTCACCTTCTGACATGCCGCCCCATTAAATCCAAATCCCTGGCCTTATATCATGCCAGATCCTCAACCGATATGTTCCCCCTTATCATGCACACTGGGCTGCCTTTAGCAGTTACTGGGCTCGCACACACACAACTACATCCTAGCCAAAATTATTGATAATTAGAAAACAAATAAATTGAACATTTATTAAAAAATGAACTTTCTTATCCTAACATGTGATTATACATAAATCCTAAACAATACAATTCAATAAAAACGCTATTAATACACACAGACAATGATATAATCAGAATTCAAAAACATCAATGGGACGGCAGGCAAAAATCAAAAAAATTTTAATTTATTAAAATATTTTTCCTCAATATTGAAATTATTTTAAATTATTCAAATTAATTAAAAAGCGAAACTGGCATCACTTCATTGCCAAAACAGGTCTAGTATAGAACATCACCCATCAGCTGATCAAACTGGGTCAAGTCAAGAACGTTGACCTACATACGTTATACATAAGTTATATCTGAAAATACGTTGAACATCTTTAACATTCTATCTTTAAACACAAAAACATAATAAAATAAGATATTTAAAATTAACAAAGTATTATTATGACTAACAATAAAATTGATATTAAAATTACTCAAAATGAACATTTTACAACTTTACTTTATTTCAAACTCGATTAAACTTGTCACTTGTTTCAATTAAAATTTTATACTGTTACTATAACTCTCTTTTCTTTTCTATTCTCAATCTCCATTAGTTTGGGTGATTTAATTACTCATAATGACTTGCTTTGCCACTTGGCATTTATACATATATAATCTTTACCTCTCTGACTCTAATACCACTAACAGCTTTAACTAACATGACACCAATCTCTATCAAAACATCTATCAAACAATCTCTAAACCCAACTTACTACTAAACTCCATCCGCATCATTCTCTCGATATAAAAAAAATATTCTCTAACCCTTTGTACTTAGGATGTGTGTTCCCCCCCCCAAAGCTCATTCCCTCAATCTGGTCCCTGGATTCTACCTAAGGCAACCCCTTCCCGCCAATCGGTCCCTTCCCGTCCCAACCCTTTTGTTGCGGACTCCTACACTACACTATCCCCTCTTACAAAATTACCATCCCCTAATTAACACTCTTATTACCTCACTTCGACTACAACAAAATAATATCATAATTTATTTATTACCACAAAATATCAATCATTTCTCTACATATATTCCCCATAACTACTGTGTCAACATCAATACTTCTCAAATTCTACATTACATTATTCATAACACCATTTTCATCTCTAGTACCACTTTAAACTCAACTTGGACTGATCTACATGTCCCAACAAAATATTAATCACCCAAAATCTACCTTTTACTATCTTTCACAAATCCTTAAAAATTCTCAACTATATCAAATTATTCTCATCATTTAAAATAAAATCTTTAACCACATTAACGTCATATTGAACATTAATTACCTTGGAAATTAGTAAACAATTTATCAGTGACATTCTACAGCGGATCAGCTGATTTTCTTAGCAAGGTAAATGACCTTGTTATAAACACATCTCAAATTTACACAAAATTTACTTCACATAGAAAATTTATACTTACAGTACATTATTATTCACCTACTGACATAAACACAAAATATACACACCAATATCTCCACGTAACCTCTGAAACATTTAACAACAGTGTTATTTCATATCAATTAATCATCATCAAATCCAAATCTCCTAAAACAATTTAAATCCATTAGAAAATTCAATTATACAACCTTTAAATCAATCAAAAATATTTAAACATTTCAAATTATTTTAATTAAATCAATTATTGAAAACACAAGTTCCATTCCCATCAAAACAATTACAATTCGCTAATTACTGTCTTCAAAATTAATTTTGTTACTTATTTAGATTGCAAAATATTAATATTATTATTACAACAATTACCTACATACACATGGTTTACCTAACACTTTACAATACACACAATTAAATTCACTAAACATATATTTACAATTCTTCATCATTGATTACTCAGTTATATCACACTTCAATGTCCAGGGTTGCGAGGTCTAAACCATAAAACATAATATTTAAAATTGTCCATTTATTGTTTTACCGTTTACCCTCCATCGTCAAAAATTAATCTTTGTTTCAAATAACAATTTTCAATTTTATTTGCACACATATGGCTATCTTGTGTGTCATAACCATAAAATTTCAGTTTATTCATTTTATCATAATAATCATATACCAAGTCAACATAATGTATTTCTGTCCAGTCTCCATTAGTAATTATATTCAATATCGGGTCAGTTACTTTTTCATCATACATTAAATTACTATTGTTTAAACACACTTCTAACATTTCTTTCCATTCATTATAATCTCTCTTTAATTTATACAATTCTGTCTCTCTCTCAACACACAACTCTCTATCTAAATTTCTCTCATCATAACACCATCTCATACTTTTAATATCATTCCACACAGAGGGTACTAACTTATACAAAAAAGGAAAACAACTTAAATCTTTCATTAAATAGGGTCTCTTGCCCTCCAATAATACCACTTGTGAACACTCTGGTTCATCACAAATAAGGGGAAAATTTACCCTCTGCCCCCATTCTACCACTATACTATCTTTCCACTTTCTCTCTGACTCATAAACACACATTAACATTCCATTATTACATTCTACAACTTCATCAGTATTCTCACTATTTATTTTCAACGTATCATTCTCTGATATTACCTTTTCAAATATATTACTATTCTCAATATTATTTTCATCATTTTCGACATCATCATTATCATTTGTTAACTTTTTCTCTAGTACCACATTTTTATACATATCATTTTCATTTGTTTTACTGTCTCCCACACACACACACTCTCTCTCTCGACTCATCTGTTTCTCTTTTTGTTTCACTACATATTTCATTTAATTTACTTTCAATACTACACAGTGAATTAGTTAATACATCAAACTTAGCATCATTAGTGTCAAAACGTTTATTTAATTTAATCTCATTTATGTCAAAACGACTATTTATGTTGCTACTTATTACATAGAATTTGGTCTCAAATTTATTAAATTGTTGTTGTAAAAAACTCATTATATCGTTATCGGACTTACTACATTTTGTTGAGGTCGGGGTTAACTGAACCCCTGAATCCTCCGTAATATTTGTTTCATCTGAATTATTTATTATTTTATTTTCCTGACTCACGTTTGGAGTCGAGTGGATTTCAAAATTGCTCATACTACTTGATTCATTACAATTTTCTATATTAGTAATTTCATTAATCTCACTTTCATTATTTCCTGCCATCTCTTATTCTTTGTAATTGATATGTGTGCGTAAATATAATATAACCAATATATAATATACAATATAACCAATTTTGCGTAAATGACGCACTTTTACTTTATTATTCCAACCTTAAAAACACGCTTGCATCTTTTGTAGGTGTGGTTTTTACATTAAATTTTGACTTATAAAAACTGTCCCTGTTCAGAAGCCATTGTTATGTTAATTAATTACTTACAAATAAAAATACATAATTTATTTCCACCTACCTGTAAAATTTATCTGGGTCCAAGATTCGGTCGCACGAACGTAAGATGCAAACATGGTTTACGGGTTCTTGGAATAACTTATGTAACTCATTTTGAAGAGAATTAATGGCTTTTTATTTTTTAACTATTAAAACTTTGTCAGATTTTGCTCAAAATTTTGGAAAATATACTAACCGCATGATAATTTCTTGTTTTGTTATTTACTTCATGACTACAATTACTACCTCTACCTTACGCTAACATCTTACCTTATTCTAAGGTACAGACAGCCCAGTCTGCCAACATTCACGCATACACACTAATTTACCCCCTTTAAATAAAATTGCGCCCCATTATTGATGAAATTGATACAGATACCCCTCGCCGACACGAGGCGTCATCTTCTACTCGTGGCCACTCATTGATCACTTCTTGGATGTCAAAAAATATAATTTTGTGTTCTTTGGTTGACCCGAACACCACTGTCGCATTACTGTTAACTTATTTACTCACTTTTTACTTGAAACTTAGAATTTTTTGGAAAAAAGCCCCTTGGGCGAGGCACTGTACCTGGCGAGGCACTGTCTGTAGGCGAACTGGGCAGAGCGTCTCTACGTTCACTATCAACTAGATAGCCGTCTCACAAGGTGGAAAACAATGCCTGCTATTTCTTCGCCACTGTTGTGTCCCATTCAACACACTTGGTGTTTTGTGTGTTTAACGTGGATGACATTTGGTCAGCACTGGTTGACGTCACAAAAGAGGTTGGGCTTAGACTTACATCCGTCGTTCTGATAGCATGTGCGTCCAAACTTTCGGCTCATAGCCATTTTAAGTTTTACAATTCCGCGTCGGTCTGCGCACCTGCTCATGTGGTGCATTCGGGCGCGGACGTCACACAAATGTAGAGTTCTTAGAATTTACGCCCTGGTACATTCTTTTGTAACGGTTACACAACTGATACTGCGTACTGATCCTTTGTTAGCGCAACGCTTTATTTACGAACACGTGGGCTGGCCAGAGATGGAAATTAAATTTATGAATATTTGTTAATAAACCCCAAAAATTAATAAAATAAAAATCCCTAAAATTCGTCACGTTACAACTGTTTATAATAATAATATTAATAATAATAATAAGATTTTTTATATAATATGTTTGAGTAAGAGGGAGATTTTGGTAATTGTATCTATAAACTTTGGATTATATGTTTCATTTATATAAAATTTTGTGTTTCTTCTATAATTATATTGATTATGAAAACAGAAAAGGGTTAATTATTATCGATGGGAATCGAAAAGATTTTATAATGTTAAGGGTAGTCAATGAATAGAATGGCACTTCTATATAATTCTTGTTGATTTGAAGCAAACCCAGTGCTTCTTAACGCAAACCAGCACATAGCTAAGGGGAAACAGATCAGTTAGGGATATAGTATTATACCAAGCCACTATTTTGATATTTTTGATTTATTGTTTCAGTGTTTGGTGATGTTGTGACGGCGGTCCTGAGCTGGCCAGCGCGTCAGAGCAGGAGCGTTACGCGCCTGACTGGCCTTATGGTGTTGGGATCTCGAAGCAGAAGTCCAGTAAGGTCATACAGGTACTGTCATCATCATCAGACCACGGGTGAGTTATTGTATTTCTTTTCATATAAATAGTAAGGGGGTTGTGGCGACATATCCTGGCTGATCCCTTTAGGAAGTACGAATGTGTCAATGAAAGTCTTTATGCTTCGGCATAAAATCTTTCATTGAGGGGGTTTTGTGACGGTACAATTCTGGTACCCTAATAAATTTGTAAACCTATGGTTCCAAACCTAATTATTGTATTTTATTTTATAACAATTTTTAATAATAATAATTTTATTTTGTATTCCCTATAAAAGTTTTGGTGAGAATTGTCAACAACGCAATATTAAGTTAACAGGATTTATGTAGAATTCAGTGGAAAATTACAAATGTAACAAAAAACTCTTTGCCACGATAACAAGTAAACAAGACCAACCCATGATTACGTCAGACGAAAGAATGCAAGGCGCATTGTATTCGACTAGGCTGGGCCGTTGAACAAAGAACCAGTGACGTAGTTTTGCCCCACCTCTGCAATACACAGTGGTGAAACAGTGTCATTTTCGTCCAGACAGTGAACCGTGCCGGCCGGCGTATTCACTAAGTGTGGTATTACACCACCAAAAATGTATTATTAATAGTGGTACATTAACCAATTTTGCGTTAGAACATCGGCAGAGTGTAATTCACGAAGCGACGCCAAAAATCTGGCAAAAGTGTGATCCAGGGGGGATGCTACAATAGAGAGCGTGTGCCCAAAGACGATGTGACAGTCCAGAATCAAAGAATTCGAGGTGTTCGATGTCCTACACAAAAGTGCAGCTAAGTACCATTGGCTACAACAAATTTTAATATTCAAAATTATAAATGACCATTTAATTCATTAAAATAACAAAACTAACTTTTTATAATGAGCTCATAATAATTGTACCAGAGAGTGAGAGAGAGAGAGAGAAAAAGAGTGGATGATCATTTATTATTAACAAGTGCTGGGTTGTGACAAGTTATACGTAAATTTATACATATATATATGTTTAACATTGTAACATTTTAATATTATGTATTTTGGAGGGCAAATGAAATGTTTAAGGGAAATTTTGACAATGTAACGGCGTCTCATGACGTAACACCTATTGGGTGTATAGAAGCGTGCGTATTTTGCACGATAGAATCACATGTTGTGTAATTAAAGATGTTATTAAAAGGTAATGTCATTTGGTAAACATTTCAAGCAAGAGTTATTATTTCAAATAACACATTCCGCTATTTCGAGTTTCGCTTAAACGAATTCTGGCCTTAAGGTAAGTAAAATTTCATTGCTTGTTATGATGGCGCCCGGAACAAAAATTATTGATATTACATAGTAAGATTTATTGGTCAGTAATAAAATAATATAACACCTTGCATAATAAACAGTATTAGTCTATTACAAATTACGCTGTAACAGAAGCTCTTTGTCCATCTCTGTACAATACAGTATTTCATTCTCTGTGGTCGTTATGCTTTAGTTGGCGATGGATGTTTAGTCTATGCTGTCTCTTACATCGGTGTTTCTAAACAATGCATGCTATTTTAAATGAGTTTTGTTATCTTGCATGCGAGTGATGAGTAGGCATCAAGTCAATATGGTTTTTTATCAGTGTTCATGCTCTTTGTATTCACTTGCTGTCTCCAATATTTTTTGTGACTTTGTAGTGAGTTGTTGTGCCGCAAAGGAAAACTGATAATCATACAGCATTAGCTTTGTGTAGATATTCTTCATTGTTATTCGTATACAGACGAATGTATTATTTGTAAACATAAATAAACGTTACATGGGCTACGTATGTGCAGTTGTCCTGGTTGGAAGCAGTGAACATGTTGATTATCAGTTGTTTATGATTATCTTGAGTGTGCGGTTTGTTTTTGGTTTGTGCGTCTTGTGGCCATATCTATAATACTTCACGTGTATGTCATCATACACAATTATTGAAAATCAATTTTTTTGAATTTTACTAGAAACTGATATGCAATGAAGTGAACTCAGTGGCGCCCAGTTCGGAAGAGGAGGGAAGAAAGATAAAGAGCTACAACAAGTTACAAAGAGTTTATGAAGTCTTTTATTCAAGGAAAATCGAACCGTGGATGTCAAAATATTACAATTAACAAGGAATCAATTTGAAATCGTACAATTAATGTTGTTAGCGACGAGGGTGTTGATAAATACAGTAAAGTTAACGACGTGAATACTTCAAACTGTGAAAGTGTCAAAGCACAGTTACAAGATTCAGTTGGTTCTAGTACCATGGTTGATGTTGCATCGTGCAGTCTTGAAATTAAAGGCGATGAAGGACAGAACATTACTAGCAACATTATAGACCGTGTTCTTGGTGCTCCTCTACAAGATAAGGGAATTTGGCCAAGCGAAAAATCTCAATCCTTCTGAGATATAATAGTGAATAGAGCATGTCAGTTGCAGAACAAGGACAGCCATTTTCCTGAAGATGAAGATGGACGATCCTTAATCAAGTACTGTTTTGATAAAACCTTGCAAAATGGCGAAAAGATAAATCGCACTTTGAAGTGTTTTTCTCCAACTAAAAAATCTCTATTTTGTTTTTGTTGTACTTATTTCCAAAAATAAAACTATCAAAGAAGCCAGTTCAATAGTGAAAATGGGTTTTCATCGTAGCGTCCTCATATTCAGGATCATGAAAATAGTCCTGCTCATCGGTCTGCGTTTATGGAATGGAAGGAATTGGAACGTTCTTTAAACAGAGTGTAACCCCTCTTTTTATTTGTTTTATAAATTAATTTTTTTTTTTTTTTTAAAGAGGATACTCTATATTTAAGACTAGGCTGAAGGCCTAGAAGGAAGGATAAAGTGTGCTGGGTCCAGTAAGACGGGACTCGCAATTAATACTCTCTATTAACAATTAATATAACAAACTTTATTATTTCATTAATTTATATTCTCATAAACATAATTTTTTTCAACATTATAAATATCCAAATATTTCAAATATTATTCCAGACATCATAGATATTCCAACATTACCAATATATAAATATTATTTTGAGATCACCTTTATGGGACAATAACACATAAATCAACATACATACATACATATAATCACAGATAGAAGTACATACATATAATTTTTTCTTTACCGGGCCAATGGTCAACCTCTATAATTACATCAAAATACAATAATAATAAATACTAAACAACCACAATTTATAAGTTTAAAAATGCCTTGTGAACAGCCTATATGATCAAAACACAATTTATAAGTTTCAGAGCCATGTAAACCGCCTGGATCATTATATAAAAAAAATACAATTTATAAATTTAAATTCCTTGTAAACAGCTGGTATAATTTTATCAAAAAAAAAAACAAGCTTCAAAATTACTAAAAGGGGCGACTTGCCATCATACTAAAGAACACAAATTATGAGTGTAAAAACCTTGCGAACAGCCTGTATAATTTTATCAAAAGGTACAATATATGAATTAAAAAGCCTGTATAGTTTTATCAAAATACAATATATATATATATATATTTAAAATGCTTGTAAACAGCCTGTATAATTTTATGAAAAATACAATTTATAAATTTAAAGAAAATAAACTGGATTGGCCATAATAACAAGAAAATACAATTACAAATTTAAAATGCCAGTAAACAGCCTGTATGGTTTTATGAAAAATACAATTTATAAATTTAAAGAAAATAAACTGGATTGGCCATAATAACAAGAAAATACAATTACAAATTTAAAATGCCAGTAAACAGCCTGTATGGTTTTATGAAAAATACAATTTATAAATTTAACGAAAATAAACTGGATTGGCCCGGCCGCTGACATGTTCCAAGCGGCATCCGAAAAAGCAATTAACCATTACAAAAAAAAAATAGGAAAAACCCCCAAAGACAGACAGGGTAGTAGAAAGATGGACAAGAGCCAGACCCGACATAGGGTAACATGTCCGGGGTCTTGCATGGATTTGCACCGACAGGTGACTACCCCAGATTCTATGATTTTAAAATGTAACCCGACCTGATTGGAGAATAAAGGAAACTCCCAACCCTTTTATGAAATGAATTAAATACATAATAAGCAGAAAGACCTGAGATTATAATCAAAACTAGACCAGCCGGTCCAGCCCAGCATGTTACAAACTGCACCTACCTACTTAACTAAAATACCAGTCCCCCACAAACTTCTACAACCCGTTCAGTACCACAGTAAAAAAAGTAAAGCATACAAATTAATGACCGCCGGACACATGCCGGCGAACGGGCCTACAATTGATCTCGAGAGTAATTACATTATCAACGCAATGTTACAGAAAGTTTGCATCCAAAATTATGTCCAGCTGGACACGAGCACAATTAAAACTGCATTAAGATGTAGAAAGTCAATTCAAGTAGAACTGAGTTTTCTGTGGAAGCTAAACGCACGATGCATGTTGTTTTCTATAGAGGCCAAATTTATGAAAGTATTGGTTTAATATCACCTCGTTTTGTCCAGATAATTTCCAGGTGGTCAGTGCATTGTGGACTGTCAGTCGGTCTTGCTGAGGGGGCGTTTACCGTGGCATGCTTAGCTTATTTCTCCTCCAGCAGGTGAGAACGAGAGTCTGTGTGTGTTCAGGACATGGTGAAGGATAGAATTTCCGCCATGCTCGGATCAGGTCCTCGGCGCTCCGGGAACCCTAAGCATTAATAATAATAAATTTGCTGAAAAACCACTTATTCCCGAACATAACACACACATGTACCCCTGCCTAAGCTAGTACAGACAAAATCCAACAGGAATCGAACACCTGCCACCCCTGACCAATTCAACAATGTTTTTTTATAAATAGGTGAAACATTTTCTCTTTTGTATTTTAAATTAAAAACTCACACAAGGCCTCAATGCCTCATACTTCGGTCAATTTATAAATCATGCCTACATGCGTATGCAAGGTTACCACTCTGCAACATGTCCAAAGTTATATAATATCCACGTGCTCTCACAGACAATTCATCAAAGTCCCCCAGAATTACATAATTTTTACACCACTTTTGACATGGGCAATTACTATTTACTCATTACAATGTATAAGGCTGTTTCAGTGTTTAAATAAATCAAAATATATGACTAGGAATATACATTAGATTCACACACATGAGGCAGGCATGCTTCAAACATTATCCGTTTATATCTACGCCAATAATGTTCAAATATATACCTTTTACAAGCAATGAATAATATATTTGTTTAATTTACTTACCGGAGGTCTGTAAGCGTCTACCTAGTCATGATAGGATAGTAATTACACGAAATAACCCAAAACTCGGTCCGCCGGAGGAAAAGCTGTTCACGCTTTGAAGAAAAACTGCTGACTGAACAAGCTTGCAGTCCGCGTGCTTGATCAGAGAAGCCAATTACCCGTTTTCGCCAACAGATGGCGCAGGCATGCTGTAACCCCGAAACACGGCGCCGCTGACAACGTGAAATAATAAATCGCAATTCCCAATTATTAACAAATTATAATTTTGTACGGTGGCCCGGTTTTTTGAGAAACCGCGGCACAAGAGGAGGACTTATTGATGATCTACTTCAGGAACAAATGAGTAAAGCAGCTAAGACATGGGAAGAAATCTTCAAACGGGTCATTGCCACAGGACAAACTCTTGCACACAAAATATGGTACTGAGAGGACATCGAGAGTCAATTACTAATGATCCAAATCCTGGAAACTTTCTGGCTTTGTTAAAATACTTGGCTAAATTTGCCCCTGTCGTGAGATCTCATTTCGATTCAGTCTCTCGTAAAACTATTCAAAATGAAATAATAAGCCTATTAGGAGAAAGAGTGCGCAAATGTATTATTACTGCATGTAAGAAGGCGAAGTACTTTAGTATTATATTTGACACAACATCAGATGCTGCTCATGTAGAAGAAATGTCTCAGTTTATAAGATATGTTGAAATTAAACGCAATTCTGTTGATATCAAGGAAGCCTTTATAGATTTTATTCCTTTAGAAGTAAAAACAGCGGAGGGGATCACAGAAGCTATTAGAAGTAAACTTGAGAGAGATGGATTGAATCTTAGCGATTGGAGAGGTCAGTCGTATGACAATCAAGCAACAATGGCTGGTATCCATTCAGGAGTTCAGAAGAGAATATTAAGATTTAAATCTACTATCTGTGTTTTTTCCCTGTGACAACCATTCACTAAACTTGGAGTTTATACAGCTCATGTGAATCTTCAGGCAGTGACAACATATTTGGGATGGTAGAACGTCTATTCACCTTTTTTCCTGTTCCACTCATAGGTGGAGTGTTCTTAAAGACTTCGTAAATATTACACTAGAAGGACATTGTGATACCAGGTGGAGTTCAAAAGCAGATGCGGTGAAAGCAATGTCCACTCAGCTGGATGAAGTGATCGCTGCACTGGAGAAACTGAGGGATACACCGACCGAAACAATCGGTAAGAGGGAAGGTGCAGCATTAATAATTAATGCGATAGAAAACTTTAATTTTGTGACTTTCTCTTTTTCTGGACAGATATTCTTTCTTCAATGGACAAAATCCAGAAAATCTTGCAGGCCAAAGTAATAAGCTTTATTCAAGCATTGACACTTTTGGAGACGCTAACGGACAAATTAAAAGTTTGGAGAAATGAGCTGTGTGACACTGTCATTTCTAAGGCACAGCAGGAAAAAGGATAAGATCAGTATCACAAAAAGGATAAGAAAGAAACACGCGATGCCAGAGGAGTATCCAGACGATTCTGCATTAACCGTTCAGCAAGAAATGCGACGTTCTGTAATAGAAATTTTGGACAAACTGTCAGTTGAAATTTCAAGCTGTTTATCTAACATAAAAGAATTAAAGAAACGCTTTGGGTTCCTCTGCAAATTTCAGGCGTACCGTCAAAGAACAAATGGCGCCAATCGTACACACTATCGTTTTTGAGGTCCTTGAAAGAACCGTTCGTCGAGGACGCTAATTCATTTGCGTACGCCGCCCGAGCCGCGCTGTAATATTCGGCGGCTGCGTCCGCTGTTCTAACACGACTGGGGGTTGCGCGAGTTGTGCAATGTCTCGAGTCTCTGTTAGGACTCCTGCCACTTGGTCAGTTTGAGTTATTTATATTATATTATTTTCCTACTTGTGGAGGGCCTGAAGCGACCCTCGATGGTGGATTATACCACCGGGGCTAGTAAACGGGGTCGCTTCCAGGACTCACCTGGTCGCGCGGAGTGTAGTTACCAAGTCCGGCAATGAGGGAATTATGGGTCACATGTGCTGATCGAACATAGAGTCTACGCGCCAGGCGTCTCACGGTGTCATCAAAAGAGCGGACACCGAATCCTCTCCTCAAATGACGAGGAGAGTACCTCCGGGGGACTTTACACGCGAGCTTAAGTCCCCGGTCGAGAACGCGCTGTAGCGCTGATCTATGACATCGAGCAATGTATCCCCAAACAGGACAGGCATAGGTAATCACGGGCTACACACGTACGAGTTGACGATGAGCTACCAAGCCGCCGGGGGGTCATTGGCGGACTAGATAGCACGGGCCAGGGTCTGCTGAGTTGCGCCGAAGCGCGTTGCCTGATATACTGTGTGTGGGTTCGCCAGATAAGTCGGGAGTCTACGTGGTGCCCGAGGTACTTGACGCTATTGGTCCAGGGCACCTCGACGGAGCCTACTTTAAGCGGCCGAGGCCGCTTGCGTTTGTGCGAGAATGTTACCGCGGCACTCTTGGAAGCGTTGACGGCAACTCTCTAGTCATCGGCCCACCCGACATACGCGTCGAGCTGACGCTGGAGCTTGATTGCCGCATAACTTGCGTTCGCCTCTGAGGCAAAAGCAGCAGTGTCGTCCGCGAACAGCGACAATCTTACTCCAGGAACTCGGGGCGTGTCGTTGACAAACAGCGAGAACAGGAGAGGCCCAAGTACACTTTCCTGAGGGACACCAGCGGTAATACGCCTCTCCGAAGAGAGAACGTGGTCTACTCTCACTCGGAAGCTACGATCTCGCAGAAAGCTGCCGATCAAGTGAACGTAGCAATCTGGGAGAAGGAGTTACGTTAGTTTGTAAAGTACACCCTCGTTCCACACGCGGTCAACGGCTTTCTCTACGTCTAGGAAGTTCGCAGTCGTCGTTTGCCCTGGCAGTCAGCCTCGTTAATGCATTCCATGAGTCTCATCAGCTGATGAGTCAAGGAGTGCAGCTCACGAAAGCCGAACTGTTCGGGGATTGCACGTCCAGTCTTTCTAGATGGTCGCGGATCCTACGCTGGATGAAACGCTCGAAAACCTTAGATGTCGCGGACAAGAGGCTGATGGGTCTGAGGTTTTTCGCGCGAGAAGAATTCTTTCCCGCCTTAGGTATCACTATAACTGTAGCCCTTTTCCATTTCGCCGGAAAGTAGGCCAGCCTGAGACAGACATTGAACAGTTCTGAGAGGAACCGTATTCCTCTCTCCGGAAGGTGGTGGAGTGCGGAATTCATGACTCCGTCAGGGTCAGGCGCCTTCCGGGGTCTGACGGAGTCATGAATTCCGCACTCCACAGCCTTCCGGGGCTTGAGCTAAACTATCTTCTCAGAGACCTCCTCCGGCGAGATGGGCTCCGGTTGGACTGTGATACCGGCCGATAGAAAGCGCTCTACCTCGCGGCAGATTCGCTCAGTGAAGGCCGGGCTCTTGGATGAGTTGGGAGCGAACTGACGCTTGGGAATCCTCCAGACATTACGGTTTTCGGCAGGGCCATCTGTGCTACAACTAGCTCCCATTTGCGTCTACGGAACGCCAGCATGTCACGATGCAACTTGCCGGTCGCTCTGTTAAACGCAGCCTTGTAGGCCGGGTCACGAGTCCTCTGCCAGCGTCTTCGGAGGCGATTCCTCTCGCAAGCGAGCTGAGACACCTCTTCGGGGATTCGCTGATAGTCGGGCGTGAGTCTCGGCTTCATCCGGGAGGACACGTCTAGCGCCGAGACTACTGCTGTGTCGAATAAGGCAACTGCCTCGTCGACATGCTGGGTAATGTCGAGTGGTATACGCTCAGGTAGGCGGCGAATAAACGCTGGGTCAAAGGGTTCCCACTCGATTACCCGCCGCTCGTCGCGGACGGTTGGGTACTGGGTAGCTAGATGCACACTGATGGGGCAATGGTGCGAGGACAGTTCCGAAATGACGGAGACGTGGACCGGGCAATAAACGCCCCTGACCACAGCAATGTCCAGTACGTCATGGCGGGATTTTGCATTGCATTGCATTATGTAGTGGGGCGTCTTTGCACCCATGGCTGAATTACAGCTTCCAGGACGTGCCCGATGGCTGTCAGATGAAAACAGTGCTGGACTTTCACAAGACAGGTGGCCTAAAAATCAGGAGGGACACGCCAACCAGTTAACTGAGAAGGCGGCGGACATTTTTCAAACATCTTTATTTTATATAGTTGTACAGTTGTACAACTATATTTTATTTTATTTTATACAGTTGTATTTATATAGGTACCGGGTCATAGTAACACTGCCACCGGTGGTGACGGGGCGAACGGCAGATGCCGCACGCGCCCGGCCCGGTAGGCAGGCGCCGGTCATTCCCCGCGAGGCAGGGAACCTTCGTGTCGGTGACAAACGGTAACAGCGCCAAGCAGTGTGCCAACATAGGAAGGGAGAAGACTTAAAAGGAATGTAACAAGGAAATCAAGTTGCTGGGGAACCTAAATTGCAGCAAACAGAATTATGGGTGGTCGTCTAAAATCGCCCGAGGGCGTTTGACTCGTATAGGGGGAGGTGGTGCTGACGTGCTAATGGTACGTAAGTAGGGAAAGGACGAGGTCGCTGCAGAAGCAAAGAGAGTTTCGACAAGCGACCGGACAAATTCGGCGATGGTAGAAACTCGAAGGTCTCCACGAATAACATTATTCCTTAAAAACCATGGAGACCCCGACAAGGATCGGAGGGTACGGGACTGGAAGGCTTCAAGCCTACACTTGTTAGTGGTCGGCAAAAGCGACCACCATGCGGGAGCAGCATAGGTCAACACTGACCGGAGAAACAAGAGATAGATGGTTACTTTAGTGCGCAAAGCCAGGTGGTTGCGGCACGAGAGCATGGGAAATATTTTGACTCGGACGCCTCGAGCTTTATTGAGAGTATAAGTCACGTGGGCGTTGAAGCTAAGGCGCCGGTCAAGGTGAACGCCCAAATACTTCACCGACTTCTGCCAGGCGATTGGCCTCCCTTCGAGGGAGAGCGACATGCATCGGGAAGTGGACTTACGGGTGAAGCAGATCGCCTCGGATTTCTCCGTGTTGATCATCACTCGCCACTTCCGTAACCAGTCCGGAAGCAGATTTAACTGACGCTGCAGCTTTGTACTCGCAAAACGCGGGGACAGGGAGCTGCAGCGATACATTGCATCGTCAGCGAATAAAGATAACGTGACTCCAGGAATAACAGGCAGCTCGTTCGTGTACACTAGGTACAGGACGGGGCCGAGGACAGATCCCTGCGGAACGCCAGCGGCGACGGGTCGAACTGATGAACAGGACCCTTCGACGCTAACCCTGAAGGTGCGATCACTGAGGTAGGACCGCAAGAAATGCACAATGGACGGTGGTACGTGGGAGTGAGCGAGTTTATAGAGAAGGCCTTCGTGCCAGACTCTGTCGAAGACCTTGCTCACGTCCAACATGACAGCCCCCGTAGACTCTTTCTTGTTGGCGGCGTCGGACAATGCTGTGACAACTCGGACGAGTTGTAAAGTTATCGAGTGCTCTCTACGGAACCCGAACCGTTCGATCTGAATAAAATTATCTAACAGCGGCCAGATACGGGCTAGTAGGAGACGCTCAAACAACTTTGAGATGACTGGCAACAACGATATAGGACGATAGCTGTCTGCAAGCATTCTAGGCTTGCCGGGCTTGGGAATCACGCAGATGTTGGCATTTTTCCACAGGCGGGGGAAGTAGTGCAGCCGGAGACTGGAGTTGAACAGAACCAGGACCAGTTCAACGGCCGAGGCCGGGAGATACTGCAAAGCTGCGGCCCCGATCCGATCAGGACCAGGGGCGCGACGACGGTTCAGACGACAGATAGACGAAACTAGTTCGTCCTTGTCGAAGAGAGGGTAGGGTCATGTGGCGGGCGGGAAAAATAACCAGATAGGAAGTCCCGAACCACTACCGAGTGGGCAAGGTCCGAGGCGCCTCGATGAACGGTGAATTGAGTCTCCATGCAGTCGGGGAAGACCTCAGCCTTGCCTTCCGATGAAGAAACAATGCCGTTCGGGGTATCCAACGGGTTGCGAGTACGCTTCTCGCGGGTTAGGCGACTTGTTGCTCTCCAGACGGAGGCGTGGTCGACTTCAAGGGACTCAAGATATGAGTCCCACTGATCAGAGTTTACGTCCCGCAGAAGCTGCTGGACGTAAAGAGACTGGGCCTTAAAACGCCGTTTGACGGCGGGATCTCGGGTGCGTTGCCATCTGCGGCGGAGCTTGCGCCGAAGCCAGATGGCGTGGATAGCTTCCGAAGGAAGGGTCGATTTGCGATTGTTCACCTCAACGTTTTATGTGTGTCGATCCATGACACCCTGGACCAACCCCTGAAGGTGAGTGGCATGGAGATCCAGATAGTCACGAGTTGCGATCGGTTCCGCTGGGACATATGGTAACCTTCGAGAGAGCTCGTCATAATAGGAGCGCCAGTTGACCCTCCTAGCAGGACCAGCGGGAGGTCGGGGTGAAGCCGACACATCTCGAACAGTTATTAGCAGGGGATTGTGATGAGACGAGAGGTCTGACACAGACGAGACCTGGATGTTATGGGCCACGTTCCTGACTACAACTACATTAAGAACGTCCGGTCGATGACCGGCATAGGGGTAGTGGGTATGATATTATCAGGGCCGATGACATGCGTTTCCGGGTCGTCTAGGACGAACCGGCGGAGCGAATTGCCGTAGGCGTTGGTAGCCCTACTATTCCATGAAGGATGTTTGGCGTTGAAGTCGCCGGATGCAATCGTCGAGATCTGATGGTCGAAGAGGGCGTTCCACTCCTCAGGCGGGGGCGGCGGGCGCAGGCGAGGCCGGAGATACTCGGAAACAATGCGCATCTCCGGGTCGCCGGCGTCCACCGCCACCACACAACCTTCGATGAGTCGAGTAGTGTGAGGTGGTAGTGGCCTATGGGATACCCGCCTGTGGACCAGAATCGCCGTACCCCCAGACGGGGGATGGTGTGGCTGTAGGGGACGATAACAAGTGTAGGCAGGTAGGGAGAATCGATGGCAGGGGCTAGATGGGTTTCGGAGAGAAGCACGACATCAGCGTCGTACTCCACGACGAAAGCCGCCAGGTCAGAACGACGAGAGGAAACGCCATTGGCGTTCCAAGCGACGATCCGCAAGGATCAAGCCATTAAAGGGGAGGAGAGGGAAGAGAGCAGAGAGGGATTGGAAAACTAACATTAGCACGGTCGAGGTATCAGGAGCAGACCTGATGCTTTTTACTAGTGTAGTGGCCCAAGCCGTCAGGGGGTCCGCAGGAGCCCGAGAAAGTTCCCGGGACCCGCGTGGACGTTCCTGATGAACTTCGGCCATGACTACAGATGGCGCAGGGCTAGCGGACTGGACTATGGTCTGCGTACGCGGAGGTTGGGTGATGACAGGGGCGGGAGAGTCCCGCTGAGGTTGGGCAGGTCAAGCCTGCTGATGACGTCGGCCGGGATTCTGGCGACGAGTGCGCTTTCTGGTACTCTTGCGGGCGGAAGTAGTTGACGATAATGGCTTGGCAGCTACAGCTGCATAGGAAGGGCCGGGCGCTCCGGCAGGCGCCGGTAGTGGAGCCGTCACAGGCGCCGCCGGAGCGACGACTGCAGGCGGGACTGAGACCGCGGAGTCGCTGTCGGGGCCTTGACAGATGTACCGGAGAGAGGGGGGAAGGCCTCTCGCCGATTAGAGGTAGGGCCAGCTACACGACGCTGCGCGCCAGGGCGCTCAGATCGCTACTGTCTTTCAGCCTCGATGTATTTGATGCAACCCCGGAAACTAGCCGGATGGGCGCCCTTGCAGTTGCAACAGTATGGAGTAAAACCCGGCACACGAGGCTTATCACAGCCACGGTGAGGGTTCCCACACCGCACGCAACGTGGGGGCGAATGACAGAAAAGGGAAGAGTGCCCGAAGCCCTGACAGTTGAAATACTGAGCAGGTCCTGGGCGCGGGTCAAATGAACTATATCCGCGGCCCTTCGGGCCGCCCTTCCGAACCTAACAGGCAGGTATCGGCTCAACTCGCTTTTCATCCAACTCGCCTGTAAATGTTTGAAAAATGGTTCGCCTTAATTTTTGCTAGAATTATCTGGAACAATGAACTATATCCCGCGTTCCTTCGGGCCGCCCCTCCGAACCTAACCGGCAGGTATCGGCTCAACTCGCTTTTCATCCAACTCGCTTGTAAATGTTTGAAAAATGGTTCGCCTTAATTTTTGCAAGAATTATCTGGAACAATGAACTATATCCCGCGGCCCTTCGGGCCGCCCCTCCGAACCTAACCGGCAGGTATCGGCTCAACTCTCTTTTCATCCAACTCGCTTGTAAATGTTTGAAAAATGGTTCGCCTTAATTTTTGCAAGAATTATCTGGAACAATGAACTATATCCCGCGGCCCTTCGGGCCGCCCCTCCGAACCTAACCGGCAGGTATCGGCTCAACTCTCTTTTCATCCAACTCGCGTGTAATTGTTTGGAAATGGTTCGCCTTCATTTTTGCAAGAATTATATACATCGCAAAGTCCAATTTGGAGCGACAGCTGATGTACAAGCGGTGACGTCACGCGCCGTCCTGTACCGGTGTACACATTACACAGTCTGAAAATGGCGTTCACCGGCTGTTGCATGCGTTCTTATGTGAGTAATTATTTAATTTTTTTTCTCCGTAAATAGGTTCGACCGCCGTTTAAAATTATTTTTCTTGTGTTTATATAGTATAAAAGAATATGAAAAGAAATATTTCACCGCAATTTGAACTTACGTAGTATCGTAAACAATTACCCAAATTAGTAATGTATAACTTACCGTCTGTGACTTACAGCAAGATGCATTTTCACTTAAAATTTACATGTTTCGGGACCTTGTCCCATCATCAGAATTTTAAAATCGTTATCTTATCCTATCAAGCGATGGCATAATTGTCGTATAATTTCCAAAAATATTAAAACATTTAAATAAAACAAAATAAGAATACACATATACAAACAGCGTGCACAACGGTTTCTACAAAGACTACAAAGACGAACTAAACACGATAAAATGTCTAGCAGAATCTAACGGATATGACAGAACAATAGTCAGTAAACTCCTACACAAAACACAAAACAAACAACAGACAAAGACAGAAAACAACAAATTCATAACACTAACATACATCAACAAACAAACTGAAAAAATTGCCCACAAATTCAAAAAAGCAGGATACAGAATCGCTTACAAAACTACTAACAAAACAGAACACACACTATCAAAACGCACGCACAAAACACAAAACAAATTCGATCTACCCGGTGTATACAAGCTAAATTGCTCAAATTGCAATAAATTCTACATAGGCCAGACAGGACGTAGCTTCAAACAGAGATACATTGAACACACAAAGGCACTCCACACCACTACAGAATCCACCTTTGCAAACCACCTCATTGAAGCAAACCACACATATAAAAACATCGACAATAACATGAACATTCTACACGTACACACAAAAGGCTGAAAACTAGACACTCTAGAACAATTAGAAATATACAAACACACAAAAACAAATAAAAACGACATCTTAAACGAACAGACACAATTCAAATCGCACGCATTATTCGAACACATCTCACCACACACACACAGCACCGATCTTTCGAAAAACTATCCCGTCGCCAACAACAAGACGGACAGCGCTACCTACGGCAGCCTCTGATGAAGCCTTCTAAAGGTGAAAGCCGGTTTAGGCTATAAGGTAAATCTTTACGATTTTACTTATAAACTTAGTGTTCCGAGTCGTCAAACAATAGTGATATTTATTTTATATCACTGTAACCTTCACATTAAAGTTCTTGCAGATGGGTAGGTGCATTATCTAGCACTAAAAGTGCTTAACTGGTAACTTCAAACTCGTCAAATGATGTTTCACTTTAGGTACAAATTCGCTTTCGAAACACTCCTTAAACAGATACGAATTCATCCAGGCTGATTTTTGTGCTCTGTAGTACACTGGAAGGGATGACATGTTTAAATTCTTAAAAGCTCTGGGTTTTGCTGATTTTCCTATTACAAACAAAGGCAGCTTGTGGGGCCCTGAGGCATTTGAACACAAAGCCACCGTGATTCTCTCTTTACTGGCTTTAAATCCTGGGGCTGAAGTTTTCTTCGCCGTAGCAAACGTTTTCTTGGGCAAGAGTTTAAAATTCAACCCCGTCTCGTCAATATTATAGACTTGTTCTGGAGTAAGATTTTCACTAGCAATGATGTCAGACAGTTTTTTTGAAAAATCGCTAGCTGCTGATGGGTTCGCCAACAATTTTTCACCACAAACACCAATGAAATGAATTCCATGACGCTTTTTCCAGCGTGTTAGCCATCCTTCACTTGCCAAGAATGTACTGGCATCTTGAAGTTTTGAGCGTAGGATAACTGCTTTTTCTTTTAAAATTGGTCCACTTATCGAAGTGCCTCTTCAGCGTTCCTGCATAAACCATAACCACAAAGCATCGTCTACTAATTCGTTATTTTTTTTTTTTAATGCATCGCGTTGAAAGCACTTTTTCAGTTTCAATTTGAGTGCAGAAAGTCTCAATCGATTTTCTGTTTCGGCGCCAGTCATTAACAGTACTCTTGCCTACATGAAACTCTTGGCAAATACGCTGGACCGATTCACACTTATCGAGATGTTGAAGGACTTGTAATTTTTGGTCCATAGTCACGAACGTGTGTTTTCGTTTCGCACTTCATATCGGAAAACATTTTTATTTACACAGATACATACAGTATTACTATATACACAGATATATTTACACAGACTATATACACAGAACTCACAACTTAAGACATACATCCGCACATGAACAAAACCATGAGTCAAGTGAGCTACTGTACATATATTTTCCGTTTAACAAGTTGGGGCCTGTCACTGCAGGCTCGTCTAGACGGTGTGACTCACCGTATGGCTGGCCGAACCATCCGACGGCCGATTCAACCGAGGCCGGACAAGAGGGAGTCTACTGTACTGTTGGATTTTAAAAATATTTATTTATTAGTGATTTCTGTGGTTTTAAATTAAATGTAACATGTTATTTTAACTATGGATACCATTAAATGAGCAAATATTAATAGTTTTCTTTTTCTTACACGCAAAAAGTACGCACTATCACAGTCGTGATGGTTAGGCTTTACCGATTACTTACACACACTTTGTAACCATCACAATTGTGATGTTTAGGCGTTAATTAAGTTACGTGTTATCTAAGATTTTCATGACAAAAAATTAATTTTTAACCCAGCAGTCAATAATATTTTCACAATTTTGAAAACAGTACTTTCCAAATCTTTGTTTTGTTATTTTTGCTAATTGTTTTGTTACCAAATAAAAAAAATTTGTGGTTTAACAGTAGTAAAACCAACATAAACACCGTAAAAAGGTTTTTCCTTGGTTTAATATATATAAAATTACACTTTAGATGTGACCCATGTATCTCCGAAGATCTAATTAAATTGTTGGCAGAAACAAGTGACATTGATGACGATTCAGATGATGCAGATATAACCTATCAGCCATCACGTGAAGATTGTGAAAGTTCAGATAGTGACTATGATTTAGGAAAAGTTATTATGGAAAAAAGGCTTGTTAATTTAATTAACTGTGGTCATGGTGATGTACAATGTTACCCTTCTACTTTAACAGAAGGTGGACTACAATCAGTGAAAATGTGAAGAAGCACAAGTTTACTAGTGTTTAGTATGTAAACACTAATTCTCAAGAGTTAAACATTCTTGGATTTCGTTGTCCATGACGTGTCCGTTACTTAACTAAATACAACTATTACATTAACAACTCGGAACACAAAGTTTTTTATAAGTAAAAACATAAAGTTTTACCTTACAACCTGAACCGGTTTTCACCTTTAAAAGGCCTCAATATTGTGAATTTGTATGTTTGGACTATAGCCCGTCTTGCTGAGTTAAATTCTTGGATTTCGTTGTCCATGACGTGTCCGTTACTTAACTAAATACAACTATTACATTAACGACTCGGAACACAAAGTTTTTAAAACCGGTTCAGGTTGTAAGGTAAAACTTCATGTTTTCACTTATAAAAAACTTTGTGTTCCGAGTTGTTAATATAATAGTTGTATTTAGTTAAACATTTTTATTGCGCTGAATGGGATGTTTTCCATTTTTCACATCTTCGACTGTACAAGCAAAGAGGTTATAGTTTGCCATATGTATCTGAATTCAAGTCTCGAAATAGATTTCTTATGGTAAGGAATCTTATTCACATAGTAGATACTGCAAATCCTGAAGGATACGAAACAAACCGACTATGGAAAATACAACCGATCATCGATGCCGTTAAAACATGTGTATGTGTTTGCCTCGTGACTTTCAAACCTACAGCATAGATGAGCAAATGATCCCTTTTACTAGGAGGTGCCCTTTTAGACAATTTGTGAAAAACAAGCCTCAACCTGTTGGTTTCAAGGTTTTTGTAACTACAACTTCTTCTGGCTTAGTACTAGATTTTGAAGTTTACCAAGGACAGACTACAGAATAATTGTTAAATCCTGAACTAGGGCTTGTGCCATCGGTGGTGATGACACTTGTGAACTTCACCTCAGTCCCATTGCTAGAAATGCTAGAAAAGCTTTCATCCATTGGGCTTGAAGGTTCTGGCACAATCACGGGAAAACGTGTTAGTGGAGTAGAGGTAGACACAGAAGAAGATTGTCATTTGGAAACACGACAATGTAATCAATGTTTTAGAAAATAAAAATGTTCTTATTGAGTGGCAAGATACAAAGAAATATTGATGGCTTCTACCTGTTTTTGAACAACACCCTCTGAAAATATGAAACGATGGTCATAGAAGGAAAATCAATATATTGATGTGTCCTGTCCTGCTACTGTGAGAAATTACAATAAATCTATGGGAAGAGTCAATGTATTTAATCAGCAGATGGAGTACTACCGTACCTTTTCCAGGACAAGAAAATGGACATGGAAGTTTACCCTTCACTTTTTGGAATTCTTAGTTGTAAAAGAGAAGACCAACAAACTTCCATACAAATGAGTACATGACTTGCCGTTTTCACATTACAGGTAATGAATGTATTTCTCACTCAACTAAAGAAACAGCAAATGCTGTTTTAAGTGAAGCAGATGAATCAGGTGATGAGGAGCCAGCAATAAAAGTCTAAGTTTTACAATCCGCCAGTGCAAATGCCTGTTGCAGATAAGAGATATGACGGCTATGGACACTGGCCTATAGTTGATGTTGCAACACCCATGGCTTGTCGCATGGAGGACTGCAAGATCAGAAGCAACATCATGTGTGGAAAATTGCAAGCCTTACAATTGAATATCAAAACAAAAAACTGTTTTAAGCTATTTCGTCAAAATAAATAGGTTTGAGATCCACACTTTGCTCATTTAATCATGTAATTTACTATGCTTTTATTTTTCAGAAAGTTTATTGTCAATAAATTTGATAATTTCTAATTCTATATTTAATTTCATTTACCTTTTACAAAATATACCAGAACCTAGTAAAACCTAAGCATCACAAACGTGATGGTAATTTTTTGTGATGCAAACCTAAGTGAAACCTTACAGTCATGACTGTGAGGGTGTTTATAAGCAAGTGAGAGATCAGATTTTTAAAATCATTATGTTTTTGTTATCAAACATGATTATGAAACATAAATAACCAGAAAACAAGTAATTGTTTGAAAAATTTCAGGTTGTAATTTATTATAATTACACACATACACACAAACTGCTGTAAAATCAAGGCAGAACGGCTAAATGTAGTACTCACATATTACGTATGTCCTTAACTGTAACATTTCATTAACACTTCCCAGTCTAAGCCCGAATATGTCGGACAGTATACTTTTCCCTAGTGGACGCAGCCCAAGTATACCTCGGGCTGTGTATTTGCTCGCTTTACTGTCATATTACAGGTATATCTCAGGTTTAGTCATCACAAAATACTTTTGTATCAATATTATTGCTTACAACGCACTCTGGTTTTAATTTTCAAAAACATAATCGACTTTTAAACAGTTGATACAATTTGTTTGCAGCATGGTTTCTAACCAGTTTTGTTTTGCAATTATCATTTATTCATTGTTGTTTATATATATATATATATACAGTGAATAAAGTATTAAACACAATTAACGTAAAACCTTCATGTATGCCAGAATGTTTCCAATTGTGCCACAGATTTGCCGATTGCCTCTAGAACCTGGGCAATCTAATTTGTCAGTTATATAAATTTAATGTTATGAAAAAATAGTGTTCTTTTATTTGCATATTAATGTTATATTTTAATCAAGTAATGTTTGAATTTTTATTTCAAGTAATTTTTATTTCATATGTAATATATGTAAAAAACATTTTTAAGAAATACAGTACCAGGAAAGTAAACAGGATCAGTCACACTGGAAGGACTGTAACAGGTATCTATACACTAAGAGTGGACATTGTTAACACTTTTGGTGCCGGATGTTTCAGCAGAAAACTTCTGTAGAGTGCCGGCCGTTTTTAATGTTTTTCAAAAAAATTCTTGTGAAACTATAACATAACCTAGAAAAATGGTACTTACCTTATTTTAAATGTTAACCTGACACTTCATAACTAAATATAAAATTTTATTCTTTTATATAACTACTTTCAATGACACTTTACTTTTTCATACACAATTTTTATTTAAAAAAAGTCAAAAGTGTTTGTGTGTTATTGCAAACTAAAATATTATAAAATCACTTTAAATTACATAGAAGTAATACACTTCACTGTTGAAACACAAAACATACAAAAATGTATCACTAATATTAATTTGTATAATTTTTTTGAATGAAATACTTTGAATCGTGGGACTTTACACATAGCAATTGGAAATTTCTTCATAGTTTCAGTTTGCTTCAGTTGAGCTGCCATCTGCTGGCAATTTCAAGAACTAAGAACACTAATAAACATCATGCGACAGCTAAAATGTCGACAAATCCAGTTCTTATTGAAAGAATTATAAATAATTGTAATGCGTAAATGTTTGTGTATATTTTGAATTATAATGTGTATAATTTTTCTTTACCAAAGTTGTTTGAAAATGAAGTGTTTTATTAAATAACACATAATATAAATGACTATTTTACAAACAAATAAAATGTAAAGAGAACTGTCACATTAATAAAGAATAAAGAAAATAATTACTTATAAAATTGAAAACACAAAACTTATATACAGAAAGAACAGTAAAGAAGATGATTTCTCTTTGTTTGTAGTAGCTCACTGATGTAGTGTGTGTGTGTGTGTGTGTGTGTGTGTGTTTGTCTATTTTTGAGACTGTGCTGACGTTTATTTGTCTTTGTAGTGTAACGCGCCCATGAGTGTGGAGTGTAGCGTGTGAGTGAAGTGATATGGCAATACCGCAGTAGCCTCGTAGCTTATTATGATAAGTCTCACATAATTGTAATTCTTAATGTACTGACTTCTGTTACAACAGCTTGTCTGTTACACGGTTTTGTCCAAACATGGCAATGGTACTTATTAATTCCAGAATGTATCAACTTATGTTGTGCCAAATTGCCTGATTGTGTACATGATTTTGTACAAACATCGCCATGGTACTTCTTAGTGTACAATCTTTTAACTTGTGGCAAATAAGAGACATAAGGAATTGATCTTATTACAAATGTTGTACTAGTACTTCTTAATGCTGCAATGTATTAACTTATGTTCTGATAAAGACCTGACATAAAAATTTGTTTACAAACATCGCACTGGTACTTCTTTATGCCAGAATGTATTAACTTATGTTGTTCCAAATTGAATGACTTTCTGATAGATTTTGTACATATATCGTACTCTTAATTCTTAATGCCAGAATGTATTAATTTATGTTCTGATAAAGACCTGGCATAAGTAAACTGTTTTTTACAAACATCACACTAGTACTTCATTTATGCCAGAATGTATTAACTTATGTTGTGCTAAATCGCCTGATAGTCTAAACGATTATGTACAAACATCACACTGGTACTTCTTAAAGCCAGAATGTATTAACTTATGTTGTGCCAAATGTTTTGAATGATCAGCTGCATTTTAAATCAAACATCCTGTACTAGAGCTCTATAATATAGGTATTCGCACCCGTCATCTTTGCTCCGAGACTTTGAAATGTAATGTGGCGGGAGCAACGTAAGCACGCTGTGCGTTGCATTATTTAAGGTAAATTATGTATGTAAATATTAATATTTTTACATATCAGGGTTATAACCTTAGTGTACTAATTTGATTTATGTATTACACACGAATATTGTAGCATTACAGATATTCCACCAATAATTAATTCAAATAAGATCATAAAAATAATTAAATTACATATACTCAAAGAATGTCAAATGAAATTCAATTACTCTTCAAAGGAAAACACCACTATAAAAGAAAAACAATAATTAAATAATAAAAATGCTACCATAAAAGTCAAAGAAAATAAATTAAAGGAAACTCATATTAAAAAATCAGGAGATTACTCAGGAGGTTAGGAGCAGGTGATAAAGAAAATACCCCAAACACAAGAAGAAACAAGAAGAGGAAGATTAGTATCAGGTGATAAACAAGAGATCACGAAATCAAGAAAGAAGAGTAAAGTTAGTATCAGATAATAAAGAAGATACTCCAAACCCAAGAAGGAAGAAGAAATTTAAAAGCAGATAAAAAAGAAGATACTCCGAACCAACCATCGGACAAGATAACACTGAGTACCTTGGTTTACCCAAGAATGAACACAAGAAGGAAGACGAGAAGAAAGGAAGAAATAGGATGGAAGAACCACAATAAAAACCTATTATTAACTACCATTAACCCCAAACCAAATGATACCATTAAAGAAAGTATAACACCCCACCCCACCTTATGAAATTGTAATTATTTATAAACAAAAGTATTGTGTAGTATGATAAGAAGTGCACCAACTAAAGTTATTAAATGATAAAAAATAAACAAATCTTTACAGCCCATTATGACTAAAGGTCTGGTCTGAGAATAATAAAACTCAAATATAAGTCAGAACCAACAGTGAATGTGTACTAGTGGAAGTGTTTTTAAATGTAATAAACTTCAAGTTGTAGTGTATCTATAACTTAAACAATGTGCTATAAAATAACTTTTATATTTTATAATTAACAAATAATGAAATATTAAAATGGAAAATATTTCCAATATTTCATTAAATAAGGTCACTTTGTTATCTCAAGACATTCAAAGGAATGCCAATAATAAAGAAAGTATGTGAGGGAAATGTTTACTGTACAAAGGGATGTTAGGTAATAATAGTGTAATCAGAAAGGACTGATAATAGATTAAGTTTTAATAGAGTTAAGAAGTTTAAATGGCTGATATTGTTCAAAGCCATGAACTCCATTTTTTAAAAGAGTTCTAATAGAATAAGGTACCTATATGTTTAGAGTAAGATGTTTTAGTCATATAACAGCATACATACTAATTAAAATGTTTAAGTATGGATGCTGTATTAATTTATAAAATGTGTTAGATGTAGTTCAAAACAGTTTAAGCAAACATGTCTAACTTTAAAGACTGCTGATTAATGTTAATTATTATTTTTGTAACAGTAGCATGAATTAGATGCTACACATATCAATATTATGTAAACAATTTTATTTCATGTTGTGTTAACTTTTAAGAGTCAGAGGAGGTGTAGAATTAAATTTATTTGAAAAAACCATATATGTAAAATACTAAACTCTAGGCCAAATAATGAATTCACAAAAATTAATATAAACCAGTTAATTCACCAATGAACCATGTAAACTAACAAGATTTATGTAAGGTAGGTCAATTAACAACTACTGTAAATGATCCTATGATTTAAAAGAGTAATATAGAAAAATATCTTAAATTATTGAAAATTTTTGAAATGTAATAATTAAATATTTCAGAGGAGAAATAGTAAATTAATAAATTATCACTAAAAGACAGTTCAAATGTTAAATTTATAATGGATTAAGGAAAGGGAAAGATTTGTGACCATTTGAAATTTATTATAATTATATTAATAACACTTACAATGGCAGTAATTGTGTACAAGAACGGAAACAGGTTTTTTGGGCCTAGATTTCCAAAAAGACAGAAATATGTTAATTTTATCAAAAATCTCAACAAATATGGACTATGACATATCAAATTAAACAGAATGAGATAAATAAACCAATTATGTGGTTAATAGTTCATGAAAGCGAACAATAAACTAAAAATATTCCATATATAATGTACCTTGGAATTATGTACATGGGAAGTGAAAATTATTTTAACAATACTTTTCCAATATTAACTTGGCAAGATATTTCCTAAGATGAAGGAAGTAAGTTAGTTCTTTGTTAACATTCAAACGGAACGGTCGATGCAGAATCGCGTTCTAAAATCGTATAATGGAGTGTAGTAGGTAAAGCCCGAACAATACACCACATAATACAAGTGATTTAAACCATTAAAACTACCTAATATTAATACTTCACTATACAACATATTAACGATTCTTCGCCACGAACAGACATAATGTGAACACCTCTAACAGAAAACAATTAACACCAGTGAACACTGAACACTCATCCAGGATACCTCAAACAACATAATAGACAGTATACACGATTTCGGAGATCCATAAAACAGTTAGAAAGGTGAATTTATTGTGAGATTTTCCAGCGACCATATATACGTATAACCTCATCAATTCAGCTAGCCGCCATGATGGTCCCGAGATGCACTACAACCTCCTAGACTGATCTCATAGCCTGCAGATTGGTTTGAAAAATCAAATATACTAAACATTATATATTATTCACAATTGTTAATTATTAATTATTAAGATTATTTTCTGTATATGTTATACTTTCTAGGCCTGCCCTTCTCTGACTATATAAAATAATCGTTGAAAGAACCTTTTTTTTTAAGACTATATAAAAAATTAACCTGTAATCAGGTATCGATATATCCCTGTGACGGAGTCTAACAATTGCTCTACATCGATTTGACATAGATTTTTATAATTTATTGTTAATAAATCAATTTATTTCAACTATTTGGATTGTAAAATTATTTCACATTTTAATTTAAGGGTTTAATTAACTACAAGACTTCCTGGAAGACGAGAAATATTCACTAAAAGTGAGATACTGGAGCAGCGCTGAAAATCATTAATCGATTGCTGAAAGGAGATAATCTGATTAACTCCAGATTTTGTTAAGATCTACCAGAAGTGCAAATTAAACCAAAATAACCTCACAGAATTTTGAATTTTTAAACAAAACACAAAACCAGGATTAATTCTAAAAATTAACCATAACAAACAAACATAACATTTTTTTTTTACAAAATTTTTTTTAAATAAAATTTTTTTTTCTTTTATTCAAGGTACCGTTACAAATTGTCGTCCAACTAGAGGGCTTAATTGTTTAAGCTTGGCAGCGATTATATCATAGAAAAGGAGGCAAAATGCAAAGACGAGCTACTTCTAAGAATAGGGCGGCAGAGGTCGAAAAGGAAGTGGACATGGGGGATAAGGAGGCAACACCCGTGGAGGATCTAGAAGTGCTAGTAACCCCGGTGAAACAAAAACAACCCGCACCACCAGAGGAACAACCCGAAGTACCCACTCAAACAGGGGGCGTCCACGTCCAAGATAAGGAAATAGAAAGGTCTAAGACCACCGAAGAAAGTAAAATGGACAAATTGATGGAAATGTTCCTACAAATGGGTTAAGATTTAAGGAAGGGCATGGAAGAAAATAGCAAGTAGATGGAGAAGAAGATGGATTCCACACAGGAAGAAAACAAATCAACCAGTAAGAAGATGGAAGAGAAAATGGAAGAAAATAGTAAGAAATTGAGTCAAGATTTTAAGAAAGACAACCTCTCCTTAAATGAAAAATTAGAAGATTTGAAGGAAGACAACCGATCCACAAAGGAAGAATTGGGCCGTAAGATTGAAAATACCAACAAGAGGATTGAGGAAACCAGCAAGAAAATGGAAGAGAAGATGGAAGAAACCAGCAAGGAAATGAAAGAGGACAATAGATCTTTGAGTCAGAAAATTGACGAAACTAACCAGAAAATGGAGAACAATAACCAACAATTAAAGGAAAAGTTGGAGGAAAATAATCAGAAAATAGAGGAGAAAATGGACGAGAATAATCAACGATTAAGAGAAGAACTAAGGGAAGTCAACCAGGAGAGCATGAAAAAGGTAAACGAGAGAATCGAGTTAGCGAAGGAAGAGCTGAATAGAAAAATAAACGACACTAAGAAATCCATAGTCAAAAAGTTGGAACAAGAGGTAGTTGTTGTAAACCAACAGATCAGGGAAGTGGACGAAAGATGTCGTCAGACGGATTGTGAAGTACTGGAAGTCAGGGAGGTAATCGATAAAGAAATTACCCAGGTCAAGGAACACCAGAAAATTAAATGGGATGAAAACCAAAAAGAAACGCAGATGGAAATCAATAAGGTGCGAACCCATGTCACAGAAAGATGCGACGATATGGAAGCAGCTATGACTAATATCAAAGGACAAGTGCGACAGAGCCAAGAAGAAATGGAGGTAATCAGAAACCGGCCGACTGGCTACAATAATTTCCCCATGTCTGAACATAGAGAATGGCTAAACTTCAGACAATATAAACGAAAGCCAATGGAGTTCTTGGCCCAAATTGAAGAATACATGGACAAACATAGAGGAAACAGATGGGTCCAAAACCGAGAACTTTTAGATGAGTCGTTTCGGGAAATGAGCGATCATTGGTGGATGGCCAACCGAAGTGACATAGAGAACTACCAGCAATTTAAAAGCCTCTTCAAGGCAAAGTATTGATCTGAAACGACCCAAAACCTAATACGTGACAACATATGCCACGGCCACTATAAACAACAAGTGGGTAGCTCCATGACGGCGTATTTCCTCGGCAAGGTATGTATGGCCAAACATTTGGAACCGGCCATACCTGAGGAATGCCTAATCAACAAACTCTCGTATCATTATGACGAGGAAGTGATTCGAGCGAGGAGAGGCAGCCAAATTAAGACCATACAGGCCATGACCGAACTCCTCGAGAATTACGAAAATGAAGAATACTACCGACAAAGCCGGAGAAGAAACGATCGGCCCGAACCTAGGACGTATCCAAATAACAACCATGGTACGACCGACACCAACACGGGATTCCAAGGAAGCCGAGCATACCCACAGACCAACAACTATAACAACAATAATAATAGTAATAATAATAACACGGTTCAAAATAATACGAACCATAATCGACCCAATAATGGTTATCAGGGTAACCGAAACCAATACCCTCCAAACCCTAATAGTCAGAGAAGCCCCAATTATAATAACGATAGTTACTATAATAATAATAATCGTGGTAGTCCACCGAATAGTAACCCCAATAATAATAGGTTTTCTCGATCGCGAGTAAATTTCATCAGAGCGGAAGATGGTCGCCAACGGAGGTACTACCACCAGAGAAGAAACAGCTATCACGAATACGAAGATAGGCGGAGGAGCCGAGAACGTGGTCAACCAAGGTACTATCCTGCGAGACGGAGTACCAGTTTAGATAACACCGAACGGCTGACCAACAGCGAACGACCGGTAGATCCTCGAACAGAGCGGCAGGGACCCACTCTAGGTATCCCGAATGATGCGTCGACCAGCGCTACACACCATAACAATGATGTAGAGCCTTTAAACGGGAGGAGGCAGTAATAAATCACCGGAACCCGTTGCTGCTCCTAAACACTGGGTATTATAATGAGTTGACAAATAAAAATAAAAATAATCGTATCACTATAATCGGTTGTAACTACCTGAAGAACATCCGACATGAATTATTGGAAGAGGACGATAATAGTCCCACCAATAACACTAATAATGAAATAATACACATAAATGCGGAGGTACAAGGAATCCCCGCCAATTTAATGATCGATACTGGTTCCAATGTATCCATAATAAGTACAACTGAGTTGGAAAGAATACAGAGAGAATGCGGAAGAACATTACCGACGTTGCCGTTAAACAATATTATTTTGTTAGGTGCAACCGGCCGACAAAATAAGACAATACGAAGGCAAGTCTCCACCAGTGTGAGGAGCTGCGGTATAGCTATCGAAATGGAATCCTTGGTGGCGAGCGGGCTGCCATTTAATATATTGGTCGGGTGTGATATGCTCAGGCGGAACTCCGCCATAATTGATTTGCGAACAGAGAAATTGTCACTATTTACAAACGGACACACTTGGACGGCTAACTTGGTTGGTAGCGACCAAGTAATTCCTAATAATATCCACCAACAGATTCGTAAGATCAATTATATACCTCCAACTTCTATTATTGAACAGAAAATAGACGATAACGCTAATGAGGACTTATGGTCCCAAAAAATCCAGGAAATCAGGGATTTCCGGAGCGGTATAACTGGAGAAAGATTGGAACCACACCAAGCAAACAAGTTAATTAAAATATACGAACAGTATAAATCAGTATTTTCTGACGAGCCCGGTAAAGTAAAAAACTTCCAGTGTACTCTACAGTTCCGAGACACAGTGGACTTTAACCGGAAGTCTTACCCCATCGCACAATCACGAAAGAAAGCAGTAAGAGCTGAAATAACAAAGATGATTAACCGTGACATTATAGAGAGTAGCCAATCCCCATACACAAGTCCTATCGTGGCTATTCCTAAGAAAAACGGACAAGTCCGTTTGTGCCTAGATGCGCGGGAGATTAATAAAATGATTATTAATGACAGGACTTCGCCCGGTGATATTGAAGAGATTTTGAAACGGTTCCACAGTACCAAGTACTTTAGTACCTGGGACACGGTGTGCGGCTACTGGCAGGTGGAATTACATCCACAGAGTCGCCAGTATCTGGCCTTTATATTCGAAGGGCGGAACTACCAGTTTAAGAGATTGCCCTTCGGACTGGTGAATTCAGTCGCAGTCTTTGTACACTGCATGGACCAGATACTTGGCCAGGAAGCACTACAGTTCACCACCGTGTACGTTGATGACTTGCTAGTGTCCTCAGAAACTTGGGAGGAACACTGCTACCATGTGGAACACGTATTACGGAAATTAGCTGCGAATAACATCACGCTAAAGCTAGAGAAATCTCACTTCATAGCCAAGGAAATTCAATTCTTGGGATTTATATTGAACGACCAAGGAATCTCACCGTCGGCTGAAAAAGTAGAAGCGATTCAAAACTTTCCAACACCTAAGAATCGAAGGCAATTACAGTCATTCCTGGGACTCTGTAATTACTACCGCTAGTTCCAGGAAAAGTATTCTGAGTTGACCGCACGATTTGAGCCGCAACTGTCATCCAAGAATAAATGGATATGGCGTATAGAACAGAATAAGACATTAACACTGATTAAACAGAAATTTCTGGAACCAATAATACTTCGCCATCCAGATTTCAGCAAACCGTTCTACCTGAAGCGACATCAGCCTCGGCACAACATTGTATCAAGAGGATGAGGAGGGCGAACATCTCGTGATTTGCTTTGCCAGTAGAGCACTAAATCAGTGCGAGAAGAATTATCACGTCACGGAAAAAGAGTTGTTAAGTGTAGTGTTCGCGTGTGGAAAATTCCGCACATACATCCTTGGTTACCCCGTTACCGTCCGGACAGACCATAAGTCCATATCGTTCTTAAGGAGATGTAAACTAAGTCACGGAAGGTTGACACGGTGGATACTGTTACTACAAGAGTATGATCTTAAGTGGGAGTACATCCCCGGAAAGAAGAATGTCGTCGCGGACGTGTTGTCTCGAATAGACATTAATAAACAAACGTTCGAGGGAGAAAAGGAAAGTATACTTAAAGTATACCACATTCTGAGTAACAGCGCCGATCTAGAATCATTATTGGAAAACCTGAGCACACACCAACAAGCAGACCCGAAGTTACAATCCATTAAGACAAGATTGGAAGCAGGGGACGAAACTATCGCCCAATATTATAAAATACACCACGATATACTGTTTATACAACCATCTCTGAAGAAGGAGAAATGGAAAGTTATTATTCCAACCCATATCGAAAAGGAGATAGTGAATAACTATCATATTCGATATGGGCATATGGGCGCCTTAAAGGTGATAAAGGCCCTGGAAGAGAGCTGCCACCTTAAAGATATTAATCGGAAGGTCCGAAAATATATAAAAAGTTGCCGCATTTGTCAACTCGTGAAATCAAATAACGAGAAAAAGGAAGGGCAAATGATTCCAATAACATCTCAAGCGAAGCTAGAAAAAGTATTTCTGGACATCTGCGGGCCATTTCCCCGCAGTGGGGGTCGACACAGGTACAAGTATCTAGTAATCGTGATGGACCATTTCACGAAGTTCATCAAGCTATACCCAGCGAATCGGGCGACTACAAATAAAATTCTCGATATCTTAACCAGCCAGTACTTCCCAGACGTCGGAAAACCAGTTTCGATCATCACCGACCACGGAACCCAGTTCAAGGGGAAAAAATGGCGGGATACACTTGCGAGAGGTGGGGCGAATATTACGGATGTATTGCCACGATCAACAGAGGAGGTGGCAAGAATATTTAGAGGCCACAGAAGAATTCCTCAACCTGGCATACCACCCACCAATAGGAATTACCCCATACTCCGCTATGTACGAAAGACAACCCCCAAGGGAGATCGAAGAAATAGTGGAATTCCCGAGGGAAAATAAATATATTTTTGATAAAATTAAATTTTATAACAAGGTGGCCGAAGACCAGGAGAAACGGCGGATTAAATATAATAAAAGTATGGGTAAAATAATTACCTATACCATTGGTGAAAAGGTTTTATTAAAAAATAGGGAGTTACCAAGTTCACTGGAAGGGATAACTAAGAAATTATTACTCTTATACACTGGACCCTATATAGTCTCCAAAGACAAAAATAATAACACCTATGAAATTAAGGAGATGGGTTCTGGTAAAATTAAGGGTGTCTATAACCAGGCATCCATGAAGAAATATCATGAAGAGTGAAAATTCAAAAACTGTGTAAGATCAACTTACTACCAATTATTTGAAAGAAACATTTTGGAAATAATATAAAAAGAGAGAATTTTGAAAATCATGAAAATTCAAAAATGATGGGTTCTGGTAAAATTAAGGGTGTCTATAACCAGGCATCCATGAAGAAATATCATGAAGAGTGAAAATTCAAAAACAGTGTAAGATCACTTTACAAACCAGTTATTTATAAAAACTTTATGGAAATATAGAAAGAAAGAATTTTGAATATTGATAAACCATATAAATTCCAAAAACAGTGTAAAAACAATTTACTACAAACAATTTGAAAGAAACCATTTGAGAAAATAAAAAGAGAAGAATTTTGAGAGGTTGAACACCTACAAAATTAAAAAATTAAGTAAGAGCACCTTACTACGATCTAGAAATGAAAAAACTATGGTGAAATAAAAAGAAGAGAATTAATACCATATCTATGGTACTAATACAATATATTTACCATATTTATAGAAGATCGTTATGAGATATATCAAAGAAACAGAATTTAGAATTAAACCAAGTAATTCTGAAAGAGTATGATAATGTCTAATTTCAATAAATAAAGTGTAAAAAACCTTGAATAAAGTGATACAAAAAGGAATAAAAATCAGTGATACGATTTGATTGATTAAATATGATTAAATACAGAAACTTGTGTGGAAATATAAAATAATAAAACTTTGAAGTGGTATAAGGAGAAAAAATGACCTCATTCAAAAATTAATTAAAACATTAATTCGAAGAAATAAAAAACAAGAGAGGAGTAATTTAAGAATAAAATCAAAGATATGATGTAATTAAACAAATCAATAATGAAATGATCATGAATTAAATGTCAATTGTAATAACGACAATTATAAGAAAGTTCTAGAACATGGAACAAGTGGAACTAATAAAAACAGAGAAACAAACCAAAAATGTCATAAAATATATGCTACTATAAACCAAAGCAGATTGTAATAAAAAACCAGAAAGGAAGAAAGCATTAATAACCAAAAACTTTATATGATAAGAAAATTTGAAAATTATACTAACAGAAGAGCTTCCCACCATGATATCAATGGAAATAACCATCAAGTTAAAGAGTCAGAAGAACAACTGAGATAGGAATATTAAAATCTCTGACCATTATAAGAAGTGAAGTATCCAAAGATATTTTTTAAATAGTAACAAAAGTGTACTATTCTGATGTATTTTTTTTTTTATAACTGTCTGTAGATAATTCCAGCAGTATTAATGTGTTTTTTGAGCAGAGATGATTTGCCTCTGTACTCAAATAAGAAGTGAAGTATTGGACAGCAGAGGAAGTAGCGTACAGTGCCTCTCTGAACTGAACCAGCTCACATGTTAGGGAAAGATAGGGAGGAAATATCCCAAGGAGAAAATACTAAGAAGAAATATGAAAATAAAATAATAAATATGAAACTCGGATGACTATTACTATCAAGGAAGATCAAGTAAGAAGGAGAAAGATGTAAGCTCAAATATGTATAAGAAAATTTTTAGAAATGGAAGAAAGTCAAGAATAATAAAAAACTATAATAATTATCATAGTAATTGTTTTAGACAAACCAAGTATAGTCTGAAAAAATCACTTCTGGAGAAGGGCAATCTGTAGCATGACAGATATTCCACCAATAATTAATTCAAATAAGATCATAAAAATAATTAAATTACATATACTCAAAGAATGTCAATGAAATTCAATTACACTTCAAAGGAAAACACCAGTATAAAAGAAAAACAATAATTAAATAATAAAAATGCGACCATAAAAGTCAAAGAAAATAAATTAAAGGAAACTCATATTAAAAAATCAGGAGATTACCCAGGAGGTTAGGAGCAGGTGATAAAGAAAATACCCCAAACACAAGAAGAAACAAGAAGAGGAAGATTAGTATCAGGTGATAAACAAGAGATCACGAAATCAAGAAAGAAGAGTAAAGTTAGTATCAGATGATAAAGAAGATACTCCAAACCCAAGAAGGAAGAAGAAATTTAAAAGCAGATAATAAAGAAGATACTCCGAACCAACCATCGGACAAGATAACACTGAGTACCTTGGTTTACCCAAGAATGAACACAAGAAGGAAGACGAGAAGAAAGGAAGAAATAGGATGGAAGAACCACAATAAAAACCTATTATTAACTACCATTAACCCCAAACCAAATGATACCATTAAAGAAAGTATAACACCCCACCCCACCTTATGAAATTGTAATTATTTATAAACAAAAGTATTGTGTAGTATGATAAGAAGTGCACCAACTAAAGTTATTAAATGATAAAAAATAAACAAATCTTCACAGCCCATTATGACTAAAGGTCTGGTCTGAGAATAATAAAACTCAAATATAAGTCAGAACCAACAGTGAATGTGTACTAGTGGAAGTGTTTTTAAATGTAATAAACTTCAAGTTGTAGTGTATCTATAACTTAAACAATGTGCTATAAAATAACTTTTATATTTTATAATTAACAAATAATGAAATATTAAAATGGAAAATATTTCCAATATTTCATTAAATAAGGTCACTTTGTTATCTCAAGACATTCAAAGGAATGCCAATAATAAAGAAAGTATGTGAGGGAAATGTTTACTGTACAAAGGGATGTTAGGTAATAATAGTGTAATCAGAAAGGACTGATAATAGATTAAGTTTTAATAGAGTTAAGAAGTTTAAATGGCTGATATTGTTCAAAGCCATGAACTCCATTTTTTAAAAGAGTTCTAATAGAATAAGGTACCTATATGTTTAGAGTAAGATGTTTTAGTCATATAACAGCATACATACTAATTAAAATGTTTAAGTATGGATGCTGTATTAATTTATAAAATGTGTTAGATGTAGTTCAAAACAGTTTAAGCAAACATGTCTAACTTTAAAGACTGCAGATTAATGTTAATTATTATTTTTGTAACAGTAGCATGAATTAGATGCTACACATATCAATAATTATGTAAACAATTTTATTTCATGTTGTGTTAACTTTTAAGAGTCAGAGGAGGTGTAGAATTAAATTTATTTGAAAAAACCATATATGTAAAATACTAAACTCTAGGCCAAATAATGAATTCACAAAAATTAATATAAACCAGTTAATTCACCAATGAACCATGTAAACTAACAAGATTTATGTAAGGTAGGTCAATTAACAACTACTGTAAATGATCCTATGATTTAAAAGAGTAATATAGAAAAATATCTTAAATTATTGAAAATTTTTGAAATGTAATAATTAAATATTTCAGAGGAGAAATAGTAAATTAATAAATTATCACTAAAAGACAGTTCAAATGTTAAATTTATAATGGATTAAGGAAAGGGAAAGATTTGTGACCATTTGAAATTTATTATAATTATATTAATAACACTTACAATGGCAGTAATTGTGTACAAGAACGGAAACAGGTTTTTTGGGCCTAGATTTCCAAAAAGACAGAAATATGTTAATTTTATCAAAAATCTCAACAAATATGGACTATGACATATCAAATTAAACAGAATGAGATAAATAAACCAATTATGTGGTTAATAGTTCATGAAAGCGAACAATAAACTAAAAATATTCCATATATAATGTACCTTAGAATTATGTACATGGGAAGTGAAAATTATTTTAACAATACTTTTCCAATATTAACTTGGCAAGATATTTCCTAAGATGAAGGAAGTAAGTTAGTTCTTTGTTAACATTCAAACGGAACGGTCGATGCAGAATCGCGTTCTAAAATCGTATAATGGAGTGTAGTAGGTAAAGCCTAAAATCAGTGGAAAACGGGAGTTATATAAATTAACACTTTTCGAGTTAAAAACAATGAAATACTCTACGACAACGGTGTAAACGAACAATACACCACATAATACAAGTGATTTAAACCATTAAAACTACCTAATATTAATAATTCACTATACAACATATTAACGATTCTTCGCCACGAACAGACATAAAGTGAGCACCTCTAACAGAAAACAATTAACACCAGTAAACACTGAACACTCATCCAGGATACCTCAAACAACATAATAGACAGTATACACGATTTCGGAGATCCATAAAACAGTTAGAAAGGTGAATTTATTGTGAGATTTTCCAGCGACCATATATACGTATAACCTCATCAATTCAGCTAGCCGCCATGATGGTCCCGTGATGCACTACAACCTCCTAGACTGATCTCATAGCCTGCAGATTGGTTTGAAAAATCAAATATACTAAACATTATATATTATTCACAATTGTTAATTATTAATTATTAAGATTATTTTCTGTATATGTTATACTTTCTAGGCCTGCCCTTCTCTGACTATATAAAATAATCGTTGAAAGAACCTTTTTTTTTAAGACTATATAAAAAATTAACCTGTAATCACATATCGATATATCCCTGTGACGGAGTCTAACAATTGCTCTACATCGATTTGACATAGATTTTTATAATTTATTGTTAATAAATCAATTTATTTCAACTATTTGGATTGCAAAATTATTTCACATTTTAATTTAAGGGTTTAATTAACTACAAGACTTCCTGGAAGACGAGAAATATTAACTAAAAGTGAGATGCTGGAGCAGCGCTGAAAATCATTAATCGATTGCTGAAAGGAGATAATCTGATTAACTCCAGATTTTGTTAAGATCTACCAGAAGTGCAAATTAAACCAAAATAACCTCACAGAATTTTGAATTTTTAAACAAAACACAAAACCAGGATTAATTCTAAAAATTAACCATAACAAACAAACATAACATTTTTTTTTACAAAATTTTTTTTTTAAATACAATTTTTTTTTCTTTTATTCAAGGTACCGTTACAAATTGTCGTCCAACTAGAGGGCTTAATTGTTTAAGCTTGGCAGCGATTATATCATAGAAAAGGAGGCAAAATGCAAAGACGAGCTACTTCTAAGAATAGGGCGGCAGAGGCCGAAAAGGAAGTGGACATGGGGGATAAGGAGGCAACACCCGTGGAGGATCTAGAAGTGCTAGTAACCCCGGTGAAACAAAAACAACCCGCACCACCAGAGGAACAACCCGAAGTACCCACTCAAACAGGGGGCGTCCACGTCCAAGATAAGGAAATAGAAAGGTCTAAGACCACCGAAGAAAGTAAAATGGACAAATTGATGGAAATGTTCCTACAAATGGGTCAAGATTTAAGGAAGGACATGGAAGAAAATAGCAAGTAGATGGAGAAGAAGATGGATTCCACACAGGAAGAAAACAAATCAACCAGTAAGAAGATGGAAGAGAAAATGGAAGAAAATAGTAAGAAATTGAGTCAAGATTTGAAGAAAGACAACCTCTCCTTAAATGAAAAATTAGAAGATTTGAAGGAAGACAACCGATCCACAAAGGAAGAATTGGGCCGTAAGATTGAAAATACCAACAAGAGGATTGAGGAAACCAGCAAGAAAATGGAAGAGAAGATGGAAGAAACCAGCAAGGAAATGAAAGAGGACAATAGATCTTTGAGTCAGAAAATTGACGAAACTAACCAGAAAATGGAGAACAACAACCAACAATTAAAGGAAAAGTTGGAGGAAAATAATCAGAAAATAGAGGAGAAAATGGACGAGAATAATCAACGATTAAGAGAAGAACTAAGGGAAGTCAACCAGGAGAGCATGAAAAAGGTAGACGAGAGAATCGAGTTAGCGAAGGAAGAGCTGAATAGAAAAATAAACGACACTAAGAAATCCATAGTCAAAAAGTTGGAACAAGAGGTAGTTGTTGTAAACCAACAGATCAGGGAAGTGGACGAAAGATGTCGTCAGACGGAGTGTGAAGTACTGGAAGTCAGGGAGGTAATCGATAAAGAAATTACCCAGGTCAAGGAACACCAGAAAATTAAATGGGATGAAAACCAAAAAGAAACGCAGATGGAAATCAATAAGGTGCGAACCCATGTCACAGAAAGATGCGACGGTATGGCAGCAGCTATGACTAATATCAAAGGACAAGTGCGACAGAGCCAAGAAGAAATGGAGGTAATCAGAAACCGGCCGACTGGCTACAATAATTTCCCCATGTCTGAACATAGAGAATGGCTAAACTTCAGACAATATATACGAAAGCCAATGGAGTTCTTGGCCCAAATTGAAGAATACATGGACAAACATAGAGGAAACAGATGGGTCCAAAACCGAGAACTTTTAGATGAGTCGTTTCGGGAAATGAGCGATCATTGGTGGATGGCCAACCGAAGTGACATAGAGAACTACCAGCAATTTAAAAGCCTCTTCAAGGCAAAGTATTGGTCTGAAACGACCCAAAACCTAATACGTGACAACATATGCCACGACCACTATAAACAACAAGTGGGTAGCTCCATGACAGCGTATTTCCTCGGCAAGGTATGTATGGCCAAACATTTGGAACCGGCCATACTTGAGGAATGCCTAATCAACAAACTCTCGTATCATTATGACGAGGAAGTGATTCGAGCGAGGAGAGGCAGCCAAATTAAGACCATACAGGCCATGACCGAACTCCTCGAGAATTACGAAAATGAAGAATACTACCGACAAAGCCGGAGAAGAAACGATCGGCCCGAACCTAGGACGTATCAAAATAACAACCATGGTACGACCAACACCAACACGGGATACCAAGGAAGCCGAGCATACCTACAGACCAACAAATATAACAACAATAATAATAGTAATAATAATAACACGGTTCAAAATAAGACGAACCATAATCGACCCAATAATGGTTATCAGGGTAACCGAAACCAATACCCTCCAAACCCTAATAGTCAGAGAAGCCCCAATTATAATAACGATCGTTACTATAATAATAATAATCGTGGTAGTCCACCGAATAGTAACCCCAATAATAATAGGTTTTCTCGACCGCGAGTAAATTTCATCAGAGGAAGATGGTCGCCAACGGAGGTACTACCACCAGAGAAGAAACAGCTATCACGAATACGAAGATAGGCGGAGGAGCCGAGAACGTGGTCAACCAAGGTACTATCCTGCGAGACGGAGTACCAGTTTAGATAACACCGAACGGCTGACCAACAGCGAACGACCGGTAGATCCTCGAACAGAGCGGCAGGGACCCACTCTAGGTATCCCGAATGATGCGTCTACCAGCGCTACACACCATAACAATGATGTAGAGCCTTTAAACGGGAGGAGGCAGTAATAAATCACCGGAACCCGTTGCTGCTCCTAAACACTGGGTATTATAATGAGTTGACAAATAAAAATAAAAATAATCGTATCACTATAATCGGTTGTAACTACCTGAAGAACATCCGACATGAATTATTGGAAGAGGACGATAATAGTCCCACCAATAACACTAATAATGAAATAATACACATAAATGCGGAGGTACAAGGAATCCCCGCCAATTTAATGATCGATACTGGTTCCAATGTATCCATAATAAGTACAACTGAGTTGGAAAGAATACAGAGAGAATGCGGAAGAACATTACCGACGTTGCCGTTAAACAATATTATTTTGTTAGGTGCAACCGGCCGACAAAATAAGACAATACGAAGGCAAGTCTCCACCAGTGTGAGGAGCTGCGGTATAGCTATCGAAATGGAATTCTTGGTGGCGAGCGGGCTGCCATTTAATATATTGGTCGGGTGTGATATGCTCAGGCGGAACTCCGCCATAATTGATTTGCGAACAGAGAAATTGTCACTATTTACAAACGGACACACTTGGACGGCTAACTTGGTTGGTAGCGACCGAGTAATTCCTAATAATATCCACCAACAGATTCGTAAGATCAATTATATACCTCCAACTTCTATTATTGAACAGAAAATAGACGATAACGCTAATGAGGACTTATGGTCCCAAAAAATCCAGGAAATCAGGGATTTCCGGAGCGGTATAACTGGAGAAAGATTGGAACCACACCAAGCAAACAAGTTAATTAAAATATACGAACAGTATAAATCAGTATTTTCTGACGAGCCCGGTAAAGTAAAAAACTTCCAGTGTACTCTACAGTTCCGAGACACAGTGGACTTTAACCGGAAGTCTTACACCATCGCACAATCACGAAAGAAAGCAGTAAGAGCTGAAATAACAAAGATGATTAACCGTGACATTATAGAGAGTAGCCAATCCCCATACACAAGTCCTATCGTGGCTATTCCTAAGAAAAACGGACAAGTCCGTTTGTGCCTAGATTCGCGGGAGATTAATAAAATGATTATTAATGACAAGACTTCGCCCGGTGAGATTGAAGAGATTTTGAAACGGTTCCACAGTACCAAGTACTTTAGTACCTGGGACACGGTGTGCGGCTACTGGCAGGTGGAATTACATCCACAGAGTCGCCAGTATCTGGCCTTTATATTCGAAGGGCGGAACTACCAGTTTAAGAGATTGCCCTTCGGACTGGTGAATTCAGTCGCAGTCTTTGTACACTGCATGGACCAGATACTTGGCCAGGAAGCACTACAGTTCACCACCGTGTACGTTGATGACTTGCTAGTGTCCTCAGAAACTTGGGAGGAACACTGCTACCATGTGGAACACGTATTACGGAAATTAGCTGCGAATAACATCACGCTAAAGCTAGAGAAATCTCACTTCATAGCCAAGGAAATTCAATTCTTGGGATTTATATTGAACGACCAAGGAATCTCACCGTCGGCTGAAAAAGTAGAAGCGATTCAAAACTTTCCAACACCTAAGAATCGAAGGCAATTACAGTCATTCCTGGGACTCTGTAATTACTACCGCTAGTTCCAGGAAAAGTATTCTGAGTTGACCGCACGATTTCAGCCGCAACTGTCATCCAAGAATAAATGGATATGGCGTATAGAACAGAATAAGACATTAACACTGATTAAACAGAAATTTCTGGAACCAATAATACTTCGCCATCCAGATTTCAGCAAACCGTTCTACCTGAAGCGACATCAGCCTCGGCACAACATTGTATCAAGAGGATGAGGAGGGCGAACATCTCGTGATTTGCTTTGCCAGTAGAGCACTAAATCAGTGCGAGAAGAATTATCACGTCACGGAAAAAGAGTTGTTAAGTGTAGTGTTCGCGTGTGGAAAATTCCGCACATACATCCTTGGTTACCCCGTTACCGTCCGGACAGACCATAAGTCCATATCGTTCTTAAGGAGATGTAAACTAAGTCACGGAAGGTTGACACGGTGGATACTGTTACTACAAGAGTATGATCTTAAGTGGGAGTACATCCCCGGAAAGAAGAATGTCGTCGCGGACGTGTTGTCTCGAATAGACATTAATAAACAAACGTTCGAGGGAGAAAAGGAAAGTATACTTAAAGTATACCACATTCTGAGTAACAGCGCCGATCTAGAATCATTATTGGAAAACCTGAGCACACACCAACAAGCAGACCCGAAGTTACAATCCATTAAGACAAGATTGGAAGCAGGGGACGAAACTATCGCCCAATATTATAAAATACACCACGATATACTGTTTATACAACCATCTCTGAAGAAGGAGAAATGGAAAGTTATTATTCCAACCCATATCGAAAAGGAGATAGTGAATAACTATCATATTCGATATGGGCATATGGGCGCCTTAAAGGTGATAAAGGCCCTGGAAGAGAGCTGCCACCTTAAAGATATTAATCGGAAGGTCCGAAAATATATAAAAAGTTGCCGCATTTGTCAACTCGTGAAATCAAATAACGAGAAAAAGGAAGGGCAAATGATTCCAATAACATCTCAAGCGAAGCTAGAAAAAGTATCTCTGGACATCTGCGGGCCATTTCCCCGCAGTGGGGGTCGACACAGGTACAAGTATCTAGTAATCGTGATGGACCATTTCACGAAGTTCATCAAGCTATACCCAGCGAATCGGGCGACTACAAATAAAATTCTCGATATCTTAACCAGCCAGTACTTCCCAGACGTCGGAAAACCAGTTTCGATCATCACCGACCACGGAACCCAGTTCAAGGGGAAAAAATGGCGGGATACACTCGCGAGAGGTTGGACGAATACTACGGATGTATTGCCACGATCAACAGAGGAGATGGCAAGAATATTTAGAGGCCACAGAAGAATTCCTCAACCTGGCATACCACCCACCAATAGGAATTACCCCATACTCCGCCATGTACGAAAGACAACCCCCAAGGGAGATCGAAGAAAAAGTGGAATTCCCGAGGGAAAATAAATATATTTTTTATAAAATTAAATTTTATAACAAGGTGGCCGAAGACCAGGAGAAACGGCGGATTAAATATAATAAAAGTATGGGTAAAATAATTACCTATACCATTGGTGAAAAGGTTTTATTAAAAAATAGGGAGTTACCAAGTTCACTGGAAGGGATAACTAAGAAATTATTACTCTTATACACTGGACCCTATATAGTCTCCAAAGACAAAATTAATAACACCTATGAAATTAAGGAGATGGGTTCTGGTAAAATTAAGGGTGTCTATAACCAGGCATCCATGAAGAAATATCATGAAGAGTGAAAATTCAAAAACAGTGTAAGATCAACTTACTACCAATTATTTGAAAGAAACATTTTGGAAATAATATAAAAAGAGAGAATTTTGAAAATCATGAAAATTCAAAAATATGGTAAGATCACCTTACAAACCAATTACTTATAAAACACTTTAAGGAACAAAAAGAAAAGAATTTTTGAATAAATCATGAAAATTCTAAAATATTGTAAGATCACTTTACAAACCAGTTATTTATAAAAACTTTATGGAAATATAGAAAGAAAGAATTTTGAATATTGATAAACCATATAAATTCCAAAAACAGTGTAAAAACAATTTACTACAAACAATTTGAAAGAAACCATTTGAGAAAATAAAAAGAGAAGAATTTTGAGAGGTTGAACACCTACAAAATTAAAAAATTAAGTAAGAGCACCTTACTACGATCTAGAAATGAAAAAACTATGGTGAAATAAAAAGAAGAGAATTAATACCATATCTATGGTACTAATACAATATATTTACCATATTTATAGAAGATCGTTATGAGATATATCAAAGAAACAGAATTTAGAATTAAACCAAGTAATTCTGAAAGAGTATGATAATGTCTAATTTCAATAAATAAAGTGTAAAAAACCTTCAATAAAGTGATACAAAAGGGAATAAAAATCAGTGATACGATTTGATTGATTAAATATGATTAAATACAGAAACTTGTGTGGAAATATAAAATAATAAAACTTTGAAGTGGTATAAGGAGAAAAAATGACCTCATTCAAAAATTAATTAAAACATTAATTCAAAGAAATAAAAAACAAGAGAGGAGTAATTTAAGAATAAAATCAAAGATATGATGTAATTAAACAAATCAATAATGAAATGATCATGAATTAAATGTCAATTGTAATAACGACAATTATAAGAAAGTTCTAGAACATGGAACAAGTGGAACTAATAAAAACAGAGAAACAAACCAAAAATGTCATAAAATATATGCTACTATAAACCAAAGCAGATTGTAATAAAAAACCAGAAAGGAAGAAAGCATTAATAACCAAAAACTTTATATGATAAGAAAATTTGAAAATTATACTAATAGAAGAGCTTCCCACCATGATATCAATGGAAATAACCATCAAGTTAAAGAGTCAGAAGAACAACTGAGATAGGAATATTAAAATCTCTGACCATTATAAGAAGTGAAGTATCCAAAGATATTTTTTAAATAGTAACAAAAGTGTACTATTCTGATGTATTTTTTTTTTTATAACTGTCTGTAGATAATTCCAGCAGTATTAATGTGTTTTTTGAGCAGAGATGATTTGCCTCTGTACTCAAATAAGAAGTGAAGTATTGGACAGCAGAGGAAGTAGCGTACAGTGCCTCTCTGAACTGAACCAGCTCACATGTTAGGGAAAGATAGGGAGGAAATATCCCAAGGAGAAAATACTAAGAAGAAATATGAAAATAAAATAATAAATATGAAACTCGGATGACTATTACTATCAAGGAAGATCAAGTAAGAAGGAGAAAGATGTAAGCTCAAATATGTATAAGAAAATTTTTAGAAATGGAAGAAAGTCAAGAATAATAAAAAACTATAATAATTATCATAGTAATTGTTTTAGACAAACCAAGTATAGTCTGAAAAAATCACTTCTGGAGAAGGGCAATCTGTAGCATGACAGATATTCCACCAATAATTAATTCAAATAAGATCATAAAAATAATTAAATTACATATACTCAAAGAATGTCAATTAAATTCAATTACACTTCAAAGGAAAACACCAGTATAAAAGAAAAACAATAATTAAATAATAAAAATGCGACCATAAAAGTCAAAGAAAATAAATTAAAGGAAACTCATATTAAAAAATCAGGAGATTACCCAGGAGGTTAGGAGCAGGTGATAAAGAAAATACCCCAAACACAAGAAGAAACAAGAAGAGGAAGATTAGTATCAGGTGATAAACAAGAGATCACGAAATCAAGAAAGAAGAGTAAAGTTAGTATCAGATGATAAAGAAGATACTCCAAACCCAAGAAGGAAGAAGAAATTTAAAAGCAGATAATAAAGAAGATACTCCGAACCAACCATCGGACAAGATAACACTGAGTACCTTGGTGTACCCAAGAATGAACACAAGAAGGAAGACGAGAAGAAAGGAAGAAATAGGATGAAAGAACCACAATAAAAACCTATTATTAACTACCATTAACCCCAAACCAAATGATACCATTAAAGAAAGTATAACACCCCACCCCACCTTATGAAATTGTAATTATTTATAAACAAAAGTATTGTGTAGTATGATAAGAAGTGCACCAACTAAAGTTATTAAATGATAAAAAATAAACAAATCTTCACAGCCCATTATGACTAAAGGTCTGGTCTGAGAATAATAAAACTCAAATATAAGTCAGAACCAACAGTGAATGTGTACTAGTGGAAGTGTTTTTAAATGTAATAAACTTCAAGTTGTAGTGTATCTATAACTTAAACAATGTGCTATAAAATAACTTTTATATTTTATAATTAACAAATAATGAAATATTAAAATGGAAAATATTTCCAATATTTCATTAAATAAGGTCACTTTGTTATCTCAAGACATTCAAAGGAATGCCAATAATAAAGAAAGTATGTGAGGGAAATGTTTACTGTACAAAGGGATGTTAGGTAATAATAGTGTAATCAGAAAGGACTGATAATAGATTAAGTTTTAATAGAGTTAAGAAGTTTAAATGGCTGATATTGTTCAAAGCCATGAACTCCATTTTTTAAAAGAGTTCTAATAGAATAAGGTACCTATATGTTTAGAGTAAGATGTTTTAGTCATATAACAGCATACATACTAATTAAAATGTTTAAGTATGGATGCTGTATTAATTTATAAAATGTGTTAGATGTAGTTCAAAACAGTTTAAGCAAACATGTCTAACTTTAAAGACTGCAGATTAATGTTAATTATTATTTTTGTAACAGTAGCATGAATTAGATGCTACACATATCAATAATTATGTAAACAATTTTATTTCATGTTGTGTTAACTTTTAAGAGTCAGAGGAGGTGTAGAATTAAATTTATTTGAAAAAACCATATATGTAAAATACTAAACTCTAGGCCAAATAATGAATTCACAAAAATTAATATAAACCAGTTAATTCACCAATGAACCATGTAAACTAACAAGATTTATGTAAGGTAGGTCAATTAACAACTACTGTAAATGATCCTATGATTTAAAAGAGTAATATAGAAAAATATCTTAAATTATTGAAAATTTTTGAAATGTAATAATTAAATATTTCAGAGGAGAAATAGTAAATTAATAAATTATCACTAAAAGACAGTTCAAATGTTAAATTTATAATGGATTAAGGAAAGGGAAAGATTTGTGACCATTTGAAATTTATTATAATTATATTAATAACACTTACAATGGCAGTAATTGTGTACAAGAACGGAAACAGGTTTTTTGGGCCTAGATTTCCAAAAAGACAGAAATATGTTAATTTTATCAAAAATCTCAACAAATATGGACTATGACATATCAAATTAAACAGAATGAGATAAATAAACCAATTATGTGGTTAATAGTTCATGAAAGCGAACAATAAACTAAAAATATTCCATATATAATGTACCTTAGAATTATGTACATGGGAAGTGAAAATTATTTTAACAATACTTTTCCAATATTAACTTGGCAAGATATTTCCTAAGATGAAGGAAGTAAGTTAGTTCTTTGTTAACATTCAAACGGAACGGTCGATGCAGAATCGCGTTCTAAAATCGTATAATGGAGTGTAGTAGGTAAAGCCTAAAATCAGTGGAAAACGGGAGTTATATAAATTAACACTTTTCGAGTTAAAAACAATGAAATACTCTACGACAACGGTGTAAACGAACAATACACCACATAATACAAGTGATTTAAACCATTAAAACTACCTAATATTAATAATTCACTATACAACACATTAACGATTCTTCGCCACGAACAGACATAAAGTGAGCACCTCTAACAGAAAACAATTAACACCAGTGAACACTGAACACTCATCCAGGATACCTCAAACAACATAATAGACAGTATACACGATTTCGGAGAACCATAAAACAGTTAGAAAGGTGAATTTATTGTGAGATTTTCCAGCGACCATATATACGTATAACCTCATCAATTCAGCTAGCCGCCATGATGGTCCCGTGATGCACTACAACCTCCTAGACTGATCTCATAGCCTGCAGATTGGTTTGAAAAATCAAATATACTAAACATTATATATTATTCACAATTGTTAATTATTAATTATTAAGATTATTTTCTGTATATGTTATACTTTCTAGGCCTGCCCTTCTCTGACTATATAAAATAATCGTTGAAAGAACCTTTTTTTTTAAGACTATATAAAAAATTAACCTGTAATCACATATCGATATATCCCTGTGACGGAGTCTAACAATTGCTCTACATCGATTTGACATAGATTTTTATAATTTATTGTTAATAAATCAATTTATTTCAACTATTTGGATTGTAAAATTATTTCACATTTTAATTTAAGGGTTTAATTAACTACAAGACTTCCTGGAAGACGAGAAATATTAACTAAAAGTGAGATACTGGAGCAGCGCTGAAAATCATTAATCGATTGCTGAAAGGAGATAATCTGATTAACTCCAGATTTTGTTAAGATCTACCAGAAGTGCAAATTAAACCAAAATAACCTCACAGAATTTTGAATTTTTAAACAAAACACAAAACCAGGATTAATTCTAAAAATTAACCATAACAAACAAACATAACATTTTTTTTTACAAAATTTTTTTTTTAAATACAATTTTTTTTTCTTTTATTCAAGGTACCGTTACAAATTGTCGTCCAACTAGAGGGCTTAATTGTTTAAGCTTGGCAGCGATTATATCATAGAAAAGGAGGCAAAATGCAAAGACGAGCTACTTCTAAGAATAGGGCGGCAGAGGCCGAAAAGGAAGTGGACATGGGGGATAAGGAGGCAACACCCGTGGAGGATCTAGAAGTGCTAGTAACCCCGGTGAAACAAAAACAACCCGCACCACCAGAGGAACAACCCGAAGTACCCACTCAAACAGGGGGCGTCCACGTCCAAGATAAGGAAATAGAAAGGTCTAAGACCACCGAAGAAAGTAAAATGGACAAATTGATGGAAATGTTCCTACAAATGGGTCAAGATTTAAGGAAGGACATGGAAGAAAATAGCAAGTAGATGGAGAAGAAGATGGATTCCACACAGGAAGAAAACAAATCAACCAGTAAGAAGATGGAAGAGAAAATGGAAGAAAATAGTAAGAAATTGAGTCAAGATTTGAAGAAAGACAACCTCTCCTTAAATGAAAAATTAGAAGATTTGAAGGAAGACAACCGATCCACAAAGGAAGAATTGGGCCGTAAGATTGAAAATACCAACAAGAGGATTGAGGAAACCAGCAAGAAAATGGAAGAGAAGATGGAAGAGACCAGCAAGGAAATGAAAGAGGACAATAGATCTTTGAGTCAGAAAATTGACGAAACTAACCAGAAAATGGAGAACAACAACCAACAATTAAAGGAAAAGTTGGAGGAAAATAATCAGAAAATAGAGGAGAAAATGGACGAGAATAATCAACGATTAAGAGAAGAACTAAGGGAAGTCAACCAGGAGAGCATGAAAAAGGTAGACGAGAGAATCGAGTTAGCGAAGGAAGAGCTGAATAGAAAAATAAACGACACTAAGAAATCCATAGTCAAAAAGTTGGAACAAGAGGTAGTTGTTGTAAACCAACAGATCAGGGAAGTGGACGAAAGATGTCGTCAGACGGAGTGTGAAGTACTGGAAGTCAGGGAGGTAATCGATAAAGAAATTACCCAGGTCAAGGAACACCAGAAAATTAAATGGGATGAAAACCAAAAAGAAACGCAGATGGAAATCAATAAGGTGCGAACCCATGTCACAGAAAGATGCGACGGTATGGCAGCAGCTATGACTAATATCAAAGGACAAGTGCGACAGAGCCAAGAAGAAATGGAGGTAATCAGAAACCGGCCGACTGGCTACAATAATTTCCCCATGTCTGAACATAGAGAATGGCTAAACTTCAGACAATATAAACGAAAGCCAATGGAGTTCTTGGCCCAAATTGAAGAATACATGGACAAACATAGAGGAAACAGATGGGTCCAAAACCGAGAACTTTTAGATGAGTCGTTTCGGGAAATGAGCGATCATTGGTGGATGGCCAACCGAAGTGACATAGAGAACTACCAGCAATTTAAAAGCCTCTTCAAGGCAAAGTATTGGTCTGAAACGACCCAAAACCTAATACGTGACAACATATGCCACGACCACTATAAACAACAAGTGGGTAGCTCCATGACGGCGTATTTCCTCGGCAAGGTATGTATGGCCAAACATTTGGAACCGGCCATACTTGAGGAATGCCTAATCAACAAACTCTCGTATCATTATGACGAGGAAGTGATTCGAGCGAGGAGAGGCAGCCAAATTAAGACCATACAGGCCATGACCGAACTCCTCGAGAATTACGAAAATGAAGAATACTACCGACAAAGCCGGAGAAGAAACGATCGGCCCGAACCTAGGACGTATCAAAATAACAACCATGGTACGACCAACACCAACACGGGATACCAAGGAAGCCGAGCATACCCACAGACCAACAAATATAACAACAATAATAATAGTAATAATAATAACACGGTTCAAAATAATACGAACCATAATCGACCCAATAATGGTTATCAGGGTAACCGAAACCAATACCCTCCAAACCCTAATAGTCAGAGAAGCCCCAATTATAATAACGATCGTTACTATAATAATACTAATCGTGGTAGTCCACCGAATAGTAACCCCAATAATAATAGGTTTTCTCGACCGCGAGTAAATTTCATCAGAGGAAGATGGTCGCCAACGGAGGTACTACCACCAGAGAAGAAACAGCTATCACGAATACGAAGATAGGCGGAGGAGCCGAGAACGTGGTCAACCAAGGTACTATCCTGCGAGACGGAGTACCAGTTTAGATAACACCGAACGGCTGACCAACAGCGAACGACCGGTAGATCCTCGAACAGAGCGGCAGGGACCCACTCTAGGTATCCCGAATGATGCGTCGACCAGCGCTACACACCATAACAATGATGTAGAGCCTTTAAACGGAAGGAGGCAGTAATAAATCACCGGAACCCGTTGCTGCTCCTAAACACTGGGTATTATAATGAGTTGACAAATAAAAATAAAAATAATCGTATCACTATAATCGGTTGTAACTACCTGAAGAACATCCGACATGAATTATTGGAAGAGGACGATAATAGTCCCACCAATAACACTAATAATGAAATAATACACATAAATGCGGAGGTACAAGGAATCCCCGCCAATTTAATGATCGATACTGGTTCCAATGTATCCATAATAAGTACAACTGAGTTGGAAAGAATACAGAGAGAATGCGGAAGAACATTACCGACGTTGCCGTTAAACAATATTATTTTGTTAGGTGCAACCGGCCGACAAAATAAGACAATACGAAGGCAAGTCTCCACCAGTGTGAGGAGCTGCGGTATAGCTATCGAAATGGAATTCTTGGTGGCGAGCGGGCTGCCATTTAATATATTGGTCGGGTGTGATATGCTCAGGCGGAACTCCGCCATAATTGATTTGCGAACAGAGAAATTGTCACTATTTACAAACGGACACACTTGGACGGCTAACTTGGTTGGTAGCGACCGAGTAATTCCTAATAATATCCACCAACAGATTCGTAAGATCAATTATATACCTCCAACTTCTATTATTGAACAGAAAATAGACGATAACGCTAATGAGGACTTATGGTCCCAAAAAATCCAGGAAATCAGGGATTTCCGGAGCGGTATAACTGGAGAAAGATTGGAACCACACCAAGCAAACAAGTTAATTAAAATATACGAACAGTATAAATCAGTATTTTCTGACGAGCCCGGTAAAGTAAAAAACTTCCAGTGTACTCTACAGTTCCGAGACACAGTGGACTTTAACCGGAAGTCTTACCCCATCGCACAATCACGAAAGAAAGCAGTAAGAGCTGAAATAACAAAGATGATTAACCGTGACATTATAGAGAGTAGCCAATCCCCATACACAAGTCCTATCGTGGCTATTCCTAAGAAAAACGGACAAGTCCGTTTGTGCCTAGATGCGCGGGAGATTAATAAAATGATTGTTAATGACAAGACTTCGCCCGGTGAGATTGAAGAGATTTTGAAACGGTTCCACAGTACCAAGTACTTTAGTACCTGGGACACGGTGTGCGGCTACTGGCAGGTGGAATTACATCCACAGAGTCGCCAGTATCTGGCCTTTATATTCGAAGGGCGGAACTACCAGTTTAAGAGATTGCCCTTCGGACTGGTGAATTCAGTCGCAGTCTTTGTACACTGCATGGACCAGATACTTGGCCAGGAAGCACTACAGTTCACCACCGTGTACGTTGATGACTTGCTAGTGTCCTCAGAAACTTGGGAGGAACACTGCTACCATGTGGAACACGTATTACGGAAATTAGCTGCGAATAACATCACGCTAAAGCTAGAGAAATCTCACTTCATAGCCAAAGAAATTCAATTCTTGGGATTTATATTGAACGACCAAGGAATCTCACCGTCGGCTGAAAAAGTAGAAGCGATTCAAAACTTTCCAACACCTAAGAATCGAAGGCAATTACAGTCATTCCTGGGACTCTGTAATTACTACCGCTAGTTCCAGGAAAAGTATTCTGAGTTGACCGCACGATTTCATCCGCAACTGTCATCCAAGAATAAATGGATATGGCGTATAGAACAGAATAAGACATTAACACTGATTAAACAGAAATTTCTGGAACCAATAATACTTCGCCATCCAGATTTCAGCAAACCGTTCTACCTGAAGCGACATCAGCCTCGGCACAACATTGTATCAAGAGGATGAGGAGGGCGAACATCTCGTGATTTGCTTTGCCAGTAGAGCACTAAATCAGTGCGAGAAGAATTATCACGTCACGGAAAAAGAGTTGTTAAGTGTAGTGTTCGCGTGTGGAAAATTCCGCACATACATCCTTGGTTACCCCGTTACCGTCCGGACAGACCATAAGTCCATATCGTTCTTAAGGAGATGTAAACTAAGTCACGGAAGGTTGACACGGTGGATACTGTTACTACAAGAGTATGATCTTAAGTGGGAGTACATCCCCGGAAAGAAGAATGTCGTCGCGGACGTGTTGTCTCGAATAGACATTAATAAACAAACGTTCGAGGGAGAAAAGGAAAGTATACTTAAAGTATACCACATTCTGAGTAACAGCGCCGATCTAGAATCATTATTGGAAAACCTGAGCACACACCAACAAGCAGACCCGAAGTTACAATCCATTAAGACAAGATTGGAAGCAGGGGACGAAACTATCGCCCAATATTATAAAATACACCACGATATACTGTTTATACAACCATCTCTGAAGAAGGAGAAATGGAAAGTTATTATTCCAACCCATATCGAAAAGGAGATAGTGAATAACTATCATATTCGATATGGGCATATGGGCGCCTTAAAGGTGATAAAGGCCCTGGAAGAGAGCTGCCACCTTAAAGATATTAATCGGAAGGTACGAAAATATATAAAAAGTTGCCGCATTTTGTCAACTCGTGAAATCAAATAACGAGAAAAAGGAAGGGCAAATGATTCCAATAACATCTCAAGCGAAGCTAGAAAAAGTATTTCTGGACATCTGCGGGCCATTTCCCCGCAGTGGGGGTCGACACAGGTACAAGTATCTAGTAATCGTGATGGACCATTTCACGAAGTTCATCAAGCTATACCCAGCGAATCGGGCGACTACAAATAAAATTCTCGATATCTTAACCAGCCAGTACTTCCCAGACGTCGGAAAACCAGTTTCGATCATCACCGACCACGGAACCCAGTTCAAGGGGAAAAAATGGCGGGATACACTTGCGAGAGGTGGGGCGAATATTACGGATGTATTGCCACGATCAACAGAGGAGGTGGCAAGAATATTTAGAGGCCACAGAAGAATTCCTCAACCTGGCATACCACCCACCAATAGGAATTACCCCATACTCCGCCATGTACGAAAGACAACCCCCAAGGGAGATCGAAGAAATAGTGGAATTCCCGAGGGAAAATAAATATATTTTTGATAAAATTAAATTTTATAACAAGGTGGCCGAAGACCAGGAGAAACGGCGGATTAAATATAATAAAAGTATGGGTAAAATAATTACCTATACCATTGGTGAAAAGGTTTTATTAAAAAATAGGGAGTTACCAAGTTCACTGGAAGGGATAACTAAGAAATTATTACTCTTATACACTGGACCCTATATAGTCTCCAAAGACAAAAATAATAACACCTATGAAATTAAGGAGATGGGTTCTGGTAAAATTAAGGGTGTCTATAACCAGGCATCCATGAAGAAATATCATGAAGAGTGAAAATTCAAAAACAGTGTAAGATCAACTTACTACCAATTATTTGAAAGAAACATTTTGGAAATAATATAAAAAGAGAGAATTTTGAAAATCATGAAAATTCAAAAATATGGTAAGATCACCTTACAAACCAATTACTTATAAAACACTTTAAGGAACAAAAAGAAAAGAATTTTTGAATAAATCATGAAAATTCTAAAATATTGTAAGATCACTTTACAAACCAGTTATTTATAAAAACTTTATGGAAATATAGAAAGAAAGAATTTTGAATATTGATAAACCATATAAATTCCAAAAACAGTGTAAAAACAATTTACTACAAACAATTTGAAAGAAACCATTTGAGAAAATAAAAAGAGAAGAATTTTGAGAGGTTGAACACCTACAAAATTAAAAAATTAAGTAAGAGCACCTTACTACGATCTAGAAATGAAAAAACTATGGTGAAATAAAAAGAAGAGAATTAATACCATATCTATGGTACTAATACAATATATTTACCATATTTATAGAAGATCGTTATGAGATATATCAAAGAAACAGAATTTAGAATTAAACCAAGTAATTCTGAAAGAGTATGATAATGTCTAATTTCAATAAATAAAGTGTAAAAAACCTTCAATAAAGTGATACAAAAGGGAATAAAAATCAGTGATACGATTTGATTGATTAAATATGATTAAATACAGAAACTTGTGTGGAAATATAAAATAATAAAACTTTGAAGTGGTATAAGGAGAAAAAATGACCTCATTCAAAAATTAATTAAAACATTAATTCGAAGAAATAAAAAACAAGAGAGGAGTAATTTAAGAATAAAATCAAAGATATGATGTAATTAAACAAATCAATAATGAAATGATCATGAATTAAATGTCAATTGTAATAACGACAATTATAAGAAAGTTCTAGAACATGGAACAAGTGGAACTAATAAAAACAGAGAAACAAACCAAAAATGTCATAAAATATATGCTACTATAAACCAAAGCAGATTGTAATAAAAAACCAGAAAGGAAGAAAGCATTAATAACCAAAAACTTTATATGATAAGAAAATTTGAAAATTATACTAATAGAAGAGCTTCCCACCATGATATCAATGGAAATAACCATCAAGTTAAAGAGTCAGAAGAACAACTGAGATAGGAATATTAAAATCTCTGACCATTATAAGAAGTGAAGTATCCAAAGATATTTTTTAAATAGTAACAAAAGTGTACTATTCTGATGTATTTTTTTTTTATAACTGTCTGTAGATAATTCCAGCAGTATTAATGTGTTTTTTGAGCAGAGATGATTTGCCTCTGTACTCAAATAAGAAGTGAAGTATTGGACAGCAGAGGAAGTAGCGTACAGTGCCTCTCTGAACTGAACCAGCTCACATGTTAGGGAAAGATAGGGAGGAAATATCCCAAGGAGAAAATACTAAGAAGAAATATGAAAATAAAATAATAAATATGAAACTCGGATGACTATTACTATCAAGGAAGATCAAGTAAGAAGGAGAAAGATGTAAGCTCAAATATGTATAAGAAAATTTTTAGAAATGAAAGAAAGTCAAGAATAATAAAAAACTATAAAAATTATCATAGTAATTGTTTTAGACAAACCAAGTATAGTCTGAAAAAATCATTTCTGGAGAAGGGCAATCTGTAGCATGACAGATATTCCACCAATAATTAATTCAAATAAGATCATAAAAATAATTAAATTACATATACTCAAAGAATGTCAATGAAATTCAATTACACTTCAAAGGAAAACACCAGTATAAAAGAAAAACAATAATTAAATAATAAAAATGCTACCATAAAAGTCAAAGAAAATAAATTAAAGGAAACTCATATTAAAATATCAGGAGATTACCCAGGAGGTTAGGAGCAGGTGATAAAGAAAATACCCCAAACACAAGAAGAAACAAGAAGAGGAAGATTAGTATCAGGTGATAAACAAGAGATCACGAAATCAAGAAAGAAGAGTAAAGTTAGTATCAGATAATAAAGAAGATACTCCAAACCCAAGAAGGAAGAAGAAATTTAAAAGCAGATAATAAAGAAGATACTCCGAACCAACCATCGGACAAGATAACACTGAGTACCTTGGTGTACCCAAGAATGAACACAAGAAGGAAGACGAGAAGAAAGGAAGAAATAGGATGAAAGAACCACAATAAAAACCTATTATTAACTACCATTAACCCCAAACCAAATGATACCATTAAAGAAAGTATAACACCCCACCCCACCTTATGAAATTGTAATTATTTATAAACAAAAGTATTGTGTAGTATGATAAGAAGTGCACCAACTAAAGTTATTAAATGATAAAAAATAAACAAATCTTCACAGCCCATTATGACTAAAGGTCTGGTCTGAGAATAATAAAACTCAAATATAAGTCAGAACCAACAGTGAATGTGTACTAGTGGAAGTGTTTTTAAATGTAATAAACTTCAAGTTGTAGTGTATCTATAACTTAAACAATGTGCTATAAAATAACTTTTATATTTTATAATTAACAAATAATGAAATATTAAAATGGAAAATATTTCCAATATTTCATTAAATAAGGTCACTTTGTTATCTCAAGACATTCAAAGGAATGCCAATAATAAAGAAAGTATGTGAGGGAAATGTTTACTGTACAAAGGGATGTTAGGTAATAATAGTGTAATCAGAAAGGACTGATAATAGATTAAGTTTTAATAGAGTTAAGAAGTTTAAATGGCTGATATTGTTCAAAGCCATGAACTCCATTTTTTAAAAGAGTTCTAATAGAATAAGGTACCTATATGTTTAGAGTAAGATGTTTTAGTCATATAACAGCATACATACTAATTAAAATGTTTAAGTATGGATGCTGTATTAATTTATAAAATGTGTTAGATGTAGTTCAAAACAGTTTAAGCAAACATGTCTAACTTTAAAGACTGCTGATTAATGTTAATTATTATTTTTGTAACAGTAGCATGAATTAGATGCTACACATATCAATAATTATGTAACCAATTTTATTTCATGTTGTGTTAACTTTTAAGAGTCAGAGGAGGTGTAGAATTAAATTTATTTGAAAAAACCATATATGTAAAATACTAAACTCTAGGCCAAATAATGAATTCACAAAAATTAATATAAACCAGTTAATTCACCAATGAACCATGTAAACTAACAAGATTTATGTAAGGTAGGTCAATTAACAACTACTGTAAATGATCCTATGATTTAAAAGAGTAATATAGAAAAATATCTTAAATTATTGAAAATTTTTGAAATGTAATAATTAAATATTTCAGAGGAGAAATAGTAAATTAATAAATTATCACTAAAAGACAGTTCAAATGTTAAATTTATAATAGATTAAGGAAAGGGAAAGATTTGTGACCATTTGAAATTTATTATAATTATATTAATAACACTTACAATGGCAGTAATTGTGTACAAGAACGGAAACAGGTTTTTTGGGCCTAGATTTCCAAAAAGACAGAAACATGTTAATTTTATCAAAAATCTCAACAAATATGGACTATGACATATCAAATTAAAGAGAATGAGATAAATAAACCAATTATGTGGTTAATAGTTCATGAAAGCGAACAATAAACTAAAAATATTCCATATATAATGTACCTTGGAATTATGTACATGGGAAGTGAAAATTATTTTAACAATACTTTTCCAATATTAACTTGGCAAGATATTTCCTAAGATGAAGGAAGTAAGTTAGTTCTTTGTTAACATTCAAACGGAACGGTCGATGCAGAATCGCGTTCTAAAATCGTATAATGGAGTGTAGTAGGTAAAGCCCGAACAATACACCACATAATACAAGTGATTTAAACCATTAAAACTACCTAATATTAATACTTCACTATACAACATATTAACGATTCTTCGCCACGAACAGACATAATGTGAACACCTCTAACAGAAAACAATTAACACCAGTGAACACTGAACACTCATCCAGGATACCTCAAACAACATAATAGACAGTATACACGATTTCGGAGATCCATAAAACAGTTAGAAATGTGAATTTATTGTGAGATTTTCCAGCGACCATATATACGTATAACCTCATAAATTCAGCTAGCCGCCATGATGGTCCCGAGATGCACTACAACCTCCTAGACTGATCTCATAGCCTGCAGATTGGTTTGAAAAATCAAATATACTAAACATTATATATTATTCACAATTGTTAATTATTAATTATTAAGATTATTTTCTGTATATGTTATACTTTCTAGGCCTGCCCTTCTCTGACTATATAAAATAATCGTTGAAAGAACCTTTTTTTTTAAGACTATATAAAAATTTTAACATGTAATCACGTATCGATATATCCCTGTGACGTAGTCTAACAATTGCTCTACATCGATTTGACATCGATTTTTATAATTTATTGTTAATAAATCAATTTATTTCAACTATTTGGATTGTAAAATTATTTCACATTTTAATTTAAGGGTTTAATTAACTACAAGACTTCCTGGAAGACGAGAAATATTCACTAAAAGTGAGATACTGGAGCAGCGCTGAAAATCATTAATCGATTGCTGAAAGGAGATAATCTGATTAACTCCAGATTTTGTTAAGATCTACCAGAAGTGCAAATTAAACCAAAATAACCTCACAGAATTTTGAATTTTTAAACAAAACACAAAACCAGGATTAATTCTAAAAATTAACCATAACAAACAAACATAACATTTTTTTTTTACAAAATTTTTTTTTAAATAAAATTTTTTTTTCTTTTATTCAAGGTACCGTTACAAATTGTCGTCCAACTAGAGGGCTTAATTGTTTAAGCTTGGCAGCGATTATATCATAGAAAAGGAGGCAAAATGCAAAGACGAGCTACTTCTAAGAATAGGGCGGCAGAGGTCGAAAAGGAAGTGGACATGGGGGATAAGGAGGCAACACCCGTGGAGGATCTAGAAGTGCTAGTAACCCCGGTGAAACAAAAACAACCCGCACCACCAGAGGAACAACCCGAAGTACCCACTCAAACAGGGGGCGTCCACGTCCAAGATAAGGAAATAGAAAGGTCTAAGACCACCGAAGAAAGTAAAATGGACAAATTGATGGAAATGTTCCTACAAATGGGTTAAGATTTAAGGAAGGGCATGGAAGAAAATAGCAAGTAGATGGAGAAGAAGATGGATTCCACACAGGAAGAAAACAAATCAACCAGTAAGAAGATGGAAGAGAAAATGGAAGAAAATAGTAAGAAATTGAGTCAAGATTTGAAGAAAGACAACCTCTCCTTAAATGAAAAATTAGAAGATTTGAAGGAAGACAACTGATCCACAAAGGAAGAATTGGGCCGTAAGATTGAAAATACCAACAAGAGGATTGAGGAAACCAGCAAGAAAATGGAAGAGAAGATGGAAGAGACCAGCAAGGAAATGAAAGAGGACAATAGATCTTTGAGTCAGAAAATTGACGAAACTAACCAGAAAATGGAGAACAATAACCAACAATTAAAGGAAAAGTTGGAGGAAAATAATCAGAAAATAGAGGAGAAAATGGACGAGAATAATCAACGATTAAGAGAAGAACTAAGGGAAGTCAACCAGGAGAGCATGAAAAAGGTAGACGAGAGAATCGAGTTAGCGAAGGAAGAGCTGAATAGAAAAATAAACGACACTAAGAAATCCATAGTCAAAAAGTTGGAACAAGAGGTAGTTGTTGTAAACCAACAGATCAGGGAAGTGGACGAAAGATGTCGTCAGACGGATTGTGAAGTACTGGAAGTCAGGAAGGTAATCGATAAAGAAATTACCCAGGTCAAGGAACACCAGAAAATTAAATGGGATGTAAAACCAAAAAGAAACGCAGATGGAAATCAATAAGGTGCGAACCCATGTCACAGAAAGATGCGACGGTATGGAAGCAGCTATGACTAATATCAAAGGACAAGTGCGACAGAGCCAAGAAGAAATGGAGGTAATCAGAAACCGGCCGACTGGCTACAATAATTTCCCCATGTCTGAACATAGAGAATGGCTAAACTTCAGACAATATAAACGAAAGCCAATGGAGTTCTTGGCCCAAATTGAAGAATACATGGACAAACATAGAGGAAACAGATGGGTCCAAAACCGAGAACTTTTAGATGAGTCGTTTCGGGAAATGAGCGATCATTGGTGGATGGCCAACCGAAGTGACATAGAGAACTACCAGCAATTTAAAAGCCTCTTCAAGGCAAAGTATTGATCTGAAACGACCCAAAATCTAGTACGTGACAACATATGCCACGGCCACTATAAACAACAAGTGGGTAGCTCCATGACGGCGTATTTCCTCGGCAAGGTATGTATGGCCAAACATTTGGAACCGGCCATACCTGAGGAATGCCTAATCAACAAACTCTCGTATCATTATGACGAGGAAGTGATTCGAGCGAGGAGAGGCAGCCAAATTAAGACCATACAGGCCATGACCGAACTCCTCGAGAATTACGAAAATGAAGAATACTACCGACAAAGCCGGAGAAGAAACGATCGGCCCGAACCTAGGACGTATCAAAATAACAACCATGGTACGACCGACACCAACACGGGATACCAAGGAAGCCGAGCATACCCACAGACCAACAACTATAACAACAATAATAATAGTAATAATAATAACACGGTTCAAAATAATACGAACCATAATCGACCCAATAATAGTTATCAGGGTAACCGAAACCAATACCCTCCAAACCCTAATAGTCAGAGAAGCCCCAATTATAATAACGATAGTTACTATAATAATAATAATCGTGGTAGTCCACCGAATAGTAACCCCAATAATAATAGGTTTTCTCGATCGCGAGTAAATTTCATCATAGCGGAAGATGGTCGCCAACGGAGGTACTACCACCAGAGAAGAAACAGCTATCACGAATACGAAGATAGGCGGAGGAGCCGAGAACGTGGTCAACCAAGGTACTATCCTGCGAGACGGAGTACCAGTTTAGATAACACCGAACGGCTGACCAACAGCGAACGACCGGTAGATCCTCGAACAGAGCGGCAGGGACCCACTCTAGGTATCCCGAATGATGCGTCGACCAGCGCTACACACCATAACAATGATGTAGAGCCTTTAAACGGAAGGAGGCAGTAATAAATCACCGGAACCCGTTGCTGCTCCTAAACACTGGGTATTATAATGAGTTGACAAATAAAAATAAAAATAATCGTATCACTATAATCGGTTGTAACTACCTGAAGAACATCCGACATGAATTATTGGAAGAGGACGATAATAGTCCCACCAATAACACTAATAATGAAATAATACACATAAATGCGGAGGTACAAGGAATCCCCGCCAATTTAATGATCGATACTGGTTCCAATGTATCCATAATAAGTACAACTGAGTTGGAAAGAATACAGAGAGAATGCGGAAGAACATTACCGACGTTGCCGTTAAACAATATTATTTTGTTAGTTGCAACCGGCCGACAAAATAAGACAATACGAAGGCAAGTCTCCACCAGTGTGAGGAGCTGCGGTATAGCTATCGAAATGGAATCCTTGGTGGCGAGCGGGCTGCCATTTAATATATTGGTCGGGTGTGATATGCTCAGGCGGAACTCCGCCATAATTGATTTGCGAACAGAGAAATTGTCACTATTTACAAACGGACACACTTGGACGGCTAACTTGGTTGGTAGCGACCAAGTAATTCCTAATAATATCCACCAACAGATTCGTAAGATCAATTATATACCTCCAACTTCTATTATTGAACAGAAAATAGACGATAACGCTAATGAGGACTTATGGTCCCAAAAAATCCAGGAAATCAGGGATTTCCGGAGCGGTATAACTGGAGAAAGATTGGAACCACACCAAGCAAACAAGTTAATTAAAATATACGAACAGTATAAATCAGTATTTTCTGACGAGCCCGGTAAAGTAAAAAACTTCCAGTGTACTCTACAGTTCCGAGACACAGTGGACTTTAACCGGAAGTCTTACCCCATCGCACAATCACGAAAGAAAGCAGTAAGAGCTGAAATAACAAAGATGATTAACCGTGACATTATAGAGAGTAGCCAATCCCCATACACAAGTCCTATCGTGGCTATTCCTAAGAAAAACGGACAAGTCCGTTTGTGCCTAGATGCGCGGGAGATTAATAAAATGATTATTAATGACAGGACTTCGCCCGGTGATATTGAAGAGATTTTGAAACGGTTCCACAGTACCAAGTACTTTAGTACCTGGGACACGGTGTGCGGCTACTGGCAGGTGGAATTACATCCACAGAGTCGCCAGTATCTGGCCTTTATATTCGAAGGGCGGAACTACCAGTTTAAGAGATTGCCCTTCGGACTGGTGAATTCAGTCGCAGTCTTTGTACACTGCATGGACCAGATACTTGGCCAGGAAGCACTACAGTTCACCACCGTGTACGTTGATGACTTGCTAGTGTCCTCAGAAACTTGGGAGGAACACTGCTACCATGTGGAACACGTATTACGGAAATTAGCTGCGAATAACATCACGCTAAAGCTAGAGAAATCTCACTTCATAGCCAAGGAAATTCAATTCTTGGGATTTATATTGAACGACCAAGGAATCTCACCGTCGGCTGAAAAAGTAGAAGCGATTCAAAACTTTCCAACACCTAAGAATCGAAGGCAATTACAGTCATTCCTGGGACTCTGTAATTACTACCGCTAGTTCCAGGAAAAGTATTCTGAGTTGACCGCACGATTTCAGCCGCAACTGTCATCCAAGAATAAATGGATATGGCGTATAGAACAGAATAAGACATTAACACTGATTAAACAGAAATTTCTGGAACCAATAATACTTCGCCATCCAGATTTCAGCAAACCGTTCTACCTGAAGCGACATCAGCCTCGGCACAACATTGTATCAAGAGGATGAGGAGGGCGAACATCTCGTGATTTGCTTTGCCAGTAGAGCACTAAATCAGTGCGAGAAGAATTATCACGTCACGGAAAAAGAGTTGTTAAGTGTAGTGTTCGCGTGTGGAAAATTCCGCACATACATCCTTGGTTACCCCGTTACCGTCCGGACAGACCATAAGTCCATATCGTTCTTAAGGAGATGTAAACTAAGTCACGGAAGGTTGACACGGTGGATACTGTTACTACAAGAGTATGATCTTAAGTGGGAGTACATCCCCGGAAAGAAGAATGTCGTCGCGGACGTGTTGTCTCGAATAGACATTAATAAACAAACGTTCGAGGGAGAAAAGGAAAGTATACTTAAAGTATACCACATTCTGAGTAACAGCGCCGATCTAGAATCATTATTGGAAAACCTGAGCACACACCAACAAGCAGACCCGAATTATAATCCATTAAGACAAGATTGGAAGCAGGGGACGAAACTATCGCCCAATATTATAAAATACACCACGATATACTGTTTATACAACCATCTCTGAAGAAGGAGAAATGGAAAGTTATTATTCCAACCCATATCGAAAAGGAGATAGTGAATAACTATCATATTCGATATGGGCATATGGGCGCCTTAAAGGTGATAAAGGCCCTGGAAGAGAGCTGCCACCTTAAAGATATTAATCGGAAGGTCCGAAAATATATAAAAAGTTGCCGCATTTGTCAACTCGTGAAATCAAATAACGAGAAAAAGGAAGGGCAAATGATTCCAATAACATCTCAAGCGAAGCTAGAAAAAGTATTTCTGGACATCTGCGGGCCATTTCCCCGCAGTGGGGGTCGACACAGGTACAAGTATCTAGTCATCGTGATGGACCATTTCACGAAGTTCATCAAGCTATACCCAGCGAATCGGGCGACTACAAATAAAATTCTCGATATCTTAACCAGCCAGTACTTCCCAGACGTCGGAAAACCAGTTTCGATCATCACCGACCACGGAACCCAGTTCAAGGGGAAAAAATGGCGGGATACACTTGCGAGAGGTGGGGCGAATATTACGGATGTATTGCCACGATCAACAGAGGAGGTGGCAAGAATATTTAGAGGCCACAGAAGAATTCCTCAACCTGGCATACCACCCACCCATAGGAATTACCCCATACTCCGCCATGTACGAAAGACAACCCCCAAGGGAGATCGAAGAAATAGTGGAATTCCCGAGGGAAAATAAATATATTTTTGATAAAATTAAATTTTATAACAAGGTGGCCGAAGACCAGGAGAAACGGCGGATTAAATATAATAAAAGTATGGGTAAAATAATTACCTATACCATTGGTGAAAAGGTTTTATTAAAAAATAGGGAGTTACCAAGTTCACTGGAAGGGATAACTAAGAAATTATTACTCTTATACACTGGACCCTATATAGTCTCCAAAGACAAAAATAATAACACCTATGAAATTAAGGAGATGGGTTCTGGTAAAATTAAGGGTGTCTATAACCAGGCATCCATGAAGAAATATCATGAAGAGTGAAAATTCAAAAACAGTGTAAGATCAACTTACTACCAATTATTTGAAAGAAACATTTTGGAAATAATATAAAAAGAGAGAATTTTGAAAATCATGAAAATTCAAAAATATGGTAAGATCACCTTACAAACCAATTACTTATAAAACACTTTAAGGAACAAAAAGAAAAGAATTTTTGAATAAATCATGAAAATTCTAAAATATTGTAAGATCACTTTACAAACCAGTTATTTATAAAAACTTTATGGAAATATAGAAAGAAAGAATTTTGAATATTGATAAACCATATAAATTCCAAAAACAGTGTAAAAACAATTTACTACAAACAATTGGAAATAAACCATTTGAGAAAATAAAAAGAGAAGAATTTTGAGAGGTTGAACACCTACAAAATTAAAAAATTAAGTAAGAGCACCTTACTACGATCTAGAAATGAAAAAACTATGGTGAAATAAAAAGAAGAGAATTAATACCATATCTATGGTACTAATACAATATATTTACCATATTTATAGAAGATCGTTATGAGATATATCAAAGAAACAGAATTTAGAATTAAACCAAGTAATTCTGAAAGAGTATGATAATGTCTAATTTCAATAAATAAAGTGTAAAAAACCTTCAATAAAGTGATACAAAAGGGAATAAAAATCAGTGATACGATTTGATTGATTAAATATGATTAAATGCAGAAACTTGTGTGGAAATATAAAATAATAAAACTTTGAAGTGGTATAAGGAGAAAAAATGACCTCATTCAAAAATTAATTAAAACATTAATTCGAAGAAATAAAAAACAAGAGAGGAGTAATTTAAGAATAAAATCAAAGATATGATGTAATTAAACAAATCAATAATGAAATGATCATGAATTAAATGTCAATTGTAATAACGACAATTATAAGAAAGTTCTAGAACATGGAACAAGTGGAACTAATAAAAACAGAGAAACAAACCAAAAATGTCATAAAATATATGCTACTATAAACCAAAGCAGATTGTAATAAAAAACCAGAAAGGAAGAAAGCATTAATAACCAAAAACTTTATATGATAAGAAAATTTGAAAATTATACTAATAGAAGAGCTTCCCACCATGATATCAATGGAAATAACCATCAAGTTAAAGAGTCAGAAGAACAACTGAGATAGGAATATTAAAATCTCTGACCATTATAAGAAGTGAAGTATCCAAAGATATTTTTTAAATAGTAACAAAAGTGTACTATTCTGATGTATTTTTTTTTTATAACTGTCTGTAGATAATTCCAGCAGTATTAATGTGTTTTTTGAGCAGAGATGATTTGCCTCTGTACTCAAATAAGAAGTGAAGTATTGGACAGCAGAGGAAGTAGCGTACAGTGCCTCTCTGAACTGAACCAGCTCACATGTTAGGGAAAGATAGGGAGGAAATATCCCAAGGAGAAAATACTAAGAAGAAATATGAAAATAAAATAATACATATGAAACTCGGATGACTATTACTATCAAGGAAGATCAAGTAAGAAGGAGAAAGATGTAAGCTCAAATATGTATAAGAAAATTTTTAGAAATGAAAGAAAGTCAAGAATAATAAAAAACTATAAAAATTATCATAGTAATTGTTTTAGACAAACCAAGTATAGTCTGAAAAAATCACTTCTGGAAAAGGGCAATCTGTAGCATGACAGATATTCCACCAATAATTAATTCAAATAAGATCATAAAAATAATTAAATTACATATACTCAAAGAATGTCAATGAAATTCAATTACACTTCAAAGGAAAACACCAGTATAAAAGAAAAACAATAATTAAATAATAAAAATGCTACCATAAAAGTCAAAGAAAATAAATTAAAGGAAACTCATATTAAAAAATCAGGAGATTACCCAGGAGGTTAGGAGCAGGTGATAAAGAAAATACCCCAAACACAAGAAGAAACAAGAAGAGGAAGATTAGTATCAGGTGATAAACAAGAGATCACGAAATCAAGAAAGAAGAGTAAAGTTAGTATCAGATAATAAAGAAGATACTCCAAACCCAAGAAGGAAGAAGAAATTTAAAAGCAGATAAAAAAGAAGATACTCCGAACCAACCATCGGACAAGATAACACTGAGTACCTTGGTTTACCCAAGAATGAACACAAGAAGGAAGACGAGAAGAAAGGAAGAAATAGGATGGAAGAACCACAACAAAAACCTATTATTAACTACCATTAACCCCAAACCAAATGATACCATTAAAGAAAGTATAACACCCCACCCCACCTTATGAAATTGTAATTATTTATAAACAAAAGTATTGTGTAGTATGATAAGAAGTGCACCAACTAAAGTTATTAAATGATAAAAAATAAACAAATCTTCACAGCCCATTATGACTAAAGGTCTGGTCTGAGAATAATAAAACTCAAATATAAGTCAGAACCAACAGTGAATGTGTACTAGTGGAAGTGTTTTTAAATGTAATAAACTTCAAGTTGTAGTGTATCTATAACTTAAACAATGTGCTATAAAATAACTTTTATATTTTATAATTAACAAATAATGAAATATTAAAATGGAAAATATTTCCAATATTTCATTAAATAAGGTCACTTTGTTATCTCAAGACATTCAAAGGAATGCCAATAATAAAGAAAGTATGTGAGGGAAATGTTTACTGTACAAAGGGATGTTAGGTAATAATAGTGTAATCAGAAAGGACTGATAATAGATTAAGTTTTAATAGAGTTAAGAAGTTTAAATGGCTGATATTGTTCAAAGCCATGAACTCCATTTTTTAAAAGAGTTCTAATAGAATAAGGTACCTATATGTTTAGAGTAAGATGTTTTAGTCATATAACAGCATACATACTAATTAAAATGTTTAAGTATGGATGCTGTATTAATTTATAAAATGTGTTAGATGTAGTTCAAAACAGTTTAAGCAAACATGTCTAACTTTAAAGACTGCTGATTAATGTTAATTATTATTTTTGTAACAGTAGCATGAATTAGATGCTACACATATCAATAATTATGTAAACAATTTTATTTCATGTTGTGTTAACTTTTAAGAGTCAGAGGAGGTGTAGAATTAAATTTATTTGAAAAACCATATATGTAAAATACTAAACTCTAGGCCAAATAATGAATTCACAAAAATTAATATAAACCAGTTAATTCACCAATGAACCATGTAAACTAACAAGATTTATGTAAGGTAGGTCAATTAACAACTACTGTAAATGATCCTATGATTTAAAAGAGTAATATAGAATAATATCTTAAATTATTGAAAATTTTTGAAATGTAATAATTAAATATTTCAGAGGAGAAATAGTAAATTAATAAATTATCACTAAAAGACAGTTCAAATGTTAAATTTATAATGGATTAAGGAAAGGGAAAGATTTGTGACCATTTGAAATTTATTATAATTATATTAATAACACTTACAATGGCAGTAATTGTGTACAAGAACGGAAACAGGTTTTTTGGGCCTAGATTTCCAAAAAGACAGAAATATGTTAATTTTATCAAAAATCTCAACAAATATGGACTATGACATATCAAATTAAAGAGAATGAGATAAATAAACCAATTATGTGGTTAATAGTTCATGAAAGCGAACAATAAACTAAAAATATTCCATATATAATGTACCTTGGAATTATGTACATGGGAAGTGAAAATTATTTTAACAATACTTTTCCAATATTAACTTGGCAAGATATTTCCTAAGATGAAGGAAGTAAGTTAGTTCTTTGTTAACATTCAAACGGAACGGTCGATGCAGAATCGCGTTCTAAAATCGTATAATGGAGTGTAGTAGGTAAAGCCCGAACAATACACCACATAATACAAGTGATTTAAACCATTAAAACTACCTAATATTAATACTTCACTATACAACATATTAACGATTCTTCGCCACGAACAGACATAATGTGAACACCTCTAACAGAAAACAATTAACACCAGTGAACACTGAACACTCATCCAGGATACCTCAAACAACATAATAGACAGTATACACGATTTCGGAGATCCATAAAACAGTTAGAAAGGTGAATTTATTGTGAGATTTTCCAGCGACCATATATACGTATAACCTCATCAATTCAGCTAGCCGCCATGATGGTCCCGAGATGCACTACAACCTCCTAGACTGATCTCATAGCCTGCAGATTGGTTTGAAAAATCAAATATACTAAACATTATATATTATTCACAATTGTTAATTATTAATTATTAAGATTATTTTCTGTATATGTTATACTTTCTAGGCCTGCCCTTCTCTGACTATATAAAATAATCGTTGAAAGAACCTTTTTTTTTTAAGACTATATAAAAAATTAACCTGTAATCACGTATCGATATATCCCTGTGACGTAGTCTAACAATTGCTCTACATCGATTTGACATCGATTTTTATAATTTATTGTTAATAAATCAATTTATTTCAACTATTTGGATTGTAAAATTATTTCACATTTTAATTTAAGGGTTTAATTAACTACAAGACTTCCTGGAAGACGAGAAATATTCACTAAAAGTGAGATACTGGAGCAGCGCTGAAAATCATTAATCGATTGCTGAAAGGAGATAATCTGATTAACTCCAGATTTTGTTAAGATCTACCAGAAGTGCAAATTAAACCAAAATAACCTCACAGAATTTTGAATTTTTAAACAAAACACAAAACCAGGATTAATTCTAAAAATTAACCATAACAAACAAACATAACATTTTTTTTTTACAAAATTTTTTTTTAAATAAACTTTTTTTTTCTTTTATTCAAGGTACCGTTACAAATTGTCGTCCAACTAGAGGGCTTAATTGTTTAAGCTTGGCAGCGATTATATCATAGAAAAGGAGGCAAAATGCAAAGACGAGCTACTTCTAAGAATAGGGCGGCAGAGGTCGAAAAGGAAGTGGACATGGGGGATAAGGAGGCAACACCCGTGGAGGATCTAGAAGTGCTAGTAACCCCGGTGAAACAAAAACAACCCGCACCACCAGAGGAACAACCCGAAGTACCCACTCAAACAGGGGGCGTCCACGTCCAAGATAAGGAAATAGAAAGGTCTAAGACCACCGAAGAAAGTAAAATGGACAAATTGATGGAAATGTTCCTACAAATGGGTTAAGATTTAAGGAAGGGCATGGAAGAAAATAGCAAGTAGATGGAGAAGAAGATGGATTCCACACAGGAAGAAAACAAATCAACCAGTAAGAAGATGGAAGAGAAAATGGGAGAAAATAGTAAGAAATTGAGTCAAGATTTGAAGAAAGACAACCTCTCCTTAAATGAAAAATTAGAAGATTTGAAGGAAGACAACCGATCCACAAAGGAAGAATTGGGCCGTAAGATTGAAAATACCAACAAGAGGATTGAGGAAACCAGCAAGAAAATGGAAGAGAAGATGGAAGAAACCAGCAAGGAAATGAAAGAGGACAATAGATCTTTGAGTCAGAAAATTGACGAAACTAACCAGAAAATGGAGAACAATAACCAACAATTAAAGGAAAAGTTGGAGGAAAATAATCAGAAAATAGAGGAGAAAATGGACGAGAATAATCAACGATTAAGAGAAGAACTAAGGGAAGTCAACCAGGAGAGCATGAAAAAGGTAGACGAGAGAATCGAGTTAGCGAAGGAAGAGCTGAATAGAAAAATAAACGACACTAAGAAATCCATAGTCAAAAAGTTGGAACAAGAGGTAGTTGTTGTAAACCAACAGATCAGGGAAGTGGACGAAAGATGTCGTCAGACGGATTGTGAAGTACTGGAAGTCAGGGAGGTAATCGATAAAGAAATTACCCAGGTCAAGGAACACCAGAAAATTAAATGGGATGGAAACCAAAAAGAAACGCAGATGGAAATCAATAAGGTGCGAACCCATGTCACAGAAAGATGCGACGGTATGGCAGCAGCTATGACTAATATCAAAGGACAAGTGCGACAGAGCCAAGAAGAAATGGAGGTAATCAGAAACCGGCCGACTGGCTACAATAATTTCCCCATGTCTGAACATAGAGAATGGCTAAACTTCAGACAATATAAACGAAAGCCAATGGAGTTCTTGGCCCAAATTGAAGAATACATGGACAAACATAGAGGAAACAGATGGGTCCAAAACCGAGAACTTTTAGATGAGTCGTTTCGGGAAATGAGCGATCATTGGTGGATGGCCAACCGAAGTGACATAGAGAACTACCAGCAATTTAAAAGCCTCTTCAAGGCAAAGTATTTATCTGAAACGACAAAAAAAAACCTAATACGTGACAACATATGCCACGGCCACTATAAACAACATAGTGGATAGCTCCATGACGGCGTATTTCCTCGGCAAGGTACGTATGGCCAAACATTTGGAACCGGCCATACCTGAGGAATGCCTAATCAACAAACTCTCGTATCATTATGACGAGGAAGTGATTCGAGCGAGGAGAGGCAGCCAAATTAAGACCATACAGGCCATGACCGAACTCCTCGAGAATTACGAAAATGAAGAATACTACCGACAAAGCCGGAGAAGAAACGATCGGCCCGAACCTAGGACGTATCAAAATAACAACCATGGTACGACCGACACCAACACGGGATACCAAGGAAGCCGAGCATACCCACAGACCAACAACTATAACAACAATAATAATAGTAATAATAATAACACGGTTCAAAATAATACGAACCATAATCGACCCAATAATGGTTATCAGGGTAACCGAAACCAATACCCTCCAAACCCTAATAGTCAGAGAAGCCCCAATTATAATAACGATAGTTACTATAATAATAATAATCGTGGTAGTCCACCGAATAGTAACCCCAATAATAATAGGTTTTCTCGATCGCGAGTAAATTTCATCAGAGCGGAAGATGGTCGCCAACGGAGGTACTACCACCAGAGAAGAAACAGCTATCACGAATACGAAGATAGGCGGAGGAGCCGAGAACGTGGTCAACCAAGGTACTATCCTGCGAGACGGAGTACCAGTTTAGATAACACCGAACGGCTGACCAACAGCGAACGACCGGTAGATCCTCGAACAGAGCGGCAGGGACCCACTCTAGGTATCCCGAATGATGCGTCGACCAGCGCTACACACCATAACAATGATGTAGAGCCTTTAAACGGGAGGAGGCAGTAATAAATCACCGGAACCCGTTGCTGCTCCTAAACACTGGGTATTATAATGAGTTGACAAATAAAAATAAAAATAATCGTATCACTATAATCGGTTGTAACTACCTGAAGAACATCCGACATGAATTATTGGAAGAGGACGATAATAGTCCCACCAATAACACTAATAATGAAATAATACACATAAATGCGGAGGTACAAGGAATCCCCGCCAATTTAATGATCGATACTGGTTCCAATGTATCCATAATAAGTACAACTGAGTTGGAAAGAATACAGAGAGAATGCGGAAGAACATTACCGACGTTGCCGTTAAACAATATTATTTTAATATTCATTTTTAAGTATCCAAGTCACTGTATTAAATAAATAATTGTTTATCTAATCCGTCGAGTGACTTACTTGTAATTCCGCTTGACGCGTTTCAGGGCATATGCCCCATCTTCAGAATAATTCCTCTTCACAGAACGTCAGACATTAAGATTAAAATGTAATAAATTAAAATTAAAATCCATGGTTAAAATATTAACTCGTCAAAATATTAAAATATATGAATGCACAGAGAAGCACGCACTATCACAACATGAGTTCACTTCGCGTTATAGCCGGTGTACACCGCCGCGATGTTAATCGCGCACCTGCTTCCAGTTTAATATTCATTTTTAAGTATCCAAGTCACTGTATTAAATAAATAATTGTTTATCTAATCCGTCGAGTGACTTACTTGTAATTCCGCTTGACGCGTTTCAGGGCATATGCCCCATCTTCAGAATAATTCCTCTTCACAGAACGTCAGACATTAAGATTAAAATGTAATAAATTAATTTTATTAATGCGCGATTAACATCGCGGCGGTGTACACCGGCTATAACGCGAAGTGAACTCATGTTGTGATAGTGCGTGCTTCTCTGTGCATTCATATATTTTAATATTTTGACGAGTTAATATTTTAACCATGGATTTTAATTTTAATTTATTACATTTTAATCTTAATGTCTGACGTTCTGTGAAGAGGAATTATTCTGAAGATGGGGCATATGCCCTGAAACGCGTCAAGCGGAATTACAAGTAAGTCACTCGACGGATTAGATAAACAATTATTTATTTAATACAGTGACTTGGATACTTAAAAATGAATATTAAACTGGAAGCAAGGGTGCGCGATTAACATCGCGGCGGTGTACACCGGCTATAACGCGAAGTGAACTCATGTTGTGATAGTGCGTGCTTCTCTGTGCATTCATATATTTTAATATTTTGACGAGTTAATATTTTAACCATGGATTTTAATTTTAATTTATTACATTTTAATCTTAATGTCTGACGTTCTGTGAAGAGGAATTATTCTGAAGATGGGGCATATGCCCTGAAACGCGTCAAGCGGAATTACAAGTAAGTCACTCGACGGATTAGATAAACAATTAAATATTATTTTGTTAGTTGCAACCGGCCGACAAAATAAGACAATACGAAGGCAAGTCTCCACCAGTGTGAGGAGCTGCGGTATAGCTATCGAAATGGAATCCTTGGTGGCGGGCGGGCTGCCATTTAATATATTGGTCGGGTGTGATATGCTCAGGCGGAACTCCGCCATAATTGATTTGCGAACAGAGAAATTGTCACTATTTACAAACGGACACACTTGGACGGCTAACTTGGTTGGTAGCGACCAAGTAATTCCTAATAATATCCACCAACAGTTTCGTAAGATCAATTATATACCTCCAACTTCTATTATTGAACAGAAAATAGACGATAACGCTAATGAGGACTTATGGTCCCAAAAAATCCAGGAAATCAGGGATTTCCGGAGCGGTATAACTGGAGAAAGATTGGAACCACACCAAGCAAACAAGTTAATTAAAATATACGAACAGTATAAATCAGTATTTTCTGACGAGCCCGGTAAAGTAAAAAACTTCCAGTGTACTCTACAGTTCCGAGACACAGTGGACTTAATCCGGAAGTCTTACCCCATCGCACAATCACGAAAGAAAGCAGTAAGAGCTGAAATAACAAAGATGATTAACCGTGACATTATAGAGAGTAGCCAATCCCCATACACAAGTCCTATCGTGGCTATTCCTAAGAAAAACGGACAAGTCCGTTTGTGCCTAGATGCGCGGGAGATTAATAAAATGATTATTAATGACAGGACTTCGCCCGGTGATATTGAAGAGATTTTGAAACGGTTCCACAGTACCAAGTACTTTAGTACCTGGGACACGGTGTGCGGCTACTGGCAGGTGGAATTACATCCACAGAGTCGCCAGTATCTGGCCTTTATATTCGAAGGGCGGAACTACCAGTTTAAGAGATTGCCCTTGGGACTGGTGAATTCAGTCGCAGTCTTTGTACACTGCATGGACCAGATACTTGGCCAGGAAGCACTACAGTTCACCACCGTGTACGTTGATGACTTGCTAGTGTCCTCAGAAACTTGGGAGGAACACTGCTACCATGTGGAACACGTATTACGGAAATTAGCTGCGAATACCATCACGCTAAAGCTAGAGAAATCTCACTTCATAGCCAAGGAAATTCAATTCTTGGGATTTATATTGAACGACCAAGGAATCTCACCGTCGGCTGAAAAAGTAGAAGCGATTCAAAACTTTCCAACACCTAAGAATCGAAGGCAATTACAGTCATTCCTGGGACTCTGTAATTACTACCGCAAGTTCCAGGAAAAGTATTCTGAGTTGACCGCACGATTTCAGCCGCAACTGTCATCCAAGAATAAATGGATATGGCGTATAGAACAGAATAAGACATTAACACTGATTAAACAGAAATTTCTGGAACCAATAATACTTCGCCATCCAGATTTCAGCAAACCGTTCTACCTGAAGCGACATCAGCCTCGGCACAACATTGTATCAAGAGGATGAGGAGGGCGAACATCTCGTGATTTGCTTTGCCAGTAGAGCACTAAATCAGTGCGAGAAGAATTATCACGTCACGGAAAAAGAGTTGTTAAGTGTAGTGTTCGCGTGTGGAAAATTCCGCACATACATCCTTGGTTACCCCGTTACCGTCCGGACAGACCATAAGTCCATATCGTTCTTAAGGAGATGTAAACTAAGTCACGGAAGGTTGACACGGTGGATACTGTTACTACAAGAGTATGATCTTAAGTGGGAGTACATCCCCGGAAAGAAGAATGTCGTCGCGGACGTGTTGTCTCGAATAGACATTAATAAACAAACGTTCGAGGGAGAAAAGGAAAGTATACTTAAAGTATACCACATTCTGAGTAACAGCGCCGATCTAGAATCATTATTGGAAAACCTGAGCACACACCAACAAGCAGACCCGAAGTTACAATCCATTAAGACAAGATTGGAAGCAGGGGACGAAACTATCGCCCAATATTATAAAATACACCACGATATACTGTTTATACAACCATCTCTGAAGAAGGAGAAATGGAAAGTTATTATTCCAACCCATATCGAAAAGGAGATAGTGAATAACTATCATATTCGATATGGGCATATGGGCGCCTTAAAGGTGATAAAGGCCCTGGAAGAGAGCTGCCACCTTAAAGATATTAATCGGAAGGTCCGAAAATATATAAAAAGTTGCCGCATTTGTCAACTCGTGAAATCAAATAACGAGAAAAAGGAAGGGCAAATGATTCCAATAACATCTCAAGCGAAGCTAGAAAAAGTATTTCTGGACATCTGCGGGCCATTTCCCCGCAGTGGGGGTCGTCACAGATACAAGTATCTAGTCATCGTGATGGACCATTTCACGAAGTTCATCAAGCTATACCCAGCGAATCGGGCGACTACAAATAAAATTCTCGATATCTTAACCAGCCAGTACTTCCCAGACGTCGGAAAACCAGTTTCGATCATCACCGACCACGGAACCCAGTTAAAGGGGAAAAAATGGCGGGATACACTACTGTTGATGGGGGTTCATACCTATAAAACCTCGGTATACCACTCGAGCAGTAACCCGGCAGAAAGAGTATTGCGAGAGGTGGGGCGAATATTACGGACGTATTGCCACGATCAACAGAGGAGGTGGCAAGAATATCTAGAGCCCACAGAAGAATTCCTCAACCTGGCATACCACCCAGCAATAGGAATTACCCCATACTCCGCCATGTACGAAAGACAACCCCCTAGGGAGATCGAAGTAATAGTGGAATTCCCGAGGGAAAATAAATATATTTTTGATAAAATTAAATTTTATAACAAGGTGGCCGAAGACCAGGAGAAACGGCGGATTAAATATAATATAAGTATGGGTAAAATAATTACCTATACCATTGGTGAAAAGGTTTTATTAAAAAATAGGGAGTTACCAAGTTCACTGGAAGGGATAACTAAGAAATTATTACTCTTATACACTGGACCCTATATAGTCTCCAAAGACAAAAATAATAACACCTATGAAATTAAGGAGATGGGTTCTGGTAAAATTAAGGGTGTCTATAACCAGGCATCCATGAAGAAATATCATGAAGAGTGAAAATTCAAAAACAGTGTAAGATCAAATTACTACCAATTATTTGAAAGAAACATTTTGGAAATAATATAAAAAGAGAGAATTTTGAAAATCATGAAAATTCAAAAATATGGTAAGATCACCTTACAAACCAATTATTTATAAAACACTTTAAGGAACAAAAAGAAAAGAATTTTTGAATAAATCATGAAAATTCTAAAATATTGTAAGATCACTTTACAAACCAGTTATTTATAAAAACTTTATGGAAATATAGAAAGAAAGAATTTTGAATACTGATAAACCATATAAATTCCAAAAACAGTGTAAAAACAATTTACTACAAACAATTTGAAAGAAACCATTTGAGAAAATAAAAAGAGAAGAATTTTGAGAGGTTGAACACCTACAAAATTAAAAAATTAAGTAAGAGCACCTTACTACGATCTAGAAATGAAAAAATTATGGTGAAAAAAAAAGAGAATTAATACCATATCTATGGTACTAATACAATATATTTACCATATTTATAGAAGATCGTTATGAGATATATCAAAGAAACAGAATTTAGAATTAAACCAAGTAATTCTGAAAGAGTATGATAATGTCTAATTTCAATAAATAAAGTGTAAAAAACCTTCAATAAAATGATACAAAAGGGAATAAAAATCAGTGATACGATTTGATTGATTAAATATGATTAAATACAGAAACTTGTGTGGAAATATAAAATAATAAAACTTTGAAGTGGTATAAGGAGAAACAATGACCTCATTCAAAAATTAATTAAAACATTAATTCGAAGAAATTGTGACTTGCTAATCAATCACATTTATTATTATAATGAAATGTCAAATTAAATTGTTACTTACCGTTACGATAATTCTTACGGGGTCACAGGATTCGGTCACATGTACCTAGATACAAGCATGGTCTATAGGTTATGCAAAGCACTGACACAACTCATTTTGGAAGAGAAATTAGAATTTTTAATTAATCAGAATCATATTTAAATTTTGTTCAAAAACTTTTGATCATTGTTTTACAGATTAAGTTACAGTTTTCTTTGTTCGGTTAGCCTCTGCTACATGCTACTTATTCTAAGAGCTTACCTTAGTGATCACTATACACACACACACAAGACTGCCCAGCCTGCAATTTTGCACACACACAAACACACAAAATATTATAGAACCCTTAACATTTTTTAATAATATCCCTCCCCGTCGGCAACGTGGTCCTCGCGTGCACTCCTCATTCCTTTGTATTTCTTTTTTTTAGTGTCCGAAAAATATATATATATAACTATGTTCTGCACTTTTACTTGACCGCGGTCACATACTTTGTTATTGTTAGTTGTTACCTTAATTATAAAAAATTGGTTTCTGAGCCCGGTTGACGGGCGGCCTGCGCAGGCGGGAGTCGACAACGAACTGCCGGCGTCTCTCAGTTCCCCACTCCGGGAGCATTTTAGTCAAGACGACGGACATCAATGCCTTCCAGTTAGTCGTCCCAGTTTCGACTCATACTAGTCACGTAGTTGTTGGAGTGACGATAGCAGACGATTTCAAATAGGCACTGTCTAATGTCAAAAAAGTGGGTGGGCCTTAAAACCGCATTTCCGCAAGATCTTGAAGAAAACGACAAAGATTACTCTCTCTAGCCATCTTGGTTTTTGTTAGAGCGTCACTTGGAGCGTGATTGAGCAGTTGCGTATGTGCGCTGCCACACACAGGTACAAAGTTCTCAGAATTTTGTGGAGGTGCAGATACTCCGCCGCATTCCTCAACAACAACTGCGTCTTACGTTGTTTCACTGTTCTGTTACATTGACTGTTATACTGACACATACGTTGCACAATGATTTTATGAAAAGTCCGCCCAAAACGAAATACCTAAAAATATACTTGCCCCATACGGTAAAATAAAACACCCAAAAATCGACCCGCTACAATACCCCCTCGATGAGAATTCTGCTGTCCACGACAGAAGAAATCTCATCGATAACCCCGAAGAGGACCGGTGAGGAACTGGTGCCAACAACCCCCTTGTTCTTAACCTCATGGGTACACGACCTCCCTGGCTCAGTGACCATGGACTCATCTGAACGAGATCACTGGACTTCTCCGTAAGAGATCCCAACACCGAGAAATTGATCAGACTCGCACCACGGCACACCTCGCCTTCTAACATGCTACCCCCACAAATCCTCAATCCCGGGCTAAAATTATCCCAGCTCCTCCGCCGATATGTTTCCCCTTTTTGCAAGCTGGGCTGCCTTTAGCAGATACTGGGCTCACACACATTAACATTACATATTACCATAACACACTAAAAATAAAAAATTTCTTTTAAAATTTATTAAAAATTAAAAAAAAAACTCAAAATTCATGAAAAAATCGTTTATCAAAAAATTCTCTTCCTCTTTTTTCTAATTTTTGTTACAATTGACTTAACCTCGACATTTCTACTAATATAAACATTTCTATTCTAACATGGAGAATCACTTATAGTCTACCAATATAAAGCAATACAATAAAAGAAACATCACTAATACATACATAATAAAATAATAATTATCTAACATATTCACTCGCTGGCAGGCGAAAAATCAAAAAAAATTTTTTTTTTTTTTTTTCCAAAAAAATTTAAAATTTCAAAATTTTAAAATTCAAAAAAAATTATTCATTAAATATTTATTAAATTTTTTTTTTGTTAAATAACATTTATTAAAATTATTCAAAGATTAGTTTGAATTAATCAAACAAACAAATTAAAATTGAAGTCCTACTCTACAAGCTTAGTAGGTGTATGAACTCATCAGCTGATCAAAACTAGGTCAAGTACAAAACCCTTGACCTACATATGTTATGTATGGTTTCTGAAAACACTTTAAATATCTGTAATATCCTACCTTGAAATACAAAACATAGTAACATAGAATATTTATAATAAACAAAATATTAATATAAATAATAGTCAAATTGGTATTTAAATTATTTAAAATAAACAATTCTTAACTTTACATTATTTTCAAATTTTATCAAAATTCTGTCACTGGTTAAAAGAAACAATTGTACATTCTTTATTATAAATCCCTCTCTTTAGTTAACCGTTAATTCTACCTTACTGGGGGTGATGTAAATTATTTATTCTCATTTATTCTGTCTACATATATAATCTTTACCCCTTTGACTCCAATATTCATCAACTACAACTCCCATGACACCCATCTCTATCAAAAATATCTACTAATCAAAACACTCTAAACCCCAACTTATCATTTAACACAAAACGCCGCCTTCTCTACATATATAAAAAAAATACTCTCCAACCCTTTGTACATAGGATACGTGTTTCCTTCCCAAAACTCATTCCCTTATGTTGGTTCCTGGACCCTCCCTAGGTAACCCTTTCCGGCGCCAATCGGTCCCTATCCCGTCCCAACCCTTGTTGCGGACTCCCCAAATACACTACCCCCTAATACAACATTGCCTTCCCCAAAAATCTCAATCTCATTACTTTACTACAAATACACAAAATAACCTCATTAATTATAAACATAAATATATATCATTCAAAATTCTACATAAATTCTCCACAACTACTGTGTCAATATCAATATTTCTCAAGATTCTATTACATTACATTAACTCAAAAACAACATTACATTATATTCATCTCTACTATTTCACATTCAACTTTTAATTCAACTTGGACAGGTCTGCATGTCCCATAAAACATTTATCACCCATAAATTATCTTTTATTACTCTGCATATTCTCTTTATCTTTACTTCAAAATATCTGTAGTACACTAAACATTAATTACTTGTAACATTTACAAACCAATACACCAGTGACATTATTGCTGATCAGCTGATATCCTAACATAATTAAAACACCATGAATACCATTCAAAATTGGACAATTACATGTAATACATTATCCACACTTACTTCTATTATGTTGATTGCCTGCCAGGCGTCTAATGATTGGCTTAGAAAAAAAAATTACACACATAATGAAAATACATTTTATCAACAACTATATCTAACACACAACAATAAAATGATTGCACAAATAGCAATAAACCTGGATTATTAGCATACATCAAACAAACAATTCTCTTTTAAATAATCTATATAAAAATTTATAAACATTATTATTTAAAATTTTTCATTAACTCTTTTTATTTATCCTCATTATTTATTTGTCCTGTGTTGCAATCAGATTTTCAAAAATTCTAAATTTATTATTAATACATATTTTAATCATTATGTTATTCCACAAAATAGACCATTTAACATTTATTTACTTATTAATTATTATTAAATCAAAATCTCACCAAACAATTTAATTACCTTATAAAATTCAAACCCATAATATTCAATCACACTATCTACACCTCTCCACTTATTTAATTCATTTGATTATTAAAATAACATATTTCAATTATTATCAACATTCTACAAATCATTAACTATTGTCTTCGTAATTATTTTGTTATTTAATTAGAGTGCAAAAATATTAATAATATTATTATTATTAATACAACATTTTCTAAAACATATACACATTACACTTCACAATACACACAAATGAATTCAATATTATTGTCCCTGTTCGGGCGCCAATTGTGACTTGCTAATCAATCACATTTATTATTATAATGAAATGTCAAATTAAATTGTTACTTACCGTTACGATAATTCTTACGGGGTCACAGGATTCGGTCACATGTACCTAGATACAAGCATGGTCTATAGGTTATGCAAAGCACTGACACCACTCATTTTGGAAGAGAAATTAGATTTTTTAATTAATCAGAATCATATTTAAATTTTGTTCAAAAACTTTTGATCATTGTTTTACAGATTAAGTTACAGTTTTCTTTGTTCGGTTAGCCTCTGCTACATGCTACTTATTCTAAGAGCTTACCTTAGTGATCACTATACACACACACACAAGACTGCCCAGCCTGCAATTTTGCACACACACAAACACACAAAAAATTATAGAACCCTTAACATTTTTTAATAACATCCCTCCCCGTCGGCAACGTGGTCCTCGCGTGCACTCCTCATTCCTTTATATTTCTTTTTAGTGTCCGAAAAATATATATATATATATAACTATGTTCTGCACTTTTCCTTGACCGCGGTCACATACTTTGTTATTGTTAGTTGTTACATTAATTATAAAAAATTGGTTTCGGAGCCCGGTTGACGGGCGGCCTGCGCAGGCGGGAGTCGACAACGAACTGCCGGCGTCTCTCAGTTCCCCACTCCGGGAGCATTTTAGTCAAGACGACGGACATCAATGCCTTCCAGTTAGTCGTCCCAGTTTCGACTCATTCTAGTCACGTAGTTGTTGGAGTGACGATAGCAGACGATTTCAAATAGGCACTGGCTAATGTCATAAAAGTGGGTGGGACTTAAAACAGCATTTCCGTAGTGAAACCAAATGAATGATGAAAATTTCCATCTCTGGCCATCTTAGTTTTTTGTTAGAGCGTCACTTGGAGCGTGATTGAGCAGTTGCGTATGTGCGCTGCCACACACAGGTACAAAGTTCTCAGAATTTTGTGGAGGTAAATTCTTCAGCCGCATTCCTCAACAACAACTGCGTCTTATAGCGTTGTTTCACTGTTCTGTTACATTGACTGTTATACTGACACATACGTTGCACAATGACAATCCACCCAAAATGAAATAAATAAAAATATACTTGCCCCATACGGTAAAATAAAACACCCAAAATTCGACCCGCTACAATACCCCCTCGATGAGAATTCTGCTGTCCATGACAGAAGAAATCTCATCGATAAACCCCGAAGAGGACCGGTGAGGAACTGGTGCCAACAACCCCCTGGTTCATAATCTGCATGGGTACACGACCCCCCTGGCTCAGCGACCATGGACTCATCTGAACGAGATCACTGGACTTCTCCGTAAGAGATCCCAACACCGAGAAATTGATCAGACTCGCACCACGGCACACCTCGCCTTCTAACATGCTACCCCCAAAATCCTCAATCCCTGGCTAAAATTACTCCAGCTCCTCCGCCGATATGTTTCCCCTTTTTGCAAGCTGGGCTGCCTTTAGCAGATACTGTGCTCACACACATTAACATTACATATTATCATAACACATTAAAAGAAAACTTCCTTTAAAATTTATTATAAATTCAAAAAAAATTCAATATTCAAAAAAAATCTTTTACCAAAAAATTCTCTTCCTTTTTTTCTCTAATTTTTGTTTCAAATGACTTAACCTAGACATCTCTAATAATATAAACACATCCTTACTCTAGCATGAGAACAATTTATAGCCTACCAATATAAAGCAATACAATAAAAGAAACATCATTAATACATACACAATAAAATAATCATTACTCAACATATTCACTCGCTGGCAGGCGAAAAATCAAAAAAAATTTTTTTTTTTTTCAAAAAAATTTAAAATTTCAAAATTTTAAAATTCAAAAAAATTATTCATTAAATATTTATTAAATTTATTTGTTAAATAACATTTATTAAAATTATTCAAAGATTAGTTTGAATTAATCAAGCAAACAAATTAAAATTGAATTCCTACTCTACAAGCTTAGTAGGTGTATGAACTCATCAGCTGATCAAAACTAGGTCAAGTCCAAAACCCTTGACCTACATATGTTATGTATGATTTCTGAAAACACTTTAAATATCTGTAATATCCTACCTTGAAATACAAACATAATAACATAAAATATTTATAATAAACACAATATTAATATAAATAATAATCAAATTGGCATTTAAATCATTTAAATTAAACACTTCTTGACTTTACATTATTTTCAAATTTTATCAAAATTCTGTCACTGGTTGAAACAAATAATTGTACATTCTTTATTATAAATTCCTCTTTCTTTTCAACAATCTTACTTTAATATACTGTGGGTGATGTAAATTATTTACTCTCGTTTTTCTGTATTAGATTTCTATACCTATATAAACTTTCTCCCTCTGACTCTAATATTCATCAACTGCAACTCCCATGACACCCAACTCTATCAAAATATCTACTAATCAAGACACTCTAATCCACAACTTATCATTTAACTCAAAACGCCGCCTTCTCCCCATATATAAAAAATACTCTCTAAACCTTTGTACATAGGATACGTGTTTCCTTCCCAAAACTCATCCCCTTATGTTGGTCCCTGGACTCCCCCTAGGTAACCCTTTCCGGCGCCAATCGGTCCCTATCCCGTCCCAACCCTTGTTGCGGACTCCCCAAATACACTACCCCCTAATACAAAATTGCCATCCCCAAAAATCTCAATCTCATTACCTCACTACAAATACACAAAATAACCTCATTAACTATAAAAACAACCATATATCATTCAAAATCTGCATAAAGTCTCCATTACCACTGTGTCAACATCAATATTTCACCAAATTCTATAACATACATTAACTCAAAAACAACATTACATTATATTTCTCTCTATCATTTCACATGCAACTTTTAATTCAACTTGGACAGGTCTGCATGTCCCATAAAACATTTATCACCCATGAATTATCTTTTATTAATTTGCATAAATTGTTATTTTATTTCTCATATTCTTTTTGTCTTTACTTCAAAATATCTGTAGCCCACTAAACATTAATTACTTGTAACATTTACAAACCAATATACCAGTGACATGGTATTGTTGATCAGCTGATATCCTAACATAATTAAAACACCATGAATACCTTTCAAAATTGAACAATTACATGTAATACATTATCAACACTTACTTCTATTATGTTGATTGCCTGCCAGGCGTCTAATGATTGGCTTAGAAAAAAAATTACGCACATAATGAAAATACATTTTATCAACAACTATATCTAACACGCAACAATAAAATGATTGCACAAATAGCAATAAACCTGGATTATTAGCATACATCAAACAAACAATTCTCTTTTAAATAATTTATATAAAAATTTATAAACATTATTATTTAAAATTTTTCATTAACTCTGTTTATTTATCATCATGATGAATTTATCCTGTGTTGTAATCAGATTTTCAAAAATTCTAAATTTATTATGAACATATTTTTAATCATTATGTTCCACAAAATAAACCATTTACCATTTATTTACTTATTAATTATTATTAAATCAACATCTCACCACACAATTTAAATTCATTATAAAATTCAAACACACAACATTCAATCACAATATCTAAACATCTCAACTTATTTAATTCATTTGATTATTAAAATAACGTATTTCAATTATTATCAACATTCTATAAATCATTAACTATTGTCTTCATAATTATTTTGTTATTTAATTAGAGTGCAAAAATATTAATAATATTATTATTATTAATACAACATTTTCTAAAACATATACACATTACACTTCACAATACACACAAATGAATTCACTATTATTTACAAAATATACGTCAAAACTGTTCAAGTGTATCTCACTTCATGTCCAAATCTGCCATGTCAAACAACCATAAAACAAAATGTTTAATTGTCTTTTATTGTCTTACAGTCTACCCTCCATCGTCCCAAATCAACCTTGGTTTTATATAACACTGTTGCTTTTTATTTACAAACAAATGGTTACTTTGTGTGTCATAACCAGAACAACCAAATTCACTCATTTTACCAGAACACTCATTAAACCAGTCTACGTTAAGTATTTTTGTTAAGTCTCCGTCATTACATTCATTCACTATCGGTCTAATTATTTTTTTCAAATCATTGTAATCATTATTATTCAAATATATTTCTAAGCCTTCTTTCCATTCATCATATTTTCTATGCAAATTATACAATTCTGTTACATACCATTCTCTATTTACCTCTCTCTCTTCATAACACCACATCACACTCTCACAATTATTCCGGACAGAGGGTACACAATTACTCCACAAAAATAAACGCCTCAATTCATCTACCAATACGGGACTCTTGCCCTTCAACCACAACACTTGTGGACTCAATAAATCATCATAAATATCATAAATAATAAAGGGAAAATTTGCCCTCTGTCCCCACTCTACCACAACATTATTTCTCCACTCTCTCTCTAACTCATTTACACACATTAACATCTCATAATCCCTACCTTCCACCAACTCATCAGTACTCTCATTCTTTATTTTTACCGTATCAGTCTCCGATACTAATTCTTCAAATACATTACTATTATTCTCATTATTTTCAACATTATTGTTATCACTTATTAACTCTTTCTCTGGTATCATATTTTTACATTTGTCATTACAATTTTCATTTGTTTTATTTTTCTCTGTCCTCATCACATGTACTCCCATTCGCTCCACACTCTGTTCTAATTTATTCAAACTGGATCTTATCGTTTCATTAGTACTTTCTACACATTTACTCATTTCTTGTATTTCATTTTTTAACTCATTATTCAGATTTTTTAGTTCATTAAATTTAGCGTCAGAATCATTCTTTAATACATTGAATTTAGCGTCAGAATCACTCTTCTGTTCACTGAATTTTAACTCTAACATCGCCTGCTGCTTGTCTGAACTCTCTTTCATACTACATACCATGCTACATAAATATTTCATCATATTATTGTTATCTGAGTTTTTATTTTGAATTGGGGTTGAATGAATTCCTTCATCCATAATTCTTGATTCTGTTTCACTTATTTCTATTTCATTCTGACTCACACTTGGAGTCGAGCGTGCTTCAAAGTTACTAATGTTCGAGTCGTCGAACACTTCGACACTCATTTTATTTACGTTATTTTCGTTATTTGACATTTTGTATTATTGATATGCTTAAATTAAATAAATTGCTTAAATGGATTAATTAAATAAATGGTGTCATTACTTAAATTTTGTAATATAATGCTAGGTTGCTATGCTAACCTAGAACACGCTTGTATCTCTGTCGATGCGGAATTCAATTAATTAATTATAATTAATTCAATTCGTCCCTGTTCGGGCGCCAATTGTGACTTGCTAATCAATCACATTTATTATTATAATGAAATGTCAAATTAAATTGTTACTTACCGTTACGATAATTCTTACGGGGTCACAGGATTCGGTCACATGTACCTAGATACAAGCATGGTCTATAGGTTATGCAAAGCACTGACACAACTCATTTTGGAAGAGAAATTAGAATTTTTAATTAATCAGAATCATATTTAAATTTTGTTCAAAAACTTTTGATCATTGTTTTACAGATTAAGTTACAGTTTTCTTTGTTCGGTTAGCCTCTGCTACATGCTACTTATTCTAAGAGCTTACCTTAGTGATCACTATACACACACACACAAGACTGCCCAGCCTGCAATTTTGCACACACACAAACACACAAAATATTATAGAACCCTTAACATTTTTTAATAATATCCCTCCCCGTCGGCAACGTGGTCCTCGCGTGCACTCCTCATTCCTTTGTATTTCTTTTTTTTAGTGTCCGAAAAATATATATATATAACTATGTTCTGCACTTTTACTTGACCGCGGTCACATACTTTGTTATTGTTAGTTGTTACCTTAATTATAAAAAATTGGTTTCTGAGCCCGGTTGACGGGCGGCCTGCGCAGGCGGGAGTCGACAACGAACTGCCGGCGTCTCTCAGTTCCCCACTCCGGGAGCATTTTAGTCAAGACGACGGACATCAATGCCTTCCAGTTAGTCGTCCCAGTTTCGACTCATACTAGTCACGTAGTTGTTGGAGTGACGATAGCAGACGATTTCAAATAGGCACTGTCTAATGTCAAAAAAGTGGGTGGGCCTTAAAACCGCATTTCCGCAAGATCTTGAAGAAAACGACAAAGATTACTCTCTCTAGCCATCTTGGTTTTTGTTAGAGCGTCACTTGGAGCGTGATTGAGCAGTTGCGTATGTGCGCTGCCACACACAGGTACAAAGTTCTCAGAATTTTGTGGAGGTGCAGATACTCCGCCGCATTCCTCAACAACAACTGCGTCTTACGTTGTTTCACTGTTCTGTTACATTGACTGTTATACTGACACATACGTTGCACAATGATTTTATGAAAAGTCCGCCCAAAACGAAATACCTAAAAATATACTTGCCCCATACGGTAAAATAAAACACCCAAAAATCGACCCGCTACAAAATAAAAAACAAGAGAGGAGTAATTTAAGAATAAAATCAAAGATATGATGTAATTAAACAAATCAATAATGAAATGATCATGAATTAAATGTCAATTGTAATAACGACAATTATAAGAAAGTTCTAGAACATGGAACAAGTGGAACTAATAAAAACAGAGAAACAAACCAAAAATGTCATAAAATATATGCTACTATAAACCAAAGCAGATTGTAATAAAAAACCAGAAAGGAAGAAAGCATTAATAACCAAAAACTTTATATGATAAGAAAATTTGAAAATTATACTAATAGAAGAGCTTCCCACCATGATATCAATGGAAATAACCATCAAGTTAAAGAGTCAGAAGAACAACTGAGATAGGAATATTAAAAACTCTGACCATTATAAGAAGTGAAGTATCCAAAGATATTTTTTAAATAGTAACAAAAGTGTACTATTCTGATGTATTTTTTTTTTTAATAACTGTCTGTAGATAATTCCAGCAGTATTAATATGTTTTTTGAGCAGAGATGATTTGCCTCTGTACTCAAATAAGAAGTGAAGTATTGGACAGCAGAGGAAGTAGGGTACAGTGCCTCTGTGAACTGAACCAGCTCACATGTTAGGGAAAGATAGGGAGGAAATATCCCAAGGAGAAAATACTAAGAAGAAATATGAAAATAAAATAATAAATATGAAACTCGGATGACTATTACTATCAAGGAAGATCAAGTAAGAAGGAGAAAGATGTAAGCTGAAATATGTATAAGAAAATTTTTAGAAATGGAAGGAAGTCAAGAATAATAAAAAACTATAATAATTATCATAGTAATTGTTTCAGACAAAGCAAGTATAGTCTGAAAAAAATCACTTCTGGAGAAGGGCAATCTGTAGCATGACAGATATTCCACCAATAATTAATTCAAATAAGATCATAAAAATAATTAAATTACATATACTCAAAGAATGTCAATGAAATTCAATTACACTTCAAAGGAAAACACCAGTATAAAAGAAAAACAATAATTAAATAATAAAAATGCTACCATAAAAGTCAAAGAAAATAAATTAAAGGAAACTCATATTAAAAAATCAGGAGGTTAGGAGCAGGTGATAAAGAAAATACCCCAAACACAAGAAGAAACAAGAAGAGGAAGATTAGTATCAGGTGATAAACAAGAGATCACGAAATCAAGAAAGAAGAGTAAAGTTAGTATCAGATAATAAAGAAGATACTCCAAACCCAAGAAGGAAGAAGAAATTTAAAAGCAGATAAAAAAGAAGATACTCCGAACCAACCATCGGACAAGATAACACTGAGTACCTTGGTTTACCCAAGAATGAACACAAGAAGGAAGACGAGAAGAAAGGAAGAAATAGGATGGAAGAACCACAACAAAAACCTATTATTAACTACCATTAACCCCAAACCAAATGATACCATTAAAGAAAGTATAACACCCCACCCCACCTTATGAAATTGTAATTATTTATAAACAAAAGTATTGTGTAGTATGATAAGAAGTGCACCAACTAAAGTTATTAAATGATAAAAAATAAACAAATCTTCACAGCCCATTATGACTAAAGGTCTGGTCTGAGAATAATAAAACTCAAATATAAGTCAGAACCAACAGTGAATGTGTACTAGTGGAAGTGTTTTTAAATGTAATAAACTTCAAGTTGTAGTGTATCTATAACTTAAACAATGTGCTATAAAATAACTTTTATATTTTATAATTAACAAATAATGAAATATTAAAATGGAAAATATTTCCAATATTTCATTAAATAAGGTCACTTTGTTATCTCAAGACATTCAAAGGAATGCCAATAATAAAGAAAGTATGTGAGGGAAATGTTTACTGTACAAAGGGATGTTAGGTAATAATAGTGTAATCAGAAAGGACTGATAATAGATTAAGTTTTAATAGAGTTAAGAAGTTTAAATGGCTGATATTGTTCAAAGCCATGAACTCCATTTTTTAAAAGAGTTCTAATAGAATAAGGTACCTATATGTTTAGAGTAAGATGTTTTAGTCATATAACAGCATACATACTAATTAAAATGTTTAAGTATGGATGCTGTATTAATTTATAAAATGTGTTAGATGTAGTTCAAAACAGTTTAAGCAAACATGTCTAACTTTAAAGACTGCTGATTAATGTTAATTATTATTTTTGTAACAGTAGCATGAATTAGATGCTACACATATCAATAATTATGTAAACAATTTTATTTCATGTTGTGTTAACTTTTAAGAGTCAGAGGAGGTGTAGAATTAAATTTATTTGAAAAAACCATATATGTAAAATACTAAACTCTAGGCCAAATAATGAATTCACAAAAATTAATATAAACCAGTTAATTCACCAATGAACCATGTAAACTAACAAGATTTATGTAAGGTAGGTCAATTAACAACTACTGTAAATGATCCTATGATTTAAAAGAGTAATATAGAAAAATATCTTAAATTATTGAAAATTTTTGAAATGTAATAATTAAATATTTCAGAGGAGAAATAGTAAATTAATAAATTATCACTAAAAGACAGTTCAAATGTTAAATTTATAATAGATTAAGGAAAGGGAAAGATTTGTGACCATTTGAAATTTATTATAATTATATTAATAACACTTACAATGGCAGTAATTGTGTACAAGAACGGAAACAGGTTTTTTGGGCCTAGATTTCCAAAAAGACAGAAATATGTTAATTTTATCAAAAATCTCAACAAATATGGACTATGACATATCAAATTAAAGAGAATGAGATAAATAAACCAATTATGTGGTTAATAGTTCATGAAAGCGAACAATAAACTAAAAATATTCCATATATAATGTACCTTAGAATTATGTACATGGGAAGTGAAAATTATTTTAACAATACTTTTCCAATATTAACTTGGCAAGATATTTCCTAAGATGAAGGAAGTAAGTTAGTTCTTTGTTAACATTCAAACGGAACAGTCGATGCAGAATCGCGTTCTAAAATCGTATAATGGAGTGTAGTAGGTAAAGCCTAAAATCAGTGGAAAACGGGAGTTATATAAATTAACACTTTTCGAGTTAAAAACAATGAAATACTCTACGACAACGGTGTAAACGAACAATACACCACATAATACAAGTGATTTAAACCATTAAAACTACCTAATATTAATACTTCACTATACAACATATTAACGATTCTTCGCCACGAACAGACATAAAGTGAGCACCTCTAACAGAAAACAATTAACAACAGTGAACACTGAACACTCATCCAGGATACCTCAAACAACATAATAGACAGTATACACGATTTCGGAGATCCATAAAACAGTTAGAAAGGTGAATTTATTGTGAGATTTTCCAGCGACCATATATACGTATAACCTCATCAATTCAGCTAGCCGCCATGATGGTCCCGTGATGCACTACAACCTCCTAGACTGATCTCATAGCCTGCAGATTGGTTTGAAAAATCAAATATACTAAACATTATATATTATTTACAATTGTTAATTATTAATTATTAAGATTATTTTCTGTATATGTTATACTTTCTAGGCCTGCCCTTCTCTGACTATATAAAATAATCGTTGAAAGAACCTTTTTTTTTAAGACTTATATAAAAAATTAACCTGTAATCACATATCGATATATCTCTGTGACGGTGTCTAACAATTGCTCTACATCGATTTGACATAGATTTTTATAATTTATTGTTAATAAATCAATTTATTTCAACTATTTGGATTGTAAAATTATTTCACATTTTAATTTAAGGGTTTAATTAACTACAAGACTTCCTGGAAGACGAGAAATATTAACTAAAAGTGAGATACTGGAGCAGCGCTGAAAATCATTAATCGATTGCTGAAAGGAGATAATCTGATTAACTCCAGATTTTGTTAAGATCTACCAGAAGTGCAAATTAAACCAAAATAACCTCACAGAATTTTGAATTTTTAAACAAAACACAAAACCAGGATTAATTCTAAAAATGAACCATAACAAACAAACGTATAACATTTTTTTTTTACAAAATTTTTTTTTAAATAAAATTTTTTTTTCTTTTATTTGTAACCACACAATTCAAGGTACCGTTACAATATGTATAATAATCATCTCATCTTGTCAGTGAAAACAAGGTTATAGATACTGGTGTTAGAGATATTATTAATGTTATGTAGTATGTTTTGCAGATTGTTGTACTACATCTCATAATCATAATGATTGGTGGTTGTGCTGTAAATTGCAAAAATCGAACAGAAACTAATTTTAGAACATTCAAATTTCCGGCAGACCCTATTCGATGTGCAAAATGGATTCAAAATATGAGACGAGACAAATTTATACTAAGCAAGGGAATGCGTCTGTGTGAGGTAAATTTAATGGTTGTTCCTTAAAAGTTTGTGAATGTTAATCATAACGACTAAAAATGTAATACACCTTTGCACTTTTAGGTTCATTTTGAAAGTTCACAGTTTGAACAGGCACGAGTAGATTGTTGGAAAAAACTGAAGCCTAATGCCATACCGACTTTGTTTGACGTACCAAATCCACCTCCTAGGATCGGCCCAGTTCCACGCAGATCACTGTACAAGGTGGTTTATTTTTTTAAGAAATATAATGTTAGACTATAACTAAAGCCCGTATTCACGTGCAATTGCATCTTTTTTTTTGCTAGTTCGTAAACGGCCAGTGACAAGTTATTTATCCGAATCGGGACGTGTAGGTCATTTTAACATACATTTTATTTTGCACAAAATTGCACGTTTTGGGGGTTACTGCATAAAATTGCACATTCTGTAGTTTTAATGCACAAAATTGCACATTTACCTGTTTTTCGAAAATCAGCTGCGCGATAGCCAAGCGCGAAACATACACGCAGATCATAAACAAAGTCGAGAACAAAATCAGCACGAAGAAATTCTAGTCCATTAAGCGCAGCTTTTGACGTAACAAAATTTTGACTGTCGATGGAATTTCACGAAATTTGATATGTATGTTTTATATGCATTCTAGAACAAAGTTAAACTGTACGCTTTTTACTTGGGGGTGAGAACCACCCCTTTTTCAAGGGTGATTGATAAAAAAAATTAACCCCAGGATCCAATAGAGAATCAAATTCTAAGCAAAAAAGTCAGTACGCAACTGTTTTGAAAAATGCGTTGTTTTCGAGTTATTCCAAATCAACATTTTCGATTTTTACCCCCAAAAAATAGGATTTTAGCGTAATTTTTAGCGAATAACTAAACAACGTTTGAGTTTATAGTAAAAATGAATAGTTGTCTTGATTATTCATCTCTTCTTTCAACAGCACTAACACTTAACTAAAAATGAACTTTTTCATGTGAAACTTACTGATTTTATTGGACGCGTTTCGGCTTAGTATCCGCCTTCTTCAGCTTTGGTAACAGACTGCCAGCATTTTGTAACGGTTGTGTGGAAGGTGAAGTGGGGGTGGTGTGTGGTGGAAGGGGATTGGCGCGGGGATTCAACTTACTGTTTGTTTTCTGTATAATTGTGTCAAAAAGTGTATGTGATTTATATTGTAATTGATCGTTGAGTATGTTGTTTGGTTGTGTTGTGTGGTGTTTATATATTTCGTATTGTTCAGTTGTGTTGAGTTTTTGACCTTTGGGTATGTAATGTAAAATTTCAAGATTAGTGTCTATGTTGGTGTAACTGTGGTTTTCTGTGTGTATGTGTGTGGCAAATGCGGAGTGTATATTGTTGTTGGTTAAAGCTTTTAAGTGTTCAGAATAACGGGATGAAAAAGATCTTCCCGTCTGGCCTATGTAGAAACTATTGCAGTCATTACAATTTAATTTGTAAACACCTGTTTTGTTATATTTGTCTATGTCTGTGTTTGTATTACTGATGTGTTTTTTGATGGTATTGGTGGTTCTGAATGCTATTTTATATTTGTGTTTTCTGAATGTATTGGCGATTTTGTGTGTGTATGAGTTGTGGTATGTGAGTGTGATGTATTTATTGTGTTGTGTGTTGATGGTATTTAGTGTTTTGTTGTTTTTGTTTTTGATGCGTTTGTGTAGTATGTTTATTAAATTGGGGTTATAACCGTTTTTGATTGCTATGTATTTTCTAAGTATTCAAAGGCAACACAAGACAAGTTGAAAACTTCCACAAATACATAAACACTATACACCACAAATTAAAATTTACACTGGAAACTGAACAAAACAATAGTATAAATTTTCTAGACCTAACAATTAACAAAACTAACAATACACACATGTACAAAATATACAGGAAACCAACCACAACCGACATGGTTATACACAATACATCAAACCACCCAACACAACATAAACATGCGGCCTTCAACCATATGCTCCATAGACTAACTAAAATACCCTTAAATAAACAAGATTACACCGACGAACTCAACACAATAAAATACATAGCAATCAAAAACGGTTATAACCCCAATTTAATAAACATACTACACAAACGCATCAAAAACAAAAACAACAAAACACTAAATACCATCAACACACAACACAATAAATACATCATACTCACATACCACAACTCATACACACACAAAATCGCCAATACATTCAGAAAACACAAATACAAAATAGCATTCAGAACAACCAATACCATCAAAAAACACATCAGTAATACAAACACAGACATAGACAAATATAACAAAACAGGTGTTTACAAATTAAATTGTAATGACTGCAATAGTTTCTACATAGGCCAGACGGGAAGATCTTTTTCATCCCGTTATTCTGAACACTTAAAAGCTTTAACCAACAACAATATACACTCCGCATTTGCCACACACATACACACAGAAAACCAGTTACACCAACATAGACACTAATCTTGAAATTTTACATTACATACCCAAAGGTCAAAAACTCAACACAACTGAACAATACGAAATATATAAACACCACACAACACAACCAAACAACATACTCAACGATCAATTACAATATAAATCACATACACTTTTTGACACAATTATACAGAAAACAAACAGTAAGTTGAATCCCCGAGCCAATCCCCTTCCACCACACACCACCCCCACTTCACCTTCCACACAACCGTTACAAAATGCTGGCAGTCTGTTACCAAAGCTGAAGAAGGCGGATACTAAGCCGAAACGCGTCCAATAAAATCAGTAAGTTTCACATGAAAAAGTTCATTTTTAGTTAAGTAAAAATGAATAGGACCAAAATTATTCTATACGAAATAACAAACAAAATGCGTTTCGGTCGGGTTTTAATCCACGAGTTGTTTTCAAGATATGGCCGTGAGAAGTTGTAACTTGCAAATTTTTTGCCTGTACTAACAAAGTTTAACCCTTCCTACTAACCGAGAAAAATACTTTTGACTATAAAATGTCTAGTGCAATGAAAAATACATTATTGTTAATTTTAATAAAATGTTAAGCTAAACTTTTTATTAGTAATTTTAACTAAATGTTAAGCAAAAAACCTGACACTTATCTATGCTGTGAAAGAAGAGATGAACAATCAAGACAACTATAAAAAACCTGAATATAAACTTAATAGCAAGTAAGTTAAAAATGTAAATTCGTGTTTATTAAAAATAGTTTTAGTAACTTTATTTGGACTTTTGGACAAACGAATTTTAGTAAACATTAATTCAACAGCCATCTATTATAAACAGGATTAAAAGTAAAATCTGAGAATATATACGTAACAAAGTGGTAAGTGGTAACGATTGGTACGGTATTTGTTTTTTAGACAAAATTATTCTCCTCTTACTATGGTCTGAATCTGTAAGTTTTAAGATGAAACCTATTATTTCCGTATTTTTAAGGACGTGGGACATAATTTCACACTTTGAAATTATATTTTTGGCACGAAAAACTATAATAGTTTATGTAATATCGAAAACAAACTTATACTGCGTCCCATGTATACACAAGCGCCACCATAATATTATGTCAGTCTCGGAACAAAGATGGCGAGTGCGAATACTCCCTTTTATAGATCCTTAGTCCCTTGTTTACTTTTTAGTATCTGAATGAATGATCTATTAGTTTTTCAACTTTCACAGCCGCTTTTGCTGGCCTTCATAACGTTACGGTAAACGCATCAAAACGTTAGGGTAACACAGGATACCTGGTAGATCTAAATTTACTACTTTTATATATGTGGATTTAACCAGTATAATAGTGTTAGAAATGTACTGAAAGTAATGGCACAGGCAAGTACTGTTATACAACGTACAGGACAAATTCAAAAGTAATGCAATATTAATGTACCGTGCATAACCTACAACTGTACAGACATAACCAAACAACACTTCATTTGTGGCGTAACTGAATACTTACATAAGGTGAACCAGTCATCATCAGTTTATACAAAATTAGTATTCTTGTCACAGGTTTTGTTGTTTAATGATGTAAATATTAACTAAGCTATAATAGGCTTCACTCATGCGCTTAAGGGTTTACTAATACGACTGTGTAGGTTGTGATTAGACTTTTGCTTTCGAAAAATGTTGAGTTGAAGTAACAATTGTCAGCAAGAATACAGTAACATTGAAACACACACATATTCAACAGAAAATTGAGTATTACTGTTAGTTACATGTATAGATTGCAACACATCTACAGTAGGTGAATATACATTTAGGCATGTAAATCTAAGTAAATGATCGTTTCTCAAAACTTGGCATTTGTGATGATTTCACATTGATTCAATACACATCAAAAATTAAAATGATGGTTACTCAAGTTAACAAATTGGGAGACGAGAAATATATTGTTTACAATAATTATTGTTGCAAATGAAAACAAGAAAATAATCTCATGCTCAGTATATTATTATTGAAACCATTTATTATATAATTTGTATTGAACTGAAGAATAAAATAAACTTCCAATTTTTGTAGACTTCAAAAATCAAGGTACATTAGGAAACATTTAGCCAAATAACACTCAGATTTTATACATAGTCATAGTTATTTTCAGTATACTGTATATTTCATGTATACCTACTTTTACTTGAATAAGTGTTTGTAATGTATAGGCAGTGCAGTTCAGCTTGGTTAGGATCAAACTGTATCAGTAAATAAATAGTAATGGAGCCATGTTATGTTGTACATGAAACAGCTTTATAGTTTTTGAGGAGAATTTTATTTTTGGAAGGGGTTGTATATAATATTATGGGTTTGGTCAGTGTTGTATTAACACAATTCATGGCATTTAATATTATTAAAATACACAGTGTAAACTAAAAATCTAATACATAAATGCACATGTTAACCAGCTACTAAATATCATAGTTTGGCCATGCACAAACATTAATTATAAACTAACAGTTCAGTATAAACATAATGTTATTGTAACATTACTTAATGTTGAACATCCGTATTTTGCTATATTAAATTGTGAAAATTCAGGTACATATTTCTGAGAAATCATATTTTATTTTTAATAATATGTTTAATATAACTTCTGTATTGACAGTGGGAACACAGTGGGAGTGCAGATGTGGTGTTCTTTCATTTAGCCATTTGTAGCTGACATTAAGACGGCCCTCCCAACACAGCAAATATATTTGAAGTATTTTAAACTTGCCAGATGTGTAAAACTTTTGTTGTAAATAACACTTCGCCATTAGGCTGCTTGTAGTATTGCAACATTCTCACAACTGTCAGTTTGTTACTTAGCCTATATTAAACAAAATATAGACTATAACTTCTGCAAATAGTTTAACTCAGGGGTTTTATAAAAATTTTAGTATTCAGTTGATATCAGAGTTTTATTTCTTTCTCAAAATAATTCTAAAATGATGTCAAAATTCTTAGCCTATAATTTTTGGTAAATAGGAATTAAAGTCTGTGTGAAAATATGGACAGACCGAAAAAAAATATGAACAACATGTTGTATGGTTTGATGGTTTCCAAGAAAAGTGTACCTTTATGAGGTAAACATTTTTTCAGGAAACATCAGTATAGTTAGTACTGTGTTTCAATACTCTTCTGTACATTGGTTCATCCCAGTTACATATGCAGGCAGCATTAATGTGAGTTCTCCTGTACATAAGTTATCTCAAATCTCTTTTCAGCCAGAAACACTATTGTATTAACATGAAACTCCTCACACAAACTAAAGTAAGGTACCCGTAGTGGTGAAACTGAGGTTTGACAATGTGACGACATTGTTTATTAATAATGATAGCCTATATGCATTAAATAGAAAACATTGTTCTTAATCGATCGGACGTTATTCTTGTGCTACCTTGTGTGTGATGTAGGTTTTGTCTTATAACTACCAGTGTACTTTCATATGTTTCAGGTGTTAACAAGAGTAATTTATCAATTATAAACAAAACAAAACAAAAATGGAAAAGGCCAACTTTGAGGACAAGGTATACATTTTAAATGTAAAATCCATAGTTTGTACTATTAATATACGATTAATTTCTTACACATGTCTCTCTCTCTCTCTCTCTCTCTCTCTCTCTCTCTCTCTCTCTCTCTCTCTCTCTCTCTCTCTCTCTCTCTCTCTCTCTCTCTCTCTCTCTCTCTCTCTCTCTCTCTCTCTTCCCCTCTCTCTCTCCTGTTTTGACTTCATCGTCTCATACCCAGTTTCTGCAGAGTACAAGGTATGTCACTTTCTTGACCATCTTAGAGAAAATATGCTACAAACACTTATTGCTGAGTAACGCTGTGGTCAAACTGTAGTAAATGATCACCCAACATATCTTTCATCTCGTTAAAAATTTGTGTTGGTGTTAAACCTTTTTTTAACAAGACATTTGATGCTGCGTGACGTTAGACCTTCCCTTTTTTCAACAGCGCACCGGGAAATGACCTTGAGAGATGACTTTGTTTACACAACTGTTTGTTATTAACAACACAGCAGAACAATTAGATGCTTTACATCTATTCGTGGGGCAAATGTAGTGCCATAGTCCAGTGAAAAACAGAAACGCAAAAATACCTCTAGATTGTAGACCATGATCTTTTGAAATTCCCCTTGTATGAAGAGCACTAGATGCAGAAATTTCTGTCTGGAAAAGGCAATAATGAAAGGTTTAAGAATACACCATTAACTTGTCTCGACGAAGCAGGTCAGGTTGAATCCGAGCAATTTCTTGTCTGATATTCGTTTTTAATTCTAGTATGGTGTGCAGTCTATCAATGTACACCCTGCTCTTCAGAAATCCCCAAAGAAAAAAGTCGCATGCGGACAAATCTGGGGATCTTGCAGGCCACGAGATGTCGCCATATCTGGATATGAGTCCGTCCGGGAAGAGTTCTCTTAAAGCAGCCATGGACACATGAGCAGTATGACTTGTGGCCCCATCCTGCTAGAAAAAATTAATTTCCGGAAACCTAGGGAGCTGTTGCATCAAAAATGTTCTGACCATGTGTGTGTAGCGGTCTGCATTGACAGTTGTGGTGTTTTCTTCTATCGTCTTGGAAAAAATATGCCCCAATAATGCCAGATGATGAAACTGCACACCACACCGTAACTTTCGGACTATGTAATGGCTTTTCATGCAACTCACCTGGGTTTTCATCATTCCAATGTCGATATTGTTTGTTTACATATCCATTCAAATGAAAATGTGCTTCATCTGACATAAACATGCGGTGAATAAAGTTTTCATCATCATTTACACGTCGCAATATTTCTTCGCTGAAAATCCTGCGAGCCAGCATATCGCCATCTTTCAACTCCTGGATTACTTGAATTTTGTAAGGATGAAAAGATAAGACTTTATGCAAAATTCATCGTAACGATGTGTCACTAATGTTTAGTGCGGATGCATGTTTCATTGCAGAATGTTGTGGACTACGCGTCAGTGCTACTCGAACTCTTTCAATGTTTTCCTCTGTTCTTACAGATCTTGTTGCTCCTCTATGCTTTAGGTTTAATGTGGAACCAGTTTCTTCAAATTTTTCACCCATGACATAATTGCATGAGCGGTCGGCACTCTTCCATGTCGTGGAATATTGAAATGATTACGAAACAATCGTTGTACAGAAGTCACACAGTCACCATTCTTATAAAACGATTTTACGCAGAAAGCACGCTGTGCACCGGACCACTGCTCCATGTTTACTAAATGGCATTAAATGTAAAACAACAATCAAAAACCTCCACGCCCTCTCGTGAGCAGAAAATGAACTATTGGACTTTCAAAATTTCCCGCTTCACTGGCGGACCCTGTATAATTTTTTAAATGATTAAAAATCATTGTGTATTATTTTTGAATTATTAAGTACTTAATGTGTTACGGCATAAGACGCTTTTAGTAAGTGTCTTATGTAGTTTTATCCCCAGGAATTTCCCCCTCCACCAACTCCTTTCTGGGATAGGTGTAGCCAGGATTCCTGTGGTGGCAAGCGGGAGGAAATATGTTGGGGGGAGACCAAAATTTGTCATTTGTTAGCCACTGTTAATGTTATTATAATAACCATTGGTGATACATTTGCATCCTTCAGACTTTATATACATGAGTCAGTAACTCAGTCACCCCCCATGCTAAGCCACTGCTCTCTAGATTACTTATGAATAACAGTCAATCAGGCACACAGTAGGCACGGTCTTTTAACTGTAAAATTAACAAACTATTAATAGAAAATGTATGTAACTAATTTTGTTTACTTTACAGTAGAGAACTAATCACATTTGACTTATTCAAATATCGTACTTGCCTTTTACCTATCTTACTTGAATATCGTTCAAATTCATATTACCTCATCATAACTAATAAACTTTTGTGTAACAATATATTATTAAAATCTGTTTGAAACATGGTGTTTCTCAGATAAGATTATTTGTCCTTTCATGTACCTTTCAGGTATATACTAGGGCAATTTGAAATGTTTATGACCTGATAATGAAAGACGTTTTCTTTCTGGAATCATTTTTATATTTCAACATAGTCTCCATGTAATTCAATATACTTGGTCCAGGGATGCTGCAGTGCTTTTATCCGATCGCAGAAGTTTGATTGTTCTAGGTCCTCAAAACAACGTTACCTGCTACCCTCCCCCAGGGAAGTTTTGACATTTGGGAGTAGTTAAAAGTCAGATGAAGCTAAATCAGGCAAATAAGGCTGATACTACAGCAGTTCATACTTCAACTCAGCAATTTTTGCCATAAAAACAATGCTTGCATGAAGTCTTGCATTATCCTGCTGCTATTTCTGTACTTAACCCGATATTTATTTCACAAATGTTTTTCATTTATTTGATGTAAAAGTTAGCATGGTGCCTCTTCATCATTTGACCCTTTCGTGATAATCTATTAACAGTACTCCCTTAGCATGTCAGCCAATCAAAGTCGGCTTTCGAGCAGATGAAATTGATTTTGCCTTTTTTGGAAACAGAGAACCACTGTACATACATTGTTTTGACTGGTGTTTTGTTTTGGAATGAAATGATGTACCCAGTTTGTATTACCCATTACAAGTCTACAAATAAACTGTAGTAAATGATACCTTTCATCTCGTTAAAAATTTGTGTTGGTGTTATACCTTTTTTTAACAAGACATTTGATGCTGCATGACGTTAGACCTTCCCTTTTTTCAACAGTGGACCGAGAAATGACCTTGAGAGATGACTTTGTTTGCACAACTGTTTGTTATTAACAACACAGCAGACCAACTAGATGCTTTACATCTATTCGTGGGGCAAATGTAGTGCCATAGTCCAGTGAAAAACAGAAACGCAAAAATACCTCTAGATTGTACCTGTTAGATTGTAGATTGTAGATTGTTATCTTTTGAAATTCCCCTTGTATGAAGATCACTAGATGCAGAAATTTCTGTCTGGAAAAGGCAATAATGAAAGGTTTAAGAATACACCGTTAACTTGTCTCTCTTTTACCATAACATGTACTTGCTTTGATGTGGTTCTCTGTGGGACCATTTTGGCACACACCTTGCGGATGCCAAGGTCTTCAGTTAAAACTGTCTGCACAGTTTCACTATCAACTTACTTAATTGTCATACCTCGCACATTAGTTTCAGTATTGGACACAATATTGGTTCATATACTCTTACTTTTGTGTCCTGTCTCAGATATTTTTTAGCCAAACAGTATGAGGTAGGCACACAACATGAGTGTTCATGACTTGCATTGAACTTTCTATCCAACCAGCCGCTCTTGTGACAACCACTCTCAGGTATTTTATTCTCCAGTTGTCTCACTCCACACATCCACATTGTCAGTCTTTACTCATTGATCTTCAAATCTTCATTTTGTTAGTGTTTATTTTCTATTATATGCTTCAGGTATGTGAACATGTGTGTACCAATAGTCTGGTGACTTGTGTTCTGCGTGTCATTTGTTTTTGAGTATTTGTACACATTACATGTCCTCATACATGTTTATTAATATTTCAATGCAATTGTGTTATTTGTGCTGGCAGTCTTAATGTGCATTGTGTTATACTACAAATTACTGCCAATATAACTTACTTAATAATTACTGAATAATTTTTTAAATATCGGGCGCCATCTTGTGATATACCTTTAAACTTACCTTAGGCCAGAATTCGGTTAAGCTGAACGATATGATAGCGGAAAGTGTTATCTGAAATAATTACTATTACTTGAAATGGTTACCAATGTTTACCTTTTATTTACATCTTTAAATACACAACAAGTGATTCTATAGTGCGAAATGCGCACGCTACTATATTGCGCCATGAAACGCAGTTCCTCTATACAAGTTAAAAATTATTATTGTATTTTAGAAATACATAATATGAAAATGTTTACATACATAACAATGTTATACATATCTATATATATGCATAAATGTTATTGAAAAATTGTTAATATTATTTCACAACCCAGCACTTGTTAATATTATTTTGTTAACGCTCTCTCTCTCTCTCTCTCTCTCTCTCTCTCTCTCTCTCTCTCTCTCTCTCTCTCTCTCTCTCTCTCTCTCTCTCTCTCTCTCTCTCTCTCTCACACACATTCTCTGGTACAAATTTTTAGTTGTTTTTTTATGAGCTCATTTTGTTTAATGAATAATTTTGGTCATTCTTTATGAATTTACTGAATGATATAAATATTGGACAGCTGATACTTAGCTTCCGTTTTTTGGACGTCGCACACCGCGAGTTCGCCGATTGCACAGTCACATCGTGAATTGTTACACTTGTGCCGATTTGTACTAATCGGACCACTGTTATTTAAACCACTTTTGGTGGTGCAAAATTTAAATATTCACACTCAGTGAATATGCCGGCCGCGTGATGTGCCGACCGGCCCTATTCACGGTCCAGGCGAAAATGACGAAAAGTCTTTGTTAAACATTGCGTTGGTGGGGCAAAACTACGTCACCAGTCTTTTGTTTGTACGGCCAAGCCTCGTTTGTTTACAAAAGTATGCATTCCTTTGGCTGACGTCATCACGGGCTAGGCTTGTTTACCGCTATCTGTGACACATAGTTTTTTGCGACATTTGTAGCTTTTCAACGAATTTGATCGAAATCCTGTTAATTCCAATATGCGTTGTATAAAATATTCTATAGTTTATTCACCAAAACTTTATAGGGATTATGAAATATTACAAAATTTATTACAAAATAAATAGTTAGGGAATAAAATACAATAATTATGGTTTTTAGGACCATATTTTTATAAGAGTATGATTGTACTAGAATTGTACCATCACAAGACCCCCTCATTGAAAGATTTTGTGCCGAAGCATAAAAACTTTCATTGACACATTCGTACCTCCTAAAGGGATCAGCCAGGATATGTCGCCACAACCCCCTTACAATTTATATAAAAAGAAATACAATAACTCACCCGTGGTCCGATGATGATGACAGTACCTGCATGACCTTACTGGACTTCTCCTTCGAGATCCCAACACCATAAGGCCAATCAGGCACGTAACTTTCCTGCTCTGACGCGCTGGCCAGCTCAGGACCGCTGTCATAACATCACCAAACACTGAAACAATTAATTAAAAATATCAAAATAGTGGCTTGGTATATTACTCTATCCTTAACTGATCTGTTTCCCCTTAGCTGTGTGCTGGTTTGCGTTAAGAAGCACTGGGTTTGCTTGAAATACAAGAAATACAAATACAAAAAATATAATCAACAAGAATTATATAGAAGTGCCATTCTCTTCATGGACTATCCTTTAATTGTAAAAGTCGTTTCGATTCCCATCGATAATAATTAACTCTTTCTGGTTCATAATTAATGTAATTATAAAAGAAACAAATATCTAAATGAAATACATGGATATAATAATTATATACAAACCCCAAATTTATGGATATAATCTCCCTTTAAATTAATTACTCAAACAGGGAGAAAACATTTTATAGAAAAAAATAAAATCTTATTATTATTTAATATTTATTATTATTATTAACAGTTAATAACTGGCGCTGTTAATAATATTTACCCCTCTTTCTCCTCCACACACTCTATTTCTTATACATCAGGTTAAAATTTCTATGTTAATACATAAAACATAATACATAATTCATGATACATCATAATTAACATTGATACATTAATACATTTAATACATTGAAATAGTTAATTCATATTTAATCTTGATTAGAATTTACACATTCTATCTATTTAAACTTGCCTTTAAATTATAAAAATTACAATTTCAATTAATTAATTAATAATTCTAAACTTTCATTAATTAGCCATCAATTATTTATTATGATTATAATATTTATTTCAAATTTATTATTAATATTCATATTACATTATTATTATTATTTCATTTCATTTCCTATTTCCTTTCTACTCTGAATATTTTACCTAACCTTTCACATTTTTATCCTTAATCTGGGTGACTCCTGTATTCACTATGCTTTTACTTATTATCTAGGCACTAACATTTATAACCTTACTCCCTTTCTTCTAACTAACAACCAAATTTACCTATCATGACACTAATTTCTCAATTATAAACACCTTTCACTAATTTCATTCCGACGATAAATCCTATGGCACCGCGCGTCTTTGTATAGGGATGGGTGTTCCCTACCTGGCTATATACATTCGTATTATTTTGCCCTTCCAAAAAATTCGGCAAACACTCCCTTAAACTACGCTATTACCTGCCACAATGCTATACGTTGGTCACTCCTTATCACCTCACCCCCACTACAAAATATCATCAGCAACAAATAAATGTTTAACCTTTACTTTACTCACCTCTACATATAATCACTAACTACTGTGTCCCTAAATATCTAATACTCTCTTTGTATTATTTTCTTTAAAATTCTTATCTATCTAACTCCCTTTACATTAATTAAATAACTCACCTGCCTTTATCTATACCCAGGCTCTATCCCTGTTTAAACATTCTACCTTACTATAATCATTGACAATTGCATTATAAAATTTATCTCTCACCTACTCATAACAGTACATCTCACTATTTACATATATATTCTTACTTAATCATTTATTATTCATTAGAAATGTTTTATTCGTTACAAATTAGTAATTTAACTTCATTACTACTGCAATTATAAATTTAGTACAACTTTCTTTCGTACCACATTAATTCAGTAATTACTCTTTAATTAATATTCAATTATTTAAAATTTTCACTATTACTTTCACTTGTTTGGCAAAATAAAAACATGTTAATTGTTAATTATTAAAACAATACATAATACATGGTGTACATAAAATTTACGTGTAATACACAACATCAAAATACATAAATACATTGATATTAACACATATAAAACAATGAAAAATATACAATCCCACTTCATTATTTTGTCATTAATCAAAATCAGTCCATAGCAGTCCAATTCAAAACCACTTTTCACATATATTAAATGTTCATTACACAATAAAACAATCTATCCTCCATCATTGAATAACATTCTAATCTTAGGTCTATTTATCTTATTGTTTAGTAAATGAATTATATAATTATACTCATTATAATAATTATCAAACATTTTATATTCACTCACAATTTCGTTTACATTAACCCTTTCGGTGCTTTATTCGACTATAGTCGAATTGACATATCATACCCTTACGTGCTTAATTCGACTTTAGTCCACATCAGCCAATTTTTGTTTCCATTGGCTACTTTATTCGAATATAGTCTCGTAATGCATAAAAACATAGTTTCACCTTATTTAATGGTGCTGTGCTCTTGTAGCGGCACTGAAACTACGAGGTGTGACAGCTGTTCTGTTGGCCCAGCTGATTTTCATAGACGCAAGTGTTTGTTAACGGTTGTAGTTTGGTTTGTTTAATTTCATTATTTTGTTCGTATTGTGCATAATTGTTGGTATTTACCTTATAATATTATATATATACTGAATTTTGTGTTGTGTAAGTGTCGTATATATGGTGTATAGTGTTTCATTTTACGTATGTTTACAGTTTCGTATTTGTTAACCTTATAGTGACGTTTTGAGAATTTCTTTGTTCTTTAAGGTACAGTTTTAGTTGTAATTTTTTAATATTTTTATAATGGCGCATACACCACTTACTGACACACAAATAGTACAAATTTTAGACGATCCAGATTTCTTTTTGGGTGATGATGATTCGTTTTATGAGAGTGACAGTGACTCGGACTGTACGGTAGATATCTGTGACGATGAGTTGCAGTCTAACGATGAAAATAATTTAAGTAACAGTGACACCAATCAAATTTGGCAAAACGTTAGTGATGTTTTATCAAGAAATATGATAGAACTTGATTCTATCCCTGAATTTAGTGGTCACCGGGCTGTAAAAGACTTTCAAGGGCTTGAACCAGTCGATTGTTTTTATAAGTTTTTTCCACAAAAAATTTTTGATCATGTAGCAGAACAAACAAATTTATATTTCATTCAGTGCGTCGATAAGACATTTGATTTTCCGCCACACTCAAGGGTCCATAAATGGACAGAAGTTAATGCCATTGACATAAAAGCATTTGTGGTTGCTGAAATAGGGATGGGACTGTGCAATAAAACTGAAATATTTTCTTATTTTGAAAATAAATTCTGGCTAACTCATACACCAGGTTTTAGGCAGCTGTTTACTAAAAATAAATATTTTCTTCTTAAATCTTCTTTAAATTTAATAATAATATCAACCAGATGCCAAAGGGAACTGATGGTTACGATCCATTATACAAGGTCAGACCAATAATTGATATGACCTAAAATACATACCTAAACCATTTTGAACCTGGGGAAGCATTGTCTGTTGATGAGACCATAGTAAAATTTAAAGGTAGGTTGTCGTTTAAACAATACCTTCCATCAAAACCATCAACTAAGTGGGGCATTAAAGTGTGGTCACTCTGTGATGCAGACACAGGATTTCTCTGTCGGTTTTCGGTGTACACAGGGAAAGATAAACAAACAGGGCAGCAGGAAAAAGGACTGGCAAGCCGAGTTGTAAAATCTTTGTTAGAAGGACTTCAAAATAAAGGCCATGTTATCTATCTTGATAATTTTTATTCCAGTGTAGATTTATTTAGAGACTTACAAGGAATGGGATTTGGTGCATGTGGAACAGTGCGTGTTAATCGAAAAGGACTTCCACAGGACATGAAAAATATAAAAAAGAAGAAAGGAGACTTACCAGACATATGGATTAATAACCAGTCAGATTTTAGCATGTTCTTGGCAAGATACTGGTAAAGTAAGTATGATATCTACTGTTGGGAATACTGGAATTACAGAAGTTGACGTCCGGTCTAAGAAAGGTAATCGAAGTGTCTATAAACCAAATGTGCAAGTTCTTTATAATAAAAACATGGGAGGGGTAGACAAATTTGACCAGTACTGTTCAACATATCCATATGGTCGTAGATCGAGAAAGTGGAACCAGACAATTTGGCATTTTATTATTGAAGTTGCGCTTGTAAATGGTTGTATTGCCTACAACATGCAAAACCAATCTTGTGTATGTACTAACAAAGACTTTAGACAAATGGTAATAGATGGACTTGTAAGTGACTACAAAAAGTTAAGCATACACAAGAGGAAAGGGCGAAAAATCAGCATTGCGAGTAATGAAAGACTTGTAGGACGACATTTTCCAACACAATTTGAAGATAAAACTCATAAACCTAACTGTGTTGTATGCAGCATTATGCCGTCCTCCTGTAAAAAGAAAGGAAAAGGTGGATGCAAAAGGAAGCAAACAACGTTTTATTGCCCTGATTGTTGGGACACCCCTCCCTTGTGTGTGACACCTTGCTTTAGAATATACCACACGCAAACAGTTTATAGGAAAATGTGTCAGTGTAAGGTATAAACTGTAGCAAAAACTTTTAATTATATAAATAATACATAATAATAAAAAAACAATCTCTAAGTTTGAAAGTAAATTTTTTTTTTTTTTTTTTACAAAGTGGTGAAATTATTCTGTATAAACAACGTGTGAATAGTTAAAAGTAGAATATAAAACTGGAGAAAACGTCAAGATTGAAGAACATTGTTTTTGAGGTAGGTTTTCTATATAAGTGTATGCAATTGTGTGTGTGTGTGTAAAAGTAAACATTTTTAGAGCAAAATAAGTTTACCATGACTTAGGTACTATATGTGGGAATTCAAGAAAAGAATATCAGATAGAAAAAATAATTTTAATTTTTTGGCCAATAATGCAACTTTTCAGCAACATAAGAGAAAATTAATGAGCACCGAAAGGGTTAATAGATGTATTTCCTATTAATTTATCATATGCCAGGTCACGATCGGGTATAGTTCTGTCTACATCATTATTATATGTTACAATCTTGTTAGTCATATAGTCATCATAATTATTATCATAATTTTCTACTACTACACCTGTTACTTCCCAAGGTAAGTGCTTGATACCATTATTATCATCATCTATTATTATTTTAATTTCAATCTTACTACAAGGTAAGTATTCATTATTTTCATCCACCATATCTACTCCTAACCTTTCTACAAATTCTCTGTACTTTCTATTTACTTTAAAAATCGCTATTACTCTCTTTCACCATATCTCTCACAATACCTCTCTACACTTTCTCTCTTAATATATTTCTCACCATAACACCAAGTTACACTCTCTCCAAATATGCAGGGGTCACTAACTCATAATTACTGCACCACCTATGAGGTACACAAAAACACCAAGGAACTCTATTTGTAGACCTTTCGTCTCCCAAATATAAATCTAAGGAACTCTCGTCCCTATTAAAAATACGTGAAGACTGGACTTCACCCCCTACCACAACATCAAAGGAAAATTCTAACCCCTGCACCCCTTTAACAAAAATACTTTCTCTCATCTCTCTCTCTGACTCAACACGCTGAAACACCTCATTATCACTCCCAATACTCTCATTATCATTTTCTAATATACCATTCTTACTACCTGTAAACTCATTATTCAAATTATCACGGTTACTCACCTTCTGATTCTCTATTTGGATTAACTTCTCATCCAACTTTTTAATTACTTTGTCACATTGTTTAACAAGATTGTCGTTACGTCTTTTAATTTCGGTCTTTATTTCGTCAAACTTCTCATTGAAATCACTTTTAATTTGAACGTTTCGTGTTGTAATTTCATTTTTTATTTCAGTTTTGAAATTATTAAAATTTTCATTTTGTTCATCAAACTTCTCGTCTAACTTTAACAGTAATTGCATCATTGCCGTTATGTTATCACCTTTATTGGTATTCATTTTACTTATTTTAATGTTACCCGCATGCATACAACCTTATAACATAACCTCGTGGAAGTTGGGTTATGTTTACGTATTTAAAATTGTGTTTATTACCTCAGATAACCTTTCCGCTCTCTTCATAGGCTTACTCACATAAAACAAAATTTTATGTCGAGTCCCTGTTATTACGGGCGACAATTGTTATACTACAAATTACTGCCAATATAACTTACTTAATAATTACTGAATAATTTTTTAAATATCGGGTGCCATCTTGTGATATACCTTTAAACTTACCTTAGGCCAGAATTCGGTTAAGCGAACGATATGATAGCGGAAAGTGTTATCTGAAATAATTACTATTACTTGAAATGGTTACCAATGTTTACCTTTTATTTACATCTTTAAATACACAACAAGTGATTCTATAGTGCGAAATGCGCACGCTACTATATTGCACCATGAAACGCAGTTCCTCTATACAAGTTAAAAATTATTAATGTATTTTAGAAATACATAATATGAAAATGTTTACATACATAACAATGTTATACATATCTATATATATGCATAAATGTTATTGAAAAATTGTTAATATTATTTCACAACCCAGCACTTGTTAATATTATTTTGTTCACACTCTCTCTCTCTCTCTCTCTCTCTCTCTCTCTCTCTCTCTCTCTCTCTCTCTCTCTCTCTCACACATTCTCTGGTACAAATTTTTAGTTGTTTTTTTTATGAGCTCATTTTGTTTAATGAATAATTTTGGTCATTCTTTATGAATTTACTGAATGATATAAATATTGGACAGCTGATACTTAGCTTCCGTTTTTTGGACGTCGCACACCGCGAGTTCGCCGATTGCACAGTCACATCATGAATTGTTACACTTGTGCCGATTTGGACTAATCGGACCACTGTTATTTAAACCACTTTTGGTGGTGCAAAATTTAAATATTCACACTCAGCGAATATGCCGGCCACGTGATGTGCCGACCGGCCCTATTCACGGTCCAGGCGAAAATGACGAAAAGTCTTTGTTAAACATTGCGTAGGTGGGGCAAAACTACGTCACCAGTCTTTTGTTTGTACGGCCAAGCCTCGTTTGTTTACAAAAGTATGCATTCCTTTGGCTGACGTCATCACGGGCTAGGCTTGTTTACCGCTATCTGTGACACATAGTTTTTTGCGACATTTGTAGCTTTTCAACGAATTCGATCGAAATCCTGTTAATTCCAATATGCGTTGTATAAAATATTCTATAGTTTATTCACCAAAACTTTATAGGGATTATGAAATATTACAAAATTTATTACAAAATAAATAGTTAGGGAATAAAATACAATAATTATGGTTTTTAGGACCATATTTTTATAAGAGTATGATTGTACTAGAATTGTACCATCACAAGACCCCCTCGTTGAAAGATTTTGTGCCGAAGCATAAAAACTTTCATTGACACATTCGTACCTCCTAAAGGGATCAGCCAGGATATGTCGCCACAACCCCCTTACAATTTATATAAAAAGAAATACAATAACTCACCCGTGGTCCGATGATGATGACAGTACCTGCATGACCTTACTGGACTTCTCCTTCGAGATCCCAACACCATAAGGCCAATCAGGCACGTAACTTTCCTGCTCTGACACGCTGGCCAGCTCAGGACTGCCGTCATAACATCACCAAACACTGAAACAATTAATTAAAAATATCAAAATAGTGGCTTGGTATATTACTCTATCCTTAACTGATCTGTTTCCCCTTAGCTGTGTGCTGGTTTGCGTTAAGAAGCACTGGGTTTGCTTGAAATACAAGAAATACAAATACAAAAAATATAATCAACAAGAATTATATAGAAGTGCCATTCTCTTCATGGACTATCCTTTAATTGTAAAAATCGTTTCGATTCCCATCGATAATAATTAACTCTTTCTGGTTCATAATTAATGTAATTATAAAAGAAACAAATATCTAAATGAAATACATGGATATAATAATTATATACAAACCCCAAATTTATGGATATAATCTCCCTTTAAATTAATTACTCAAACAGGGAGAAAACATTTTATAGAAAAAAATAAAATCTTATTATTATTTAATATTTATTATTATTATTAACAGTTAATAACTGGCGCTGTTAATAATATTTACCCCTCTTTCTCCTCCACACACTCTATTTCTTATACATCAGGTTAAAATTTCTATGTTAATACATAAAACATAATACATAATACATGATACATCATAATTAACATTGATACATTAATACATTTAATACATTGAAATAGTTAATTCATATTTAATGTTGATTAGAATTTACACATTCTATCTATTTAAACTTGCCTTTAAATTATAAAAATTACAATTTCAATTAATTAATTAATAATTCTAAACTTTCATTAATTAGCCATCAATTATTTATTATGATTATAATATTTATTTCAAATTTATTATTAATATTCATATTACATTATTATTATTATTTCATTTCATTTCCTATTTCCTTTCTACTCTGAATATTTTACCTAACCTTTCACATTTTTATCCTTAATCTGGGTGACTCCTGTATTCACTATGCTTTTACTTATTATCTAGGCACTAACATTTATAACCTTACTCCCTTTCTTCTAACTAACAACCAAATTTACCTATCATGACACCAATTTCTCAATTATAAACACCTTTCACTAATTTCATTCCGACGATATAGGGATGGGTGTTCCCTACCTGGCTATATACATTCATATTATTTTGCCCTTCCAAAAAATTCGGCAAACACTCCCTTAAACTACGCTATTACCTGCCACAATGCTATACGTTGGTCACTCCTTATCACCTCACCCCCACTACAAAATATCATCAGCAACAAATAAATGTTTAACCTTTACTTTACTCACCTCTACATATAATCACTAACTACTGTGTCCCTAAATATCTAATACTCTCTTTGTATTATTTTCTTTAAAATTCTTATCTATCTAACTCCCTTTACATTAATTAAATAACTCACCTGCCTTTATCTATACCCAGGCTCTATCCCTGTTTAAACATTCTACCTTACTATAATCATTGACAATTGCATTATAAAATTTATCTCTCACCTACTCATAACAGTACATCTCACTATTTACATATATATTCTTACTTAATCATTTATTATTCATTAGAAATGTTTTATTCGTTACAAATTAGTAATTTAACTTCATTACTACTGCAATTATAAATTTAGTACAACTTTCTTTCGTACCACATTAATTCAGTAATTACTCTTTAATTAATATTCAATTATTTAAAATTTTCACTATTACTTTCACTTGTTTGGCAAAATAAAAACATGTTAATTGTTAATTATTAAAACAATACATAATACATGGTGTACATAAAATTTACGTGTAATACACAACATCAAAATACATAAATACATTGATATTAACACATATAAAACAATGAAAAATATACAATCCCACTTCATTATTTTGTCATTAATCAAAATCAGTCCATAGCAGTCCAATTCAAAACCACTTTTCACATATATTAAATGTTCATTACACAATAAAACAATCTATCCTCCATCATTGAATAACATTCTAATCTTAGGTCTATTTATCTTATTGTTTAGTAAATGAATTATATAATTATACTCATTATAATAATTATCAAACATTTTATATTCACTCACAATTTCGTTTACATTAACCCTTTCGGTGCTTTATTCGACTATAGTCGAATTGACATATCATACCCTTACGTGCTTAATTCGACTTTAGTCCACATCAGCCAATTTTGTTTCCATTGGCTACTTTATTCGACTATAGTCTCGTAATGCATAAAAACATAGTTTCACCTTATTTAATGGTGCTGCGCTCTTGTAGCGGCACTGAAACTACGAGGTGTGACAGCTGTTCTGTTGGCCCAGCTGATTTTCATAGACGCAAGTGTTTGTTAACGGTTGTAGTTTGGTTTGTTTAATTTCATTATTTTGTTCGTATTGTGCATAATTGTTGGTATTTACCTTATAATATTATATATATACTGAATTTTGTGTTGTGTAAGTGTCGTATATATGGTGTATAGTGTTTCATTTTACGTATGTTTACAGTTTCGTATTTGTTAACCTTATAGTGACGTTTTGAGAATTTCTTTGTTCTTTAAGGTACAGTTTTAGTTGTAATTTTTTAATATTTTTATAATGGCGCATACACCACTTACTGACACACAAATAGTACAAATTTTAGACGATCCAGATTTCTTTTTGGGTGATGATGATTCGTTTTATGAGAGTGACAGTGACTCGGACTGTACGGTAGATATCTGTGACGATGAGTTGCAGTCTAACGATGAAAATAATTTAAGTAACAGTGACACCAATCAAATTTGGCAAAACGTTAGTGATGTTTTATCAAGAAATATGATAGAACTTGATTCTATCCCTGAATTTAGTGGTCACCGGGCTGTAAAAGACTTTCAAGGGCTTGAACCAGTCGATTGTTTTTATAAGTTTTTTCCACAAAAAATTTTTGATCATGTAGCAGAACAAACAAATTTATATTTCATTCAGTGTGTCGATAAGACATTTGATTTTCCACCACACTCAAGGGTCCATAAATGGACAGAAGTTAATGCCATTGACATAAAAGCATTTGTGGTTGCTGAAATAGGGATGGGACTGTGCAATAAAACTGAAATATTTTCTTATTTTGAAAATAAATTCTGGCTAACTCATACACCAGGTTTTAGGCAGCTGTTTACTAAAAATAAATATTTTCTTCTTAAATCTTCTTTAAATTTAATAATAATATCAACCAGATGCCAAAGGGAACTGATGGTTACGATCCATTATACAAGGTCAGACCAATAATTGATATGACCTAAAATACATACCTAAACCATTTTGAACCTGGGGAAGCATTGTCTGTTGATGAGACCATAGTAAAATTTAAAGGTAGGTTGTCGTTTAAACAATACCTTCCATCAAAACCATCAACTAAGTGGGGCATTAAAGTGTGGTCACTCTGTGATGCAGACACAGGATTTCTCTGTCGGTTTTCGGTGTACACAGGGAAAGATAAACAAACAGGGCAGCAGGAAAAAGGACTGGCAAGCCGAGTTGTAAAATCTTTGTTAGAAGGACTTCAAAATAAAGGCCATGTTATCTATCTTGATAATTTTTATTCCAGTGTAGATTTATTTAGAGACTTACAAGGAATGGGATTTGGTGCATGTGGAACAGTGCGTGTTAATCGAAAAGGACTTCCACAGGACATGAAAAATATAAAAAAGAAGAAAGGAGACTTACCAGACATATGGATTAATAACCAGTCAGATTTTAGCATGTTCTTGGCAAGATACTGGTAAAGTAAGTATGATATCTACTGTTGGGAATACTGGAATTACAGAAGTTGACGTCCGGTCTAAGAAAGGTAATCGAAGTGTCTATAAACCAAATGTGCAAGTTCTTTATAATAAAAACATGGGAGGGGTAGACAAATTTGACCAGTACTGTTCAACATATCCATATGGTCGTAGATCGAGAAAGTGGAACCAGACAATTTGGCATTTTATTATTGAAGTTGCGCTTGTAAATGGTTGTATTGCCTACAACATGCAAAACCAATCTTGTGTATGTACTAACAAAGACTTTAGACAAATGGTAATAGATGGACTTGTAAGTGACTACAAAAAGTTAAGCATACACAAGAGGAAAGGGCGAAAAATCAGCATTGCGAGTAATGAAAGACTTGTAGGACGACATTTTCCAACACAATTTGAAGATAAAACTCATAAACCTAACTGTGTTGTATGCAGCATTATGCCGTCCTCCTGTAAAAAGAAAGGAAAAGGTGGATGCAAAAGGAAGCAAACAACGTTTTATTGCCCTGATTGTTGGGACACCCCTCCCTTGTGTGTGACACCTTGCTTTAGAATATACCACACGCAAACAGTTTATAGGAAAATGTGTCAGTGTAAGGTATAAACTGTAGCAAAAACTTTTAATTATATAAATAATACATAATAATAAAAAAACAATCTCTAAGTTTGAAAGTAAATTTTTTTTTTTTTTTACAAAGTGGTGAAATTATTCTGTATAAACAACGTGTGAATAGTTAAAAGTAGAATATAAAACTGGAGAAAACGTCAAGATTGAAGAACTGCATTGTTTTTGAGGTAGGTTTTCTATATAAGTGTATGCAATTGTGTGTGTGTGAGTGTGTGTGTGTGTGTGTGTGTATGTGTGTGTTGTGTAAAAGTAAACATTTTTAGAGCAAAATAAGTTTACCATGACTTAGGTACTATATGTGGGAATTCAAGAAAAGAATATCAGATAGAAAAAATAATTTTAATTTTTTGGCCAATAATGCAACTTTTCAGCAACATAAGAGAAAATTAATGAGCACCGAAAGGGTTAATAGATGTATTTCCTATTAATTTATCATATGCCAGGTCACGATCGGGTATAGTTCTGTCTACATCATTATTATATGTTACAATCTTGTTAGTCATATAGTCATCACAATTATTATCATAATTTTCTACTACTACACCTGTTACTTCCCAAGGTAAGTGCTTGATACCATTATTATCATCATCTATTATTATTTTAATTTCAATCTTACTACAAGGTAAGTATTCATTATTTTCATCCACCATATCTACTCCTAACCTTTCTACAAATTCTCTGTACTTTCTATTTACTTTAAAAATCGCTATTACTCTCTTTCACCATATCTCTCACAATACCTCTCTACACTTTCTCTCTTAATATATTTCTCACCATAACACCAAGTTACACTCTCTCCAAATATGCAGGGGTCACTAACTCATAATTACTGCACCACCTATGAGGTACACAAAAAACACCAAGGAACTCTATTTGTAGACCTTTCGTCTCCCAAATATAAATCTAAGGAACTCTCATCCCTATTAAAAATACGTGAAGACTGGACTTCACCCCCTACCACAACATCAAAGGAAAATTCTAACCCCTGCACCCCTTTAACAAAAATACTTTCTCTCATCTCTCTCTCTGACTCAACACGCTGAAACACCTCATTATCACTCCCAATACTCTCATTATCATTTTCTAATATACCATTCTTACTACCTGTAAACTCATTATTCATATTATCACTGTTACTCACCTTCTGATTCTCTATTTGGATTAACTTCTCATCCAACTTTTTAATTACTTTGTCACATTGTTTAACAAGATTGTCGTTACGTCTTTTAATTTCGGTCTTTATTTCGTCAAACTTCTCATTGAAATCACTTTTAATTTGAACGTTTCGTGTTGTAATTTCATTTTTTATTTCAGTTTTGAAATTATTAAAATTTTCATTTTGTTCATCAAACTTCTCGTGTAACTTTAACAGTAATTGCATCATTGCCGTTATGTTATCACCTTTATTGGTATTCATTTTACTTATTTTAATGTTACCCGCATGCATACAACCTTATAACATAACCTCGTGGAAGTTGGGTTATGTTTACGTATTTAAAATTGTGTTTATTACCTCAGATAACCTTTCCGCTCTCTTCGTAGGCTTACTCACATAAAACAAAATTTTATGTCGAGTCCCTGTTATTACGGGCGACAATTGTTATACTACAAATTACTGCCAATATAACTTACTTAATAATTACTGAATAATTTTTTAAATATCGGGCGCCATCTTGTGATATACCTTTAAACTTACCTTAGGCCAGAATTCGGTTAAGCGAACGATATGATAGCGGAAAGTGTTATCTGAAATAATTACTATTACTTGAAATGGTTACCAATGTTTACCTTTTATTTACATCTTTAAATACACAACAAGTGATTCTATAGTGCGAAATGCGCACGCTACTATATTGCACCATGAAACGCAGTTCCTCTATACAAGTTAAAAATTATTAATGTATTTTAGAAATACATAATATGAAAATGTTTACATACATAACAATGTTATACATATCTATATATATGCATAAATGTTATTGAAAAATTGTTAATATTATTTCACAACCCAGCACTTGTTAATATTATTTTGTTCACACACACACTCTCTCTCTCTCTCTCTCTCTCTCTCTCTCTCTCTCTCTCTCTCTCTCTCTCTCTCTCTCTCTCTCTCTCTCTCTCTCTCTCTCTCTCACACATTCTCTGGTACAAATTTTTAGTTGTTTTTTTATGAGCTCATTTTGTTTAATGAATAATTTTGGTCATTCTTTATGAATTTACTGAATGATATAAATATTGGACAGCTGATACTTAGCTTCCGTTTTTTGGACGTCGCACACCGCGAGTTCGCCGATTGCACAGTCACATCATGAATTGTTACACTTGTGCCGATTTGGACTAATCGGACCACTGTTATTTAAACCACTTTTGGTGGTGCAAAATTTAAATATTCACACTCAGTGAATATGCCGGCCACGTGATGTGCCGACCGGCCCTATTCACGGTCCAGGCGAAAATGACGAAAAGTCTTTGTTAAACATTGCGTAGGTGGGGCAAAACTACGTCACCAGTCTTTTGTTTGTACGGCCAAGCCTCGTTTGTTTACAAAAGTATGCATTCCTTTGGCTGACGTCATCACGGGCTAGGCTTGTTTACCGCTATCTGTGACACATAGTTTTTTGCGACATTTGTAGCTTTTCAACGAATTCGATCGAAATCCTGTTAATTCCAATATGCGTTGTATAAAATATTCTATAGTTTATTCACCAAAACTTTATAGGGATTATGAAATATTACAAAATTTATTACAAAATAAATAGTTAGGGAATAAAATACAATAATTATGGTTTTTAGGACCATATTTTTATAAGAGTATGATTGTACTAGAATTGTACCATCACAAGACCCCCTCGAAAGATTTTGTGCCGAAGCATAAAAACTTTCATTGACACATTCGTACCTCCTAAAGGGATCAGCCAGGATATGTCGCCACAACCCCCTTACAATTTATATAAAAAGAAATACAATAACTCACCCGTGGTCCGATGATGATGACAGTACCTGCATGACCTTACTGGACTTCTCCTTCGAGATCCCAACACCATAAGGCCAAGCAGGCACGTAACTTTCCTGCTCTGACGCGCTGGCCAGCTCAGGACTGCCGTCATAACATCACCAAACACTGAAACAATTAATTAAAAATATCAAAATAGTGGCTTGGTATATTACTCTATCCTTAACTGATCTGTTTCCCCTTAGCTGTGTGCTGGTTTGCGTTAAGAAGCACTGGGTTTGTTTGAAATACAAGAAATACAAATACAAAAAATATAATCAACAAGAATTGTATAGAAGTGCCATTCTCTTCATGGACTATCCTTTAATTGTAAAAATCGTTTCGATTCCCATCGATAATAATTAACTCTTTCTGGTTCATAATTAATGTAATTATAAAAGAAACAAATATCTAAATGAAATACATGGATATAATAATTATATACAAACCCCAAATTTATGGATATAATCTCCCTTTAAATTAATTACTCAAACAGGGAGAAAACATTTTATAGAAAAAAATAAAATCTTATTATTATTTAATATTTATTATTATTATTAACAGTTAATAACTGGCGCTGTTAATAATATTTACCCCTCTTTCTCCTCCACACACTCTATTTCTTATACATCAGGTTAAAATTTCTATGTTAATACATAAAACATAATACATAATACATGATACATCATAATTAACATTGATACATTAATACATTTAATACATTGAAATAGTTAATTCATATTTAATGTTGATTAGAATTTACACATTCTATCTATTTAAACTTGCCTTTAAATTATAAAAATTACAATTTCAATTAATTAATTAATAATTCTAAACTTTCATTAATTAGCCATCAATTATTTATTATGATTATAATATTTATTTCAAATTTATTATTAATATTCATATTACATTATTATTATTATTTCATTTCATTTCCTATTTCCTTTCTACTCTGAATATTTTACCTAACCTTTCACATTTTTATCCTTAATCTGGGTGACTCCTGTATTCACTATGCTTTTACTTATTATCTAGGCACTAACATTTATAACCTTACTCCCTTTCTTCTAACTAACAACCAAATTTACCTATCATGACACCAATTTCTCAATTATAAACACCTTTCACTAATTTCATTCCGACGATAAATCCTATGGCACCGCGCGTCTTTGTATAGGGATGGGTGTTCCCTACCTGGCTATATACATTCATATTATTTTGCCCTTCCAAAAAATTCGGCAAACACTCCCTTAAACTACGCTATTACCTGCCACAATGCTATACGTTGGTCACTCCTTATCACCTCACCCCCACTACAAAATATCATCAGCAACAAATAAATGTTTAACCTTTACTTTACTCACCTCTACATATAATCACTAACTACTGTGTCCCTAAATATCTAATACTCTCTTTGTATTATTTTCTTTAAAATTCTTATCTATCTAACTCCCTTTACATTAATTAAATAACTCACCTGCCTTTATCTATACCCAGGCTCTATCCCTGTTTAAACATTCTACCTTAATATAATCATTGACAATTGCATTATAAAATTTATCTCTCACCTACTCATAACAGTACATCTCACTATTTACATATATATTCTTACTTAATCATTTATTATTCATTAGAAATGTTTTATTCGTTACAAATTAGTAATTTAACTTCATTACTACTGCAATTATAAATTTAGTACAACTTTCTTTCGTACCACATTAATTCAGTAATTACTCTTTAATTAATATTCAATTATTTAAAATTTTCACTATTACTTTCACTTGTTTGGCAAAATAAAAACATGTTAATTGTTAATTATTAAAACAATACATAATACATGGTGTACATAAAATTTACGTGTAATACACAACATCAAAATACATAAATACATTGATATTAACACATATAAAACAATGAAAAATATACAATCCCACTTCATTATTTTGTCATTAATCAAAATCAGTCCATAGCAGTCCAATTCAAAACCACTTTTCACATATATTAAATGTTCATTACACAATAAAACAATCTATCCTCCATCATTGAATAACATTCTAATCTTAGGTCTATTTATCTTATTGTTTAGTAAATGAATTATATAATTATACTCATTATAATAATTATCAAACATTTTATATTCACTCACAATTTCGTTTACATTAACCCTTTCGGTGCTTTATTCGACTATAGTCGAATTGACATATCATACCCTTACGTGCTTAATTCGACTTTAGTCCACATCAGCCAATTTTTGTTTCCATTGGCTACTTTATTCGACTATAGTCTCGTAATGCATAAAAACATAGTTTCACCTTATTTAATGGTGCTGCGCTCTTGTAGCGGCACTGAAACTACGAGGTGTGACAGCTGTTCTGTTGGCCCAGCTGATTTTCATAGACGCAAGTGTTTGTTAACGGTTGTAGTTTGGTTTGTTTAATTTCATTATTTTGTTCGTATTGTGCATAATTGTTGGTATTTACCTTATAATATTATATATATACTGAATTTTGTGTTGTGTAAGTGTCGTATATATGGTGTATAGTGTTTCATTTTACGTATGTTTACAGTTTCGTATTTGTTAACCTTATAGTGACGTTTTGAGAATTTCTTTGTTCTTTAAGGTACAGTTTTAGTTGTAATTTTTTAATATTTTTATAATGGCGCATACACCACTTACTGACACACAAATAGTACAAATTTTAGACGATCCAGATTTCTTTTTGGGTGATGATGATTCGTTTTATGAGAGTGACAGTGACTCGGACTGTACGGTAGATATCTGTGACGATGAGTTGTAGTCTAACGATGAAAATAATTTAAGTAACAGTGACACCAATCAAATTTGGCAAAACGTTAGTGATGTTTTATCAAGAAATATGATAGAACTTGATTCTATCCCTGAATTTAGTGGTCACCGGGCTGTAAAAGACTTTCAAGGGCTTGAACCAGTCGATGGTTTTTATAAGTTTTTTCCACAAAAAATTTTTGATCATGTAGCAGAACAAACAAATTTATATTTCATTCAGTGTGTCGATAAGACATTTGATTTTCCGCCACACTCAAGGGTCCATAAATGGACAGAAGTTAATGCCATTGACATAAAAGCATTTGTGGTTGCTGAAATAGGGATGGGACTGTGCAATAAAACTGAAATATTTTCTTATTTTGAAAATAAATTCTGGCTAACTCATACACCAGGTTTTAGGCAGCTGTTTACTAAAAATAAATATTTTCTTCTTAAATCTTCTTTAAATTTAATAATAATATCAACCAGATGCCAAAGGGAACTGATGGTTACGATCCATTATACAAGGTCAGACCAATAATTGATATGACCTAAAATACATTCCTAAACCATTTTGAACCTGGGGAAGCATTGTCTGTTGATGAGACCATGGTAAAATTTAAAGGTAGGTTGTCGTTTAAACAATACCTTCAATCAAAACCATCAACTAAGTGGGGCATTAAAGTGTGGTCACTCTGTGATGCAGACACAGGATTTCTCTGTCGGTTTTCGGTGTACACAGGGAAAGATAAACAAACAGGGCAGCAGGAAAAAGGACTGGCAAGCCGAGTTGTAAAATCTTTGTTAGAAGGACTTCAAAATAAAGGCCATGTTATCTATCTTGATAATTTTTATTCCAGTGTAGATTTATTTAGAGACTTACAAGGAATGGGATTTGGTGCATGTGGAACAGTGCGTGTTAATCGAAAAGGACTTCCACAGGACATGAAAAATATAAAAAAGAAGAAAGGAGACTTACCAGACATATGGATTAATAACCAGTCAGATTTTAGCATGTTCTTGGCAAGATACTGGTAAAGTAAGTATGATATCTACTGTTGGGAATACTGGAATTACAGAAGTTGACGTCCGGTCTAAGAAAGGTAATCGAAGTGTCTATAAACCAAATGTGCAAGTTCTTTATAATAAAAACATGGGAGGGGTAGACAAATTTGACCAGTACTGTTCAACATATCCATATGGTCGTAGATCGAGAAAGTGGAACCAGACAATTTGGCATTTTATTATTGAAGTTGCGCTTGTAAATGGTTGTATTGCCTACAACATGCAAAACCAATCTTGTGTATGTACTAACAAAGACTTTAGACAAATGGTAATAGATGGACTTGTAAGTGACTACAAAAAGTTAAGCATACACAAGAGGAAAGGGCGAAAAATCAGCATTGCGAGTAATGAAAGACTTGTAGGACGACATTTTCCAACACAATTTGAAGATAAAACTCATAAACCTAACTGTGTTGTATGCAGCATTATGCCGTCCTCCTGTAAAAAGAAAGGAAAAGGTGGATGCAAAAGGAAGCAAACAACGTTTTATTGCCCTGATTGTTGGGACACCCCTCCCTTGTGTGTGACACCTTGCTTTAGAATATACCACACGCAAACAGTTTATAGGGAAATGTGTCAGTGTAAGGTATAAACTGTAGCAAAAACTTTTAATTATATAAATAATACATAATAATAAAAAAACAATCTCTAAGTTTGAAAGTAAATTTTTTTTTTTTTACAAAGTGGTGAAATTATTCTGTATAAACAACGTGTGAATAGTTAAAAGTAGAATATAAAACTGGAGAAAACATCAAGATTGAAGAACTGCATTGTTTTTGAGGTAGGTTTTCTATATAAGTGTATGCAATTGTGTGTGTGTGTGTGTGTGTGTGTGTGTAAAAGTAAACATTTTTAGAGCAAAATAAGTTTACCATGACTTAGGTACTATATGTGGGAATTCAAGAAAAAAATATCAGATAGAAAAAATAATTTTAATTTTTTGGCCAATAATGCAACTTTTCAGCAACATAAGAGAAAATTATTGAGCACCGAAAGGGTTAATAGATGTATTTCCTATTAATTTATCATATGCCAGGTCACGATCGGGTATAGTTCTGTCTACATCATTATTATATGTTACAATCTTGTTAGTCATATAGTCATCACAATTATTATCATAATTTTCTACTACTACACCTGTTACTTCCCAAGGTAAGTGCTTGATACCATTATTATCATCATATATTATTATTTTAATTTCAATCTTGCTACAAGGTAAGTATTCATTATTTTCATCCACCATATCTACTCCTAACCTTTCTACAAATTCTCTGTACTTTCTATTTACTTTAAAAATCGCTATTACTCTCTTTCACCATATCTCTCACAATACCTCTCTACACTTTCTCTCTTAATACACTTTCTCTACACTTTCTCTCACCATAACACCAAGTTACACTCTCTCCAAATATGCAGGGGTCACTAACTCATAATTACTGCACCACCTATTAGGTACACAAAAACACCAAGGAACTCTATTTGTAGACCTTTCGTCTCCCAAATATAAATCTAAGGAACTCTCGTCCCTATTAAAAATACGTGAAGACTGGACTTCACCCCCTACCACAACATCAAAGGAAAATTCTAACCCCTGCACCCCTTTAACAAAAATACTTTCTCTCATCTCTCTCTCTGACTCAACACGCTCAAACACCTCATTATCACTCCCAATACTCTCATTATCATTTTCTAATATCATACCATTCTTACTACCTGTAAACTCATTATTCAAATTATCACTGTTACTCACCTTCTGATTCTCTATTTGGATTAACTTCTCATCCAACTTTTTAATTACTTTGTCACATTGTTTAACAAGATTGTCGTTACGTCTTTTAATTTCGGTCTTTATTTCGTCAAACTTCTCATTGAAATCACTTTTAATTTGAACGTTTCGTGTTGTAATTTCATTTTTTATTTCAGTTTTGAAATTATTAAAATTTTCATTTTGTTCATCAAACTTCTCGTCTAACTTTAACAGTAATTGCATCATTGCCGTTATGTTATCACCTTTATTGGTATTCATTTTACTTATTTTAATGTTACCCGCATGCATACAACCTTATAACATAACCTCGTGGAAGTTGGGTTATGTTTACGTATTTAAAATTGTGTTTACTACCTCAGATAACCTTTCCGCTCTCTTCGTAGGCTTACCCACATAAAACAAAATTTTATGTCGAGTCCCTGTTATTACGGGCGACAATTGTTATACTACAAATTACTGCCAATATAACTTACTTAATAATTACTGAATAATTTTTTAAATATCGGGCGCCATCTTGTGATATACCTTTAAACTTACCTTAGGCCAGAATTCGGTTAAGCGAACGATATGATAGCGGAAAGTGTTATCTGAAATAATTACTATTACTTGAAATGGTTACCAATGTTTACCTTTTATTTACATCTTTAAATACACAACAAGTGATTCTATAGTGTGAAATGCGCACGCTACTATATTGCACCATGAAACGCAGTTCCTCTATACAAGTTAAAAATTATTAATGTATTTTAGAAATACATAATATGAAAATGTTTACATACATAACAATGTTATACATATCTATATATATGCATAAATGTTATTGAAAAATTGTTAATATTATTTCACAACCCAGCACTTGTTAATATTATTTTGTTCACGCTCTCTCTCTCTCTCTCTCTCTCTCTCTCTCTCTCTCTCTCTCTCTCTCTCTATCTCTCTCTATCTCTCTCTCTCTCTCTCTCTCTCTCACATTCTCTGGTACAAATTTTTAGTTGTTTTGTATGAGCTCATTTTGTTTAATGAATAATTTTGGTCATTCTTTATGAATTTACTGAATGATATAAATATTGGACAGCTGATACTTAGCTTCCGTTTTTTGGACGTCGCACACCGCGAGTTCGCCGATCGCACAGTCACATCGTGAATTGTTACACTTGTGCCGATTTGTACTAATCAGACCACTGTTATTTAAACCACTTTTGGTGGTGCAAAATTTAAATATTCACACTCAGTGAATATGCCGGCCACGTGATGTGCCGACCGGCCCTATTCACGGTCCAGGCGAAAATGACGAAAAGTCTTTGTTAAACATTGCGTAGGTGGGGCAAAACTACGTCACCAGTCTTTTGTTTGTACGGCCAAGCCTCGTTTGTTTACAAAAGTATGCATTCCTTTGGCTGACGTCATCACGGGCTAGGCTTGTTTACCGCTATCTGTGACACATAGTTTTTTGCGACATTTGTAGCTTTTCAACGAATTCGATCGAAATCCTGTTAATTCCAATATGCGTTGTATAAAATATTCTATAGTTTATTCACCAAAACTTTATAGGGATTATGAAATATTACAAAATTTATTACAAAATAAATAGTTAGGGAATAAAATACAATAATTATGGTTTTTAGGACCATATTTTTATAAAAGTATGATTGTACCAGAATTGTACCATCACAATTGCTGTTTTCTTTTTCCTCCATTGTACAATTTCCACCCCATAAGTGCAATTTCTCTGCCAAAATTAAAACAAAAGTCATTTCCATAACACCACTGAGAGAACTTTATTATTTTCTTTCAATCTTAGTTTTATTTTTACGATTTTTGAAAAATCCTTTTTATAATAATTACTGTACTCCACAAATTTTTGAACCAGAATTTTGTAAAAAAAAGACTTTTTCTATGTGTTATTATTGTACAGTATATTGTAGTATATTAGTGTACATATATTTTTGAATATATAATTTTTTAAATGATTAAAGTCATTGGGTATTATTTTTGAATGATTAAGTACTTAATGTATTACGGCATAAGACACTTTTAGTAATTGTCTTATGTAGTTTTATCACCAGGAATTTCCTCCTCCACCAACTCCTTTCTGGGAAAGGTGTAGCCAGGATTTCTGTGGTGGCAAGCGGGAGGAAATATGTTGGGGGGAGACCAAAATTTGTCATTTGTTAGCCACTGTTAATGTTATTATAATAACCATTGGTGATACATTTGCATCCTTCAGACTTTATATACATGAGTCAGTAACTCAGTCACCCTCCATGCTAAGTCACTGCTCTCTAGATTACTTTGTAACTTTTTTATATAATTATATCAATATATTAAATAACAGTACACTCCCACTTACCTTGATTTTATTTACTTGTTTGGCCAGATCATCTAGTGGTGGAAACCCTTTTTCGTATAGCGAATTTACCAGCACAGAAAATGAAGTTAGGTGGTTGAAATGATTATTCTAACACACATATAGCAAGTTGAAATAAAATATTATTTTATTTTACTGTATTATGATATTCATTGTTATACTACCATTTACATAAAACTTCCTCCACTTTTTACTCTACATACTTCTTTATCTTTAATTTTCATATTACTGTAATGGTCTCTACAAGGACATTGTCCACTAACGTATGGAATACGTTATCTAAATAAATTTATATAAACAAGAAACACATGTTGAAAGAACAACAGCTTAACTTATACTACAATTACCTATTAAGACAACCCAGTATTGGGTCATACACTTCATTCACACTTTTCCCCATTTAATTAAGTTTAGCGCTTTTGTAAATTTTTTTATATAGTGATTGGTTTATGTTATTCTGTTACTTGACTGGCGGCGTCCCTGCAGACCACGGGTTGCACTCCGTATATTTTAGTTCGTCCAAATTGTTCACTGCATGTTTGTTTGATGTTACACTGTCGAATTATTCAAAGTTAATTGCTGCCCATTTAGTTGTAGTTTTATTCACATTTTACATACTATCATTAAAATTTTGCTCGCGAGCTTGTACACTGAACCACTGTCATTTTATTGTTTCTGTATACTCTCACTGTTGTAATTAATACATTTTCACTCCTTCGGCCGGTCCATCTACATTGTTAAATGTATTTCAGGCAGATCGCGTGACATGAATTGATTTCTGGAAATATAAATTCATTTCTGGAAATGAATTTAAATTTCCAGAAGTATCTATTTTGACAATTAATAAAAAGAAAAAATTACTAAATTAAATCAAATAATAAAAGAACCTATGAATTAGTTACATGAAACCTACTATACATTTCACCAGTAAATGGCTGATGTCTTATTCCCAGGTGAACAACCTTACCCTAGGCACACTGAGTAAACATAATACAACATAAACATTCATAAAGAATATAAACCTCATTCAATCAAAATAAATATCTCATTTGCATCTGAATACAATTTACAAACATTTCAAGTTTACGTTTAGATTCAAATTCTATTAACTCTTTAACTTGTTGCATTTATTATTACATTTCAATTATGAATTTCAATTAAGTATTTCCATCATCAATTGGTTCGGGTGATTCTCAGTCATTCACAACGATTTGATTTATTGAACAGGCATTTAGATATAACCTTACTCGCCTTCTTCCTTCTAACAACCATTAACGGATTTACATAGGGTGACACCGATCTCTCAATAATATTTACCTCCACTAAATTCTCTAACTCCACTTAAATTATTCTCCTCTTAGAACAAAATACCTGATACCCTCTTTGTACCTGGGATGTGTGTTCCCTCACCTTTAATTCACATTCATAATTTCTTGCCCCTCCTGGGTATATCGGCAGACACTCTTCTAAAACACTCTACTACCCGCCACAACGCCTTGCGTTGAGGACTCCTTACACCTCACCTCCACCCTCACTACAAAATATATGTACCCTGCTCTCACCTATTTACTCTCCACTTTCTCTGCATACTTTCTCTACATACAATCACTCTCACTACTGTGTCCCTACTACTGACCCGTTTCTGTATTATTTTTATTCCAAACATTCTTATTTTGTCTAATACCCATTTAAGATTAACTTTGACTGACTCAAATGCCTTATTGAAATAATCATCACCCAACTCCATCTTTTACAACCTTTTACATTAATATGATCATTGAAATTTACATTAGAAAATTCACAGTTACCTCAAATTAATTTAATCAACTAATAACCTTTGAAACTCATTTAATTGCATTATTAAAACATTTTACTTTACTTCAATTGCATTATAAAATTCCTACCTACATTACATTATTCGATTGAATAAAAACATGATTACTGTCATAAACTCAAAAACATAAACATTTATCACAACAAATATAATGTACATAACCCTATGTACTTTCAGAAACATTATAACAACCATATGACTCAACAACTAAACACATTCTACCTTCACTCCTTTACTATTTACTATCAAGTTCAAATCATATAAAAATCATTTAAATTCATTATCAAAATCTATTTATACAACATTTCAAATTAATTCATCTCAAATTATTTAATTCCATCAGTTTTTAAAACACAAAGTTACTTTGATCACCTTACTCCAAAATAATTACAATTCACTTGCATTATTAACTTCATACTTATTCTCGTTATTTATTTAGTCTGATATACCATTATTATTATTATTAAATCAATTCTCCTTGCATACATACCTTGTTCACATAAACTACGAAGTACAACATAACCTATTATATAAACACAATTAACCTCACTATAAATTTATCTACAAATTTTTTGTCATTATTTTATTGTTTACCACCTCATTACATAAGTTAGCCAAGTAATTACCATAAACTAAAATAATTAAATGTTCATTCACTGTTTATCTAACCACCATCATCGTAAATTATTCTGATTTTCACATAACAATTCTCATCTTTACTTACACTCATATCGTTATTATAATTTATATAATAACCCTTTAAAATTTCAAATTGTTCCGTAAAACCCACATAATAATCTACTGGACTGTCCCACATTATTATCAAATCATGTAACCTGTCTAAATCATTAATTCTGGTCTTGTTACCGTCAGTATTATTATCTGTCACCCTTAAGCACTTTGACCTCTCATTATCTTCATAATCATCTATTTTCAATATCCCCATCCTACGTATAGGTAAGTATTCCATATAATTATCTATGTTATCATCCTTTATTGCTGCACCGTTCTCACAACAAGGTAAGTCTACACTATTATTACTTTTCTCAGTATTCATCCTCTCTAATAGTTCTTCGTCACTTCTAATAACATCAAATAATATTATCTCTCTCTCTCTCTCAATGTGAATAATTCTACCATTCTCTCACAGTACCTCTTATCATAACACCATCTCACTTTTTCTCTCTCAATCCACACAAAAGGCAACATAACGTTATCACAACACATCCTGGCTTTTTCAGGGAACTTATGATACACTGGGGACCTACTTAGGGACACCTTGTCTCTCACATAATTACTGGAGGAAACCTTGTCCTCATAACTCACTATTGGAGTCTTTACTCCACTTAAACCACGGGGAAAATGTGCCCTTTGTAAACCTAACCTCTCAATTTCATCCACACTCGCTAACATTTTGTTGGATTTCGTTGTCCATGATGTGTCCGTTACTTAACTAAATATCACTATAATATTGACGACTCGGAACACTAAGTTTTTTATAAGTAAAAACGTAAAGTTTTACTTATAAAAAACTGAGTGTTCCGAGTCGTCAATATTATAGTGATATTTAACATTTTGTTATTAAATTCTACTTCAAAAAAAAACTTCATCATCACTATTATTATTCACTTTACTCTCTAACACCACATTTTTAATTATATCACTGTTATCACTCTTTATTTTGCTATTACTTGTTAACTCATTATTAGAATTATGATTATTACTTACCTTGTATACCGCCACCTGTTTTGCATTGAAACTAACACCATTACTATGATCACTTGTATTACCCTCACCTACCTCGTCATTTTTTTGTTTCCACTGTACTTAAACAAACACTATTGTTTGTAACTGTATCATTATTATTACCTCCACTCTCAGAACCACTTACCTTGTCTAGTTCGCTTTCTTTATTTTCTTTTAATTTATCTGTCTCTAGTTTCCGCAATAATTTATCCCACTTTTTGTCACGTTCGTCAAACCGTTTTTTAATAAAGTTAAATAGGTCACTTAATGTCAACTCTTTTTCTTCTATTTTAGTCACTACGGGCGTGGCTTTCGCTTCTGCGTTATTTTCTGTTACTGATTGACTGCTCGAATCAGTGACGGGTTCATTGACCCAAAACCACTTTCACTGCTTGCGTCGCGAGTCTTAGCTGAGTGTATTAAATAACTTCTTTTTCGTTCTCAGACATTTTTCTTGTTATTATTTACTGGTGTACAAATTAATTATTAAATCTTACTTATAATCGAACATGCACAATTTATCAACATCTCGTAAACTTTACCTCACAAAACCTTATTACTCATATGTTACGTAAATTTTTACGTAAATTATTCTCGATTTCTGCCAACCAGATTCCATTCTCTCTGCTTTGAAATAGGCCAATTTGGGATAAATATAATTTTTATCCCAAATCCTGGTCACGCCGCACCATTGTAACTTTTTATCTTTTACTTACTTAAAAATATTAATTATCAACAACTCCCACTTACCTTGAATTTATTTACTTGTTTGGCCAGATCATCTAGTGGTGGAAACCCTTTTTCGTATAGCGAATTTACCAGCACAGAAAATGAAGTTAGGTGGTTGAAATGATTATTCTAACACACATATAGCAAGTTGAAATAAAATATTATTTTATTTTACTGTATTATGATATTCATTGTTATACTACCATTTACATAAAACTTCCTCCACTTTTTACTCTACATACTTCTTTATCTTTAATTTTCATATTACTGTAATGGTCTCTACAAGGACATTGTCCACTAACGTATGGAATACGTTATCTAAATAAATATATATAAACAAGAAACACATGTTGAAAGAAGAACAGCTTAACTTATACTACAATTACCTATTAAGACTGTACTAATCTCTTTATTTTTACTCTTTTTATTTATAATATTCTTTCGGTTGTTACTAATAAATAAAATACACTTACTTACCGCCTGTTCCATGCCACATCCGGTTCGAGCACATGGTTTATACACAACATGAATTTTATCTCTAAGGGCCAGGATTCGTACTCAGCGAGATTCAGAAACATTGAGGTTGTCGAAATAATGACTGACTACAATTTTGATGCCATAAACTTGTTTTTAATTAATCTGAATTAGAGTTATAAATCTTAACGGCAACCAAAGATGGTGCCGCATATGAACACAAGAAACAAAATGGCGTCTACATATCTTTACGCCCATATCCATTATTCATTACCTTTCAATTACTTTTATACTTAATCCTATTATAAAATTAAATATAGCTGCAGCTCTAATAAAATTTGATCGATTCAATTTACTATTGTTATATGGCACAAACAATGCCCCAATCTCTTATCGTAATGGCCAGCTCGTTCACACTCACATGCTCTCGCCCACACGCTCACTAGCACAGATACATTTTGTTTAATTCATTATAATTTTGAGCTCAGTAATATGTAGATATATTATTAATTTGGACTTCCCTGATTGTGTGCACTTGTAGGGCCGCCGTTGATGTCAGATTTTCCCCATTTGTTGGCAGATGTTCGCCGCAGGTCCCTCGTCGATTTTCTCTGTTAACACTGATTCTACTTTACATACTTGAATAGTAATTTGCTAGTGGTTGTTTTTAAAAGTTCACTGTTACATTTGGTAATTTGACTTAAAACACTTTTGGCAAAAACTACACCAACTGCGATTTTAGCTGTTGATGCTCTGATGTGCTGTAATGTACTGAGAATGCCATGTTTGCGTAAATTTTATAGGTGGAGGGGATTAGCCTCGTCACAATTCTATTGTTTTAAAGCAGGCGACGCCCTTGTTTTGCATCACTATTGTTACGTATTATGATTGATGACGTCTTACCAGTGCTTTCTTAACTGGGTTCGCCCAAATATGTGTGTAGAATCGCACGTACGCCCTGACCTTGGATTAAGCTCATACAGATGAAACTGCGTTGTGTTCTTATACGTGGGGGGAGGGAAATTGACCTAACCATTTACATATATTAAAATACAATAAATTTATCCTCTCCGTACCAATGAACATTAAGGTGGACTTTCGTACCGTCACAAAACCCCCTCAATGAGAGGTTTTATGCCGAAGCATAAAAACTCTCATTGACTCATTCACACTGTCTAAAGGGATCAGCCCAGATATGTCGCCACAACCCCCTGTAGTGTTTACATAAAAAGAAATAATCACTTACCCTTGGTCTAATGATGATGATTGTACCTGCCTGACCTTACTGGACTTCTCTCTCGAGATCCTAACACCATAAGGCCATTAGGCATTTAACGCTCCTGCTCTGACGCGTAGGCCAGCTCAGGACCGCCGTCACAACACCATCTAACTCTGAAACATTGAATATAAAATTTAAAATAGTGGCCTTATCTATTCCCATATCCACAACTGATATGTCTCTCTTTAGCTGCATTGGTTTGTGTTCTGAGGCATTGATTTGCTTAATTCTAAAAATTCTTCAATAATAAAACAAACAAGATTTAGGACAGAAGATCCATTTCCACTTTTGACATTCCTATATTTATCAAAGCTTTCTGACTCCGGTCAATATTACTTTACTCTCGTCACCACAGGAAAATATATTCTTATACTAAGCATAACACATAAAACAATTTTTTAATTCTCAAAGCAACAACAACTATTTCTATCATATAAAATTCAACACAATTTGTTTATGGCAGATACTGTAACTGTAAACTTTCTTTACTCAGCTTTAACGATACTCATATTTCTTTGCAACAGAATCAGAACGATATTTGTATATTCAATAACAACATCAATACAAACAACATAATAAAACACTGAACATTACACATTAACATTGTTACATTTACATTAAGCAATTTACATTTACACAACTTGTATCAAAACTTTATAACATTATTATCAACTCTCTATTAACTCTTTACCATTCTTTTATATCAACTTTTAATTATTTAACATTTAACTATTTAACATTTGTTACAATGAGATTCTATAAATATTTCAAGTTTATTATTAACCTTTCTGTTATATCACCTTTCTACTATGAATTTTCTTTTTCTAACCTTTTCGTCAATACTTATCTAGTTTGGGTGACTCTCTATTATTCACTATTATCTCATTTCTCATTTTGGCATTTATCTATATAACCTTACTCACCCTTTTTTCTAACAACCATTACTACCAACCATTAACATATTATGACACCAATCTCTCAATAACAACCCCTTCAACCTTAATTCTATTTATACCGTTCACTTCTTTAAGTGAAATTTCTATTACCTCTTTGTACTAGGATGTGTGTACCCTACCTGGCAATATACACGTTCATAACCTTTTGCCCTCCGCCAAATATCGGCAAACACTCTTACCCTTCTCTAATTACGGGAACTGCCTTACATCACTCCTTACACCACTATCCTTACTACAAAATATCACCATCAACTATTTACTCTTTAATTACATATTACTCATCTTCTCGACATATAATCACTAACTACTGTGTCCCTAAAATATCGCCGTTGATGTCAGATTTTCCCCATTTGTTGGCAGATGTTCGCCGCAGGTCCCTCGTCGATTTTCTCTGTTAACACTGATTCTACTTTACAACTTGAATAGTAATTTGCTAATGGTTGTTTTTAAAAGTTCACTGTTACATTTTAGTTACATTTGGTAATTTGACAAACACTTTTGGCGAAAACTACACCAACTGCGATTTTAGCTGTTGATGCTCTGATGTGCTGTAATGTACTGAGAACGCCGTATTTGCGTAAATTTTATAGGTGGAGGGGATTAGCCTCGTCACAATTCTATTGTTTTAAAGCAGGCAACGCCCTTGTTTTGCATCACTATTGTTACGTATTATGATTTATGACGTCTTTCTTAACTGGGTTCGCCCAAATATGTGTGTAGAATCGCACGTACGCTCTGACCTTGGATTCAGCTCATACAGATGAAACTGCGTTGTGTTCTTATACGTGGGGGGAGGGAAATTGATCTAACCATTTACATATATTAAAATACAATAAATTTATCCTCTCCGTACTAATGAACATTAAGACGGACTCGTACCGTCACAAGACAACCCAGTATTTGGTCATACACTTCATTTACACTTTTCCCCATTTAATTAAGTTTAGCGCTTTTGTACATTTTTTTATATAGTGATTGGTTTATGTTATTCTGTTACTTGACTGGCGGCATCCCTGCAGACCGCGGGCTGCACTCCGTATATTTTAGTTCGTCCAAATTGTTCACTGCATGTTTGTTTGATGTTACACTGTCGAATTATTCAAAGTTAATTGCTGCCCATTTAGTTGTAGTTTTATTCACATTTTACATACTATCATTAAAATTTTGCTCGCGAGCTTGTACACTGAACCACTGTCATTTTATTGTTTCTGTATACTCTCACTGTTGTAATTAATACATTTTCACTCCTTCGGCCGGTCCGTCTACATTGTTAAATGTATTTCAGGCGGACCGCGCGACAACGCAACTGCGCGCGTTAGGTGGTATTATGTCTTTGTTCTCTGCGCACTGTATGTGTGTGTGCGTTTGGTTGCCTACCCGCCAGGTGTTAGGCGCTGCAGTTAGCTCGCCCTCTGTGCTTCTTTGTTCCCATCACTAGGCGAGAAGGAATTTATCCAGACGTGACATTTTCGTGTGAGTGTTGGCCAACCCATGCGCTCGTCCGCATGAATGCGCACCCTTGCTGATAACATACATTCCTGTACCATTCTGTACCTCACACGGAGCTATAGTCTGTCACAGGACAAATGGCGCCAATCGTACACACTATAGTTTTTTAGGCCCTTAAAAGGACCGTTTGTCGGGTACGCTAAATCATTTGCGTACGCTGCCCGAGCCGCGCTGTGATGTTCGGCGGCGGCATCCGCTGTTCCGGGCGTGCTGCGGTTCTCTTCTTTCGGCAGCGGTATGCAGAGCCCGCTGCTGTCCCAGTCGATGTCCATCACTGCTTCTCCTGCGTTCTCCATTCTTCCTTCTTCCTTTTCTTCCAGCTGGCTTGACGACGTCCAATGGAGTGCGCAAAAATTTCTAGCGGCGCTGTTTTTATGCCCTGACAGGTCGTGTGCCACGAACCTATCAGAGTGCCGCTGGTCCCTGGTTGGCTCGCCTCGAGCATGTTAGATGGTCACGTCGAGGCCAATCAAGCTGCTGCCGATCCTTGATTGGGTCGCCTCGCCTTCTCTTGTCACGTCTCGGCTGGCGCCGAGAGCAGATCTTCGCCTCGCTATGTCACAACTCCCCCGGGTCTTGAATGCTCTCCGGTGGCCAGCCCATTGTCCTTCTCCGGCGAGTTTGAGCCGTTGGCGGTGAACCTTGTATGGACGTCCGTCCTTCTCCACCGTGTAAATCTGCCCGCCGAGGGTTGCGGCAACGCTAAAGGGACCTTCCCAGGCTGGCTCCCATCCAGGGTACCTCCGTCCTTTGGCTGGTCCGGCGTGGCTCTTGACGTACACCAGCTGCCCTACGGCCAGTGTAGGGTCCTGTGTCCTCCGTTCCGGATACCGCCGCCGCTGATACTGCGTCTGGTGTGACCTGGCCGCCTCTTCTCGTTCCTCAATTGGCCGGACGTCCTGTTCTGCGTGTGGCCGACTCCAGTCGCCTGGTCAGCGTAGGTCTCTACCCAGCAGAAGCTCGCTCGGTGTCACTCCAGTGGCGGCGTTTGCACGATTCCGCAGCGAGAACAGAACCGTCGGCAAACGCTTGTCCCAGTCGCCATGGTCCTTGCAGTCATGGAGCTGGATCCGCAGCGCCTTCTTGATCTCGCCGTTGCGCCGCTCGGTCGGGTTCGCCCTGGGATGGTAGTTGGCTGTAGTCCACGGTCGTATGTGCAGCTTGTCGCACATCTGCTTCCACTTGTGGCCCGTGAGCGGCTTTCCGTTGTCGGTGAGCAACGCCTCTGGGTATCCCCAACGAGGGAACACTTCTTCCTCCAGGTAGCGGATAATGGTGTCGGCGTCCGCCTTGCGCACGGCCTTTGCTTCCACCCATCTCGACATATCCGTGACCACTATGATGTACCGGTTGCCAGCTCGAGTCAGCGGATATGGTCCCATGACGTCCAGGGCGACAGTATTCCAACATCTCCTGGGTCGGTGAGGTCGCTGTTGGTCCTGTTCGGGATTTGCGCCGCGCTTGTGTAGGGCGCATATTCTGCAACTCCGGACGTATCTGCGGACATCAATGGTTAGGCCGGTCCAGACGAAGTCCTTGCCGATGGCCCGAAACGTTTCTTCGGCCCCCGGATGATCGGCTTCAGGGAAGTCGTGGAAGTGCCTGATGACCTCCATGCGGACACTCGGCGGCACGTACAATCCTGGTTCCTGGTTGCGTCTGTCCTTCCAAACCAGGCCGTTGTCCACCCGGTATCCTCTCGCTGTAGCCGCCGCAAGGTCGTTTCTCCACGCTTGGCACTCCTGGTCGCCTTCTTGCGCCTCCTGCACTGCCTGATGGATGCCGACAGCTGTGATTTCTTGTAGTCTCGGTGCAGCTGCCGCAACACTGCGAAGTGGCCTCTCTTCAGGCTGCATCCGTGGTTCTTCCTGGACGCCGGCAGTATCTTCAAGCCCAGGTTCCCTCGAGAGGAAGTCCGGCAACTCGTTCTCCTTGCCCGGGCAGTGGACGACGGTGAATTTGAAGCTCTGTATCAGTAGAGCCCAGCGAGCGTACTTCGTCTTCTGCCCCGTCGCCTGCTTCAGCCAGGTTAGCGCCTTGTTGTCGGTCCTTAGGGTGAAATGGTGATCCTCCAAGTATGGCCGGTATTTCTTGATGGCCCAGACGACTGCCAAGCACTCCAGTTCGTTGGAGTGGTAGTTCTTCTCCGCCTCGTGGAGCTTGGCACTGGCGTACGAGATGATGCGCCACTCTCCGGCTTCGGTGCATTGATAAAGCACCGCTCCAAGTCCCTTTTGGCTGGCGTCGGTCTGCAGAAACATCGGCAAGTCTCGATCCGGTCGTGAGAGTTTTAACGGCTGCCGGAAAGCGGCCTTAACCTCTTCGAAGGCTCGCTGAGTTGTGTCGTCCCAATGCCACTTTCTTGTCTGCAGCAGGTCCGTTAACGGTTCCGAAATCATGGCGAAGCAGGGGATGTACTCTCGCAGCCAGTTGCAGGTTCCCAGGAAGCGTTGCAGCTCTTTCTTGTTACTGGGGGCCGGCTGGTCTTCGATCGCTCTGAGATGTTGTTGCTGCGGGAGGTTGCCGTCCGGAGTAATCTCGTGGCCCAGAAAGGCGACTTCTTCTCGGCCGAAGTGACACTTGTTGAGCGAGCAGGTCAGCTGGTGCATCTGCAGCCTTTCCAAGACTTGATCCAGGTGTCGCAGGTGCGTTTCCCAGTCGGGGGAGTAGACAATGATGTCGTCCAGATAGACGAGGCAGCACTCCCATAATAGTCCCGTGAGAACATCCTGCATCAGCCGTTGGAAGGTGCTGGGCGCGTTCTTCAGCCCAAAGCACATCACCCGGAACTGGTAGCGACCTCCGTCGGGCACCGAGAATGCTGTGTACTTCTTTGCTTCTTCCTCCAGCGGGATTTGCCAGTAACCGCTCTTCAGATCTAGGGTCGAGAAGACTTTGGCTCCGCTGAGGTCCTTGATGGTTTCGTATATCAGCGGCAGTGGTGAGTCCACATCCTCGGTCTGATCGTTCAGCCTCCGGAAGTCCACGCAGAACCGGGGTGTGCTGTCCTTCTTCTTCACAATCACCACCGGAGAGCTGTATGGCGAGGTGGCCGGTTCAATTATACGTTGCCTCAGCATCTCTTCTACCTGTTCCCGGATGGTGCGTTTCTTCTCGTCGGAGTACCGGTACATTGGGAGCCGGAATGGCTGGCTACCTTCTTTCAGCCGGATCTCGTGCTTGGCCGCGGATGTGGTGCGGAGCGGGCCACGGGAGAACAAACTGCGATGACGGTGTAACATTTCCAGAAGCCGTTTATGGTGTTGGCCAACTGCTGACGTTTGAAGGCTAGCTTCATCAATGTCCTCTTCCTCGGGCTCGGCGCGGTCATTCCAGAAGACCGTCTGTCGGTTCCCGCTGCCAATGTGAAGGCAGCCCCGTCGGTAGTCCACAACTGCTTGGTTGGCCGTAAGCCAGTGGTGGCCCAGTAAAACTTCTTCCTGCAGTCCGGGCACTTCTAGCAGAACGGTGGTGGTCGCGAGATTTCCAATTATAATGTCTGCGACGACGGCGGCCGTTGAGTGACATTGCTGACTGTGTAGCGCTAGCTGGACAACTCGTGGCTCCGTCTTTCTTCCTTCGGGCAGCAGACCGGCTCGTACGAAGTCGTAGTTTGCGGCGGAGTCCAAGGCTGCGGTCAGTTTTCGGCCAGCGTTCTCTATTGGAATGCGCAGTATGTCCGCACCTAGTTGGTTCACGCGCCCCGGTGGGCTATTTACCGGGGCGCTTGGTCGTTTCCCTGCCGGTTCTTCACAGGGCAGTCCCGATGGTAGTGTCTTCCCGGGCAGTAGCGGCACTTGGGCGTTAGGCTGTTCATTCTGTGTTCCTCTTTCGTGCTTGAGGCCGATCGACACTGCTTCGACCCCCCTACTCGATCCAGGGAGTTTTCAGCAGAGTCATCCCGACCTCGCGCACGACTATCTTGATCCAAGTCCGCCTCGATGCTCATTGCCCGTTGTAAAAGTTCCTCCAAAGTCGTAGGCGGCGGGAACCTCAGCGCGGGTCGAAGGCGTGGCTGCAGCTGTTGTGTAAGCATGGTTATGCTCGTCCTCTCGTCACCTCCGGGGTACAGACGGCGAAACAGCTTGATTTTTCTCATGAGGAAGATTTCCGCCGATTCCTGCCGCTGCGGTTGTCCGTACAGCTCGGCCAGCAGCTCTGCGTCGCGTTGCATCCCGCAGAAGTGATGCCGGAAGCGGTCGCAGAACTCGGGCCAATTTATCTGCAATCCCGTGTATCTCTCTGCCCACGTGGCAGCTTCTCCTCGGAGCTGCCGCACTGCGTAATCTGCCCACTGCTCAGGTGGGACTCTGTAGTCCCGCAACTGTCGCTCTAGCTGTTGAAGATATCGTTCTGGATCCTCGTACTTGAGGCCATGGTATGTAGCGGTGATCACCGGTGGCAACGTGCACCTCATAGCTGCGGCGAATTGCGCAAAGCCTTGCTCTACCTCGAACCCGGTGTCCCGCTGGGTGTAGTTGTTGGGCGCCATGTTGTTTTGTGTGCCGGATGGTAGCTCTCTGGCGTGGCTAGATCTTGCATCCACAAGATGATCGTCGCCCCACGTTGGGCGCCACTTGTCACAGGACAAATGGCGCCAATCGTACACACTATAGTTTTTTAGGCCCTTAAAAGGACCGTTTGTCGGGTACGCTAAATCATTTGCGTACGCTGCCCGAGCCGCGCTGTGATGTTCGGCGGCGGCATCCGCTGTTCCGGGCGTGCTGCGGTTCTCTTCTTTCGGCAGCGGTATGTAGAGCCCGCTGCTGTCCCAGTCGATGTCCATCACTGCTTCTCCTGCGTTCTCCATTCTTCCTTCTTCCTTTTCTTCCAGCTGGCTTGACGACGTCCAATGGAGTGCGCAAAAATTTCTAGCGGCGCTGTTTTTATGCCCTGACAGGTCGTGTGCCACGAACCTATCAGAGTGCCGCTGGTCCCTGGTTGGCTCGCCTTGAGCACGTTAGATGGTCACGTCGAGGCCAATCAAGCTGCTGCCGATCCTTGATTGGGTCGCCTCGCCTTCTCTTGTCACGTCTCGGCTGGCGCCGAGAGCAGATCTTCGCCTCGCTATGTCACAAGTCGTTACCCATTATTATACTCTGGTTAAACCAAAACTGGAAAACTTTATATTATAGCCCCTCAACAGTCTGTACCGTTACAACTTATGAATAACAGTCAATCAGTCACACAGTAGGCACGGTGCTTTTAACTGTAAAATTAACAAACTATTAATAGAAAAAGTATGTAACTAATTTTGTTTACTTTACAGTAGAGAACTAATCACATTTGACTTACTGAAATATCGTACTTGCCTTTTACCTACCTTACTTGAATATCATTCAAATTCATATTACCTCATCATAACTAATAAACTTTTGTGTAACAATATATTATTAAAATCTGTTTGAAACATGGTGTTTCTCAGATAAGATTATTTATCCTTTCATGTACCTTTCAGGTATATACTAGGGCAATTTGAAATGTTTATGACCTGATAATGAAAGACTTTTTCTTTCTGGAATCATTTTTATATTTCAACGTAGTCTCCATGTAATTCAATATACTTGGTCCAATGATGCTGCAGTGCTTTTATCCGATCGCAGAAGTTTGATTGTTCTAGGTCCTCAAAACAACGTTAACTGCTACCCTCCCCCAGGGAAGTTTTGACATTTGGGAGTAGTTAAAAGTCAGATGAAGCTAAATCAGGCAAATAAGGCTGATACTACAGCAGTTCGTACTTCAACTCGTCAATTTTTGCCATAAAAACAATGCTTGCATGAAGTCTTGCGTTATCCTGCTGCTATTTCTGTACTTAACCCGATATTTATTTCACAGATGTTTTTCATTTATTTGATGTAAAAGGTTAGCATGGTGCCTCTTCATCATTTGACCCATTCGTGATAATCTATTAACAGTACTCCCTTAGCATGTCAGCCAATCAAAGTCGGCTTTCGAGCAGATGAAATTGATTTTGCCTTTTTTGGAAACAGAGAACCACTGTACATACATTGTTTTGACTGGTGTTTTGTTTTGGAATGAAATGATGTACCCAGTTTGTATTACCCATTACAAGTCTACAAATAAACTGTAGTAAATGATACCTTTCATCTCGTTAAAAATTTGTGTTGGTGTTAAACCTTTTTTTAACAAGACATTTGATGCTGCATGACGTTAGACCTTCCCTTTTTTCAACAGCGCACCGAGAAATGACCTTGAGAGATGACTTTGTATACACAACTGTTTGTTATTTTGTTATTAACAACACAGCAGACCAACTAGATGCGTTACATCTATTCATGGAGCAAATGTAGTGCCATAGTCCAGTGAAAAACAGAAACTCAAAAATACTTCTAGATTGTAGACCATGATCTTTTGAAATTCTCCTTGTATGAAGGTCACTAGATGCAGAAATTTCTGTCTGGAAAAGGCAATAATGAAAGGTTTAAGATTACACCGTTAACTTATCTATCTTTTACCATAACATGTACTTGCTTTGATGTGGTTCTTAGGCTCTTCATATCGTTATTATGCTCGTCTTTGTAGTGCTTACAGTGTCCCTTAATGTCAACAGTCAACTCCAGTCTCTGCCTTCCTCTATGGTACTTACCATTCACTGGGCTCCCATCACCAAAATCATTACTCCTGGCTGTCTCAACTAGTGACCCACCACTCCATGGTCTTGTCTTCACAAACCGCTCCGTTCTCCCATTGTTTCCAGAACCTGTTAATTTTTTAAAGTTACTTTGCCCATCTAGTATGTTGTTAATATTCTTCAGCACATGTTAGCAGCACAGTTCAAATGCTTCTGTGGTTCTTTCTTTCACCTTTCCAAATTATCTAGAGTCCACATCCAGCTTGTGTAGTGTGGTTCTGCAGACATGTAACTTGAGGAATTTCTTCTTAATTCCTAGCCCAGTATTTGACAACAGCAAATTAGTTTCTCCATTTGGCCTGTGCTGTGACACCACTTCCTCCAAGTTACCAGTTACCGGTTTTAATATTTACAGAATCTCTACTTTTGTTTCCAACTTCTGTTCTTGTAATCATTTGTCTATAAAATTCAACACTGTTTATAAATTTACCTTGTTTTCTACAAATAGAAGCCATATTACCAGTAAATCTTAACATTTTTATACTCTTTCCATGAGGTGTTATTCCAATAGTAAAAGTTTTTTATTATTTCCTTTACAGCCACATGTAAAGCATTCTCCTGTAATGGTAATAAATTTGTATAACTGTAAATAGTGTAGACTCCTAAGCTGCTTCGGTGGTACACATGGGAGCCATTATTATTATTATAACTATAAATTTAATTATTTTTTATTTGTAGGATGTTTTAACGGATGTTATAAAGACAGAAGTGGGTGTAGAAGAAGAAGAAACTAAACAGGTAAAATATGCACAAACCTGATTATGTAACCCACAGCTAATGTGTTAGATTGTTCAATGCCTTGTACCACTTGAGAGTAGGATTACATTAATTTGTAGATATTTAATTTAAATATCAACAGAATACACAGAATACCAGTCTCACAGTATTATAAATGAAAAACCAGATGTGATTAAGTAAGGAAAATCACACACATGTTGTGCAGAGTGCAGATACTTGTTAGAAAAATTGATGGATAATTCTATTTATTTCATATTTATTTTTAACACATTATGTACTCTGTAAGTCACGGAGAAGACAAATTAAATCTTATAATTTTTTAATTTGCAGTATATATTGCCACTTGTAAATTCTATCATAAAAGAAGAAGTATGTGTAAAAGAAGAACAATCTGTAAAAGAAGAACTGTGTGTAAAAGAAGAACTATGTATAAAAGAAGTACTCATGAAAGAACAGAATGAACAGTTTATTGATCAGGTATAGTACACAAGTATACATTTGTTTGTTACAATAAGCATTTAATGTTATTGTACAATGAACAACATTATTATTTGTAAAATTATTGATTAAATCTGTTGGAGACTCTTGGTATCCCATGGGAATCATTAGTATGTGTGCTTTCCTTAGTTCACATGATTCAGCCAAAACATTTTGTATCAGTCACCATTTTGTAAGTTACATAAGGTTGGCATTTTGTAACCCATTCATGTTGCTGGCAGCCAACACTACAGTGGCACCTTATGACCTTGAATTATTAAGTGTTTATCATCTTGCTAAATTAGTACATCGCTATGTGCAGCTCTTCCGAACATCTCTGTCCTTTAGTCAAATTTGCCTTTGTACTAACTCTAATTGCATTATACTGGGTAAAACCTCTGCCGTACATACTTGAACTTTTGTAAGCAACTGGGTGGCTGCCATTAGTGAATTGATGACCCTGTCATCTTGGCAACACACTCCTTCCCATTTGAATCCTGTTGACTGTGCTCTGGTGTACTGGTCTTTGTGTGAAGCTGTTGTGGATCACTATTGTGAAGACCAGTCCAGTTGGGCATCATCTTCTCTGCTGTCAGGCAAATTTATTGGCAACCTAAAACTCAGATCTGACTGTCAGTTTTGTGCAGACATTTCCTCCTGGCCTCAATTTGGTGGGAGTCTTTAGTTAGTTTGTAAAATGTCTCAAGTTATGATTGGGGACTGTACTGTCATCACTTGCCCTCGGCAGTTGGCTTTTAAATACAAATGCCAGTATGTTAAGGGTTGTTATTTCTCTACAGAACTCTGAGACATTGTGGCTGGTTGTACAGTTTGCCCAAGAATCAAATGGATTGCACCTGTTGTCGACGAGTGCAGTTTAACAAGATGTCTTTGTCAAAATAGTAATAGGACTGCACATAGTCCAGTTTTACTGCCTAAGGATTGTTTATTTCGGGTACTAAGTAGGCATAGCCATACTCCCGTGCTGCAATTATGTCCTTTGACAGGGGTACTTACCTTCTGACCACTCAATCCCTCCACTTCCATTTGTCAGTGTACCTTCGTGACCTTATTGCTTGAAGGTATATGTCATATGTGTGTCTGCCATAACCACTATGGATATGTAATGTTTTCCTTCAATTGTGGTTTTGTATTCTGTGTTTTATTTGGGTCAGTTGGAGTAATTGGTTTGTTTTTACTAATGGTTATTTTTCTTGTTGTTGACATTGTTTATTTTATTTCATATCGTGTTACAGTAAATAAGCCGTCTGGGTTTTGGCCAATGGGAGGAGCTTGTTCATTGTTTTGGGTGACATAAATTTTGATATAATCAATACCAATTGCGAAGTCAAAGATCATTTTGTATATCGTTGTATATCAGTAGCTTCTGTCTTATTCTCAGAGCATTGTTGATTACATTCAAGTCATGTTTGAGCAGTCAGTCATTTTAGCGATAACTGTACAATGCAAGTAAACCCTATTGCATACAGTTAGTTTTAAGTAAAGGTATTGGGGAAAAACAGGTATTAAAATATTTGATTTCCTCGACATTATTATGTTAACAATTGTTATTGTATCTTTGTGAACAATTTTACAATTAAGAAAATATATGAAGGATGTGCATGAAGTATGAAAATTATAATGATAATGTGTTACGCAGATTAATCATGAGTCATTAATATGTAAAATACTTTCATTGTTCCTCAAAAAACAGTACTCATGTTTTAAACTGGAAATTTCTGTTTCACCAAAGATTTTAATCCTCCTTACTGTAATACCTTGTTTTTTACCTCTCTGTCTATAACACAAATACTTTACCTGATGAACTACGTATCTCCTCAGAAACCGGCTCAAAACTCACAGTAAAAAGTTCTGGCCTCATCAGGTAAATCACAAGCTTATTTTAAAACAGCTATAATTCTGAACATCATCGTCCCTCTTCCTTACATGGCAACCCCATCTGCTGCCCACATTCATTGTATGGAGGCCCTACTTCACATGACTCATAAAAATTTACCCTCTGTCCCCCACTTCCACCTAATTTATCTTCACTCTCTCACTCACACATTTGCCTGCTTAATTTACCTCATCAGTAGTTTCTACCATAAAAGTTTTATCTTCCTCTGGAAATAACTTTGTATCACTCAGGTTGACTTGGTTATTTAATATACTGCCATTGTTAGTACTGTATATGTTAATATGTCGATCTGGTCAGTTTTACCTGCTAATCCGTTGCCACACTAATATATTTTAGTGACTGCATTCCTTTAAGTCACTAAATTGTACTTCAGTTTGTTCATTCGTACTACTAATTTGTGTTATGATAATACAAAACTGTTCGTATGTTAACACTAGTTTGTTGTTCAAACAACACATTCAAGTTACCCAACACTATACATAAAAAGTCCGTTATCCCTTTACTTATTTGCCATGGTTACTAATTTTTTGTATACAGCCAATCACATATAACATCTATAATTGTTCAAACAATAAGAAGGCCCTGATACTAATCACTTACCTTACATCTTCAGAAGATTCCGAAAAAATACCAAAACCCCTGGCAGCCACCACATTTTGACAGGTGAAGTTTGGAAACCGCAACACTGTCCCCCACGAAAACAACTTAAAAATCTCAAACTTATGTTTTCTTTGTTCTTTTGTTTACTATGCAGTTTTTGTTCCACTCATTACTCTGATTAAACTGTTATTATTTCACGGCAACTGTTAATAATACTATCAAAACATTCAGTCATATGTGACTGAGACACTACAGCCAGTATTCCACTCCGTCTTTTACATTTCTTTTACCGAGGCACTGGCTTAGTGATCTAGACACGGTCACTGGCATCTAGTGTCTCTGGTGTTCTGATTGTGCCTATTGCTAATACACTTTAAAAACTCTTAATTACATTTTCTAGCTGTGACACTACTGACAGTATTTTACTCAGCTGTTTACATCTTAGTACCAAAGCCTTTCTGATCTCGACATGGTCGCTGGGGTCAGGTCTCTTTGATGTTTAACTGGTGACTGCCTACCACATGGTTTGGTGTTACTCACTACACTCCCACACTAAACTGTTTTTTTCCAGCTCTCCTATGACAATATTGGCAGATGTGAACTCCTTTTCGTCTGGCACGATACTACAAAGTGTGTGAAAGTGAGTTTTGAGCATGTACACCTGTCAAAAAATTATGCACTTCCCAGGCCAAAGTCACGTACAGAAATTCAGCACAGTCCGAAGTTCTGTTTCACACTCACAAAAATCTGTCATTACACTACGCTCAATAAAATGTACCATTACATATCGATACCTACTTACACAATGTAATATACACCCAACATTGAAATACATCAAAGCACAAGATCATAACAAAATGATTTGTCACCCTCCATAACCTATTCTGTGTTCTAAGGTTCTAAGGTGGACATAATGTATTTATTTAAGTATGCTGGCAGGATCACCACCTGCCTTGTAACATTAAGGATGTATAAGGAAGCCCCCTAAACCTATTGTACAAAGCCCCCAAGAAACAATCCCCAGTCACCATCTGTATGTGGAAACTTATCACTATCCCAGTTATTCACAATTTCACAAATTTTCTCTTAAAAGAAATCCCTCCCCTACCACCACGACCACAGGACTGGTTAGGTGTATCCACTGACCATAGAGTAGAATATGGTAGGGTGACATCTGAAATAATTCATAATTATTCTAACACACAGTTTAGTATTTATAACTAATTCAAGCAAATTAATTTTTCAAGTTTCACTTATTACAAAATTTTAAATCAATTATTAAACAAGATACAAACATGGAAATTCATTGATATTAAACATAACTGCAACAGTTTTAGTTGTATGTAACTTGATATATGATTATCACCAGTTAAATTCATAAATCCATAAAGTATTGCCTAGTGATTTTCTTCAACAAGAAATTTGTGGTTTCTATCAGTAAAATAGAAATTTATTGTCCCTTCAAATATAAAAATCCTCAGTAGTTTCAATAGAATTTAATATACATTGATTGCCGCCAATTTGCACTAGTAAGAAAAAGCTCTGGTCATTATTTGTCCACATCTCATCGTAATGTTTAATCATCTTAATAGTCACATACATTATCTTTGACAAGGAAGGTTTCACTATGTAACGCAAGCAGTAGAAATAACCTTACCTTTGTTTTTGCAATAGTCACAAGTATACAAAGGAAATCATGCAAATGTAAAAATACAGACACGATACAAATTATAAATTATACTAGTACACAAAATCAGAGAAATCAGTAAATCAGCGATTTTCTGTTAGCAATTTATCCTCATGTTAACACTTTCATGTTATGAATTGTTTTCAAGTTTAGGCCTTTGTAACTCACACATTTAGTTAATTATTTTTATTTTCTACTTTTAGTACTGTTGTACATATCTATGGTTTCTCCTTACTTCACCACATTATATAACCCCAGTGGGCACGTGTTTACCATGACCACAAGCAACTCGCTCACTTTATCGTGTTGATAATACAAGGTGCTGCCCAAAAGTTTGGGGAATTTGAATGTTACGCGCGAACCGTTTGTGGTATGACCTGCTGGTGCTAGAGTGTGCAAATAATACCTTTTGTGAATTAGTGTGCCAACAGCTGTGACAGTGAGAGGCTGCGTTCTTGAGTTTCATGCATTTTTGTAACATTGTGTTTTGTGTTGTGGCAATTTTATAAATGGCAGATTTTACGGAGCAAAGAAGCTGCATAAGATTTTGCGTAAAACTTAAAAAAAACTACTGCAGAAACCCATCGCATGCTTGTGGAAGCATTTGGTGACAATGCTATGAGTCAAAATGAAACTTTTTTGTTGTACAAATGCTGTAAGGATGGACGACAGTCTGTTGACGATGATGAGTGTTCAGGATGACCATCGACAAGCACAACACCAGAAAACATCGCAAAGGTATGAGAGGCAATTGTTGGAGATTGTAGACAAACAATCCATGATGTTTGCGCAATTGTAGGAATGTCATACGGATCCGTGCAACGCATCTTGTCAGACATTTTGGGCATGAGACGCATTGCCGCAAAGTTTGTACCAAGACTGCTCAGCAGCGACCGCAAAGAACATCGTGTGGTTGTCTGCACTGAATTGCAAATTGCAGTAAGAGATGATCCCAACTTCATCTCCAATGTCATAACCGGTGATGAGTCATGGGTTTACGGTTAGGACCGTGAGACTAAGCAGCAGTCATCGCAGTGGAAGTCACCATATTCACCGCGGCCAAAAAAAGCACATCAAGTTTGTAGCAACGTGAAGTCCATGTTGATTTTTTTTTTTTGACATCAAAGGAATTATCCACAAGGAATTTGTCCCCCCTGGTGAAACAGTCAATGGGAAGTTTTATTGTGAAGTTTTGAAGTGGCTATGTGAGAGCATTAGGCGCAAACATCCACAAAAGTTGATTAACATCAGCTGGGTTCTCCACCACGACAATGCGCCCTCCCACACATCGTTAGCTGTTCAGCATTTTTTGGCTTCCAAAAACACGGTAGTGATTCCCCATCCACCCTATTCGCCTGACCTCGTCCCATGCGACTTTTTCCTGTTCCCCAAAATGAACCTTCACTTGAAAGGCCGACATTTTGACACAATTGAGGACATCCAGGCCGAATAGCAGAAGGTGCTTCAAATGCTTATGCTTGCCGATGTCCAGCGATGCATGGAATCATGGGAAAAACGCTGGGATCGTTGTATCCATGTCCAAGGGAGTTTCTCCATTTTGAAGGAGACGGTGGAAGCTAGGAGTTATGTTATGCAATTTTTATTTAATGGGAAAATTCCCCAAACTTTTGGTTAGCACCTCGTATTTCTCTGCAGAACCTAGTTACAACTGGCTTTAAATGTTTTTTTCCTCAGTTTACCGTTATGATTACTTAAGGTCTGTTTCTATGCCACATATCATTGATAATGTGCATTCTAATATTATATCCTTTGCTATCTTTGATTACACAATTCCCATGAAATAAATTGGCATCCCAATTGTGTACCACCCCTATAGAAATGCCATACAATAAGTAGATATGCTGTCGTTGACCCTTAGCACTGTTTGTACATCTGACCGAACTTTCTGTACCATACCTGTGTGTGTGTGTGTGTGTGTGTGTGTGTGTGTGTGTGTGTATGTGTGTGTGTATGTGTGTGTGTGTGTGTGTGTGTCTAATTTAATAGTTGTACTAAATAAATCGGTACATGATTTGAAAAATAATAAATAATAATTTCTTATTAGATAGGTGTTTTATAGTTTAAAAGCACAGGTGTGAATTCAGATGTAAATAACTGTTACGCTACAGTGTTCATATGCTTTATTTGAAATGAAAAGAAAGAATGATGTCAAATAATTGTTTTGTATATAATTTTTATTTTGTTTCAGCATGTTTTTCAAGACATCAATACGGTTGTGAAGGATGAAATTGTTTTAGAAGAAGTGGAAAAATATGAGAATACACAAGAGGTAAAGTTTTTTTTAATATACGAACAATCTTCCTTCTGTAGACAAGTAAGATTCATTTAGAGTCTTCCGTCAAAGGCTGTCACTTAATTAGCAAATAATTTTTGAAATTGAACATTTGTAGTCAAAGGTTAGAGATTCAGTTCTAAAAAAAGAGATAGACACCTGAGAGGTCTTGCATGAGTTATATTATTTATTACTAGTCTTAAATGAGAGATGGGCTTCACGATTCTGGCCAAAGGCAACATGAATATATTTATTTATATAATTTTCTTTATTAAATAATATCTTGTGTTTTTTTGCTGAAACACCAATAAAAAAGGCATTGGTTATCTCCAGCTAAGCTTCATCCACCTTCAAGTTGTCTCAAGTGCAGAAATGTTATCTCATCCCTGGCCTGTATTGTAAGATAAACAGAAAGTTTTATAGTCAACCTGTTTGTTCTTTTAATCTCTATACAAATTTTAGTAAAAGAGGGGTCTGTCAGATTGAACTAGTGACCTAGTTCACTGCGCTGGTTCGCTGACATGACCGACCTAGATATGATCAGTCCATTTCATAAATTACATTGCCCATCTCTAATACTCTACTATTGTTACTATTGTTGCATGTACCCCATAGATATCCCTCACTTGTACAAACTATGTATTCAAAATATACCTGAGGAATAATGGGATGAATTTTGCTGCAGGGTCAACACTGTGTTGAGCAAAAAACAAGTGTGTAAAAACAAACGTAATGAAACAAGAGTGGCAACCAGTGAAGGAGTTATGGGAAAACAAAGAGCTTTCTAGTAGAAAAGTGGATAAGGGAGGAGAACTAATCCTATTAAATACTTCTGATTATTGTGATAGAAAAATAGGAGACATTGTAAAATTGAATGAATGTATTTCACTAAACAAAAATCATACCTCCCAAATAGAGAGGAAGGACTTAGTTACTTATAACTAACTAAGGTGTTTAGTTACTTATAAGTAGTGCGTTCCTTGTAAAATGGCTTATCATATAACATAAATTAACGCCTCATCATTTAATGTTCCGCACATTTATGGATTAAGTATATAAAGTAAACATCCCGCTGAGACCAATAGCTCTTGGTTTGGTCCTAAACTTTCAAAATATTAGTTACTTATCATTACTCCCCTTTCTGAGAGTTACAGTTACATTGTCTAAGATTCAAAGCATTTTTATAACATTATTAGTAATTCTGTACTTGATAATGACATACTAATACGTTTTGGTCAATCTCTTTCCAAGCATGAAAACTAATATTCACTGTTCTTATATACTCAACATTCAGAATGCACCTGGTGGCATAGTGATTTAACTATTAATATTCTCTTTTCATTCATTCTACCTCCATTCTGACTTCAGACAAAAATTATAAAACTTTGTGGGTCCCAGAGTCAAGGTGGTGGCAAAAGAAAGCGATTGTTAAGTGGCACTTTACGGATGCCACATTAAATGCAATTTTGAAAGTTCAAGTGTTGGACTGAAAGTTGTGTGTGTGTGTGTGTGTGTGTGTGTGTCGCTAAAACATGAAAAAATAATTTTATTTAAAGAAAGAAAGGGACCATCTGGCAGCCTGTGAAATGACATTGACGTATGGGAGAACAATAAAAGGAGATAATACAATGGATGTACTTCAGCATTGACGTACAGATGTCTATAAGTATCATAAATCTAAACAAAAGCAGATGTTTGGCAGAGAGAAAATTTACCAGAAAAGACTACTACCTCCAGAGGCGTGTGAACAAAGTTAACATGTGCAGCCAGAAGCATGTTGAAATTAAGGGATTGTTCTGAAGGCAAGCCAAACAATCGCCAGAACAAAGTACAATGAGAATTTACTAAGAAAGTATACGACGAAGGCTAACGTACTAATCAACGTGAAACACTATAAATTAACGACAAATATATAATATCTTACTCTTACCTTCGGGTTCGGGTCCAGAGTCGTTCAGACGAAACCGCTGCAGAAAGGATTATTTGAAGGTTACCAGTACACATATAAATACGCAGTTCGTTTATAAAACAAATCGCTTCCAATTAATTAGCCACATTACTTACTCGTCAATTAAACAATAAACAAATTAATAAATGAAATCTTTCTTAAATTATAACAAATTATATCTTTTTGAATAAACCAGTACGTTTATTTTTTTTATTTTTTCACCTTGCTCTCATATTTAATATAAAAACCCTTTTTCTTAGAGATCTCTTTGTTTTTTACGTTTTAAGCTTTCATTAATCAAGATTATAGTCATCATTTACTGAACATTGGTTTAAATGTTAATATGCTGTGATTTTAGTTACCCATCCATTACGTTTTCTTCTGGTTTGCTACGCCGTCTCATGATAACCGTTTTACTCGTTTTTTCGCACTCCGGCACTATTATTTATTAGTTTACATTATTTACTTAGATTTCCCACATGTGGTAAAATAAAATCGGCCGACGTAACTTTGTTCGAACACTTAATTTTTTGTAGACTGGCCGCGCGTTATTGGTTATACACTTAATATACTGGTTTTATTTTTGTAGTATTATTTAGTAAATTGAAGGGATAGGCCGACTAATAATTTCGGCCTATCTTACACTCCCGAGGCCACTGTTTAATTTAAATAAACTGCTGCTGCTGGCTGTCTACTGTTCACTTTCTGATGACAAACTGCATACTGTTTCACAAGGACTGCTGTTTACTGGGGCGGTTACACAATGCGTCTGGACAATTGTTTAGGCTAACTGTGTGTATGTTGTACTGGGGCTCCTCACGGGTAAAAGTTAACAATTTATTAATTACTGAATTACTGAATTAAAATTAAAACTGGGGCGGCACACAATTCTGTACCGTTACAATACCCCCCCCCCCAATAAGAGATTGAAGGCCGAGGCTTTCAAACTCTTATTGCCTAAACCCTAAGAGGATCAGTGAGGATATAGCGCCACAACCCCCCTGAACACTCTACTAAAATCATGGGTTCTTACCCCCCTAGTCTGGCGGCTGTGGCAGCACCCATCCGATCTTACTGGACTTCTGTGTTCGAGATCCCAACACCATAAGCTCGGACAGATACCCGCCACAGTGTCGCCTGACTTTGGAACATTCAATTAAAAAATCGACAAACGGCCTTCCATCACTCCATATCCCACAACTGATTTGTTTCCTCTTAGCCGTACTGGTTCATTGACAACGTACTGGCTCATTTTATATTATAGAATATTATAGAATACTATAGAAAATAGTGTTAATAAAACAATATAGGTTTACAGTAGTACACATAAGTTCCAGTCAAATTAAATAGCGTTCCCCATACAATATTGCCCAGCCAAAATAACACATTAATTATACAATTATTATATAAACAATTATATGTACATCTTTTCCTTTAGTTTTCATTTTTAAATGAATATTTTAATCATTATATCTTTTCATCATTTTATTATTTAATCTACAATTACATTTGAAATTTGAATCAGAATAAATTTAAATTTATTATTAAAATCATCTTTTCAATTAATTTAATTACCAAATTAATTTAATTTTACTTAATTTCTCAAACTCTAAGTTACAGGAATTACCTCATTATTATTTTGTCTGTAAAAATTTAACTTCAATTCTTTTATGTCACAATAAGATTTTACTCAAGATACTGATTCATCAAGCTACAACAGTTATCAGCTTCCACACCTGGCTATACACATTAGTCAAAACATCCAACACACCTGTTTACATTAACAATAGTCTGCCAGACTGGTGTTATAAACACAGCTATAAACACTCCTTCAGTCTCAACATTCCTGGTTACGTCATATACTGACACATATACTTACTTCAACTGTTAATTTCTCTGAGTCTTGTAGTTAACATATTTATCAAAATCTATTTATTACAGTTCAAACCAAATATAATTTTTAATTCACCTTTCAGTTATTATTATTTTTAAATATAGTTTCTCTTTAATACCATTATCTCAATTTATTTTCACTATTGAATCAAAATCTTTTCACACCTGTAAGCATTTTATTCTATGTGATTGGTATTATGAATTTTATACTTACAGTACATTATCCATCTATTGACATGAACACAAAATACACACCACACACACACCAATATCTCCACGTATCCTCTAAAACATTTAACAACAGTGTTATTTCATATTCAACAATTCAACATTTATTTGTTGATTACTATCAAATAGAATAATTCCAACTCATTAGAAAAAATTCAATTATACAACATTTAAATCAATCAAAATATTTAAAACATCTCAAATTATTTTAAGTAAATTCATTATTGAAAACACAACACTTTAATTACTTTCATCAATTGCAATAACTACAATTCATTTATTATTTTCTTCAAAATTATTGTTATTTATTTAGATTGCAAAAATATTAATATTATTATCACAACAATTTCCATTACATACACATATACCTAACATTTTACAATATACACAATTAATTTCACTATCAATTTATTTACAATTCTTCATCATTAATTATTCAGTTATATCACACTTCATTGTCCAAGGTTGCGAGGTCAGAACCATATACTAAAGTATTTAAAATGTCCATTCATTGAGTTTATTTTCAACCTCCATCATCGAATAATAGTCTGGGTTTCACATAACAGTTTTCAATTTTATTGATACGCAGCATATGGCTATCTTGTGTGTTATAGCCATAAAATTTTATTTTTCCCATATTACCACAATAATCATAAACCAGGTCAACATTGTTTATTTCTGTCCAGTCTCCATTAGTAACTATATTCAATATCGGGTAATTTATTTTCTCATCATATTCATAAAAGTAATTATCAAACTTTATTTTATAAGGTAAATCAATTTGCTCCTCTCTCTCCATGCATAAATTCTGTACTAGTATTTCATAATCTCTATTCAACTTAAATATTTCTGTTTCTCTTTCTTTAATTCTCTCATCACAATATTTCTCACACCATTTCACATTCTCATTCCATACAGAGGGCAACACAACATTATTACAACATCTGGCTTTACCAGATACACAAAAATAATTTAAAGACCTTTTGTCTTTTACAAAAACTAAGGAGGAACCTTTGTCCTCCAACAATACTAGTGAAGCATTTTCTTCACCCACAACCACATCACGGGAAAATTCTACCCTCTGGTACACTCTCTTCATTTAAACTGTTTTCACACTCTCTCTCATTCTCATTAGCATTTGCTAGCAACACTTCATTACTAAACTCTACTTCAACAAAATCTTCCTCATCACTCTCAACATTAATCTCCTTGTTCTCTACTACCACGTTTTTACACATATCATTATAATTCTCATTTGTTTTGCATTCAAAATTTTCTATTACCTTTTGTATTTGTTTATCAGTTTTTTCTAACACTTGTTCTTTAATAGTGTTAAAACATTCATCCATCTCATTTAGACGTTTATTCATACTGATTTCGAACTTAACATTTTGTGTATTCATTTCACATAAACGCTTATCAAATTTTATATCAATATTATTTATGTCACCCTTTAACTCATTGAATTTAACATTCTGTTCATCAAATTTCTCATTGAAACTACTTTTGATTTCGTTTTTCTGTTCATCAAATTTAGCGTCATTACTATCAAATCGTTTACTGAGAAGGTTAAATAGGTCATTCATTGACATTTCTTTTTCTTTTATATTTGTTTTAATTGTAATAGGGGTGGAAGTTGCTCCCCCCTCACTAATTAATACAGATTCGTTTACATTACTGTCACTGATTGACAGTGACTCTCTCTGAATACCTGAATCGCCTTTATTGGCCGACTCAGTTGACATATTTTCATTTACTACCGTTTCGGTTACTATTGTTTTTATTTGATTTTCAGCACTAGTGCTAGTTAAATCAATAGTGTTTTCCATGTTTTCTAGTATTTACTTATACACAATTTTGTAAGCTTACTAACTACTCTTACTAATTTACTGACAATCGCCCTCACTCCCAAACAACCCGTTCTGCAGCTTGGTTAGGTCTGGCGGATATAGGTTGTAAACCATACACTCGCGTCACTGTTTCGGGAGCCAATGAAACACTATAAATTAACGACAAATATATAATATCTTACTCTTACCTTCGGGTTCGGGTCCAGAGTCGTTCAGACGAAATCGCTGCAGAAAGGATTATTTGAAGGTTACCAGTACACATATAAATACGCAGTTCATTTATAAAACAAATCGCTTCCAATTTATTAGCCACATTACTTACTCGTCAATTAAACACTAGTCTTTATATTAGTAATACATTAAATTCAAACAAATTAATAAATGAAATCTTTCTTAAATTATAACAAATTATATCTTTTTGAATAAACCAGTACATTTATTTTTTTTATTTTTTCACCTTGCTCTCATATTTAATATAAAAAACCTTTTTCTTAGAGATCTCTTTGTTTTTTACGTTTTAAGCTTTCATTAATCAAGATTATAATCATCATTTACTGAACATTGGTTTAAATGTTAATATGCTGTGATTTTAGTTACCCATCCATTACGTTTTCTTCTGGTTTGCTACGCCGTCTCATGATAACCGTTTTACTCGTTTTTTCGCACTCCGGCACTATTATTTATTAGTTTACATTATTTATTTAGATTTCCCACATGTGGTAAAATAAAATCGGCCGACGTAACTTTGTTCGAACACTTAATTTTTTTGTAGACTGGCCGCGCGTTATTGGTTATACACTTAATATACTGGTTTTATTTTTGTAGTATTATTTAGTAAATTGAAGGGATAGGCCGACTAATAATTTCGGCCTATCTTACACTCCCGAGGCCACTGTTTAATTTAAATAAACTCCTGCTGCTGGCTGTCTACTGTTCACTTTCTGATGACAAACTGCATACTGTTTCACAAGGACTGCTGCTTACTGGGGCGGTTACGCAATGTGTCTGGACAATTGTTTAGGCTAACTGTGTGTATGTTGTACTGGGGCTCCTCACAGGTGAAAGTTAACAATTTATTAATTACTGAATTACTGAATTAAAATTAAAACTGGGGCGGCACACAATTCTGTACCGTTACAAACGGAACAACTGAATGCCACTGAAAGACACCCTGGTGAGTAGTACAATTAGAAATACAAAGAGAGCCACACATGAGTAACTTACATAACATGCGCATCTGGACGAAGTATGAAACAAAGGGTACTCTTACTAAAAGGATAGAAAAAACCAGAGAGATGCACTACCAGATATTCCAGGAAGAATGCAAAGGGGATGACTAAACTAGTCGACAAGCAAGTGCACGCTAGTACACTTAAGTGGTGTCTTGCTAAGAGGCATGAAAAACGCCAGAAAGAATTATGACTATAACATGTTGAAAAGACTACAGCAGGGGTGGAACTAATTAACAGATGCAGCTGCAAGCTGGACAGAAGGTAAGGATGTCGCTGTCGAAAGGCATAGAACAATACCAAAGAAATTTATTATCGTGGGATCGGACGTACTGAAGCAAAGGGTAGCTGAACCCAGAATAAGAAATTGGTGGGAACAGAAATCACCCATCAGAAAACAGCTTGGAATATAGGCGGGTTTCCTGAAGGGAAGTTCTTGGAAAATCAGAACGTAAAACCAATGAAAATAGAGCAGTGTAACTTGTGAGAGTACTAGGAGGGAATTTTGTAGGAAAATATAGAGAAGGACCAATGGAAACGAAGCAGGAGGACGAAAAAGGACTTAAATGGGGAAAATGTAAGAAAGTAGTGGCAAAAAGAAGGGTAGGTGATAAATACACAGAATGAAGGTGAGATCGGGAGTCTGCTAAAATTTCGGAAGTCGGTGACTAAAGTTTTGGAGAGTCGGTAGAGTCCGTTATAATGGTTACGGAGTCATGACTTAACACTTAGGAGGCTTTACTTAAAATCGGTAGTAGCCGGTGGTGAAAGTTCAGCAAAGTGATGTAAGACTATAACGTCTCCTACATTATAATATCGGGAACCTGTGGTTAATTGCCTCAGGTCAATTACACAGGCTGTCATAGTCTTAACCAACTTCTAATTAAACAAAAGATAAGCATTTAGGAGTATATATTGCGACAACACAAATTACTAAACTATTGGCGCATAGGATATGATAGTATGTGTATTTCAAATTACAAGTCTATATTGGAGGGTTTAAGATTATTTATTGCACAAAACACAAGTTATAGTTTATATGGTATATTTGATATGTACAGAATGTAATGTTTGATATAGTCTTTCTTTTAAAATGTTAAATAATGTTCATACGCAAGACGTGATACGTTACATAAAGAAGATTCCCACGATGATGTTGTTGAAGAGAAGGGCAGGTCTTTGCGGTGTAGTTGGTTCGTCAGGTGCGGCTTATAAATGACAGACGTTTCCCCAGAAACGTTTACAGCTGGGCTGGCGTCCTGTAACAGCTTGGCTGATGTCCTGTAACAGCTGGGCTGGTGTCCTATAACAGCTGGGCTGGCTTCCTGTAACAGCTGGGCTGGCGTCCTGTAACAGCTGGGCTGGTGTCCTGTAACAGCTGGGCTGGTGTCCTATAACAGCTGGGCTGGCTTCCTGTAACAGCTGGGCTGGCGTCCTGTAACTCCCACGATGAATCTGACGCTTCGCACACACAACGGTACTACGGATCTTACAACTCGTAAAATTAATATAGAGTTTATGACCAAGTAATATCTCAGGTGACAGTGAGTTTAATCTAATAACGGTATATTGAACTTATACCACTCCGGCTTCTTCAAGTGTTCACGCGAATACGAAGGTCTACCGCGATCAGCAGACCACCCTATGAGGAAATCTTGCACTAGCACGGAAACGTCTTGATGGAACAACTTACTATTGCGTAACTATTAATGATACTGACACTGCGGAAAATCTCACACAGCGATACAGTTACACTCACTTATTACACACGTAGTACTACAATATTAATAATACCGTGTGTAAATAGATAATAACAACTGTTATGCGTCACACGCGTTACTATCCCCGAAAAGTCTTAACAGATCCTTGCAAGCGGTAGAATCTTGTACAAGGAGTGCACGACCCGTTCGTGGTAGCAGCAGTAAAGAACTGCCTGTAATTATACGCACAATGCGTTAAAACAATACTGTGTGCAGATGTACTACACACCCAGTTCTGAGTCTTCCCATTTCACTAACGACGAATAGTTTTTACAACACCTTGCAAGCGGTAGAATCTTGTACAAGGAGTGCACGTCCCGTTCGCGGTAGATGGCGTAGAAGAACTGCCTGTGTAACGACAGGCTTAAGAAAATTTCCAACCACCACTCAGCATTCTATTGGTGGATGGAAGTCACATGGTTAGTACGCCGTGACATGCACTTTTCATGCAGTAAAGTGCATTTACATTGTAACAGCATGCATAGCGGTAATCAGAATACCCTTATCATATGCATAACTGCATACTTTACTAATATCATACATGAACGTAAACAATAGTCAGAAATATATAGGGATTGTAGCAATACATATGTCTATGTTCAGTTCAATGTCAAACACAATGATAATCTATTCACGCACAGCCCGGGAAACGTTTACCACTCACGCACGCGCGCACATTTCCACAAACAGTACATGAATAACAATAAATAAATAATGCACAGTTTTAATAAACTAAACCCTTATCCTTACTAAATACAACTGATAACATAACCAAACTTAACCATCTACCAATATAACATGAATGTCCATTGTCTGTGTAATATATGAGCTTGCCCCGCCTATCATGATCCTGTGATTCGTTGCGGGATTAACCCCTTCCCGCATAAAAAAAAAATTTTTTTTTAGTTAACTAACAAAAATAAAAAAATTTTTTTTCCATATAACCAAAACAATTTCCTAATCCTGAAATAATAATAATACCCTCGAACTAAAATCAAATAAACATCCTCAAATCAATAGTAACATTTCCTAACTGTCACTTTGACAGAAGCGCCAAATCAAAGACACGTGGTAACCTTAAAACCAAAACAAACACACATGTTCCTGACAGCAGATAACAAAATTTTATGCAGGGTCACAAAGTACACAGACGGCATTCCTTATCTTAACTAGATTATTGTTCATTCACAGAGTCATCTTACATACAACATTTAAACCTGAACTGACATATTTACATAGCTACACATTCGTACCCCTATATCCTGACATTTATTTCTGAGTTTTTTGGATACATTTTTCTCAGTTTTGAAATGTACACGTTTACTTGGAAATGTAGATTTGAATTTGTTTAATATACGCTGTATTTGCTTTATCTCGCAACCCATTAACTGAACCTTGGGGGTCGGTGAGTTATTCGTTATCTTATCTTTCGAGCGTCCCAGTCTGATAACGTGAGGTCGACAATCAACTCTAGCTTGCAATAATTCTTTCTGAAATTCCAATGTAGCATGCAGTTTATTCAATTTATCAACTTCCCAAATAATATTATGTCCGAGTTTTCTAACTCCAAGTACGGTCGCATCTATTTCCGTACCCTGTTCGTATTTGTTTTAATTGCCTGTTTTTCAATTATCTGCGACTCACACGCTCCTGATTTTATCCTTGTGTGACATACTGGCAGAATCGGCCTTTGTATAAAGTGGGTTTTACACCTCTTTAGCAACTGCTCGTCCAACAGCGATATTTCTGTGCCGCTGTCAAACAACATCTCGTCAACATAACCACTGATTTTTGCTTCGACAACAAGGTCAGTGCCATTTTCAATACTAATACTACCCTCATATCTACTACTACTATCATTACTATATACTAAACTGTCTCTCATTCCTGCAGGATATAGGCCAGACATAACAGTTTTACTCTTATAACTAACATTTTTCATAATTGATTGATTGAACTGCTTTTCAACTGAATCATTTTCAGTAACTGTTGCTAATAAGTTGGTATTAAATTGCTGAGTTGTATTGTTATGTTGTTGTGATTGCGGCTGATTTTGTGGTGTTTGAACATGAAACTGATTACGCGGCGGTTCATTATTATTTACCATAATTGTTGTCACCTTATTGTCACCAGTATCATTCACCTCTCCATCCTCCATAAACACCTCAGTATCTGATATAAACTCATCAAGTACCTCCTCATAACGACATGTGTCAGAAATACCTGCACCGTTATTATCCATACTAGTTCCAGGCCCTACTACTGGTTCGGAATTTTTATGGGTAGTGCATACACTGTCCGATTCCATAATAGCTTCAGATTCTATGATCCGTTCACAGCTCTCGCATGCTATATCTGTTATACTATAAACTATCACCTCATCACAGCACTTACCTGAAGTATGTTCCAGACTAATAGTGTTGTTACTACTAATTTCATTTCTGTTATCTTCACTACAATTTGATGCAGAATCCAAATACTCGACTTTACCGAGATATGAACTACTAGGCCCTAATAAGGTGGTTTCTGTATAATCACTTTCAATTTCATCTACTACGCTACCGTTCTCCGTTAATCCTTCAGATGTAACATCTTGGTTAACTTCCATATTACTTTCGTTGAGAGTATGTTCAACAAGAACATTTGGTACTTCCAATTTATCATAAGGTACAATATTCTCAACAGTTAAATCTACTTCAATATAAGCTGACATTTCCTGTAGTTTCGCCATCCTCTCCTCTCTATCAGCTTCCATTTCTTCCCAAAATTTCTGCATACTGGCATCATGTTCTTCTTCTTCGGCTTTCATTTCTTCCGCCAATTCCCGTAGACTTATTTTACTGGCTTTCATTTCTTCGGACATGGTTTCCATCTTCGCTAATATGGCCGCTAAAGCATTCTCTATCCCTTTTGACTCCGCCATAGTGACCAAATTTCAGTTTAAAATTTTAATAAATTTAAATTTACTGATTTATACGCAAAGAAATTATTATTATCACCCGATTATTAACGTAGTGTAATCAGTTTATACACAAACAGAAAGCAGTTCAAAATATCAACATGTAAATAAACCTTATCTAACACACAACAACTAATAATCTACCTCCAATATACTGATAAAATTTGTTCATATATGACATACAAGAGAATATGCACAATTGATAAATTATATCCTCAGATTTTCATATGAACTATACACATACAATTATTACGTTAATTATAATTATACGTCGGATTTAACCAACAAATTTTATACTCATAGACAAATATATAATAGCGTAAAATTACCGCTATCTTACGTGCCCTACGTTGCTAAGCGCCAAAATATCTCTATGCGACAACACAAATTACTAAACTATTGGCCCATAGGATATGATAGTATGTGTATTTCAAATTACAAGTCTATATTGGAGGGTTTAAGATTATTTATTGCACAAAACACAAGTTATAGTTTATATGGTATATTTGATATGTACAGAATGTAATGTTTGATATAGAGTCTTTCTTTTAAAATGTTAAATAATGTTCATACGCAAGACGTGATACGTTACATAAAGAAGATTCCCACGATGATGTTGTTGAAGAGAAGGGCAGGTCTTTGCGGTGTAGTTGGTTCATCAGGTGCGGCTTATAAATGACAGACGTTTCCCCAGAAACGTTTGCAGCTGGGCTGGCGTCCTGTAACAGCTTGGCTGATGTCCTGTAACAGCTGGGCTGGTGTCCTATAACAGCTGGGCTGGCTTCCTGTAACAGCTGGGCTGGCGTCCTGTAACAGCTGGGCTGGTGTCCTGTAACAGCTGGGCTGGTGTCCTATAACAGCTGGGCTGGCTTCCTGTAACAGCTGGGCTGGCGTCCTGTAACTCCCACGATGAATCTGACGCTTCGCACACACAACGGTACTATGGATCTTACAACTCGTAAAATTAATATAGAGTTTATGACCAAGTAATATCTCAGGTGACAGTGAGTTTAATCTAATAACGGTATATTGAACTTATACCACTCCGGCTTCTTCAAGTGTTCACGCGAATACGAAGGTCTACCGCGATCAGCAGACCACCCTATGAGGAAATCTTGCACTAGCACGGAAACGTCTTGATGGAACAACTTACTATTGCGTAACTATTAATGATACTGACACTGCGGAAAATCTCACACAGCGATACAGTTACACTCACTTATTACAAACGTAGTACTACAATATTAATAATACCGTGTGTAAATAGATAATAACAACTGTTATGCGTCACACGCGTTACTATCCCCGAAAAGTCTTAACAGATCCTTGCAAGCGGTAGAATCTTGTACAAGGAGTGCACGACCCGTTCGTGGTAGCAGCAGTGAAGAACTGCCTGTAATTATACGCACAATGTGTTAAAACAATACTGTGTGCAGATGTACTACACACCCAGTTCTGAGTCTTCCCGTTTCACTAACGACGAATAGTTTTTACAACACCTTGCAAGCGGTAGAATCTTGTACAAGGAGTGCACGTCCCGTTCGCGGTAGATGGCGTAGAAGAACTGCCTGTGTAACGACAGGCTTAAGAAAATTTCCAACCACCACTCAGCATTCTATTGGTGGATGGAAGTCACATGGTTAGTACGCCGTGACATGCACTTTTCATGCAGTAAAGTGCATTTACATTGTAACAGCATGCATAGCGGTAATCAGAATACCCTTATCACATGCATAACTGCATACTTTACTAATATCATACATGAACGTAAACAATAGTCAGAAATATATAGGGATTGTAGCAATACATATGTCTATGTTCAGTTCAATGTCAGACACAATGATAATCTATTCACGCACAGCCCGGGAAACGTTTACCACTCACGCACGCACGCACATTTCCACAAACACAGTACATGAATAACAATAAATAAATAATGCACAGTTTTAATGAACTAAACCCTTATCCTTACTAAATACAACTGATAACATCACCAAACTTAACCATCTACCAATATAACATGAATGTCCATTGTCTGTGTAATATATGAGCTTGCCCCGCCTATCATGATCCTGTGATTCGTTGCAATATTTAATATCGGGTCCTATAATTGAGGAACATTGACAGGGGTTTCTGCAGATTTATTCACTCAGTTTTGTTGTTTTGTACCATGACATCTCTTTATTACATAATAACATTAATTGCTCTACTTAAAGTTCTCAACATATATGGTTCAACAGTTTACAGTTTACAAGATGATTATATATTTTATTCTTTCAGAAGGGCCCTCAAAATAAAGATGTACATCAGTTTAACTTATCCACGGATCCGGGATTGAATATAGTATGTTAATAATGGTCACCTCCCCATATACTATCTTGAAATTGTGCCATTAGAAGAATGGACTTTATTTACCTTTTAAAACAATAATGCTTTACAGTTTAAACTTTTACTCTTTTACTACAAATAGTTTTATCAGATTACAGACTACATCTTACATATAATGTCTGTTCTTACAAGTCTTAAAGTGTTAGTTAAATTGTCGTTTGTTGGTTATAATTTTAGTATCTCATAACCACGGAAGACAAGCCTCCATGTCACCTGTGGTATCCTGTAGTTGATGCAGATTCGGCTCCTCGGTTCTCGGTGTGTTTCCTGAAGGTCTGTTGTTGTCTTTGTATCTGGTGACGGTGAAGTTCCTGACGTGTGTTAGATCATTCTGGTTCTGGTACTCTCCTCTTAGATGACTGGTAGTAATATTTCGTTGTTAGAATAATTAATGCAAAAGTTTGTTTCACTGGGTTTTCACTTTACATGATTATTTATTAGTTGAATTTCACCTTAGGGTCCTAGTACTGTATTAATTACATAATTTTCTTATTTAAGATTTGGTAGAGATGTCATCGGCGCACAATTTAGTTATTCTTTTACTAGTTTTCAACATATTATAATATATCCTTCTGATCCTCTCTTATTAATATATTTGTGTTGTTGTGATTGTAATTTATGTATTAAGTGTGCAAATCTAATTTTCTCATTCAAGCCTAGCCCGCATTGAAGAGAAGAGAGGGAATTCTTATTTGTTTCTCGTTCTCTTTAATTCAACAGCGGTCCGCGAGGTAGCGCTGAGTTTCACAGATGTTGGAAATTGTAGGTTAGTTATCCGCGTACAATAATTCCTAAGTTACACTCTCTACTTATATTACAACTTGTTCCTGCTGTACTAAATATTATATAAATGAGAAGATATCGTTAAATTCTGAAATGATTCTTTATTATGATTTTTGTATTTCTTGACAACAAAATTTTTCCTTTACGGAGATACAAAAGTCGATCGTATTAGAAGTAATCGATTATAGATCGGATTCAGGGTTATATATTATTTTAATTATTATGGTATTTCTTTAAACACAGGGTGTGAAGGTTCTTTCAACTATTAGTAAGGTCAGAAAATGCATAAATAGGATTACAAGGTATCACAATATAGTACTAATTTCTTATTAAATATTATTTAAAATAAGTGTATTTTTACCGTCCGCTGGACATCGTTACTTGGTAAGGCCGAGTACAGATAACCTCGTCGTAGTGTTTGGTCAATAACGGAATGTAGATGAATTGATCCTCACCAGTCTTCACTCCAAGTTCGAAATAAAAGTTGAATTCATGGTCCTGGGGATGATGCAGAAATGCCGCTCCTTTTGTTCACCAATGTCTGAGTTTTGTGGTTACGTGTTTCAACGTATTTCGTGTCCAACTACGCTTTTTCTATTGAATTGTGAAAGATGATGTTCAAGCATAATTTTGTGTTTTGTTTTCGTTCTTTATAATATTGGATTATATAACTCTATTCAGGTAGTTATTTCTCTGTTTTGGTTGATTAATTCAGTTAATGATTACTCATTATATTGAGTTTTATTAGTAGAGTTCTTCCTTTAAATTTTTGTCACTTTTGATGTACAGGTTTATTATAATTCGGTTATATCAGACTGTCGAATGTCAGTGAACCATATCATGGTGATTTATTACTTAATTTTGTTCTTAATTGTATTGGTTTAATTTAATTTTATCAATTCGTTTCTGAGTGTATCAAAACTAATCCGTCTTCGTTCATGGATAATAATTCAATAATCGAATCAACAAATTTTATATCTCTCGTCGTCCTTGACAACCATCCTGTCTCCTCTTATTGGATATTATATATTATACTATAACCATTATTATACAATGTTCTTAAAAGAACACTCATTAAAATAATCCTTTACTAAATTTACATTATATCCTATTATACTTTTACATATTGTTTGTTACTAAATTTTATACATTTTGCTGTCATTTCCTCTTAATTTACTTACTCTAACAAGTATTATTTTTCTGTTACAAAAGATTACCTTTCGGTATCATTGCACTGTTGCATTTTGAGATTTTATTTAAATTGAATTTATTTATCTGTTATTAGCAATTATTATTAACTTCTCCTAACTCATTATATTCTATTTAGTATATTTTACAAATTTCTTTCCTAACCTATCTGACCTGACTTACTATACAATGTTACTGGTTTTAGGCCTATCATTACATTTTTATCTACTTCTGATTTTAATTTGTTACTACCTGCATTATTATAGAATCCTTCATTTGTTTATTATATGATTACACTAAACCCTTTTGTATCTCATTAACAATTATAGCCTTTCTGGCCAAGTTTACAATTATAAGCTGCATACTAACTAAGTACATGTATACAAACAATTAACTATATAAAGTTTAACAACAGCTCTATAATGATATATTGATAACACAAAACATGAAATTAATATCAGTTAATTGATATTCTGTTAAAAGAATTACTCCACTTGCTACACACAAAAAACAACATAACTATCATGATAATAATACAACATGATACAACGTAATAACAGGTACATTTTTATAAAATAAATCATGCACTAATTAATCATTCTCCTCTCATTTAAAACATCAATTATTATAAAACTGTCTAAGTTAGGTTTTACCTTCGTCTATCGTTTACACCTTTCACTGAACACTGAAGTTGGTATTTATAAACATTCTCAAATTTTTCTTTCTACCTTGTATTCTTATTGCGGGATGATTCATTTATTTATTAATGGGTTATTTTCTGACCTTTTACTAGTATGGATAATTATTATTTTTTATTTTTATTTTAACACTTATAAACTTATTTATGTAACGTAGGGGACCATATTTTCGTTACGTTACATATGCTTCCCCTCCAAAAGAAGTTTAGTTTACCTGAATATAATTTGGGTCAAAATAAACTTATATTTTTTTTTTCTTGACTTGGAATACCTTTCTTTTATTCATTGTATAGTTTTAATGGTAATTGATTGGATTTCTGAATGTAACATTTTTGACTAGTATTCACTTTTCTCTATAGGACGAAAATTCATTAATGATATTAATTCTCTTGCTTTGTTTTTTCAAACAATACTTGACAATGATTGGTCACAATAATCAGTAAAAATTAGTTTTAACACTCTCATGTTTCTGTTTACTTCTATAAATGCGTTTCTCCATTGATCTTCTGTCAGCTATCTTCTTTCTGTTTTCTTCCTTCATACTTTTGGAATCTGATGTCAATCTTCGCAGCGGTTTTATTATCCCTTAAATATTCAATTTCCCTAACATTCCCTAACATTTGAGCTGGGACAGTCCAGAAAGGCACTTTTGGCTACATACTCTGCTGGCCATACTACACTTCAATATAATACTGCTGGAATTCATCTACAGACAGTTATAAAAAATAAAATAATATCATAATAGTCTTTTCATTTGACTAATAATAAACATCTTTGGGATTCTTTACGCGGTTGCGTTTTACATTTAATTATATATGTTTCTTTTTCTTCTTGATTCCTTCTTATTTTCATTAGCTATTTTCAGATAACCTTCTTGACAGTCATTATTCATATATATCTTTGACCTTCCTTCTTGTGACAGATGTTCTCCGTACTAATTCTTCCTTTATCATTTTCAATTCAAAGAAATTCTAAATTGTATTTGCATTAATTATTATCATTCTTTAGTTTCATTTTAATTATAGTCATTAAATTATCCATTGTTCTTCTTATTTTACCTTCTTGTCTGAACACATTACCATTAATTGTTTTTGGGGGTTTATTCTTAATATATTCAAAATAATATCTTCGTAAACACATAGTAAGACGTTCTTACTTATTTTAGAATTTTGGGGTTTTATTCTTAATATATTCAAAATAATATCTTCGTAAACACATAGTAAGACGACGTTCTTACTTATTTTAGAATTTTGGGTTTATTCTGAATATATTCAAAATAATATCTTCGTAAACACATAGTAAGACGTTCTTACTTATTTTAGAATTTCGGGGTTTTTATTTCTTTTTTAATTAATTTTATTTGGTTCCTTCGTTCCAATGGGTTGCTTGGTCGGTATACGGAAAATCAGTCCCCTTTTTCTGGTTGACTATTTCTTGTTTTAACCATGGTCCATTAACTCAGGTACTCCCTTTCCTCGGATTACTGCAGTGTTCATAATGATTTTTGCCCTTGTTAAATACCTCTCTTTCATCTGGTATTGTACCTCTGCTGATACGAAGTCTTCATTTAAGTCACGGTTTTCCGTCATAGTTAGATCTTTTTAACTATCAGGTATTGTACTTCCTCTAATCTAACATAATCGCTCATATATACTATCATTCCATTCTCTTTGACCTCTGGATTATTTACCCAATGTTTTACTGGTATATTCCGTATTAAAGATATAACTGATATTGTCAGATACTCTTCGATCGTTGATATATTTAAATGATATCTAAACTTATGTAAGTTTTTCTTTATTATTTTATTGTGGTTTACTTTTGCCATTTTTATTGAGTTTTTTCTATGATTCTTAACTTTACTTAACTCCCTTCGTTCTTTAATTGGGAGGTTAAATGCATTAATTAATCCACCCTTCCTCATCTCCAATTCTTCTTTTGTATTTAATATTTTCTTTCTACATATTTTCCTTATTTTCTTGGTCTCCTTTTCCATGGTTTGGATATTCTCTTTGTTTTTTCTATTTTTATTTTCAGATAGCAATGCATTTTGGTCTTCTCTAATTTCTGTTTCCTTGCTGCTCTCTTCTGTATTCGGACTTACTATAATACCTTCGGAAGTGCTGTCTAGTGTTTTATTCATATTCTTGAAACCTCTGTTCATTGTTTCCTCTGAAACTTTCATCCATTTGTCTGAAATGTTCAACCAGAAAATCCATTATGTCCTAGTGGGTCATTTTCTTTGGTTGTTCTGGCATTTTCGTTCTTCACTTTGACTATTTCTATTTCTTGTTGCATATTTGATTGTTCCAAGTTTTTATTATTTGGTATGCCTTTAAATTCTTCTATTTGATTATGTTCCTTCCTCCAATTACACATATCTTCTCTGGATAGTTCAAACATAACCCTTATCCATTCCCTTAATTCTGCGTTTTCCGTTTGTATTGGGTTTCCTGGTCTTCTTATTAATTGTCTCCATTGTTCATATTCCTCCGGAGTATATTGCTCTGTCACTTGTGCGTATACTCCTGTTCTTTCGTTTTTCATTTGTGCTTCATTATTGTCCCATCTTTCCCAATCTTCTTCAGTCATTCTTTCCACATTGTTATCGTCTTTTTCGTGGGCTGTCCCTATAGTCTCTTCTTTATTACACCTGTCGTCTAACTCCCACATTTCATCGCAAATATCTCTCAATGTCATTTTGTCGTTTGGTGTTCCCATTGCATTCGCACGACTCATCTGTGCTCGTTAGTGATCAGTGGTATTCTTCTTGATGTACTCCATCTCCTTGCTGAATTTTTTAATAGCATTGTCATCCATTCCGCGTAACTTAATCGTCTCTCTTGTTCGGGCATTTTCGTTTCCTGTTGTATCATAGCTCTATATTGCATTTCTCTGCTTCTAAAAGTTGCCTGCTCAAGTTAAGTATTTGTTATAGAATCAACGTTTTACTTAACTTAAGCCCTACACAAGTTGAGCGCCAATTTATAACAACGCGTATAGCGTCTTTTCTCCCGTATCACTATCTTCTAAAGCCCCACTGTTGGGTTCGCCAATTTATAACTTACGAATCTCTCGTGGGTTGAATGAGGGTATAATAATGTTTAAATATGCTCCATGTTGGAAACGCTAATTTATAACTTAACCCTTACGTCTTCTCTTTATTTAGTATATATAATATGTGTTTTGTTGTGATTGAAATTTATGTATTAAGTGTGCAAATCTAATTTTCTCATTCAAGCCTAGCCTGCATTGAAGAGAAGAGAGGGAATTCTTATTTGTTTCTCGTTCTCTTTAATTTAACAGCGGTCCGCGAGGTAGCACTGTGTTTCACAGATGTTGGAAATTGTAGGTTAGTTATCCGCGTACAATAATTCCTAAGTTACACTCTCTACTTATATTACAACTTGTTCCTGCTGTACTAAATATTATATAAATGAGAAGATATCGTTAAATTCTGAAATGATTCTTTATTATGATTTTTGTATTTCTTGACAACAAAATTATTCCTTTACGGAGATACAAAAGTCGATCGTATTAGAAGTAATCGATTATAGATCGGATTCAGGGTTATATATTATTTTAATTATTATGGTATTTCTTTAAACACAGGGTGTGAAGGTTCTTTCAACTATTAGTAAGGTCAGAAAATGCATAAATAGGATTACAAGGTATCACAATATAGTACTAATTTCTTATTAAATATTATTTAAAATAAGTGTATTTTTACCGTCCGCTGGACATCGTTACTTGGTAAGGCCGAGTACAGATAACCTCGTCGTAGTGTTTGGTCAATAACGGAATGTAGATGAATTGATCCTCACCAGTCTTCACTCCAAGTTCGAAATAAAAGTTGAATTCATGGTCCTGGGGATGATGCAGAAATGCCGCTCCTTTTGTTCACCAATGTCTGAGTTTTGTGGTTACGTGTTTCAACGTATTTCGTGTCCAACTACGCTTTTTCTATTGAATTGTGAAAGATGATGTTCAAGCATAATTTTGTGTTTTGTTTTCGTTCTTTATAATATTGGATTATATAACTCTATTCAGGTAGTTATTTCTCTGCTTTGGTTGATTAATTCAGTTAATGATTACTCATTATATTGAGTTTTATTAGTAGAGTTCTTCCTTTAAATTTTTGTCACTTTTGATGTACAGGTTTATTATAATTCGGTTATATCAGACTGTCGAATGTCAGTGAACCATATCATGGTGATTTATTACTTAATTTTGTTCTTAATTGTATTGGTTTAATTTAATTTTATCAATTCGTTTCTGAGTGTATCAAAACTAATCCGTCTTCGTTCATGGATAATAATTCAATAATCGAATCAACAAATTTTATATCTCGTCGTCCTTGACAACCATCCTGTCTCCTCTTATTGGATATTATATATTATACTATAACCATTATTATACAATGTTCTTAAAAGAACAGTCATTAAAATAATCCTTTACTAAATTTACATTATATCCTATTATACTTTTACATATTAAATAAATAATTACCTTATTTTATCCACTAAGTGATCTTCTTTTTCTTTTTAATTACTACATGTTTCAGGGCTTATATCCCCATCTTCAGGTAAAAGCAAATCTACCCTATTATTAGGGTTTCGTTAAAAATTCACAACGACACAAACACATAACACACTTAAATAAATTAACATTGAACATTAAATCTGTATCGGAACACGCTACAAACGAACCAGTGCACTGGCCGAAGTCCGACTTTCAACTGATCCGTACACGCTATTCACGGTTTGTTTTCATAGCTGTGTCATATAGTTTATTTGATTTGAATGATAACTGTTCATTAAGTACCTGATTTTTATTTCTTCTTAAGGCCTTGTATATTTCAAATTCCTCTAAAGCATCCAGTAGTTGACCCTTTTTACCTATATGTAAAGGTTCCAAATTCTCTTTAAATCCAGTGTATGTATGATTTTCGTTTATTAGATGTTGTGCGTAATGCGATACATTATTATTGGGGAACTTCTTAGGTAAATGTTCTTTAAATCTCTCGGAAAATTTTCTCCCCGTCTGGCCTATATAGATTTTATCGCATTCATTACACCGGATTCTATAAACGCCAGAACAATCCTCTAGTAATGCTTTGGTATTAGGCTTAAGTATATTTGTTAATTTGTTCGTGGTCCTGAATGAGACAATAATCCCTAGCTTTTTTAATTCATTATGTAGTGTATTAGGTAGTATGTTTGTATATCTAGCAGAAACATATTGGGTTTTATCTTTAACTTTGTCCAATCGTTTTAATTTATTAGCGTGTTTATATATTATTTTATCAATGATTTTACTATTGTAACCATTCACTATCGCTATATGTTTTATTATATTAATTTCATCGTTATAGTCTTCTATGTCCATCGGTATATTTGTCAATCTATGTGCCAGTGCGTTAAAAGTTGCCATTTTATGTGTATAAGGATGATTGGAACTAGCATGTATGGCTATATCAGTTGTTGTTGGCTTTCTATATATTTTAAAGCTAAGGAGGTTATTACGTTTATATGTGGTTACGTCCAGGAAATTCAACATATTGTTATGTTCTACTTCCATAGTGAATTTAATATTACTGTTTATGCCGTTCAAAAAAGTAAGCAATCCGTTTATCTGTCTAAGAGTACCACCAAAAATTAAAAATGTGTCGTCTACGTACCGTGTGTATGAGATGATTTTATTGTATAACTTGTTTTGGTCAGATAGTACACGTGAATAGCGTGTACGGATCAGTTGAAAGTCGGACTTCGGCCAGTGCACTGGTTCGTTTGTAGCGTGTTCCGATACAGATTTAATGTTCAATGTTAATTTATTTAAGTGTGTTATGTGTTTGTGTCGTTGTGAATTTTTAACGAAACCCTAATAATAGGGTAGATTTGCTTTTACCTGAAGATGGGGATATAAGCCCTGAAACATGTAGTAATTAAAAAGAAAAAGAAGATCACTTAGTGGATAAAATAAGGTAATTATTTATTTAATCATATACAGTGATCTGGAGACCAACGGTAACTATGTTTTACATATTGTTTGTTACTAAATTTTATACATTTTGCTGTCATTTCCTCTTAATTTACTTACTCTAACAAGTATTATTTTTCTGTTACAAAAGATTACCTTTCGGTATCATTGCACTGTTGCATTTTGAGATTTTATTTAAATTGAATTTATTTATCTGTTATTAGCAATTATTATTAACTTCTCCTAACTCATTATATTCTATTTAGTATATTTTACAAATTTCTTTCCTAACCTTTCTGATCTGACTTACTATACAATGTTACTGGTTTTAGGCCTATCATTACATTTTTATCTACTTCTGATTTTAATTTGTTACTACCTGCATTATTATAGAATCCTTCATTTGTTTATTATATGATTACACTAAACCCTTTTGTATCTCATTAACAATTATAGCCTTTCTGGCCAAGTTTACAATTATAAGCTGCATACTAACTAAGTACATGTATACAAACAATTAACTATATAAAGTTTAACAACAGCTCTATAATGATATATTGATAACACAAAACATGAAATTAATATCAGTTAATTGATATTCTGTTAAAAGAATTACTCCACTTGCTACACACAAAAAACAACATAACTATCATGATAATAATACAACATGATACAACGTAATAACAGGTACATTTTTATAAAATAAATCATGCACTAATTAATCATTCTCCTCTCATTTAAAACATCAATTATTATAAAACTGTCTAAGTTAGGTTTTACCTTCGTCTATCGTTTACACCTTTCACTGAACACTGAAGTTGGTATTTATAAACATTCTCAAATTTTTCTTTCTACCTTGTATTCTTATTGCGGGATGATTCATTTATTTATTAATGGGTTATTTTCTGACCTTTTACTAGTATGGATAATTATTATTTTTTATTTTTATTTTAACACTTATAAACTTATTTATGTAACGTAGGGGACCATATTTTCGTTACGTTACATATGCTTCCCCTCCAAAAGAAGTTTAGTTTACCTGAATATAATTTGGGTCAAAATAAACTTATATTTTTTTTTTCTTGACTTGGAATACCTTTCTTTTATTCATTGTATAGTTTTAATGGCAATTGATTGGATTTCTGAATGTAACATTTTTGACTAGTATTCACTTTTCTCTATAGGACGAAAATTCATTAATGATATTAATTCTCTTGCTTTGTTTTTTCAAACAATACTTGACAATGATTGGTCACAATAATCAGTAAAAATTAGTTTTAACACTCTCATGTTTCTGTTTACTTCTATAAATGCGTTTCTCCATTGATCTTCTGTCAGCTATCTTCTTTCTGTTTTCTTCCTTCATACTTTTGGAATCTGATGTCAATCTTCGCAGCGGTTTTATTATCCCTTAAATATTCAATTTCCCTAACATTCCCTAACATTTGAGCTGGGACAGTCCAGAAAGGCACTTTTGGCTACATACTCTGCTGGCCATACTACACTTCAATATAATACTGCTGGAATTCATCTACAGACAGTTATAAAAAATAAAATAATATCATAATAGTCTTTTCATTTGACTAATAATAAACATCTTTGGGATTCTTTACGCGGTTGCGTTTTACATTTAATTATATATGTTTCTTTTTCTTCTTGATTCCTTCTTATTTTCATTAGCTATTTTCAGATAACCTTCTTGACAGTCATTATTCATATATATCTTTGACCTTCCTTCTTGTGACACATGTTCTCCGTACTAATTCTTCCTTTATCATTTTCAATTCAAAGAAATTCTAAATTGTATTTGCATTAATTATTATCATTCTTTAGTTTCATTTTAATTATAGTCATTAAATTATCCATTGTTCTTCTTATTTTACCTTCTTGTCTGAACACATTACCATTAATTGTTTTTGGGGGTTTATTCTTAATATATTCAAAATAATATCTTCGTAAACACATAGTAAGACGTTCTTACTTATTTTAGAATTTTGGGGTTTTATTCTTAATATATTCAAAATAATATCTTCGTAAACACATAGTAAGACGACGTTCTTACTTATTTTAGAATTTTGGGTTTATTCTGAATATATTCAAAATAATATCATCGTAAACACATAGTAAGACGTTCTTACTTATTTTAGAATTTCGGGGTTTTTATTTCTTTTTTAATTAATTTTATTTGGTTCCTTCGTTCCAATGGGTTGCTTGGTCGGTATACGGAAAATCAGTCCCCTTTTTCTGGTTGACAATTTCTTGTTTTAACCATGGTCCATTAACTCAGGTACTCCCTTTGCTCGGATTACTGCAGTGTTCATAATGATTTTTGCCCTTGTTAAATACCTCTCTTTCATCTGGTATTGTACCTCTGCTGATACGAAGTCTTCATTTAAGTCACGGTTTTCCGTCATAGTTAGATCTTTTTAACTATCAGGTATTGTACTTCCTCTAATCTAACATAATCGCTCATATATACTATCATTCCATTCTCTTTGACCTCTGGATTATTTACCCAATGTTTTACTGGTATATTCCGTATTAAAGATATAACTGATATTGTCAGATACTCTTCGATCGTTGATATATTTAAATGATATCTAAACTTATGTAAGTTTTTCTTTATTATTTTATTGTGGTTTACTTTTGCCATTTTTATTGAGTTTTTTCTATGATTCTTAACTTTACTTAACTCCCTTCGTTCTTTAATTGGGAGGTTAAATGCATTAATTAATCCACCCTTCCTCATCTCCAATTCTTCTTTTGTATTTAATATTTTCTTTCTACATATTTTCCTTATTTTCTTGGTCTCCTTTTCCATGGTTTGGATATTCTCTTTGTTTTTTCTATTTTTATTTTCAGATAGCAATGCATTTTGGTCTTCTCTAATTTCTGTTTCCTTGCTGCTCTCTTCTGTATTCGGACTTACTATAATACCTTCGGAAGTGCTGTCTAGTGTTTTATTCATATTCTTGAAACCTCTGTTCATTGTTTCCTCTGAAACTTTCATCCATTTGTCTGAAATGTTCAACCAGAAAATCCATTATGTCCTAGTGGGTCATTTTCTTTGGTTGTTCTGGCATTTTCGTTCTTCACTTTGACTATTTCTATTTCTTGTTGCATATTTGATTGTTCCAAGTTTTTATTATTTGGTATGCCTTTAAATTCTTCTATTTGATTATGTTCCTTCCTCCAATTACACATATCTTCTCTGGATAGTTCAAACATAACCCTTATCCATTCCCTTAATTCTGCGTTTTCCGTTTGTATTGGGTTTCCTGGTCTTCTTATTAATTGTCTCCATTGTTCATATTCCTCCGGAGTATATTGCTCTGTCACTTGTGCGTATACTCCTGTTCTTTCGTTTTTCATTTGTGCTTCATTATTGTCCCATCTTTCCCAATCTTCTTCAGTCATTCTTTCCACATTGTTATCGTCTTTTTCATGGGCTGTCCCTATAGTCTCTTCTTTATTACACCTGTCGTCTAACTCCCACATTTCATCGCAAATATCTCTCAATGTCATTTTGTCGTTTGGTGTTCCCATTGCATTCGCACGACTCATCTGTGCTCGTTAGTGATCAGTGGTATTCTTCTTGATGTACTCCATCTCCTTGCTGAATTTTTTAAATAGCATTGTCATCCGTTCCGCGTAACTTAATCGTCTCTCTTGTTCGGGCATTTTCGTTTCCTGTTGTATCATAGCTCTATATTGCATTTCTCTGCTTCTAATAGTTGCCTGCTCAAGTTAAGTATTTGTTATAGAATCAACGTTTTACTTAACTTAAGCCCTACACAAGTTGAGCGCCAATTTATAACAACGCGTATAGCGTCTTTTCTCCCGTATCACTATCTTCTAAAGCCCCACTGTTGGGTTCGCCAATTTATAACTTACGAATCTCTCGTGGGTTGAATGAGGGTATAATAATGTTTAAATATGCTCCATGTTGGAAACGCTAATTTATAACTTAACCCTTACGTCTTCTCTTTATTTAGTATATATAATATGTGTTTTGTTGTGATTGAAATTTATGTATTAAGTGTGCAAATCTAATTTTCTCATTCAAGCCTAGCCCGCGTTGAAGAGAAGAGAAGGAATTCTTATTTGTTTCTCATTCTCTTTAATTCAACAGCGGTCCGCGAGGTAGCGCTGTGTTTCACAGATGTTGGAAATTGTAGGTTAGTTATCCGCGTACAATAATTCCTACGTTACACTCTCTACTTATATTACAACTTGTTCCTGCTGTACTAAATATTATATAAATGAGAGGATATCGTTAAATTCTGAAATGATTCATTATTATGATTTTTTTATTTCTTGACAACAAAGTTATTCCTTTACGGAGATACAAAAGTCGATCATATTAGAAGTAATCGATTATAGATCGGATTCAGGGTTATATATTATTTTAATTATTATGGTATTTCTTTAAACGCAGGGTGTGAAGGTTCTTGCAACTATTAGTAAGGTCAGAAAATGCATAAATAGGATTACAAGGTATCACAATATAGTACTAATTTCTTATTAAATATTATTTAAAATAAGTCTATTTTAACCGTCCGCTGGACATCGTTACTTGGTAAGGCCATGTACAGATAACCTTGTCGTAGTGTTTGGTCAATAACGGAATGCAGATGAATTGATCCTCGCCAGTCTTCACACCAAGTTCAAAATAAAAGTTGAATTCTTGGTCCTGGGATGATGCAGAAATGCCGCTCCTTTTGTTCACCAATGTGCGAGTTTTGTGGTTACGTGTTTCAACGTATTTCATGTCCAACTACGCTTTTTCTATTGAATTGTGAAAGATGACGTTCAAGTATAATTTTGTGTTTTGTTTTCGTTCTTTATAATATTGGATTATATAACTCTATTCAGGTAGTTATTTCTCTGCTTTGGTTGATTAATTCAGTTAATGATTACTCATTATATTGAGTTTTATTAGTAGAGTTCTTCCTTTAAATTTTTGTCACTTTTGTTGTACAGGTTTATTATAATTCGGTTATATCAGACTGTCGAATGTCAGTGAACCATATCATGGTGATTTATTACTTAATTTTGTTCACAATTGTATTGGTTTAATTTAATTGTATCAATTCGTTTCTGAGTGCATCAAAACTAATCCATCTTCATTCATGGATAATAATTCAATAATCGAATCAACAAATTTTATATCTCTCGTCGTCCTTGACAACCATCCTGTCTCCTCTTATTGGATATTATATATTATACTATAACCATTATTATACAATGTTCTTAAAAGAACACTCATCAAAATAATCCTTTACTAAATTTACATTATATCCTATTATACTTTTACATATTGTTTGTTACTAAATTTTATACATTTTGCGGTCGTTTCCTCTTAATTTACTTACTCTAACAAGTATTATTTTTCTGTTACAAAAGATTACCTTTCGGTATCATTGCACTATTGCATTTTGAGATTTTATTTAAATTGAATTTATTTATCTGTTATCAGCAATTATTATTAACTTCTCCTAACTCATTATATTCTATTTAGTATTTTTTACAAATTTCTTTACCTAACCTTTCTGACCTGACTTACTATACAATGTTACTGGTTTTAGGCCTATCATTACCTTTTTATCTACTTCTGATTTTAATTTGTTACTACCTGCATTATTATAGAATCCTTCATTTGTTTATTATATGATTACACTAAACACTTTTGTATCTCGTTAACAATTATAGCCTTTCTGGCCAAGTTTACAATTATAAGCTGCATACTAACTAAGTACATGTATACAAACATTTAACTATATAAAGTTTAACAACAGCTCTATAATGATATATTGATAACACAAAACATGAAATTAATATCAGTTAATTGATATTCTGTTAAAAGAATTACTCCACTTGCTACATACAAAAAACAACATAACTATCATGATAATAATACAACATAATACAACGTAATAACAGGTACATTTTTATAAAATAAATCATGCACTAATTAATCATTCTCCTCTCATTTAAAACATCAATTATTATAAAACTGTCTAAGTTAGGTTTTACCTTCGTCTATCGTTTACACCTTTCACTGAACACTGAAGTTGGTATTTATAAACATTCTCAAATTTTTCTTTCTACCTTGTATTCTTATTGCGGGATGATTCATTTATTTATTAATGGGTTATTTTCTGACCTTTTACTAGTATGGATAATTATTATTTTTTATTTTTATTTTAACACTTATAAACTTATTTATGTAACGTAGGGGACCATATTTTAGTTATGTCACAATATTTATCTCTGCGTCGTGATCCAACTATTTAACGATACATTTCCGTTAAGAGTGTACAGAGTGCATCTATATATATATATATATATATATATAAACTGAGATTATTCACTTGGAAAAACCAAAATATTGTCATCGGTGCACATTACCGCTGTGCGCAGCTTACGGCGTGAGCGCTCCGTTACAAGTGGCGTTTGGTTATTGGGGCAGGTAAAGTAACTTCTCGTCGTTTATGCTTCACCATAAAAGTAGTTCCACATTCCGATTAATATCTACCGGTTTAATCTTTGACATATTTAATTATACTACTGTATCCTTTACTTCATAATTAATTATTGTATACCTTTATGTTTTTTATATCGAGTGGTAATTTCCTACTTTTATTAGTTTTATTTACGGGTTATTCTGCGTGTTGATGCCGGTTTCCGCATGTCAACGCATGGTTAATAATTAAAGGGTGTTTCCTTACCTTGATTATTTATTATTATATATATTAATATATATATATATATAATATATATTGTAATGTGACATAATGAGAGTCCCAAAACGATTAACGAAAATAGCCCAAATAATAATAATAAAGTCAGAATAAATAAAATCCAGTATGTAACAATTTAAAATAAAAAGTACAACACAATAGTGTGATAAATAAGAAGCCATGTACTATAGATAATAAGACAAAACCTGTGAAAAGTGCATAAGTGAAAAGTGGGTAAAGTGGAAAACAAGGGTGATCATTAATCACACAGATAAGACTGTAAAGATCAGTTATCCCTCTAATTATGTTAAATGTAAAAAACCATATATGTCTATACAAGAGACACAACTTTTAAAAGCATTGTAAAGTGACAGACATACTAAATGTTTAGAGTGTAAACAAACAATTGTAGTAATGTAGCATTATTTATTGAAAGGTTTTATATTTATTTATCCCATGTTGTTGGTTGTTAAAGTAGAAGGCATTAGCAGTACTTAACCATGTTTATTTTTCTTTTATTTAGGCCAATGCCAATAATTATTATCATTAATAAATCATATGTAAAGGATTATAAGGAGTGTATTAAGCCTATAGGCAGAATAGAAGGTATATGTTACAACATAATACCCAAAAATACTTAAATAGAGGTCTCATATAAACACTATTAATGGTCCATTAGTAGAGCTTAATAGTATGGAAATGTAATGGGTATTAGAGTAAACTGAATATTTTATGTTATGTGTCAAAAAATGAATGTAATCTTGGCCATGAAGGCAACCATTTTAGTTAGTATGTTAAAGAATTTTTTGTTAGTTAATAAACATTGTTAGAATAAGTTAAAGAAAAGTGTAGTAATCTTTAAAGCAAATGTAATCAGGCAAAAGGGTTTAAACCAGAAAACAATTTAATAATTAATGTAATTTAGACAATGAGTATGAAGTCAAATTTGAGGCCTAGGCCGAACATGAAATATAAAATAAAACAATGTCAGAAATGATTAAGTTATCAAATCAATATGATACAATAATAACAAAATAGGATCAAAATTTTATAATGGACAAGTCTTAGAGTAATTGTGGATCAAATGAAATTAATCTAATGAAAATTAAGCATTGTATCATAGTGAATGTAAGGGCAGTGTTATAGTCCAGATTTATAGATTTTGTAAAGGTGAAAGGACACCTAATATAAAGTTAACTTATACAAAATTATATACCAAAATGTAGACCTTTAAAAAAGGAACAGAAATGTGTAAACCAATTCTAGTTTAAACGAAAATTAACAAGGGAGTATTTTTTGACTGTAAAGGCAAGAATATAATTTTTGTAATATGTGCCGCTTGACCTCAAGTACACGGAAACTGACCAATCAGAACCCTAGTCTACTGGTCAAAAAGCCGTTAAAAAGACGAGATGAACGGATAGTTGTATTGTTAGATGCCACGCTGAAGAGTTGAGTCTTATAGCAGACGCTTGTGATAAAACCAAACTAATCAAGTAATACTCAGCCAATGTTGTAAAATAAACCAGTGAAGTAAGGAAAAACTCCCAGACATTAAAAGAAGTAAATACTGACCGAGGGAAGCATTATCCTACCTCAGAACCACAAAAGACGCTAGCGAGTGATTGCTTGCAGTACTACAGTAACGTAATTATAAATCCGAAGTATTTCCATTACCACAATATACACAAATCCACTTCACTACACCATATAAACAATTTACAGTGCTAATTGGAACACCCGTTGATCATCAACACAGTGATTAACGATAACAACAACTTTATTTAAAACCAAAAAACATTCATACACGACGTTTGGGTTAGCCGATTAAGTGGCCATCTTGTTTGTTATTCAATTTCCAGTGCCGACAGAGTTCGTTACCGCTGACGGTGAAAAAAACTAAATATTTTATTTTGTAAACATTGATAATCCAGTTTTATTGTTTTATATGTAATTGTAATGTGTTGTACTCCCTTTTAAAGCATTTTTCTGACTTCATAACTGGCCCAAAGAACCCTAGCCCTGAGATATTTAATTTATGTTAAAATTATTTACAAATCATTGCAGAGCGGATTCAAATATAAATCGATACTGAACTGTTAAGGTCGATCCAAGACCGAACCACTTGTGTTGTTTAACCAAAAAGCTGAAAAAATAATAACACAAACTTATGATTACCAACACCAGAGTTGTCACTTCATGTGTGTGAGTAGAATAAGAGTTTGTTCACAGGTATTTGCGGGAACGAGCAGGTACGCAAGGCGAACATAGCTTTGCCGGCGACAAAAGAAACAAACTAACCTACAATTGCCAACATACGGTTAGAGCCGGCCGCTGTGTCAACCAGGAGTGCGGCAAAATTTAAAAGCACTAGCCCACAAATACAAACGCTTTTATCAGAACAACATTATACAGAAAACTCTAGTTATAGAATTACGCATCCTACGTGCGGCAAAATAACCGTATATACAGAATATGCACGTTAGTAATATTATTACAAATTATTAATAACGTGGAGCTTATTTAAACCTCAAACAAATTTACATTACAAAGTGGCGATTACAACGGTGAGGCGTAAGACGCTCACAACAGTGGGGCATAAAACAAAATAAAATCGAAACAAGTTCAACATTATACGTTATAATATATATATAAGCTCTTTATTTATTATTATTTCTGTATTACCTTAGGGATTTAAACTTTGTTTAAATGTGCGATTTTAATTTAAAAATAAATCTCTCCTTCTTATTTATTTATTTTATTTTTTTCTTTATTAATAAAATCGTCACATACTCCCCCACTTAAAGAAGACACAGGTGTGTGAACGGATGTGTTTTCTATGTGGAAATTGGTCAGAACTAAACTGGGAGTATGCTTGGCATTTCTATACGAAATTCCTCTTACTTTTTAACAATCTCCTCAAGAGGTACATTAATCACTCTCAACTTACTTTTACTATTATCAAGATATACAACGCCTTACAAACTAATGCTTAAAATACGTAAAGTTCAAACTTCCTGAAATATATAAAACACACAAAAGTCTTCTTAAAACTATTACTTACGACTACTAACGGTTTTGTCTTTAGTTTTGCTTTACTCTTGTTATAGAGTTACTCTTCATAGAGCGTGTTTTGCATCACAGTATGGATGTGTTTCCTTTTTTATTCGAAGGTTCTGATGAATCGTAGTTGACGAATCATTTTAGTAAACTACTTGTTAAGTAATCATTATTTAATTGTTACTTATTTTCGGTGTCAGCTGACTTCTTGTTCTAATAATTTATTGATTTGATTTCTCATTATTTCCATTTTTGGTGGCGATAATTTGTATGGGTGTAAACGTATCACTTTATTGTCACTCAAGTTGATCTTGTACTCTATCAGGTTAGTTAATCCTAACTTCGGTGTGAGGACGGTGGAAAATTCTTTTATTAGTTTCTGTATTTTCAGTCTATCTTTACTTTCTAGATGAGCTAGTTCGGACTCATGGTGTTCTAAGTGTGTTGCAGCTGTTTCAGTATTTTTACTGTTATTTGTTTCATAATCAAAATTATATTTTTGAGTACGATCGAATCCAAAATAATACTTCTTATCGTGAATGTCAAGAATTATACCTGTTTTACTGATAAAGTCAGCTCCTAATTTAAGTCGGGTCCTAATTCGTCGCATACCAACATTGGAAAATACCACGTTAAATTTTTAATTTTTAGTTTAATCGTGATGCTGAGTTTTATAATTAAGTTTTGTTTGTTAGCTGTAGCGCATTTGATGTTCACAGTTTGACTGCGTTTAACTAGGTTGTGTTCAGCTAAAGTATCGGTTAGCTGTTGACTGATTAAGCTCCGAGTTGATCCGGAATCAATTAATCCAAGTGGTGTGGATGTAACACCAAGGTCTACTTGTATATATGGTAACTGACACTTATTGAACTTGCATTTTGTAATTGCATTACATTTATTGATAAACTTCTTAACATAGGGGTCTAATTTTCTTTTGTTATTTTTTTTGTTTAATTCGTTGTATTTTCGGGTTTTACCTGTTTTCACGATGCTGCGGAAGACACAGGATTTCGGATCTCCCTGCCTTACATGTTTTTTGAATAAGCGGGTGGTTGGTAATGCTGTTTCTGTTTACAGTACCTACTGATGTGTCCAAATTTTCCGCAATTATAACATCTTCTTTCTCTATTAGCGGTATCACTGGTATTCTGATGAGGTCGTGGGTTATGCAATTTACCTTGGTTGTGAAAGGTTGCAGGAATTCGAAATGGTCGTCTTTCACGCTGTGTTCTTGCATCTGTTACCAGGGGTTGTGTTTCATTCCTACGTTGTACCTGGGGGAGTAACGCACGTCTGTTCTGATCCAAATACCATACGTTGGACGAGTGAATACTGCTTTGTTCTAATTCAGCGAATGTGTTTGGCCTATTTATTAGTGCTAAACGAGATCTCTCTTCCGGGGATAATCCTACTAAGATTGTATCTACTAACTGTTTTTCACTCCAGTTTACTTGCAGTAATCGGGAAGATTCTCTTATGTCAGCAATATAGTGGGCGAGTCTCATGTGCTCCTTGTACTCGAAGTACGGTGTTTCGTTTGAGCTCCTCATAAATTCCAGTTGGAATGAAATGTTTTATTAGGGCAGTATGAAGTTCTTCTACTGGAAGTTGTGAGCTTAATGACTCCAGTACACGCTCTTTTAATGGTGGTTTACATTTGGGTAGAAGGACTTGTAGTATTTGCCAATTGTTTAGTTGCTGTAACTCTTTTATTTGTAGCATGTATCTTATGAAGTTTAATAGTTTGGTGATACTCAATCCATCGGTGTATGGAATTTCTGTTACAATTTTTTCTACTGGATGAGTGATCTTTCCATAGAGGTCCACACTAAAGTTTACGTGAGGTATTGTTCTAGGAGGTCCCGATTCTTGATTTGTCATTTTAGGGGGTTCTAACGCATACTTATTGGTGATTTTATGGAGGGCACTGGGAAGTGGGGCTTCCGATATCGTTAGGGTATTCACGTCTCTATTTGGTAGCTGATCCTGACTTAGTTCTATTCTTGATACAGGGGGTGATTCGAAATTCGCGGTAGTGGGCGGGTGTTCTAAGGTAGGAGATTGAACTGGGGAGATATATAATTTCTTTAGAGATTGTTCTTTTTCCTCCATTTTAAATGAGTCGGACATCCTTCGCAATTGTCTTATTATTGTGGGTAATTGCTGTAGTGCTTCATCAGCAAATTTCTGCACATCGGGTGGGATTACAGTAACGTTGGGCCAGTTTAATAAATTCTTCATCCGACGGGTCAAATGCTCTATTCTCTGTGTGGTACGCAAGATTACAGCAGCTGATTTTTCGTCGTGGAGTGTTTGAGATATTAACGTCAATTCCCTATACTTCGCATAACATGTTTCTCTTTCTCTATCATAATCTAGTTCACTTAATCTACCTAACTGCACGGGTGTATCTGACCTACTTTCGCGTAACGTTTTGCGTTATTCTGCGACCGTTACATTCGCGTGAGGTAAACCGCGTAAAAGGGCTTCATAGCACAGTTCGTCTTTTAATAACAAATCAGGGTTAAATTGAGCCATTTTCCCTTGACGTTAAGTCTTATAAGTACTTGCACTACTAATACTAAACTCTATACTACTCTCTTTTGGTTTAGTAAAATAAACAATTTTTAAATAGCTGAGAAATATTTACATAGGTTATATGAGAATTGAATCTTGTCACAGAGAGACAAAGAGGGATTTCACACAGACATAATTTAATTTTAAACATATGGTGGAAATACGTTGTTACTGGACATGGCATGTCGAACACTTTGTATAACAATAGAGGGAGGCAGTCTATTGTCTAACTCAACGTGACAAAGGACAGTTTCATACAGGCGTGAACAAGGTATTTACCGGTCTGGGTTTGTTGTCAAATCGACACGTTGGTGAATGAATTTTCGGACAGGCACAAACATGGGCTTATTACATTTAAATCTATAAATATCCTTACATATATTATATTATGATTCTCTTATATAATTACGCGATCTAATGATTCTAAAGCACTCTGTACTAATTAATGAGGTTACTTCTCGTCATACTATTTCTTATCTTAATTAATTAAGAATTTTATTATTTATTTCTTTGCGCGCGAGTTACACCTTTTTTCCTTCTCTTTTTTTTTTTGTTGGGCGTATTTTACTTGAACCAAATTAAAGTAAATTGGTTTAGCTATTTTAGCTACCGTGTTAAAGTAACGGAGTGAATAAATCTACAAACAGAGCAGAAACATTATTTTAACAAAGCAGTGGCACATTTTATATCTGCCACTACGTACACAATTATCTTTTAACAAAGCAGAGTGGCGCATTTTATAACGTCTCCTACTTATAATATCGGGAACCTGTGGTTAATTGCCTCAGGTCAATTACACAGGCTACCATAGTCTTAACCAACTTCTAATTAAACAAAAGATAAGCATTCAGGAGTATATATTTAATATCGGGTCCTATAATTGAGGAACATTGACAGGGGTTTCTGCAGACTTATTCACTCAGTTTTGTTGTTTTGTACCATGACATCTCTTTATTACATAATAACATTAATTGCTCTACTTAAAGTTCTCAACATATATGGTTCAACAGTTTACAGTTTACAAGATGATTATATATTTTATTCTTTCAGAAGGGCCCTCAAAATAAAGATGTACATCGGTTTAACTTTTCCATGGATCCGGGATTGAATATAGTATGTTAATAATGGTCACCTCCCCATATACTATCTTGAAATTGTGCCATTAGAAGAATGGACTTTATTTACCTTTTAAAACAATAATGCTGTACAGTTTAAACTTTTACTCTTTTACTACAAATAGTTTTATCAGATTACAGACTACATCTTACATATAATGTCTGTTCTTACAAGTCTTAAAGTGTTAGTTAAATTGTCGTTTGTTGGTTATAATTTTAGTATCTCATAACCACGGAAGACAAGCCTCCATGTCACCTATGGTATCCTGTAGTTGATGCAGATTCGGCTCCTCGGTCCTCGGTGTGTTTCCTGAAGGTCTGTCGTTGTCTTAGTATCTGGTGATGGTGAAGTTCCTGACGTGTGTTAGATCATTCTGGTTCTGGTACTCTCCTCTTAGATGACTGGTAGTAATATTTCGTTGTTAGAATAATTAATGCAAAAGTTTGTTTCACTGGGTTTTCACTTTACATGATTATTTATTAGTTGAATTTTACCTTAGGGTCTTAGTACTGTATTAGTTACATAATTTTCTTATTTAAGATTTGGTAGAGATGTCATCGGCGCACAGTTTAGTTATTCTTTTACTAGTTTTCAACATATTTATCTCTGCATCGCGATCCAACTATTTAACGATACATTTCGGTTAAGAGTGTACAGAGTGCATCTATATACTGTAACGTTACATAACCCGGTCCCAATAAATTAACTCATGATAACATAGAGGTCAGAAATGGGTAACCTATGGCTCACTCAAAATTAAATTATATCACTCAACATGATAAACAATTCGAGTGATATATGGTGCAAAGTGAGTTATAGTGTAACCATTGAGGTAAAAAATAAAAGTGACGGTAACTTATTACCAAACTGTGCTGTAGGTTTGGAAATTATAAAACTATGAGAGTATGCTATAATACTAATAACTGATTTTGTAATTTTATTTATTTATTGTAATATTTATATTGTATGGACAACCAATTGTTATACATAATTTAATGTTATATTTTTTAAAGTATTTGTGTTGTAATATAGGATAACCCAGGGTTAGTTCGTTTTAAAAAACATAAAAATTTAAATATAAAAGGATAATAAAAAATTAAAATAATACTATGAGGGAGATGGCAACAGGAAGTAGTGCAATGTAGTAATACTATGAGAGACTAATAAATAATATATATAAATTTATTTAAAGATAATAAAATTATCAAATATTTATATACAAGGTCATAAGAAAATGAACAAAAACTTATTATGTAAACAAAATTAATAAAGAAACCGGAATGGAAAAGAATTATTTTTCGATAAATAAAATATAAATTTATAATAATTACAAACTGCCTGTATAATAAAAATACGATGGGTTATACTAAGAGTGACGAAAATAACAAGTATTGTTAATAAGTATAAATTTTGAAATAAAACCATAGAGTTGAAGAAATGATGCTACTACAATTATAATAAAAATAACCTTTTTTGGAACTTTGGAGGAGTGAAAATTAATACAAAATTAACAAGCAACATGACCACTATATAATCATCCATGATAAATCAAAATTAAATGGTTACACTCCTTACAAAACAGTGAAAGAAAACTTTCTGATGATTCAACCTGGTTTCGCCGTAATTCTAGTTTGACGATTGAAAAATGCGCCAGACGGTAAGGAAATTATAACGCAAGACGGACCTCACCAGCGAAAAAGCTTCATTCCAGTAAGAACCATACGGAGCGAGGTAATATAAACATTTTGTTTAATAGTTCAAGAAGAAAACGCATTCCGAACGTTGATAAAGAACACAAAATAGTCATTTAATCATATGTTTTTTTAAAGTAAACAAAAGCACACTGCGCTCTTACGGACATTCCAGGAACTACATACTACACGAAAAATAAACAATTTATTTAATAATTTTTCGGTATTTGTAAAGCTTAGTAATTATCCATTTCTGACACTCTCGTAACAAAAAGAACTTACCCTGAACCCTGGGGAATTATTAAGAATTATATTAATTGATGTTTTTAAATAGAGTAAAATTTGGTAAATAAAACCATGTTTTTTTTTTTTTCTTTAGACAATTCTATGTTTGCTCTGTAAAGTCGAGATTATGTTTTATTTAAAGAAAGATCAATTGTGATACGTGTATTTTGGTGGCAGGAAACAAAAACCAATAATATAAAAAATAATATTATTGAAAAATAATCTTGAATAATAAAGTGTGTTATAATTTTTTTGTAGTGGGTAATTGTAATAAGTTTCAGCACAAAAACAGAAGAAATCGACACATCGGATCAGATTTTGCTATAGTGTAGGCTGGTTGAACTAAGCGTAGAAACTTATCTCACCATCAGCTGATTTAAATCATAGCGAACAACTTGAAAAAATCCTGAATCGTCTAAACCAAGTGTAAATAATTGGTACTTACTCTCTCTTCTTCATAAGGCTGAACAACTTCCCTCCTTGACCCCAAATCACACACTCTCGATTTCTGTTTAGATTGAGTAACATTAAATAAAATACTTTATTTATTTTTAAAAGGAAAAAGATTTTATAAAAACTTCAGTTATTATAATTCAGAAGTGACGCATACTGCGTGAGGCATATAATATAACTCTATAGTACCTCACATTAAGCGGTACGTTACAATATATATATATATTGTAACGTTCAGTTAATATAATCCTCCTTATGTATCCAGTGAATGTGGAAGGCCCCACTTCTGAGCGTCAATTTGTAACGTTCAGTTAATATATAATCCTCCTTATGTATCCAGTGAATGTGGAAGGCCACACTTCTGAGCGTCAATATGTAATATCAAAACAAATTAGTATCTCTTACTAATAAAGTATAACCTGTTTTATTTTTAAATAGAGGATTATTCATCTGAACCTCAGGGTCAACATACAATTTACATATAGAATAGACAATACAACTTTGATGCATGAGACTCGGTATTACAGTGTTGTTAATGTCTGTTGAATGTTTGTGGGTCCTTTTAAACTACTATTAACTAGAAAAAAAACTCTTATAATTAACAACCATTTTCATAATAGTGCACTAACGCAAGTCACAATTATTATTATTATTTATTTGTTTATTGTTTATTCAGTTATTGTTTTTGTGGTATGATCTCACCAACTTTGCAGGTTTCACAATGGATTCATTCGTTGATTCCGCTCCTGGACATCTGGTCTTTCGCTCTCTCTCTATCAAAACATCACTCCTCTAGGTCCCGGGTTGGTTCTCCTGGTCATCTCAGCTTCCACCGGTCCTCAATTTCTATCAACTCAGCAGTCACACCTTAAACGTTCTCTTGCAATTCACAATTTTTTTAACAACAATCATCTTCACTCAAAACATTAATTTAATTAGTTAAAGGCCATGGCTATATTTTTTATGGGTCACAGGTTCGGTTTATCATTTCTAATTAGTAATATTCTGTTGACCTTTACTTTATTTTTCCTTCGTAACTATATTATTATAAGTTTTTTAACGTAAGAGTTTCTATCTTTTAAATTATTTACACTTGGTTTAATCTCACTATATGGGCTACATAACTGTTTCATATAGATTATATGTTTCATTCAATGCTTATATTATAGTAATGTTTAATCACATTCCTTATATCTGATTTTTTCCTTTTTAAAGTCTATCACTGTTATTTTCACTTTCTAGCACTATCACACAACCTAACTTACATAATTATAGTTTGATTTATTATATTTGTAAAATTTATAACATTCACTGTTTGTAGTTCAATGATACAAAACAACTGTCTGAGGCACGCAGACCTCCTCATAGTTTTAATCTAATGCTTATGAACTAACAAATGTCTTTTTACTTATTTTCTAAGTTTAACATTTGTACCTTATAATTCTATTAATTAATTATTATTTACATGTTAACGAGTATGTTATGTTTTATGTTTAGTGAAATGACACGTTACAATATATATATATATATTAACTGAGATTATTCACTTGGAAAAACCAAAATATTGTCATCGGTGCACATTACCGCTGTGCGCAGCTTACGGCGTGAGCGCTCCATTACAAGTGGCGTTTGGTTATTGGGGCAGGTAAAGTAAGTTCGCGTCGTTTACGCTTCACCATAAAAGTAGTTCAACATTCCGATTAATATCTACCGGTTTAATCTTTGACATATTTAATTATACCACTGTATCCTTTACTTCGTAATTAATTATTGTATACCTTTATGTTTTTTATATAGAGTGGTAATTTCCTACTTTTATTAGTTTTATTTACGGGTTATTCTGCGTGTTGATGCCGGTGTCCGCATGTCAACGCATGGTTAATAATTAAAGGGTGTTTCCTTACCTTGAAACTCGCATTCCTCTTGTTAAGCTCTTTATTTATTATTATTTCTGTATTACCTTAGGGATTTAAACTTTGTTTAAATGTGCGATTTTAATTTAAAAATAAATCTCTCCTTATTTATTTATTTTTTTTTTTTTCTTTATTAATAAAATCGTCACATACTCCTCCACTTAAAGAAGACACAGGTGTGTGAACGGATGTGTTTTCTATGTGGAAATTGGTCAGAACTAAACTGGGAGTATGCTTGGCATTTCTATATGAAATTCCTCTTACTTTTTAACAATCTCCTCAAGAGGTACATTAATCACTCTCAACTTACTTTTACTATTATCAAGATATACAACGCCTTACAAACTAATGCTTAAAATACGTAAAGTTCAAACTTCCTGAAATATATAAAACACACAAAAGTCTTCTTAAAACTATTACTTACGACTACTAACGGTTTTGTCTTTAGTTTTGCTTTACTCTTGTTATAGAGTTACTCTTCATAGAGCGTGTTTCGCATCATAGTATGGATGTGTTTCCTTTTTTATTCGATGGTTCTGATGAATCGTAGTTGACGAATCATTTTAGTAAACTACTTGTTAAGTAATCATTATTTAATTGTTAATTATTTTCGGTGTCAGCTGACTTCTTGTTCTAATAATTTATTGATTTGATTTCTCATTATTTCCATTTTTGGTGGCGATAATTTGTATGGGTGTAAACGTATCACTTTATTGTCACTCAAGTTGATCTTGTACTCTATCAGGTTAGCTAATCCTAACTTCGGTGTGAGGACGGTGGAAAATTCTTTTATTAGTTTCTGTATTTTCAGTCTATCTTTACTTTCTAGATGAGCTAGTCCGGACTCATGGTGTTCTAAGTGTGTTGCAGCTGTTTCAGTATTTTTACTGTTATTTGTTTCATAATCAAAATTATATTTTTGAGTACGATCGAATCCAAAATAATACTTCTTATCGTGAATGTCAAGAATTATACCTGTTTTACTGATAAAGTCAGCTCCTAATATTAAGTCGGGTCCTAATTCGTCGCATACCAACATTGGAAAATACCACGTTAAATTTTTAATTTTTTAGTGTAATCGTGATGCTGAGTTTTATAATTAAGTTTTGTTTGTTAGCTGTAGCGCATTTGATGTTCACAGTTTGACTGCGTTTAACTAGGTTGTGTTCAGCTAAAGTATCGGCTAGCTGTTGACTGATTAAGCTCCGAGTTGATTCGGAATCAATTAATCCAAGTGGTGTGGATGTAACACCAAGGTCTACTTGTATATATGGTAACTGACACTTATTGAACTTGCATTTTGTAATTGCATTACATTTATCGATAAACTTCTTAACATAGGGGTCTAATTTTCTTTTGTTATTTTTTTTGTTTAATTCGTTGTATTTTCGAGTTTTACCTGTTTTCACGATGCTGCGGAAGACACAGGATTTCGGATCTCCCTGCCTTACATGTTTTTTGAATAAGCGGGTGGTTGGTAATGCTGTTTCTGTTTACAGTACCTACTGATGTGTCCAAATTTTCCGCAATTATAACATCTTCTTTCTCTACTAGCGGTATCACTGGTATTCTGATGAGGTTGTGGGTTATGCAATTTACCTTGGTTGTGAAAGGTTGCAGGAATTCGAAATGGTCGTCTTTCACGCTGTGTTCTTGCATCTGTTACCAGGGGTTGTGTTTCATTCCTACGTTGTACCTGGGGGAGTAACGCACGTCTGTTCTGATCCAAATACCATACGTTGGACGAGTGAATACTGCTTTGTTCTAATTCAGCGAATGTGTTTGGCCTATTTATTAGTGCTAAACGAGATCTCTCTTCCGGGGATAATCCTACTAAGATTGTATCTACTAACTGTTTTTCACTCCAGTTTACTTGCAGTAATCGGGAAGATTCTCTTATGTCAGCAATATAGTGGGCGAGTCTCATGTGCTCCTTGTACTCGAAGTACGGTGTTTCGTTTGAGCTCCTCATAAATTCCAGTTGGAATGAAATGTTTTATTAGGGCAGTATGAAGTTCTTCTACTGGAAGTTGTGAGCTTAATGACTCCAGAACACGCTCTTTTAATGGTGGTTTACATTTGGGTAGAAGGACTTGTAATATTTGCCAATTGTTTAGTTGCTGTAACTCTTTTATTTGTAGCATGTATCTTATGAAGTTTAATAGTTTGGTGATACTCAATCCATCGGTGTATGGAATTTCTGTTACAATTTTTTCTACTGGATGAGTGATCTTTCCATAGAGGTCCACACTAAAGTTTACGTGAGGTATTGTTCTAGGAGGTCCCGATTCTTGATTTGTCATTTTAGGGGGTTCTAACGCATACTTATTGGTGATTTTATGGAGGGCACTGGGAAGTGGGGCTTCCGATATCGTTAGGGTATTCACGTCTCTATTTGGTAGCTGATCCTGACTTAGTTCTATTCTTGATACAGGGGGTGATTCGAGATTCGCGGTAGTGGGCGGGTGTTCTAAGGTAGGAGATTGAATTTGGGAGATATATAATTTCTTTAGAGATTGTTCGATTTCCTCCATTTTAAATGAGTCGGACATCCTTCGCAATTGTCTTATTATTGTGGGTAATTGCTGTAGTGCTTCATCAGCAAATTTCTGCACATCGGGTGGGATTACAGTAACGTTGGGCCAGTTTAACCCTTTCGGTGCTTTATTCGACTATAGTCGAATTGACATATCATACCCTTACGTGCTTAATTCGACTTTAGTCCACATCAGCCAATTTTTGTTTCCGTTGGCTGCTTTATTCGACTATAGTCTCGTAATGCATAAAAACATAGTTTCATCTTATTTAATGGTGCTGCGCTCTTGTAGCGGCACTGAAACTACGAGGTGTGACAGCTGTTTTGTTGGCCCGGCTGATTTTCATAGACGCAAGTGTTTGTTAACGGTTGTAGTTTGGTTTCTTTAATTTCATTATTTTGTTCGTATTGTGCATAATTGTTAGTATTTACCTTATAATATTATATATATACTGAATTTTGTGTTGTGTAAGTGTCGTATATATGGTGTATAGTGTTTCATTTTACGTATGTTTACAGTTTCGTATTTGTTAACCTTATAGTGACGTTTTGAGAATTTCTTTGTTCTTTAAGGTACAGTTTTAGTTGTAATTTTTTAATATTTTTATAATGGCGCATACACCACTTACTGACACACAAATAGTACAAATTTTAGACGATCCAGATTTCTTTTTGGGTGATGATGATTCGTTTTATGAGAGTGACAGTGACTCGGACTGTATGGTAGATATCTGTGACGATGAGTTGCAGTCTAACGATGAAAATAATTTAAGTAACAGTAACACCAATCAAATTTGGCAAAACGTTAGTGATGTTTTATCAAGAAATATGATAGAACTTGATTCTATCCCCGAATTTAGTGGTCACCGGGCTGTAAAAGACTTTCAAGGGCTTGAACCAGTCGATTGTTTTTATAAGTTTTTTCCACAAAAAATTTTTGATCATGTAGCAGAACAAACAAATTTATATTTCATTCAGTGTGTCGATAAGACATTTGATTTTCCACCACACTCAAGGGTCCATAAATGGACAGAAGTTAATGCCATTGACATAAAAGCATTTGTGGCTGCTGAAATAGGGATGGGACTGTGCAATAAAACTGAAATATTTTCTTATTTTGAAAATAAATTCTGGCTAACTCATACACCAGGTTTTAGGCAGCTGTTTACTAAAAATAAATATTTTCTTCTTAAATCTTTTTTACATTTTAATAATAATATCAACCAGATGCCAAAGGGAACTGATGGTTACGATCCATTATACAAGGTCAGACCAATAATTGATATGACCAAAAATACATACCTAAACCATTTTGAACTTGGGGAAGCATTGTCTGTTGATGAGACCATGGTAAAATTTAAAGGTAGGTTGTCGTTTAAACAATACCTTCCATCAAAACCATCAACTAAGTGGGGCATTAAAGTGTGGTCACTCTGTGATGCAGACACAGGATTTCTCTGTCGGTTTTCGGTGTACACAGGGAAAGATAAACAAACAGGGCAGCAGGAAAAAGGACTGGCAAGCCGAGTTGTAAAATCTTTGTTAGAAGGACTTCAAAATAAAGGCCATGTTATCTATCTTGATAACTTTTATTCCAGTGTAGATTTATTTAGAGACTTACAAGGAATGGGATTTGGTGCATGTGGAACAGTGCGTGTTAATCGAAAAGGACTTCCACAGGACATGAAAAATATAAAAAAGAAGAAAGGAGACTTACCAGACATATGGATTAATAACCAGAGTCAGATTTTAGCATGTTCTTGGCAAGATACTGGTAAAGTAAGTATGATATCTACTGTTGGGAATACTGGAATTACAGAAGTTGACATTCGGTCTAAGAAAGGTAATCGAAGTGTCTATAAACCAAATGTGCAAGTTCTTTATAATAAAAACATGGGAGGGGTAGACAAATTTGACCAGTACTGTTCAACATATCCATATGGTCGTAGATCGAGAAAGTGGTACCAGACAATTTGGCATTTTATTATTGAAGTTGTGCTTGTAAATGGTTGTATTGCCTACAACATGCAAAACCAATCTCGTGTATGTACTAACAAAGACTTTAGACAAATGGTAATAGATGGACTTGTAAGTGACTACAAAAAGTTAAGCATACACAAGAGGAAAGGGAGAAAAATCAGCATTGCGAGTAATGAAAGACTTGTAGGACGACATTTTCCAACACAATTTGAAGATAAAACTCATAAACCTAACTGTGTTGTATGCAGCATTATGCCGTCCTCCTGTAAAAAGAAAGGAAAAGGTGGATGCAAAAGGAAGCAAACAACGTTTTATTGCCCTGATTGTTGGGACACCCCTCCATTGTGTGTGACACCTTGCTTTAGAATATACCACACGCAAACAGTTTATAGGAAAATGTGTCAGTGTAAGGTATAAACTGTAGCAAAAACTTTTACTTATATAAATAATACATAATAATAAAAAAAACAATCTCTTAAGTTTGAAAGTTTTTTTTTTTTTTTTTTTTTTTTTTTTTTTTTTTTTTTTTTTTTTTTTTTTTTACAAAGTGGTGAAATTATTCTGTATAAACAACGTGTGAATAGTTAAAAGTAGAATATAAAACTGGAGAAAACATCAAGATTGAAGAACTGCATTGTTTTTGAGGTAGGTTTTCTATATAAGTGTATGCAATTGTGTGCGTGTGTGTGTGTGTGTGTGAGTGTGTAAAAGTAAACATTTTTAGAGCAAAATAAGTTTACCATGACTTAGGTACTATATGTGGGAATTAAAGAAAAAAATATCAGATAGTAAAAATAATTTTAATTTTTTGGCCAATAATGCAACTTTTCAGTAACATGAGAGAAAATTAATGAGCACCGAAAGGGTTAATAAATTCTTCATCCGACGGGTCAAATGCTCTATTCTCTGTGTGGTACGCAAGATTACAGCAGCTGATTTTTCGTCGTGGAGTGTTTGAGATATTAACGTCAATTCCCTATACTTCGCATAACATGTTTCTCTTTCGCTATCATAATCTAGTTCACTTAATCTACCTAACTGCACGGGTGTATCTGACCTACTTTCGCGTAACGTTTTGCGTTATTCTGCGACCGTTACATTCGCGTGAGGTAAACCGCGTAAAAGGGCTTCATAGCACAGTTCGTCTTTTAATAACAAATCAGGGTTAAATTGAGCCATTTTCCCTTGATGTTAAGTCTTATAAGTACTTGCACTACTAATACTAAACTCTATACTACTCTCTTTTGGTTTAGTAAAATAAACAATTTTTAAATAGCTGAGAAATATTTACATAGGTTATACGAGAATTGAATCTTGTCACAGAGAGACAAAGAGGGATTTCACACAGACATAATTTAATTTTAAACATATGGTGGAAATACGTTGTTACTGGACATGGCATGTCGAACACTTTGTATAACAATAGAGGGAGGCAGTCTATTGTCTAACTCAACGTGACAAAGGACAGTTTCATACAGGCGTGAACAAGGTATTTACCGGTCTGGGTTTGTTGTCAAATCGACACGTTGGTGAATGAATTTTCGGACAGGCACAAACATGGGCTTATTACATTTAAATCTATAAATATCCTTACATATATTATATTATGATTCTCTTATATAATTACGCGATCTAATGATTCTAAAGCACTCTGTACTAATTAATGAGGTTACTTCTCGTCATACTATTTCTTATCTTAATTAATTAAGAATTTTATTATTTATTTCTTTGCGCGCGAGTTACACCTTTTTTCCTTCTCTTTTTTTTTTTTGTTGGGCGTATTTTACTTGAACCAAATTAAAGTAAATTGGTTTAGCTATTTTAGCTCCCGTGTTAAAGTAACAGAGTGAATAAATCTACAAACAGAGCAGAAACATTATTTTAACAAAGCAGTGGCACATTTTATATCTGCCACTACGTACACAATTATCTTTTAACAAAGCAGAGTGGCGCATTTTATAACGTCTCCTACTTATAATATCGGGAACCTGTGGTTAATTGCCTCAGGTCAATTACACAGGCTACCATAGTCTTAACCAACTTCTAATTAAACAAAAGATAAGCATTCAGGAGTATATATTTAATATCGGGTCCTATAATTGAGGAACATTGACAGGGGTTTCTGCAGACTTATTCACTCAGTTTTGTTGTTTTGTACCATGACATCTCTTTATTACATAATAACATTAATTGCTCTACTTAAAGTTCTCAACATATATGGTTCAACAGTTTACAGTTTACAAGATGATTATATATTTTATTCTTTCAGAAGGGCCCTCAAAATAAAGATGTACATCGGTTTAACTTTTCCACGGATCTGGGATTGAATATAGTATGTTAATAATGGTCACCTCCCCATATACTATCTTGAAATTGTGCCATTAGAAGAATGGACTTTATTTACCTTTTAAAACAATAATGCTTTACAGTTTAAACTTTTACTCTTTTACTACAAATAGTTTTATCAGATTACAGACTACATCTTACATATAATGTCTGTTCTTACAAGTCTTAAAGTGTTAGTTAAATTGTCGTTTGTTGGTTATAATTTTAGTATCTCATAACCACGGAAGACAAGCCTCCATGTCACCTATGGTATCCTGTAGTTGATGCAGATTCGGCTCCTCGGTCCTCGGTGTGTTTCCTGAAGGTCTGTCGTTGTCTTAGTATCTGGTGATGGTGAAGTTCCTGACGTGTGTTAGATCATTCTGGTTCTGGTACTCTCCTCTTAGATGACTGGTAGTAATATTTCGTTGTTAGAATAATTAATGCAAAAGTTTGTTTCACTGGGTTTTCACTTTACATGATTATTTATTAGTTGAATTTCACCTTAGGGTCTTAGTACTGTATTAGTTACATAATTTTCTTATTTAAGATTTGGTAGAGATGTCATCGGCGCACAGTTTAGTTATTCTTTTACTAGTTTTCAACATATTTATCTCTGCATCGCGATCCAACTATTTAACGATACATTTCGGTTAAGAGTGTACAGAGTGCATCTATATATTGTAACGTTACATAACCCGGTCCCAATAAATTAACTCATGATAACATAGAGGTCAGAAATGGGTAACCTATGGCTCGCTCAAAATTAAATTATATCACTCAACATGATAAACAATTCGAGTGATATATGGTGCAAAGTGAGTTATAGTGTAACCATTGAGGTAAAAAATAAAAGTGACGGTAACTTATTACCAAACTGTGCTGTAGGTTTGGAAATTATAAAACTATGAGAGTATGCTATAATACTAATAACTGATTTTGTAATTTTATTTATTTATTGTAATATTTATATTGTATGGACAACCAATTGTTATACATAATTTAATGTTATATTTTTTAAAATATTTGTGTTGTAATATAGGATAACCCAGGGTTAGTTCGTTTTAAAAAACATAAAAATTTAATTATAAAAGGATAATAAAAAATTAAAATAATACTATGAGGGAGATGGCAACAGGAAGTAGTGCAGTGTAGTAATACTATGAGAGACTAATAAATAATATATATAAATTTATTTAAAGATAATAAAATTATCAAATATTTATATACAAGGTCATAAGAAAATGAACAAAAACTTATTATGTAAACAAAATTAATAAAGAAACCGGAATGGAAAAGAATTATTTTTCGATAAATAAAATATAAATTTATAATAATTACAAACTGCCTGTATAATAAAAATACGATGGGTTATACTAAGAGTGACGAAAATAACAAGTATTGTTAATAAGTATAAATTTTGAAATAAAACCATAGAGTTGAAGAAATGATGCTACTACAATTATAATAAAAATAACCTTTTTTGGAACTTTGGAGGAGTGAAAATTAATACAAAATTAACAAGCAACATGACCACTATATAATCATCCATGATAAATCAAAATTAAATGGTTACACTCCTTACAAAACAGTGAAAGAAAACTTTCTGATGATTCAACCTGGTTTCGCCGTAATTCTAGTTTGACGCTTGAAAAATGCGCCAGATGGTAAGGAAATTATAACGCAAGATGGACCTCACCAGCGAAAAAGCTTCATTCCAGTAAGAACCATACGGAGCGAGGTAATATAAACATTTTGTTTAATAGTTCAAGAAGAAAACGCATTCCGAACGTTGATAAAGAACACAAAATAGTCATTTAATCATATGTTTTTTTAAAGTAAACAAAAGCACGCTGCGCTCTTACGGACATTCCAGGAACTACATACTACATGAAAAATAAACAATTTAATAATTTTTCGGTATTTGTAAAGCTTAGTAATTATCCATTTCTGACACTCTCGTAACAAAAAGAACTTACCCTGAACCCTGGGGAATTATTAAGAATTATATTAATTGATGTTTTTAAATAGAGTAAAATTTGGTAAATAAAACCATATGTTTTCTTTTTTCTTTAGACAATTCTATGTTTGCTCTGTAAAGTCGAGATTATGTTTTATTTACAGAAAGATCAATTGTGATACGTGTATTTTGGTGGCAGGAAACAAAAACCAATAATATAAATAAATAATATTATTGAAAAATAATCTTGAATAATAAAGTGTGTTATAATTTTTTTGTAGTGGGTAATTGTAATAAGTTTCAGCACAAAAACAGAAGAAATCGACACATCGGATCAGATTTTGCTATAGTGTAGGCTGGTTGAACTAAGCGTAGAAACTTATCTCACCATCAGCTGATTTAAATCATAGTGAACAACTTGAAAAAATCCTGAATCGTCTAAACCAAGTGTAAATAATTGGTACTTACTCTCTCTTCTTCATAAGGCTGAACAACTTCCCTCCTTGACCCCAAATCACACACTCTCGATTTCTGTTTAGATTGAGTAATATTAAATAAAATACTTTATTTATTTTTAAAAGGAAAAAGATTTTATAAAAACTTCAGTTATTATAATTCAGAAGTGACGCATACTGCGTGAGGCATATAATATAACTCTATAGTACCTCACATTAAGCGGTACATTACAATATATATATATATATATATATATTGTAACGTTCAGTTAATATAATCCTCCTTATGTATCCAGTGAATGTGGAAGGCCCCACTTCTGAGCGTCAATTTGTAACGTTCAGTTAATATATAATCCTCCTTATGTATCCAGTGAATGTGGAAGGCCACACTTCTGAGCGTCAATATGTAATATCAAAACAAATTAGTATCTCTTACTAATAAAGTATAACCTGTTTTATTTTTAAATAGAGGATTATTCATCTGAACCTCAGGGTCAACATACAATTTACATATAGAATAGACAATACAACTTTGATGCATGAGACTCGGTATTACAGTGTTGTTAATGTCTGTTGAATGTTTGTGGGTCCTTTTAAACTACTATTAACTAGAAAAAAAACTCTTATAATTAACAACCATTTTCATAATAGTGCACTAACGCAAGTCACAATTATTATTATTATTTATTTGTTTATTGTTTATTCAGTTATTGTTTTTGTGGTATGATCTCACCAACTTTGCAGGTTTCACAATGGATTCATTCGTTGATTCCGCTCCTGGACATCTGGTCTTTCGCTCTCTCTCTATCAAAACATCACTCCTCTAGGTCCCGGGTTGGTTCTCCTGGTCATCTCAGCTTCCACCGGTCCTCAATTTCTATCAACTCAGCAGTCACACCTTAAACGTTCTCTTGCAATTCACAATTTTTTTAACAACAATCATCTTCACTCAAAACATTAATTTAATTAGTTAAAGGCCATGGCTATATTTTTTATGGGTCACAGGTTCGGTTTATCATTTCTAATTAGTAATATTCTGTTGACCTTTACTTTATTTTTCCTTCGTAACTATATTATTATAAGTTTTTAACGTAAGAGTTTCTATCTTTTAAATTATTTACACTTGGTTTAATCTCACTATATGGGCTACATAACTGTTTCATATAGATTATATGTTTCATTCAATGCTTATATTATAGTAATGTTTAATCACATTCCTTATATCTGATTTTTTCCTTTTTAAAATCTATCACTGTTATTTTCACTTTCTAGCACTATCACACAACCTAACTTACATAATTATAGTTTGATTTATTATATTTGTAAAATTTATAACATTCACTGTTTGTAGTTCAATGATACAAAACAACTGTCTGAGGCACGCAGACCTCCTCATAGTTTTAATCTAATGCTTATGAACAACAAATGTCTTTTTACTTATTTTCTAAGTTTAACATTTGTACCTTATAATTCTATTAATTAATTATTATTTACATGTTAACGAGTAGGTTATGTTTTATGTTTAGTGAAACGACACGTTACAATATATATATATATATATATATATTTATATATATATATATATATATTAACTGAGATTATTCACTTGGAAAAACCAAAATATTGTCATCGGTGCACATTACCGCTGCGCGCAGCTTACGGCGTGAGCGCTCCATTACAAGTGGCGTTTGGTTATTGGGGCAGGTAAAGTAAGTTCGCGTCGTTTACGCTTCACCATAAAAGTAGTTCAACATTCCGATTAATATCTACCGGTTTAATCTTTGACATATTTAATTATACCACTGTATCCTTTACTTCGTAATTAATTATTGTATACCTTTATGTTTTTTATATAGAGTGGTAATTTCCTACTTTTATTAGTTTTATTTACGGGTTATTCTGCGTGTTGATGCCGGTGTCCGCATGTCAACGCATGGTTAATAATTAAAGGGTGTTTCCTTACCTTGAAACTCGCATTCCTCTTGTTAAGCTCTTTATTTATTATTATTTCTGTATTATCTTAGGGATTTAAACTTTGTTTAAATGTGCGATTTTAATTTAAAAATAAATCTCTCCTTATTTATTTATTTATTTTTTTCTTTATTAATAAAATCGTCACATACTCCTCCACTTAAAGAAGACACAGGTGTGTGAACGGATGTGTTTTCTATGTGGAAATTGGTCAGAACTAAACTGGGAGTATGCTTGGCATTTCTATATGAAATTCCTCTTACTTTTTAACAATCTCCTCAAGAGGTACATTAATCACTCTCAACTTACTTTTACTATTATCAAGATATACAACGCCTTACAAACTAATGCTTAAAATACGTAAAGTTCAAACTTCCTGAAATATATAAAACACACAAAAGTCTTCTTAAAACTATTACTTACGACTACTAACGGTATTGTCTTTAGTTTTGCTTTACTCTTGTTATAGAGTTACTCTTCATAGAGCGTGTTTCGCATCATAGTATGGATGTGTTTCCTTTTTTATTCGATGGTTCTGATGAATCGTAGTTGACGAATCATTTTAGTAAACTACTTGTTAAGTAATCATTATTTAATTGTTAATTATTTTCGGTGTCAGCTGACTTCTTGTTCTAATAATTTATTGATTTGATTTCTCATTATTTCCATTTTTGGTGGCGATAATTTGTATGGGTGTAAACGTATCACTTTATTGTCACTCAAGTTGATCTTGTACTCTATCAGGTTAGCTAATCCTAACTTCGGTGTGAGGACGGTGGAAAATTCTTTTATTAGTTTCTGTATTTTCAGTCTATCTTTACTTTCTAGATGAGCTAGTCCGGACTCATGGTGTTCTAAGTGTGTTGCAGCTGTTTCAGTATTTTTACTGTTATTTGTTTCATAATCAAAATTATATTTTTGAGTACGATCGAATCCAAAATAATACTTCTTATCGTGAATGTCAAGAATTATACCTGTTTTACTGATAAAGTCAGCTCCTAATATTAAGTCGGGTCCTAATTCGTCGCATACCAACATTGGAAAATACCACGTTAAATTTTTAATTTTTTAGTGTAATCGTGATGCTGAGTTTTATAATTAAGTTTTGTTTGTTAGCTGTAGCGCATTTGATGTTCACAGTTTGACTGCGTTTAACTAGGTTGTGTTCAGCTAAAGTATCGGCTAGCTGTTGACTGATTAAGCTCCGAGTTGATTCGGAATCAATTAATCCAAGTGGTGTGGATGTAACACCAAGGTCTACTTGTATATATGGTAACTGACACTTATTGAACTTGCATTTTGTAATTGCATTACATTTATCGATAAACTTCTTAACATAGGGGTCTAATTTTCTTTTGTTATTTTTTTTGTTTAATTCGTTGTATTTTCGAGTTTTACCTGTTTTCACGATGCTGCGGAAGACACAGGATTTCGGATCTCCCTGCCTTACATGTTTTTTGAATAAGCGGGTGGTTGGTAATGCTGTTTCTGTTTACAGTACCTACTGATGTGTCCAAATTTTCCGCAATTATAACATCTTCTTTCTCTACTAGCGGTATCACTGATATTCTGATGAGGTTGTGGGTTATGCAATTTACCTTGGTTGTGAAAGGTTGCAGGAATTCGAAATGGTCGTCTTTCAAGCTGTGTTCTTGCATCTGTTACCAGGGGTTGTGTTTCATTCCTACGTTGTACCTGGGGGAGTAACGCACGTCTGTTCTGATCCAAATACCATACGTTGGACGAGTGAATACTGCTTTGTTCTAATTCAGCGAATGTGTTTGGCCTATTTATTAGTGCTAAACGAGATCTCTCTTCCGGGGATAATCCTACTAAGATTGTATCTACTAACTGTTTTTCACTCCAGTTTACTTGCAGTAATCGGGAAGATTCTCTTATGTCAGCAATATAGTGGGCGAGTCTCATGTGCTCCTTGTACTCGAAGTACGGTGTTTCGTTTGAGCTCCTCATAAATTCCAGTTGGAATGAAATGTTTTATTAGGGCAGTATGAAGTTCTTCTACTGGAAGTTGTGAGCTTAATGACTCCAGTACACGCTCTTTTAATGGTGGTTTACATTTGGGTAGAAGGACTTGTAATATTTGCCAATTGTTTAGTTGCTGTAACTCTTTTATTTGTAGCATGTATCTTATGAAGTTTAATAGTTTGGTGATACTCAATCCATCGGTGTATGGAATTTCTGTTACAATTTTTTCTACTGGATGAGTGATCTTTCCATAGAGGTCCACACTAAAGTTTACGTGAGGTATTGTTCTAGGAGGTCCCGATTCTTGATTTGTCATTTTAGGGGGTTCTAACGCATACTTATTGGTGATTTTATGGAGGGCACTGGGAAGTGGGGCTTCCGATATCGTTAGGGTATTCACGTCTCTATTTGGTAGCTGATCCTGACTTAGTTCTATTCTTGATACAGGGGGTGATTCGAGATTCGCGGTAGTGGGCGGGTGTTCTAAGGTAGGAGATTGAATTGGGGAGATATATAATTTCTTTAGAGATTGTTCTTTTTCCTCCATTTTAAATGAGTCGGACATCCTTCGCAATTGTCTTATTATTGTGGGTAATTGCTGTAGTGCTTCATCAGCAAATTTCTGCACATCGGGTGGGATTACAGTAACGTTGGGCCAGTTTAACCCTTTCGGTGCTTTATTCGACTATAGTGGAATTGACATATCATACCCTTACGTGCTTAATTCGACTTTAGTCCACATCAGCCAATTTTTGTTTCCGTTGGCTGCTTTATTCGACTATAGTCTCGTAATGCATAAAAACATAGTTTCATCTTATTTAATGGTGCTGCGCTCTTGTAGCGGCACTGAAACTACGAGGTGTGACAGCTGTTTTGTTGGCCCAGCTGATTTTCATAGACGCAAGTGTTTGTTAACGGTTGTAGTTTGGTTTCTTTAATTTCATTATTTTGTTCGTATTGTGCATAATTGTTAGTATTTACCTTATAATATTATATATATACTGAATTTTGTGTTGTGTAAGTGTCGTATATATGGTGTATAGTGTTTCATTTTACGTATGTTTACAGTTTCGTATTTGTTAACCTTATAGTGACGTTTTGAGAATTTCTTTGTTCTTTAAGGTACAGTTTTAGTTGTAATTTTTTAATATTTTTATAATGGCGCATACACCACTTACTGACACACAAATAGTACAAATTTTAGACGATCCAGATTTCTTTTTGGGTGATGATGATTCGTTTTATGAGAGTGACAGTGACTCGGACTGTATGGTAGATATCTGTGACGATGAGTTGCAGTCTAACGATGAAAATAATTTAAGTAACAGTAACACCAATCAAATTTGGCAAAACGTTAGTGATGTTTTATCAAGAAATATGATAGAACTTGATTCTATCCCCGAATTTAGTGGTCACCGGGCTGTAAAAGACTTTCAAGGGCTTGAACCAGTCGATTGTTTTTATAAGTTTTTTCCACAAAAAATTTTTGATCATGTAGCAGAACAAACAAATTTATATTTCATTCAGTGTGTCGATAAGACATTTGATTTTCCACCACACTCAAGGGTCCATAAATGGACAGAAGTTAATGCCATTGACATAAAAGCATTTGTGGCTGCTGAAATAGGGATGGGACTGTGCAATAAAACTGAAATATTTTCTTATTTTGAAAATAAATTCTGGCTAACTCATACACCAGGTTTTAGGCAGCTGTTTACTAAAAATAAATATTTTCTTCTTAAATCTTTTTTACATTTTAATAATAATATCAACCAGATGCCAAAGGGAACTGATGGTTACGATCCATTATACAAGGTCAGACCAATAATTGATATGACCAAAAATACATACCTAAACCATTTTGAACCTGGGGAAGCATTGTCTGTTGATGAGACCATGGTAAAATTTAAAGGTAGGTTGTCGTTTAAACAATACCTTCCATCAAAACCATCAACTAAGTGGGGCATTAAAGTGTGGTCACTCTGTGATGCAGACACAGGATTTCTCTGTCGGTTTTCGGTGTACACAGGGAAAGATAAACAAACAGGGCAGCAGGAAAAAGGACTGGCAAGCCGAGTTGTAAAATCTTTGTTAGAAGGACTTCAAAATAAAGGCCATGTTATCTATCTTGATAACTTTTATTCCAGTGTAGATTTATTTAGAGACTTACAAGGAATGGGATTTGGTGCATGTGGAACAGTGCGTGTTAATCGAAAAGGACTTCCACAGGACATGAAAAATATAAAAAAGAAGAAAGGAGACTTACCAGACATATGGATTAATAACCAGAGTCAGATTTTAGCATGTTCTTGGCAAGATACTGGTAAAGTAAGTATGATATCTACTGTTGGGAATACTGGAATTACAGAAGTTGACGTTCGGTCTAAGAAAGGTAATCGAAGTGTCTATAAACCAAATGTGCAAGTTCTTTATAATAAAAACATGGGAGGGGTAGACAAATTTGACCAGTACTGTTCAACATATCCATATGGTCGTAGATCGAGAAAGTGGTACCAGACAATTTGGCATTTTATTATTGAAGTTGCGCTTGTAAATGGTTGTATTGCCTACAACATGCAAAACCAATCTCGTGTATGTACTAACAAAGACTTTAGACAAATGGTAATAGATGGACTTGTAAGTGACTACAAAAAGTTAAGCATACACAAGAGGAAAGGGCGAAAAATCAGCATTGCGAGTAATGAAAGACTTGTAGGACGACATTTTCCAACACAATTTAAAGATAAAACTCATAAACCTAACTGTGTTGTATGCAGCATTATGCCGTCCTCCTGTAAAAAGAAAGGAAAAGGTGGATGCAAAAGGAAGCAAACAACGTTTTATTGCCCTGATTGTTGGGACACCCCTCCATTGTGTGTGACACCTTGCTTTAGAATATACCACACGCAAACAGTTTATAGGAAAATGTGTCAGTGTAAGGTATTAACTGTAGCAAAAACTTTTACTTATATAAATAATACATAATAATAAAAAAACAATCTCTAAGTTTGAAAGTTAATTTTTTTTTTTTTTTTTTTTTTTTTTTTTTTTTTTTTTTTTTTTTTTTTTACAAAGTGGTGAAATTATTCTGTATAAACAACGTGTGAATAGTTAAAAGTAGAATATAGAACTGGAGAAAACATCAAGATTGAAGAACTGCATTGTTTTTGAGGTAGGTTTTCTATATAAGTGTATGCAATTGTGTGCGTGTGTGTGTGTGAGTGTGTAAAAGTAAACATTTTTAGAGCAAAATAAGTTTACCATGACTTAGGTACTATATGTGGGAATTCAAGAAAAAAATATCAGATAGTAAAAATAATTTTAATTTTTTGGCCAATAATGCAACTTTTCAGTAACATGAGAGAAAATTAATGAGCACCGAAAGGGTTAATAAATTCTTCATCCGACGGGTCAAATGCTCTATTCTCTGTGTGGTACGCAAGATTACAGCAGCTGATTTTTCGTCGTGGAGTGTTTGAGATATTAACGTCAATTCCCTATACTTCGCATAACATGTTTCTCTTTCGCTATCATAATCTAGTTCACTTAATCTACCTAACTGCACGGGTGTATCTGACCTACTTTCGCGTAACGTTTTGCGTTATTCTGCGACCGTTACATTCGCGTGAGGTAAACCGCGTAAAAGGGCTTCATAGCACAGTTCGTCTTTTAATAACAAATCAGGGTTAAATTGAGCCATTTTCCCTTGATGTTAAGTCTTCTAAGTACTTGCACTACTAATACTAAACTCTATACTACTCTCTTTTGGTTTAGTAAAATAAACAATTTTTAAATAGCTGAGAAATATTTACATAGGTTATACGAGAATTGAATCTTGTCACAGAGAGACAAAGAGGGATTTCACACAGACATAATTTAATTTAAACATATGGTGGAAATACGTTGTTACTGGACATGGCATGTCGAACACTTTGTATAACAATAGAGGGAGGCAGTCTATTGTCTAACTCAACGTGACAAAGGACAGTTTCATACAGGCGTGAACAAGGTATTTACCGGTCTGGGTTTGTTGTCAAATCGACACGTTGGTGAATGAATTTTCGGACAGGCACAAACATGGGCTTATTACATTTAAATCTATAAATATCCTTACATATATTATATTATGATTCTCTTATATAATTACGCGATCTAATGATTCTAAAGCACTCTGTACTAATTAATGAGGTTACTTCTCGTCATACTATTTCTTATCTTAATTAATTAAGAATTTTATTATTTATTTCTTTGCGCGCGAGTTACACCTTTTTTCCTTCTCTTTTTTTTTTTTGTTGGGCGTATTTTACTTGAACCAAATTAAAGTAAATTGGTTTAGCTATTTTAGCTCCCGTGTTAAAGTAACAGAGTGAATAAATCTACAAACAGAGCAGAAACATTATTTTAACAAAGCAGTGGCACATTTTATATCTGCCACTACGTACACAATTATCTTTTAACAAAGCAGAGTGGCGCATTTTATAACGTCTCCTACTTATAATATCGGGAACCTGTGGTTAATTGCCTCAGGTCAATTACACAGGCTACCATAGTCTTAACCAACTTCTAATTAAACAAAAGATAAGCATTTAGGAGTATATATTTAATATCGGGTCCTATAATTGAGGAACATTGACAGGGGTTTCTGCAGACTTATTCACTCAGTTTTGTTGTTTTGTACCATGACATCTCTTTATTACATAATAACATTAATTGCTCTACTTAAAGTTCTCAACATATATGGTTCAACAGTTTACAGTTTACAAGATGATTATATATTTTATTCTTTCAGAAGGGCCCTCAAAATAAAGATGTACATCGGTTTAACTTTTCCACGGATCCGGGATTGAATATAGTATGTTAATAATGGTCACCTCCCCATATACTATCTTGAAATTGTGCCATTAGAAGAATGGACTTTATTTACCTTTTAAAACAATAATGCTTTACAGTTTAAACTTTTACTCTTTTACTACAAATAGTTTTATCAGATTACAGACTACATCTTACATATAATGTCTGTTCTTACAAGTCTTAAAGTGTTAGTTAAATTGTCGTTTGTTGGTTATAATTTTAGTATCTCATAACCACGGAAGACAAGCCTCCATGTCACCTATGGTATCCTGTAGTTGATGCAGATTCGGCTCCTCGGTCCTCGGTGTGTTTCCTGAAGGTCTGTCGTTGTCTTAGTATCTGGTGACAGTGAAGTTCCTGACGCGTGTTAGATCATTCTGGTTCTGGTACTCTCCTCTTAGATGACTGGTAGTAATATTTCGTTGTTAGAATAATTAATGCAAAAGTTTGTTTCACTGGGTTTTCACTTTACATGATTATTTATTAGTTGAATTTCACCTTAGGGTCTTAGTACTGTATTAGTTACATAATTTTCTTATTTAAGATTTGGTAGAGATGTCATCGGCGCACAGTTTAGTTATTCTTTTACTAGTTTTCAACATATTTATCTCTGCATCGCGATCCAACTATTTAACGATACATTTCGGTTAAGAGTGTACAGAGTGCATCTATATATTGTAACGTTACATAACCCGGTCCCAATAAATTAACTCATGATAACATAGAGGTCAGAAATGGGTAACCTATGGCTCGCTCAAAATTAAATTATATCACTCAACATGATAAACAATTCGAGTGATATATGGTGCAAAGTGAGTTATAGTGTAACCATTGAGGTAAAAAATAAAAGTGACGGTAACTTATTACCAAACTGTGCTGTAGGTTTGGAAATTATAAAACTATGAGAGTATGCTATAATACTAATAACTGATTTTGTAATTTTATTTATTTATTGTAATATTTATATTGTATGGACAACCAATTGTTATACATAATTTAATGTTATATTTTTTTAAATATTTGTGTTGTAATATAGGATAACCCAGGGTTAGTTCGTTTTAAAAAACATAAAAATTTAAATATAAAAGGATAATAAAAAATTAAAATAATACTATGAGGGAGATGGCAACAGGAAGTAGTGCAGTGTAGTAATACTATGAGAGACTAATAAATAATATATATAAATTTATTTAAAGATAATAAAATTATCAAATATTTATATACAAGGTCATAAGAAAATGAACAAAAACTTATTATGTAAACAAAATTAATAAAGAAACCGGAATGGAAAAGAATTATTTTTCGATAAATAAAATATAAATTTATAATAATTACAAACTGCCTGTATAATAAAAATACGATGGGTTATACTAAGAGTGACGAAAATAACAAGTATTGTTAATAAGTATAAATTTTGAAATAAAACCATAGAGTTGAAGAAATGATGCTACTACAATTATAATAAAAATAACCTTTTTTGGAACTTTGGAGGAGTGAAAATTAATACAAAATTAACAAGCAACATGACCACTATATAATCATCCATGATAAATCAAAATTAAATGGTTACACTCCTTACAAAACAGTGAAAGAAAACTTTCTGATGATTCAACCTGGTTTCGCCGTAATTCTAGTTTGACGATTGAAAAATGCGCCAGATGGTAAGGAAATTATAACGCAAGACGGACCTCACCAGCGAAAAAGCTTCATTCCAGTAAGAACCATACGGAGCGAGGTAATATAAACATTTTGTTTAATAGTTCAAGAAGAAAACGCATTCCGAACGTTGATAAAGAACACAAAATAGTCATTTAATCATATGTTTTTTAAAGTAAACAAAAGCACGCTGCGCTCTTACGGACATTCCAGGAACTACATACTACACGAAAAATAAACAATTTAATAATTTTTCGGTATTTGTAAAGCTTAGTAATTATCCATTTCTGACACTCTCGTAACAAAAAGAACTTACCCTGAACCCTGGGGAATTATTAAGAATTATATTAATTGATGTTTTTAAATAGAGTAAAATTTGGTAAATAAAACCATATGTTTTTTTTTTCTTTAGACAATTCTATGTTTGCTCTGTAAAGTCGAGATTATGTTTTATTTAAAGAAAGATCAATTGTGATACGTGTATTTTGGTGGCAGGAAACAAAAACCAATAATATAAATAAATAATATTATTGAAAAATAATCTTGAATAATAAAGTGTTATAATTTTTTTGTAGTGGGTAATTGTAATAAGTTTCAGCACAAAAACAGAAGAAATCGACACATCGGATCAGATTTTGCTATAGTGTAGGCTGGTTGAATTAAGCGTAGAAACTTATCTCACCATCAGCTGATTTAAATCATAGTGAACAACTTGAAAAAATCCTGAATCGTCTAAACCAAGTGTAAATAATTGGTACTTACTCTCTCTTCTTCATAAGGCTGAACAACTTCCCTCCTTGACCCCAAATCACACACTCTCGATTTCTGTTTAGATTGAGTAATATTAAATAAAATACTTTATTTTTAAAAGGAAAAAGATTTTATAAAAACTTCAGTTATTATAATTCAGAAGTGACGCATACTGCGTGAGGCATATAATATAACTCTATAGTACCTCACATTAAGCGGTACATTACAATATATATATATATATATATTTTGTAACGTTCAGTTAATATAATCCTCCTTATGTATCCAGTGAATGTGGAAGGCCCCACTTCTGAGCGTCAATTTGTAACGTTCAGTTAATATATAATCCTCCTTATGTATCCAGTGAATGTGGAAGGCCACACTTCTGAGCGTCAATATGTAATATCAAAACAAATTAGTATCTCTTACTAATAAAGTATAACCTGTTTTATTTTTAAATAGAGGATTATTCATCTGAACCTCAGGGTCAACATACAATTTACATATAGAATAGACAATACAACTTTGATGCATGAGACTCGGTATTACAGTGTTGTTAATGTCTGTTGAATGTTTGTGGGTCCTTTTAAACTACTATTAACTAGAAAAAAAACTCTTATAATTAACAACCATTTTCATAATAGTGCACTAACGCAAGTCACAATTATTATTATTATTTATTTGTTTATTGTTTATTCAGTTATTGTTTTTGTGGTATGATCTCACCAACTTTGCAGGTTTCACAATGGATTCATTCGTTGATTCCGCTCCTGGACATCTGGTCTTTCGCTCTCTCTCTATCAAAACATCACTCCTCTAGGTCCCGGGTTGGTTCTCCTGGTCATCTCAGCTTCCACCGGTCCTCAATTTCTATCAACTCAGCAGTCACACCTTAAACGTTCTCTTGCAATTCACAATTTTTTTAACAACAATCATCTTCACTCAAAACATTAATTTAATTAGTTAAAGGCCATGGCTATATTTTTTATGGGTCACAGGTTCGGTTTATCATTTCTAATTAGTAATATTCTGTTGACCTTTACTTTATTTTTCCTTCGTAACTATATTATTATAAGTTTTTAACGTAAGAGTTTCTATCTTTTAAATTATTTACACTTGGTTTAATCTCACTATATGGGCTACATAACTGTTTCATATAGATTATATGTTTCATTCAATGCTTATATTATAGTAATGTTTAATCACATTCCTTATATCTGATTTTTTCCTTTTTAAAGTCTATCACTGTTATTTTCACTTTCTAGCACTATCACACAACCTAACTTACATAATTATAGTTTGATTTATTATATTTGTAAAATTTATAACATTCACTGTTTGTAGTTCAATGATACAAAACAACTGTCTGAGGCACGCAGACCTCCTCATAGTTTTAATCTAATGCTTATGAACTAACAAATGTCTTTTTACTTATTTTCTAAGTTTAACATTTGTACCTTATAATTCTATTAATTAATTATTATTTACATGTTAACGAGTATGTTATGTTTTATGTTTAGTGAAATGACACGTTACATAAAGCCCCCCGTTTAAGACAAGTTATTTCAGTAATGGTGGTTTTAGGAGTTACTGAAATAAATGGCAAAAATCTACAAAAACTGTCTTCACTTTTCATAAAACCTCTTTATCTCGGTTTGGTTATATATTCCTTGGGGTATGCTACAATGGGGTTGGTAATTGACAAACTACTCTTTCCTATAATATCTTCTTTTATCATGAGCTGGATTTACTTTCTTACAGCTTTCTTGAACAACTGTTTAACCGGATATTATTTAAATTCTTTGCTTTATTCGGTGAGTTGGAGAATACGATGCAGTAGTTATTGTAATTGTTCACTAACCTCTTCTTTTGTGCCACACTCATGATCTCTGTATATCCTTTTCCTTGGAATGCCCTGATTTCCTGCAGTCTTTCCTGCCATGATTCTGGTCTGTTACGGTTTATTTGTTTCCTATGGGTACCCTAACATTTTCCCTAACTTAGTATGAATTCCTGTCCTGAGGGGCACCCCTGTCCTGAGGGGCACTTGTGCTTCCTATTATCTCAGCGGATCATTCATAATTGCAGAGTGGCGCCATAGCATACAACACTCTGTTTATACCTTAAAGAGTAACCCTTGGGTTACTAATAACACCATAGGAATTCCTATTCCTTCTCTCGTAACATTCAGGTTTATTTGCTGCTTTTGGGTTTTATAATATTTACCTGTGGCTCCTATAATTGTATCTGGTTTATGGACAGCGTGCGTATTCTCTCCGTTTTATTCTCCTGCGTTTCGTTTCATTCCTGAAGTGTTCGCTCATGTTTTAATCAAGACTGTTGTCAGCACCCCTTGTAGTGTTTACTTTGATGTACTCTATGTCTCAGTTTGTTTTCGCTTTACCCTGTTTTCTTTCTAATGAATCCCTTGTTATATTTTTCTAAATAATATTTTGTCTTAATTAATTGTTAGTTTAATACTTTTTTCCTTCTTATTTTTCTGTTTATATTCCCCTTTTGTTCCTTATCAGCTTTTTCTTCAGTTTTGGTTATGTTTTCTTAATTATCATTATTTTTTCTTAAGTCTAGAGTGATTATTTATTTTATTTTTGTTTTAATTATCATTATTTTCTTTAAGTCTAGAGTGATTATTTATTTTATTTTTGTTTCAATTATCATTATTTTCTTTAAGTCTAGAGTGATTATTTATTTTATTTTTGTTTTAATTATCATTATTTTCTTCTTCCTTTCTTAACTGGTTTGCCTTGTCGGTAGTCAGAAAATCAGTCCCTTTTTACAATATTGTTCCTACTTGGTTTATCCGTTTTCGGTATCTGCCACGATCTGGGTTCTTCTGGTGTGCAGAACTATTTCCTTCCTTGTGGTATAGATCTCTGCTACCTCATACACCAATTCTTCTAATACCACCTTTTCACTAGTATCCAGTCCTATATTAATCACTCTATCATCTGTTTTCCTAAACAAATATGTCGATGGTATATCAACTATTGGTGGTATCACTGATATCTTATCATGTATTTTTATTTCAAGTATATTTACCTTGAATATCAATTTTCTGAAGTCCTTACTCACTGTTTTATTGTGAGTCCTTTCTATAATTTCTGTTAAGCTTCTCCTACCATTTTTAAAATTCATTATCTCTCTATGGTCGGTAATAGGGAGATTAAGTACATTTACTAGTCCACTGTTTATCATCTCCAAATTTTCTCTTGTATTTATTGGTTTCTTTGGATGTATTCTTCTTATTTTCTTTATATTCTTTTCAAGTGGCTCCTTGTTCCTGTTATGTTTATTTTCAGGTAATAATTCAATTGTCTCTTCTTTATTTTCTATTTCTTTACTACCTTCTATTTTCTGGCTTACACTACTGTCCTTTTGCTCTCTTAAAACATCAATTTTATTTTCTAAATGTTCATTGGCCCTTTTTAAAGTCCCATCAATGCATTCAATTGTCTCTGCAGTTAGCTGTGTTACAGCTTCATTGCGCTGGTCACTTTTTTGGTTAAGTATTTTATCAATGTGTTCTATTTTTCCATTGAGAGTTTCCCTTAACTCCTTGTTAGCGTTCTCAATTTTCTTATTAATTTGCCTAAAATCTTCCTTAGTACCCTCTTTAATGCTGTCCAGCTTTTCATTCATCTGTCTTAAACTTTCTTCATTTCGTTCAAACTTTTCGTTTTGTTTTCTAAAGTTCTCATTATTTTCTTCATTCATTTGTCTTAAACTCTAATTAGTTTCATCTTTATTCCTATCTAATTTTTCATTTATACTGCTCATCATTTCCATGAATTTATCCCAATCCGGTCCTCCTCTGGCTTCTTCTTTATCACCCGCCTGCTGTTCCATTTCGGTGTCCGGTACTGTTTCTGTTTCTTGTTCCCGCCTATCTTCTTCTGTCTCTGGCTTTTGTCCTCTCTTCTGAGAAGCTTCTCGTCGTCGCATTTTTTCGTCTTCTAGCAGTTGCCAGCTAAAATTAGGTCAATCGTTATTTTACTAATTGTGTTTCGGTTAGTTGGTTTTGCCTAATTTCAGCTCTACCGGTTGGGCGCCAATTTGTAACGTTCAGTTAATATAATCCTCCTTATGTATCCAGTGAATGTGGAAGGCCCCACTTCTGAGCGTCAATTTGTAACATTCAGTTAATATATAATCCTCCTTATGTATCCAGTGAATGTGGAAGGCCACACTTCTGAGCGTCAATATGTAATATCAAAACAAATTAGTATCTCTTACTAATAAAGCATAACCTGTTTTATTTTTAAATAGAGGATTATTCATCTGAACCTCAGGGTCAACATACAATTTACATATAGAATAGACAATACAACTTTGATGCATGAGACTCGGTATTACAGTGTTGTTAATGTCTGTTGAATGTTTGTGGGTCCTTTTAAACTACTATTAACTAGAACAAAAAACTCTTATAATTAACAACCATTTTCATAATAGTGCACTAACGCAAGTCACAATTATTATTATTATTTATTTGTTTATTGTTTATTCAGTTATTGTTTTTGTGGTATGATCTCACCAACTTTGCAGGTTTCACAATGGATTCATTCGTTGATTCCGCTCCTGGACATCTGGTCTTTCGCTCTCTCTATCAAAACATCACTCCTCTAGGTCCCGGGTTGGTTCTCCTGGTCATCTCAGCTTCCACCGGTCCTCAATTTCTATCAACTCAGCAGTCACACCTTAAACGTTCTCTTGCAATTCACAATTTTTTTAACAACAATCATCTTCACTCAAAACATTAATTTCATTAGTTAAAGGCCATGGCTATATTTTTTATGGGTCACAGGTTCGGTTTATCATTTCTAATTAGTAATATTCTGTTGACCTTTACTTTATTTTTCCTTCGTAACTCTATTATTATAAGTTTTTTAACGTAAGAGTTTCTATCTTTTAAATTATTTACACTTGGTTTAATCTCACTATATGGGCTACATAACTGTTTCATATAGATTATATGTTCCATTCAATGCTTATATTATAGTAATGTTTAATCACATTCCTTATATCTGATTTTTTCCTTTTTAAAGTCTATTACTGTTATTTTCACTTTCTAGCACTATCACACAACCTAACTTACATAATTATAATTTGATTTATTATATTTGTAAAATTTATAACATTCACTGTTTGTAGTTCAATGATACAAAACAACTGTCTGAGGCACGCAGACCTCCTCATAGTTTTAATCTAATGCTTATGAACTAACAAATGTCTTTTTACTTATTTTCTAAGTTTAACATTTGTACCTTATAATTCTATTAATTAATTATTATTTACATGTTAACGAGTATGTTATGTTTTATGTTTAGTGAAACGACACGTTACAATATATATATATATATATATATTGGCCCCACGTTGGGCGCCAATTTGTAATAAAAATAAATAAAATGTTCTTGTTATTGATGATATTGATGATAAGAGATTGTGAAGTATGAGACTCCGATGTAATCAAGCCCCACTGTTTGGGCTAGCCAATTTGTAATAAAATAAATAAAATGATTGATGTGTGTGTTCTTAAATTGGTGTGTTTAATTGGTGTGGCTCTCGACGTCTTACTGGCCTGAAACACTTCCTTACGTTTCCCAGCTGGTCGAGTAGCGTAATGTTGATGAAGAAATGTATGTTCAGCTTCACCGAAAGTTTCAAAACAAAAATTATTGTTTTGAAGAAAATTAAAAAAAAAAAAAATGTTTATATATATAAAAAAAAAAATTAAAAAAAAATTTTAATTAATTAATTAATTAATTATAATCAATTAATTAATATAGGGCTGTGAAGTTTTAAAAAGTGTAATGCTCTTCTGAAAATTTTTATTAAAGTTTTGGTATATTTTAAATAAACTATCACCACTCATAAGATTGTCTTCAAACCAATCGATACTTGTTTACCTTTTTATTTTTTTTTAGGTTATCTTCACTTATAGGTGGTAAAGTCCTGATAGATTATTAATTATAATTATATTAGTGATAACTAGTAATATTTATGAAATGAAGAACTATTTAGTGTTGAAGAATATTAATGTTTTATTAATTAATAGCAATTTGACTCTTATCGATTATTATCGACTCTCAGGATATCGAAAAATTTACAAAGTATATTATATAAAAATTATACAGGGTTCTTTAAACAGCCAATTATTATCAAAGTCAGAGAAATCGGGCTAATATTTAAAAAGTATAACGTTACATCAAATTAATAATTATTACTAAACACAGACATTGAATAATAATTTGAAAATAAAATAATTGTTTTCACCAACAGCTGGGTTGAACTAGGAGGCGTTGCCCTGGCGATGACGACCAATATTGCAAATGGGTGCCGTGAAGTTAGTAAAATGTCATTCGTTCCTGCTGCGTTCCAAATAATGTATTTTCTGGCAGTATTCCTGTTCTGGTGTCTGCAAATCTCTTGTTAAATGTTGTGTAGTGACTGGTGTAATGTTTCTGGGTTGTATTTAGTATATCCGTGTAATTATAAGTCAAAACACTTTTCCCAATTCCGACACTAATTTGGTTAATGTATTATACAGTTTTCTGGTGTTTTGTGGTGTTTTTCGGAGTAGAAATGTATTGTTTAGTGTTAATTAGTGTTTCTTGATTGTTTTTGTCACAATGTATATGTTCTGGAAAGATTTTACAAGTCACTCTCGATTTCACAATAACGTACTATTCACCGCTTAACTTTACCGTTGTAAGATAGGTTAGATCGTCACAAAACTCTCGTCATGTTAACTGTTCGAATACCAATAATCAACTAACTGTTTCCTTCAGTCTCAATTAAACTCTTAGCCCATATAATATTATTCTTAACATTGTTCAAATATATTTTCACATCCTGTGCACACTTTAAAGTTCACTATATAATTGCCTAAACTTTGGTTATTTGTCAATTTTATTCACTAGATGTTATTTAAATTAATCTTTCAGTTCATTCAGCTTATTTTCAGATTAAATAATGCCGTTTTATAGTGTTTTCTGTCCAAAATTAGTAATTTTACTTTCATTTTTGTTATTCTCTGAAAAGTCAAAACATCAAAATTTACTTCCTGTCATTATATAAAATTCATCCATTTTATCCGTTATATTTAATATTAATAATCCTATATTGTATTAAAAGGTTTATATTCCCTGATTTTGTGGTAATTAATTGAATTAGTTGTATTCTGAAACATTATTCTGGAATATATGACTCCCATGTCTAAATTTCTGAGTTTAGTCATTTTCATTTTTATTTATAATTCTGAATATAATTTATTAAAATCTTCCTAAATGGTATGTGCAATTATATGGCTTGATCTCAAGTTTATTTTGTCTAAACCCCTTTTGTTTATTTGCATTTAAATGAGCAATTTCTCTGTTTTGATGAAGTTTGGTTTCCATTCTTTTGGCCTATGATTTTTTAACAATTTTTCTTACAAAATATTTTACAAACAATATATGATGTGTGATACCCTCTCTGACTTTTACATATAGTATTATAAATTAAACATGTTTTCAAATTACACAATAACAATTAGTATTGGTTACAATACAAATAATAGTTGAACAAATAAAGAATATTTTTTTAAATAAATGGTTGTCTTCAAGTCAGACATTTTACAACAAAATCCTTATTTCTAACATGGAAATATGGTTTACAAAAAAGGTTTTTTACTAACTAACATCTTAATTACTCTCTACTATTTACAAGTAGTAACTATTTTTATAGTTCTGATGTTAGTTGTATCAGACCCAAACAAATGGCCTTATATCTAAAACATTTTTAAACATTCTTATACTATATACATAAAAACCTTATATTTATATTCTTATTTCTAACTATTATTATAAGTAGGATTCTACAGTTTTTATACTGTCTTTTACACATTGTCTTTGGGGAATTGTACCCTGTCATTAATAAATAAATAGTATGAATTGTTCGAAAAGTATTATGAAATCTGTTTTTCTTTTTTCATATAAAACAAAATGTTATTTTAAACAGATTCATGTCTTATGAACAACATATTGTCACAGTACACATTTCAAGTCATTGAAAATTGCATATTTCATTGCATTCAATGTTTGTGATTGCCAAGAATGAAACACAAGGTTCATTTTTTATAATACCCAAAACTATCACTGGTTCACTTTGCACTTATATATTATGTTAATGCTAAATGGTCGTATAGTCTTATTAACATAATAAATTGGTTAGCGTTTTTCAATGGAGATTTGTTCCATGGGTACTATATTATTGTTTCATCTTAGTTCACAGGCAACTTTTACTTTATACACTTCTCTCTCTTAAATTTATATACATGTGGTTTTTATTTCGTTATACTTTTGCTTTTAGATATTTATTTTGGGGACATAGGGATTTGGGTGTCTTTTATAAGAGCATGACATCTTCTTCAGGATGCTGCCTTCTTCTTCTTTCATCAGTCTTCTTTTCCTCCTGCCTTCTGGGACTGGTATCTTCTCCATCTTCTTCTTGATGCCATCAGGTTTCTTGGGATCTTCTCCATCTTCTTCTTTATTTCAGAAATACACCACCTGTATTGTTTGATCTTGGCTTATTTTAGGGTTTCTCTTCTATTTATTCTTCCTCGTTGTGGGTTTGGTCATATTCAGTACTGCTTTGTTATTTACTTTTTTACCTTCCTGGGTTATACCTTGAAACCCTTTGGTTATGAGACTGGTCTTGGATGACTCATCACTAGTAACTCCTTTTATTTGAACTTGTATTTTCTTTATAATAATGATTTCTTTCCACAGTTGCTATGAATTAATCTATTTATATTAAACTTAATGCTTTCTTCCAAATTTAAACATTATAACTTCATTATTCTAATGATCAATTGCCATTCAATATTATGCTTATATCTGTCACGTTACAATATATATATATATATATATATATATTAACTGAGATTATTCACTTGGAAAAACCAAAATATTGTCATCGGTGCACATTACCGCTGTGCGCAGCTTACGGCGTGAGCGCTCCATTACAAGTGGCGTTTGGTTATTGGGGCAGGTAAAGTAAGTTCGCGTCATTTACGCTTCACCATAAAAGTAGTTCCACATTCCGATTAATATCTACCGGTTTAATCTTTGACATATTTAATTATACCACTGTATCCTTTACTTCGTAATTAATTATTGTATACCTTTATGTTTTTTATATAGAGTGGTAATTTCCTACTTTTATTAGTTTTATTTACGGGTTATTCTGCGTGTTGATGCCGGTGTCCGCATGTCAACGCATGGTTAATAATTAAAGGGTGTTTCCTTACCTTGAAACTCGCATTCCTCTTGGTTTTAAGCTCTTTATTTATTATTATTTCTGTATTACCTTAGGGATTTAAACTTTGTTTAAATGTGCGATTTTAATTTAAAAATAAATCTCTCTCCTTATTTATTTATTTATTTTTTTCTTTATTAATAAAATCGTCACATACTCCTCCACTTAAAGAAGACACAGGTGTGTGAACGGATGTGTTTTCTATGTGGAAATTGGTCAGAACTAAACTGGGAGTATGCTTGGCATTTCTATATGAAATTCCTCTTACTTTTTAACAATCTCCTCAAGAGGTACATTAATCACTCTCAACTTACTTTTACTATTATCAAGATATACAACGCCTTACAAACTAATGCTTAAAATACGTAAAGTTCAAACTTCCTGAAATATATAAAACACACAAAAGTCTTCTTAAAACTATTACTTACGACTACTAACGGTTTTGTCTTTAGTTTTGCTTTACTCTTGTTATAGAGTTACTCTTCATAGAGCGTGTTTCGCATCACAGTATGGATGTGTTTCCTTTTTTATTCGAAGGTTCTGATGAATCGTAGTTGACGAATCATTTTAGTAAACTACTTGTTAAGTAATCATTATTTAATTGTTAATTATTTTCGGTGTCAGCTGACTTCTTGTTCTAATAATTTATTGATTTGATTTCTCATTATTTCCATTTTTGGTGGCGATAATTTGTATGGGTGTAAACGTATCACTTTATTGTCACTCAAGTTGATCTTGTACTCTATCGGGTTAGTTAATCCTAACTTCGGTGTGAGGACGGTGGAAAATTCTTTTATTAGTTTCTGTATTTTCAGTCTATCTTTACTTTCTAGATGAGCTAGTTCGGACTCATGGTGTTCTAAGTGTGTTGCAGCTGTTTCAGTATTTTTACTGTTATTTGTTTCATAATCAAAATTATATTTTTGAGTACGATCGAATCCAAAATAATACTTCTTATCGTGAATGTCAAGAATTATACCTGTTTTACTGATAAAGTCAGCTCCTAATATTAAGTCGGGTCCTAATTCGTCGCATACCAACATTGGAAAATACAACATTAAATTTTTAATTTTTTAGTGTAATCATGATGCTGAGTTTTATAATTAAGTTTTGTTTGTTAGCTGTAGCGCATTTGATGTTCACAGTTTCACTGCGTTTAACTAGGTTGTGTTCAGCTAAAGTATCAGCTAGTTGTTGACTGATTAAGCTCCGAGTTGATTCGGAATCAATTAATCCAAGTGGTGTGGATGTAACACCAAGGTCTACTTGTATATATGGTAACTGACACTTATTGAACTTGTATTTTGTAATTGCATTACATTTATCGATAAACTTCTTAACATAGGGGTCTAATTTTCTTTTGTTATTTTTTTTGTTTAATTCGTTGTATTTTCGAGTTTTACCTGTTTTCACGATGCTGCGGAAGACACAGGATTTCGGATCTCCCTGCCTTACATGTTTTTTGAATAAGCGGGTGGTTGGTAATGCTGTTTCTGTTTACAGTACCTACTGATGTGTCCAAATTTTCCGCAATTATAACATCTTCTTTCTCTACTAGCGGTATCACTGGTATTCTGATGAGGTCGTGGGTTATGCAATTTACCTTGGTTGTGAAAGGTTGCAGGAATTCGAAACGGTCGTCTTTCACGCTGTGTTCTTGCATCTGTTACCAGGGGTTGTGTTTCATTCCTACGTTGTACCTGGGGGAGTAACGCACGTCTGTTCTGATCCGAATACCATACGTTGGACGAGTGAATACTGCTTTGTTCTAATTCAGCGAATGTGTTTGGCCTATTTATTAGTGCTAAACGAGATCTCTCTTCCGGGGATAATCCTACTAAGATTGTATCTACTAACTGTTTTTCACTCCAGTTTACTTGCAGTAATCGGGAAGATTCTCTTATGTCAGCAATATAGTGGGCGAGTCTCATGTGCTCCTTGTACTCGAAGTACGGTGTTTCGTTTGAGCTCCTCATAAATTCCAGTTGGAATGAAATGTTTTATTAGGGCAGTATGAAGTTCTTCTACTGGAAGTTGTGAGCTTAATGACTCCAGAACACGCTCTTTTAATGGTGGTTTACATTTGGGTAGAAGGACTTGTAATATTTGCCAATTGTTTAGTTGCTGTAACTCTTTTATTTGTAGCATGTATCTTATGAAGTTTAATAGTTTGGTGATACTCAATCCATCGGTGTATGGAATTTCTGTTACAATTTTTTCTACCGGATGAGTGATCTTTCCGTAGAGGTCCACACTAAAGTTTACGTGAGGTATTGTTCTAGGAGGTCCCGATTCTTGATTTGTCATTTTAGGGGGTTCTAACGCATACTTATTGGTGATTTTATGGAGGGCACTGGGAAGTGGGACTTCCGATATCGTTAGGGTATTCACGTCTCTATTTGGTAGCTGATCCTGACTTAGTTCTATTCTTGATACAGGGGGTGATTCGAGATTCGCGGTAGTGGGGGGGTGTTCTAAGGTAGGAGATTGAACTGGGGAGATATATAATTTCTTTAGAGATTGTTCGATTTCCTCCATTTTAAATGAGTCGGACATCCTTCGCAATTGTCTTATTATTGTGGGTAATTGCTGTAGTGCTTCATCACCAAATTTCTGCACATCAGGTGGGATTACAGTAACGTTGGGCCAGTTTAATAAATTCTTCATCCGACGGGTCAAATGCTCTATTCTCTGTGTGGTACGCAAGATTACAGCAGCTGATTTTTCGTCGTGGAGTGTTTGAGATATTAACGTCAATTCCCTATACTTCGCATAACATGTTTCTCTTTCGCTATCATAATCTAATTCGCTTAATCTACCTAACTGCGCGGGTGTATCTGACCTACTTTCGCGTAACGTTTTGCGTTATTCTGCGACCGTTACATTCACATGAGGTAAACCGCGTAAAAGGGCTTCGTAGCACAGTTCGTCTTTTAATAACAAATCAGGGTTAAATTGAGCCATTTTCCCTTGATGTTAAGTCTTATAAGTACTTGCACTACTAATACTAAACTCTATACTACTCTCTTTTGGTTTAGTAAAATAAACAATTTTTAAGTAGCTGAGAAATATTTACATAGGTTATACGAGAATTGAATCTTGTCACAGAGAGACAAAGAGGGATTTCACACAGACAATTTAATTTTAAACATGTGGTGGAAATACGTTGTTACTGGACACGGCATGTCGAACACTTTGTATAACAATAGAGGGAGGCAGTCTATTGTCTAACTCAACGTGACATAGGACAGTTTCATACAGGCGTGAACAAGGTATTTACCGGTCTGGGTTTGTTGTCAAATCGACACGTTGGTGAATGAATTTTCGGACAGGCACAAACATGGGCTTATTACATTTAAATCTATAAATATCCTTACATATATTATATTATGATTCTCTTATATAATTACGCGATCTAATGATTCTAAAGCACTCTGTACTAATTAATGAGGTTACTTCTCGTCATACTATTTCTTATCTTAATTAATTAAGAATTTTATTATTTATTTCTTTGCGCGCGAGTTACACTTTTTTCCTTCTCTTTTTTTTTTTGTTGGGCGTATTTTACTTGAACCAAATTAAAGTAAATTGGTTTAGCTATTTTAGCTACCGTGTTAAAGTAACAGAGTGAATAAATCTACAAACAGAGCAGAAACATAATTTTAACAAAGCAGTGGCACATTTTATATCTGCCACTACGTACACAATTATCTTTTAACAAAGCAGAGTGGCGCATTTTATAACGTCTCCTACGTTATAATATCGGGAACCTGTGGTTAATTGCCTAAGGTCAATTACACAGGCTGCCATAGTCTTAACCAACTTCTAATTAAACAAAAGATAAGCATTTAGGAGTATATATTTAATATCGGGTCGTATAATTGAGGAACATTGACAGGGGTTTCTGCAGACGTATTCACTCAGTTTTGTTGTTTTGTACCATGACATCTCTTTATTACATAATAACATTAATTGCTCTACTTAAAGTTCTCAACATATATGGTTCAACAGTTTACAAGATGATTATATATTTTATTCTTTCAGAAGGGCCCTCAAAATAAAGATGTACATCGGTTTAACTTTTCCACGGATCCGGGATTGAATATAGTATGTTAATAATGGTCACCTCCCCATATACTATCTTGAAATTGGGCCATTAGAAGAATGGACTTTATTTACCTTTTAAAACAATAATGCTTTACAGTTTAAACTTTTACTCTTTTACTACAAATAGTTTTATCAGATTACAGACTACATCTTACATATAATGTCTGTTCTTACAAGTCTTAAAGTGTTAGTTAAATTGTCGTTTGTTTGTTATAATTTTAGTATCTCATAACCACGGAAGACAAGCCTCCATGTCACCTGTGGTATCCTGTAGTTGATGCAGATTCGGCTCCTCGGTCCTCGGTGTGTTTCCTGAAGGTCTGTCGTTGTCTTAGTATCTGGTGACAGTGAAGTTCCTGACGTGTGTTAGATCATTCTGGTTCTGGTACTCTCCTCTTAGATGACTGGTAGTAATATTTCGTTGTTAGAATAATTAATGCAAAAGTTTGTTTCACTGGGTTTTCACTTTACATGATTATTTATTAGTTGAATTTCACCTTAGGGTCTTAGTACTGTATTAATTACATAATTTTCTTATTTAAGATTTGGTAGAGATGTCATCGGCGCACAATTTAGTTATTCTTTTACTAGTTTTCAACATATTTCTCTGCGTCGCGATCCAACTATTTAACGATACATTTCGGTTAAGAGTGTACAGAGTGCATCTATATATATAAACTGAGATTATTCACTTGGAAAAACCAAAATATTGTCATCGGTGCACATTACCACTGTGCGCAGCTTGCGGCGTGAGCGCTCCATTACAAGTGGCGTTTGGTTATTGGGGTAGGTAAAGTAAGTTCGCGTCGTTTACGCTTCACCATAAAAGTAGTTCCACATTCCGATTAATATCTACCGGTTTAATCTTTGACATATTTAATTATACTACTGTATCCTTTACTTCGTAATTAATTATTGTATACCTTTATTTTTTTTATATAGAGTGGTAATTTCCTACTTTTATTAGTTTTATTTACAGGTTATTCTGCGTGTTGATTTTGGTGTCCGCATGTCAACGCATGGTTAATAATTAAAGGGTGTTACCTTACCTTGATACTCGCATTCCTCTTGGTTTTAAGCTCTTTATTTATTATTATTTCTGTATTACCTTAGGGGTTTAAACTTTGTTTAAATGTGCGATTTTAATTTAAAAATAAATCTCTCCTTACAACTATTTTCTAAAACTTCCGGGCTGAAAGGCCGTGGTCGATTGCTTAAAATGCTGCTATACGTTTCGGCCGCACCACCGGTGGCCATCTTCAGTAGCAAAACTTGTTCGAATAGATGTAGGCCGAACACGTCCCCAATGTACTGGGAACAAGCAACAGTGATTTATGGCTACGAAGCCTCTACTTATAGCTTTTTGGTCGCTTCAGGTGTATCGCGCGGACCAATGAGAAGCCAGCTCATCATTCTTGATTCTGATTGGCCATGGAGAATAGACCATGCCAGACACTATTTAAGGAGATGCTTTCTCCTCGGCGGTTCAAACGGGATTGTGTACTCCGCGGCCGACAAAGCAGAAGTCTTTGCCGATACCATGGAGGAACAATTTACCGTTCACAGAGGCGTCTGTGACCCCGGCCACTCGGCAGCGGTCGCAGACTTCCTATCTGGATATTTTTCCCGCCCTCCCGCAGACCCAATCGACCCGTTCGACGAGGCTGAAGTGGAAACGGCCATTAGTCGACTGCGCCCCAAGAAGGCGCCCGGCGAGGACCGTATTGGTGCAGCGGCCCTACTCAACGCCCCAGCAAGTCTCGTTTCACTCATCCACGTGCTGTTCAATGGTTGTCTCCGGCTCCATTACTATCCCAGCCCTTGGAAACGAGCCAAAGTCATCATGTTGCCGAAGGCTCGCAAGCTGCGTACACTCCCTGAGAATCATCGACCGATCTCTCTTTTGCCAGTCTTATCGAAGGTGTTCGAGCGCCTCCTGCATCGCCGGATTACTCCCCTGCTGGATAATTTCATTCGGCAGGAACAGTTCGGCTTCCGCAGGCAGCATTCGACCACTCTTCAACTTGTCCGAGTTGTCACGCAACTCACTGACGCCATCAACAGGAACCATCAAACTGTCGCCGTCCTTCTGGACGTGAGTAAGGCCTTCGACAAAGTCTGGCACGAAGGCCTTCTCTATAAACTAGCCACCTCCCCTCTCCCTGCCTCATTTGTACATCTGATGCGGTCGTATCTCTGCGACCGCAAATTTAGGATCTGCGTCGACGGGACGTACTCTTCTGTCCGCCCCGTCGCCGCTGGCGTCCCTCAAGGATCTGTCCTCGGCCCCGTTCTGTACCTTGTGTACACGAACGACCTGCCAGTTTTGCCTGGAGTCACGCTCTCTCTCTATGCGGACGATGCGATGTACCACGCCAGCTCTGCAAACCTTCGTTTTGCGACTGACGTGGTGCAGCGCCAGCTCGCATTACTTCCGGCCTGGCTAAGGAAATGGCGGGTGGCGATCAATACGGAGAAATCCGAGGCGATTGCCTTCTCCCGTCAGCTCACTTCCCGATGCCAGACCCTCTCCCTTGAAGGGAGCCCAATCGCTTGGCAACGTACTGTGAAGTACTTGGGCGTCACTCTTGATCGACGCCTAAGCTTCAGAGCTCACGTGTCCACTGTGCTCCAGCGCGCCAGAGGCGTCAAAGCCAAACTATACCCATTCTTATCGCCTCGAGGGCCACTGCCAGTGCGCACGAAGCTCTCGATCTATCTGCTCTTTTTACGAGCCGTCCTTATGTACGCAGCGCCTGCATTTTGGACCCAACTCGCCCCCGACGTCGTTAAACGCATGGAAGCCTTCCAAGCCCTTACCCTTCGCCTTATCTCCGGCTCTCCCTGGTATGTAAAAAATTCTGCTATCAGGCGAGGGCTGAAGATTCCGTCGCTCGATGGATTTGCGCGAACTCTCACGTTCAATCTCTTCCATCGAGCATCCATCTCTGATTTTCCTCACCTCCAACACCTCGATAACGATGATGGACCACCACCAGTCAAACGCCGCCGCCCTCGAGCTCTGCTCGACGACCCACCATAATTTTAAAATAATAAAATTGCCCTTCACCATCTGTCCACGCGCCGACCAATCGTATTTTACCACCTTCCTTCCAGTCAAATCCGGTCCGTTGCAGGACGACAGATGGATCGGGCGATGTGCCGGCTTTAGTTGTGCCTAGTGCCGCCTTCAGTCGGCAACTTCGCCCCTCCAATCTCTCGCCTGCCTCGGTATCGCCAAAAGGCGGTCTACCGGACTCTTACCGGGCTGGCGGAAGTGTATCGACCCGTTGTGGGCGAACAGATCCCGCCAATCCGTGCTAAGCGTTCGCGTAGACTTCCCTCTCAGGCCATTGGTGGATCGCGTCAGCGGTTCAGCCAATCATAGCCCATCTCCTTCACCTCCGCCAAAATAAAAAAGGGGGTACCTATCCTCGCTGCGACAAGTCTCGCACCAAGCACTCGCCAAGCAACAGGCAGTCATCGGGCTCGCCCGGACGCTGCCGTCACTGGGGCACGCACTGAGCTGTGCCCTACACGCATCGTTGGCATCGTTTCGGCGGTTCATCGTGACGACACATTCGACTGCTTGCTTTCGAAGAGGTAACAACTACATCAGAACAACGCAGAAGAGGAGCCGCCTCGTCCTCTACACTACTGCAATGAAGAGGCTCTCGCAGCAGCCAACGGAGGCGGCTAAGAAGAAGCCGCCGGGGAAGGAGAAACACTCGCCACATCGCCAGCGACAACACCATGCGATGGAAGTGGACCAGCCGTCTTGCCAGCAAGACGAAGACAAGAAGCAGCAGCACACAACTGGGACCTGCCGTGCAGTGCCGGTAAGTGCGTTAGGTAGCGCTGTCCAGCGAAACCCGGGGAGTCCGAGAGTAGGACTGACAAATAGAGATGCGGGTTGCGCCGCCACTGTGACGGTGTCACAGTTCGGCCCCCGGGTACCCGCTGGACAAAGAGCCGAGGTAGTCGGCAGTAGCCCCGCTGATAGTGTCCCTAAAGCACTGCGCGGCAGCATCGAGCCCCCCGGCCGGCCACTTGGGCCAGTCGGGAACCCTACGACTTGCGCGGGAAGCCCTGCTGAACCCGCGCAAGTACGTGAGCAAAATCGGTCCTTATTAGGGCCGACCAAGCCCGCTAAGGCCGGACCTTCCGGCTGCACGGCCGCTAGTAGGCCAAGCAGGCCAAATCCTCTGCCGGAGTCTGACTCCCCAGATATGGAGACCTCGGCTTCCACCGACTGGGTGGCAGTAGGGCGCGGTGGCAAGCCGCGAAAGTCTCCTTCCCTGACCTCCTTGAGTTCGGCCACGGACTCGGCGGCACTCCAAGCCTCCGCTGAGGTTGCGCCTAGTCGCACCTCCGAAGGAAGGGTCCCGCCGGTGTTCGTTACGAACGTCAGGGACGTTATCGGCTTCGTTCGCCGACTCCGTAAGACCGTTGCGCTGGCAGATAACGCATCTGTCAAGCTCCTTGCGAGCGAGACTGTGCGCGTTACCTGCCGCAGCGCATCGGAGCACTTCGGAGTGGTCCAGTGGCTGGAACGTGAATCGTTCCAGTTCCACACTTACACGTTAAACCGCACCAAGCCTGTAGCCCTCGTCCTTCGGGGCCTGGACATACAGGCGGATCCGCAGGTCGTCGCTGACGAACTGTGCGACGCGGGGTATAAGGTTGTGGGAGCCTCACGGCTGTACACCACTTATGGCTCGCGTCGACCACTCCCGCTGATAAGACTCCTGGCAGAGAAGGGCGAATCCTCCCAGGCCTTATTAGATTTAAAACGGCTTTTCGGGCTCTGCGTAAGTGTCGAGCCCTGCCGTCAGACCGGGCGACTTTCCCAGTGCCACAGGTGCCAGCGGTTCGGCCATAGCAGCTTCGGTTGTCGGAACGCGCCGACCTGCGTCCGCTGTGGAAATGACCACTTGACGCAGGCCTGCGCTGTCCCGGCCAACCACCGATATTGTATAAACTGTGGCGGCGCCCATGCTGCAAATAACAGGCGCTGCCCAGTATATAGCGAGCAGCTGGACAAACTCAAGAAACCAGTCCAGCCTAAGCCTCGACATGATGTTAGACAACCTGTAAAACCGGCCAAAGCCGCTGAACCTGTGGTCCGGAAACCAGCCCCTAGGTCTGCTCCGGTTCCGAAACCCAGCAGTGCAGTGAGCCCGAGCAAAGCTACACAGGCCAAACCAACCATCGCGCCCCCGGAACCGGAACGCGAAGTCCCCCATTATACCCAAGTCCCGAAATTGATCCTCCATTGCCGCCGCCACCCAAGCCTAGATTCCCCAGATCGGGCAAGAAAGCTAGGAACCAGGCCAAGAACACGGGCCAGCCTAAACCACCTGCCACTGGACCCAAGCCCGTCCACCAAAAGCCAGAGCGGCCACCCGCTCCAGTACCAGCCCCCAAGGCTTCCACCGTCTCGCCCCGCCGCAGCTATGCAGCTGCCGCCAAGCGTTCTCCCCCGGCCTCATCTTCCGATGATCTCGCCGTAGTATCAGACTTTCTGGCAAGCTACGACTTGCAGAAAGTAGCCCAGACTTTCCTTAAAATCAAGGAACGCTTGGCAACAGCCTCGCCCCACGATAAGTTCCTCCTCTTGGTGGAAGCATGCCGTGTTACAGGTCTGTTATGAACGGACAACCACGGCAATCCCTCAAGCGAGACCTCGAGCTCGTGGCGTGGAACGCCAACGGCCTCGCTTCCCGGCATTCTGAGCTCTTAGAGTTGGTTGCCCGTCACAAGCCCGACGTGCTTCTTCTTGGCGAGACGCACCTGACCCCGCATCGTCGTTTCCGACTACCCAACTACGTGTGCCACCGGGACGACCGGTCGGGTCGCGCAGGAGGGGGCACAGCCATCGCGGTGAAGGCGAGTCTTCGCCATCACCGCGTTGTCCTGCCTCAGCGGCGGAACCTCGAGTGCACCGCGGTCGAGCTCCATGGTGCTCTCGGCGGTCTACTCGTGGTTTCCGCCTACAAGCCTCCACACACGGAGCTCCTGTCGAACGATCTGGAGGCCGTCTTTGGAGCACACAGGAGGGTAGTCCTGGCGGGCGACCTGAACTGTAAGCACCCCGATTGGGGGAGCCGCTTGGCGAACCCAAACGGGACCCGCTTACGCAGGTATGCTGATGCGGCTCGGGTCACAGTCATGGGTCCTACCGGGCCTACGTACTATCCCTCTAGGGCTAACTCCCGCCCTGATGTACTGGACATTGCCGCGGTCAGGGGCGTTTATTGCCCGGTCCACGTCTCCGTCATTTCGGAACTGTCCTCGGACCACTGCCCTATCAGTGTGCATATAGCTACCCAGCACGCCACCGTCCGCGACGAGCGGCGGGTAATCGAGTGGGACCGCTTTGGCCCGGCGTTCAGTCGCCGCCTACCAGAGCATATCCCGCTCGACACTACCCAGCATGTCGATGAGGCAGTTGCTGTATTCGACACAGCCGTAGTCTCGGCGGTTGACGTGTCCTCCCGGATGAAGCCGGGGCTCACGCCCGACTATCAGCGGATCCCCGAAGAGGTGTCTCAGCTCGCTAGCGAGAGGAATCGCCTCCGGAGACGCTGGCAGAGGACTCGTGACCCGGCCGACAAGGCTGCGTTCAACAGAGCGGCCGGCAAGTTGCGTCGCGACATGCTGGCGTTCCGTAGACGCAACTGGGAGCTAGCTGTAACACAGATGGATGGCCCTGCCGAGGACCGTAATGTCTGGCGGATTCCCAGTGCCCTAACGGGAAAGCGCAAACGCGCGCCTCTCCCCGCACTGGCCGGACCCGGCGGTCAACCCCTTGGTCGCCCCCTCGAAAAGGCAGAGTTCTTGGCTGATAGTTTAGAGCGTCAGTTCGCTCCCAACCCATCCAAGAACCCGGCCTTCACTGAGCAAATCTGCCGCGAGGTAGAGCGCTTTCTTACGGCCGATATCACAGTCCAGCCGGAGCCCATCTCCCCGGAGGAGGTCTCTGAGAGGATTGTTCAGCTCAAGCCCCGGAAGGCGCCTGGCCCGGACGGAGTCATGAATTCCGCCCTCCATCGCCTTCCGGAGCGAGGAACCCAGTTCCTCACCGACCTGTTCAATTCATACCTCAGACTGGCCTATTTTCCGGTGAAATGGAAAACGGCTACCGTCATCGTGATACCCAAGCCGGGAAAGAATTCTTCTCGAGTGGAGAACCTCAGGCCCATCAGCCCCTTGTCCGCGACGTCCAAGGTTTTTGAGCGTCTGATCCAGCGTAGGATCCGCGACCATCTAGAAAGACTAGACGTGCTGATCCCCGAACAGTTCGGCTTTCGTGAGCTGCACTCCTCGACTCATCAGCTGATGAGACTCGTGGAATGCATAACCGAGGCTGGCTGCCAGGGCAAACAGACGGCTGCGATCTTCCTAGACGTAGAGAAAGCCTTTGACCGCGTGTGGCACGAGGGTGTCCTTTACAAACTAACGGAAGTCCTTCTCCCAGACTGCTACGTTCACTTGATCGGCAGCTTTCTGCGAGACCGTAGCTTCCGAGTGAGAGTAGACCACGCTCTCTCTTCGGAGAGGCGTATTACCGCTGGCGTCCCTCAGGGAAGTGTCCTTGGGCCTCTCCTGTTCTCGTTGTTTGTCAACGACACGCCCCGAGTTCCTGGAGTGAAACTGTCGCTGTTCGCGGACGACACTGCGGCTTTTGCCTCAGAGCCGAACGCGAGTTATGCGGCAGTTAAGCTCCAGCGCCAACTCGACGCGTATGTCGGGTGGACCGATGACTGGAGAGTTGCCGTTAACGCTTCCAAGAGCGCCGCGGTAATATTCTCGCGAAAACGCAAGCGGCCTCGGCCGCTTAAAGTAGGCCCCGTCGAGGTGCCCTGGACCAACAGCGTCAAGTACCTCGGGCTCCACGTGGATTCCCGACTCACCTGGCGAACCCATGCAAATTACATCAGACGACGCGCTTCGGCGCAACTCAGTAGACTCTGGCCCGTGCTATCTAATCCGGCAATGACCCCCCGGCTAGGTAAGCTCATAGTCAACACGTACGTGTTGCCGGTGATTACCTACGCCTGTCCTGTTTGGGGATACCTGGCTCGTGGTCATAGAATCACGCTCCAGCGCGTACTCGACCGGGGACTGAAGCTCGCGTGCAAAGTCCCCCGGAGGTACTCTTCTCGTCTTTTGAGGAGAGGACTCGGTGTCCGCTCTCTTGACACCGTGAGACGCCTGGCGCGACGATTCTATGTTCGTTCCGACAGAGTGACCCACAATTCCCTCATTACCGGACTTGGTAAATACACCCCGCGACCAGGTGAGTCCTGGAAGCGACCTCGTTTGCTAGTCCCGGTGGTATAATCCACCAATCGCAGGTCGCTTCAGACCCCCCCCCCATAAGTAGATAAAAAGTATAAAATGAACTCTACCAGACCCAGTGGCAGGAGTCCTTTCTGAGACTCGGGACACTGCACTACTCGCGACCCGCGCTTCGCGCGGGCCGCGCAACCCCCAGTTGTGTGCTCGGCGGTTCATAGCGTACAAACCGCCGCAAAAAGAGCTCCTTCACCCCGATCTAGCGGTCGCGTTCGATGCACACAGGAGGGTCATCATGGCCGGCGACCTGAACTGCAAACATCGCGATTGGAACAGTCGCTTGACTGCCCCAAACGGGAAACGTTTGCGCAGGTTTGCCGATTCTCGCAGGATTCAAGTGATTGGGCCTACCCAACCTACGTTCTACCCCTCACAACGCAACGCGGCTCCCGATGTCTTGGACATAGCGGTGATTCAAGGAATTGACTGTCCGGTCCATGTGTCCGCGCTAACGGAACTATCGTCCGATCATCTCCCCATCCTGATACACGTCGCTACCCAGCACGTCGTACGCAGAGATGTCAGGAAGGTGGTAGAATGGGATCGCTATGGCCCGGCGTTAAGTCGCCGATTGCCAGACGCGGGACCACTCGAAACCTTCCGCCAAGTCGACGAGGCAGTTGCCGCGTTTGACGAGGCTGTCGTATCTGCGATCGACGCGTCTTCCAGAATGAAGCCTGGCGTCACGCCCCACTGGCAGCGGATCCCAGAGGAGACGAGTGCTCTCGCTTGCGAGCGCGAGAAATCGCCTCCGGAGACGCTGGCAGCGGACCCGTGATCCGGCCGACAAGGCAGCGTACAACCGGGCGACCGGCATTTTACGTCGTGAAATGCAGGCCTACCGGAGACGCTGTTGGGAACTCGCCGTGGCCCAGGCAGGGGACGGATCGGACGAAAGTAGCCCTTACCGGATACCTTCGGCGTTGGTAGGGAAGAGGCGCCGGCCTCGCATCCCGGCCATTGCTGGACCTTTCGGTCAAATCCTGGCTCGCCCGGAGGCGAAGGCCGAGTACTTGGGCGCGTGTTTTGAGCGACAGTTCGCACCTAACCCGCCCATGGACTGGGACTTCGACGAAGAAGTCGAGAACGAAGTGGAAGACTTTCTGTCTCTTCCGATCACTACGGAGCCCGAACCCATTACTAGGGAAGAGGTCACAGATCGGCTCGTTGAACTCGTGCCAAGAAAAGCTCCTGGCCCGGACGGCGTCTCGAACGCCGCTCTTACTCGACTCCCGGAGCGAGGAGTACTTTTCTTGGTCGCGCTGTTCAACGCGTGTCTTAGACTGGCCTATTTTCCCCAGAAATGGCGTAAGGCGACGGTTATAGTGATCCCGAAGCAGGGAAAGGACGCTTCCCGTCCCGGCAACCTCCGGCCAATTAGTCTACTGTCAGCCACGTCAAAGGTCCTCGAACGTCTCGTACAACGGAGAGTACTAGATCATCTACGAAATTTCGATGTACTGGTCCCCGAACAGTTCGGCTTCCGTGTGGGGCATTCCACCACTCATCAACTGATGAGACTGGTGGAATACATCACGGACGCCGGGTGTCGGAAAGAGCAGACTGTCGCCTGTTTCCTAGATGTGGAAAAGGCCTTTGATAGTGTCTGGCACGACGGGCTCTTGTTCAAGCTCCGGGAAATCCAGCTCCCAGATTGCTACCTTCGCTTGATTGCTAGCTTTCTGACGGAGAGGACTTTCTGCATGCGAATAGACGACCACGTCTCTTCCGAGAGACGTATCACAGCCGGGGTACCTCAAGGTAGCGTGCTAGGGCCTCTCCTGTTCTCCGTGTATGTCAACGACGCACCCAGAGAGCCTGGAGTCCAGATGGCTTTGTTTGCCGACGACACGGCGGTCTATACCGCCGATCGGAACGCAGACTTTGCTATCCCACGACTTCAGCGCGCACTCGATGCGTATTCGACGTGGACGGAAAGCTGGAAAGTTGCCGTCAACGAAACCAAGAGCTCCGCGGTGCTATTCACAAAGCGCCGGAAAGAACCACGAGGCCGAGTGAGACTCGGTAGAACGTACCTGCCCTGGTCGAGGGAAGTTAAGTACCTCGGTGTCCACCTTGATCGTCGGCTCACCTGGCGTACCCACGCTGAGACGATGCGAAGGAAAGCGTCCGCTCGTCTCGCGCAACTGTTTCCAATACTTGCCAACAAGGCTATGACCCGCAAGCTGGGTAAGTTGATTGTCAACGCGTATCTGTCGCCGATCATTACCTACGCTCTTTCCGTCTGGGGTTACCTCGCAACCGTTCACAAAAGAAGGTTGCAAAGCGTTCTCGATAGAGGGCTTCGGCTAGCGGCCAAAGTCCCCTATCGGTTTTCTTCTCGTCTCCTGAGAAGAGGACTCGGTGTCCGCTCCTTGGATGACACCGCAAGGCGACTTGCACGTAAATTTTCGTCCGAGCTGCGAGGACCCAGACAAACCCTCTCATAGCTGGCCTTGGCAAGTACCGAATACGTCCAGGTGAATCTTGGAAACGGCCTCGACAAATACTGTACTAGTCGACCTAGTACGAGCATGTCGTTGTAACGACCAATAAAAATTAAATAATCAATATTCCGTCTGGACAGGACCACTAGGCAGGAGCCCCTCATAGGAGGCTCGGTACTAGGATACCATTGGGTCGTCTCACGACGCGCAACCCAACAGCTCTGACCACTCGGCGGTTCATAGCGACGGACGCATTCTTATGAATATGGATGGACTCCAGATGCAGGCGAGTGAAGTAACCCCGGACAGAAGACAACACGCGGGCTTCATCAAACATCACCCGGTGATCGTCGTGGGAAAGAGCGTGTTCAGCAACTGCGGACTTTTCCGGCTGGCCCAGACGGTAGTATCTCCGGTGTTCAGAGAGGCGCGTCCGGACACTACGTTTCGTGGTGCCTATGTAGACCTGGCCACACGTACAAGGAATACTGTACACCCCGCACGACGAGAGTGGATCCCTGGCATCTTTCACCGGTCGCAGGAACTGTTGGATCTTTTTGGTTGGCTTGAAGATCGTCCTGACGCCCCGCTTACTCAGCAACTTCCCGATGCGGTCAGTCACGCCACGGATGTAGGGCAAGACAGCAGAGCCAACAACCTCAGGCGACACCGACTCGTCCGGCCGGGCAGCTCTCATAACCTCCGCAGCAGAATAGCCGTTGGACTGCAGTGCTTCCTCGAGATGCCGAAACTCATCTTCGAGATACTGGGGCTCACAGATTCTTTTTGCCCGGTCTACCAGAGTCTTCAGCACCGCCCTCTTCTGCCTAGGATGATGATTGGAGGCTTTGTGCAGATATCTGTCGGTGTGCGTTGGCTTCCTATAAACTTTATGTCCCAAGCTGCCATCGGTCCTTTTCAGGACCAACACATCCAGAAAAGCCAATTGTTCATCTCTCTCACGCTCCATCGTAAACTGTATGCGCGGGTGCACAGCATTCAGATGTCCAAGGAATCGTTCCAACTCCTCGTCCCCATGGCTCCAGACCACGAAAGTGTCGTCCACATACCGCAACCAACACTTCGGCTTGAGAGGCGCAGATGAAATTGCCAACTCTTCAAATTTTTCCATATAGAAATTTGCAACCACAGGGCTGAGAGGACTTCCCATCGCGACGCCATCCAACTGTTCATAGAAGCCGCCATTCCACTGGAAGTAGGTCGTTGTTAGGACCTGCCGGAACAAAGCAGTGATGTCCGCCGAGAACAGGTCACCCACATACCCCAAGACCTCCTGAACAGGAACCATGGTGAAAAGAGAGACCACATCAAAACTGACGAGAACATCGCCAGGCTCCAGCACCAACTCCCGGATCCTCCGAAGGAAATCAGAAGAGTCTCGGACGAAAGAATCCGTCTGCCCGATGTGCGGCTTGAGCAATCCAGTGAGGTGCTTTGCCAAGGTGTAAGTAGGCGAGCCAATAGCACTGACGATGGGCCTCAGCGGAACGTCTTCCTTGTGAATCTTGGGTAAACCATAGAGACGAGGGGGAAGGGCCTCCGAACACCGGACGGCCGTCTTCACATCAGGCGCCAGAGAAGATTGCTTAATCAAAGAATCCGTTTTTCTCAGAACAGTTGTAGTCGGATCTTTGTTCAGCCTCCGATACGTGGCCGGATCTAATAACCCTTCAATCTTCCGCTGGTAGTCTTCGGTGTTCAAGACCACAGTGGCACTCCCCTTATCCGCCGGCATAATGACAATGGTTTCATCCCTTCTTAATTCCCTCAAGGCTCGCAACTCCGCCGACAGAAGATTGCATTTTGGCGGAGCGGCCCTTCTAAGGGCCCTAGAAGCTTCCATACGTATTTCATCAGCCTGGTCTCGGGGTAATCCTCGGATGCCTGCCTCCACGCTCGCCACTATTTCCTCCACCGGTACTGTCTTTGGGGTAACTGCAAACTTCTCACCTTTGGCTAACACCGAGGTCTCATGTGGTGTTAGTTGACGGTTCGAAAGGTTTACAACCATCCTGTCCATCCTGTCACCATCCCGTGTTCTTCCCCTGATGTTCTGGGAAGCGAACCGCTCGAATTTTTCCCGCTGTCTCTGACTAGTACTGGCATGACACGACTCAAACGCATTGTAAGTGATCCCATCCAACATCTCCCAATCATGTCGTTGGAGGGTACTGCTGAGATGTAAATGCAGTTTAAACAGGTCTTGGTCATTTAATGCCAACTCTTTCCTCGTATAATGTATGCGTTCGCGCAGCATGGCATTTTCTGTTCTTCTGTAAATCCTGTTGGCCTGTGGTGTATTAAATAAGTGTCTATGTCGTAGGAACCTTGGAACGGTTCCCGAGTCTCTACATCGAAGTAAAAAGGCCAAGGAACACAGCAGACTGGCTTTCTTCTTGCGTAGCGTTTCCAGTTTTTTAATCTTCTTTAAAACCTCCTCCCCGTAGATGTTCTTAATTTTAGTGCGTAGGCTTTCACGGCCGGTGTCATTACAACTATTTTCTAAAACTTCCGGGCTGAAAGGCCGTGGTCGATTGCTTAAAATGCTGCTATACGTTTCGGCCGCACCACCGGTGGCCATCTTCAGTAGCAAAACTTGTTCGAATAGATGTACGCCGAACACGTCCCCAATGTACTGGGAACAAGCAACAGTGATTTATGGCTACGAAGCCTCTATTTATAGCTTTTTGGTCGCTTCAGGTGTATCGCGCGGACCAATGAGAAGCCAGCTCATCATTCTTGATTCTGATTGGCCATGGAGAATAGACCATGCCAGACACTATTTAAGGAGATGCTTTCTCCTCGCAGGCGAGACAGTTCTCGCTTGTGGAGGGCAAGTCTGCCAAACGCAAGCGAAAACTGGCCCAAACTCCGCCGCCCGCCTCAGCTGCAGATCAGTCGTCTAGTCACGGTAACAGCGGCACTCAGCGCGAGCGTGAGTATTCAACTGGAACCCAAACTGTGTCTTCCCCACGCATTCCACCGATTGTAATTCCTGATAATAGGAATTACTCTCAGTTGCTGCGTTCTCTAACCCTAGCTCTTCCTTCGGTCAAGGTCGAGGCGAGGTGCCAAGGCGCCTCGCTAAAGCTGACGACCGCTACAATCCCGGACTTCCGCTCTGTCCAGTCATTCCTGACAGAGCGTAAGATATTTCATACTTTCGCCCTCCCGTCAGAGCGAGAAATCAAGGTCGTTCTGTCGGGAATTCCATCCTTTACTGAACCTGATGCCATCAGGCAGGAACTTGTTGCGCTCGGCTATGCGCCGACCGCGGTAAGCGTCCTGCATGTTGGCAAAGGTGATGACCGCCGTCCTGTCAACAGCTTTCTTTGTAAATTACTGAAAGTAGGCCCCTTCGAGGAGATTTACACTCTCCAGAATCTTCTGCACCTACGGGTGCAAGTCCGCACATTTGACCCGCGGCCCGGCCCCTCGCAGTGTTTTAACTGCCAGAGGTTCGGCCACAGCAGTCTTTTTTGTCATCAGCCCCCGCGTTGCGTGCGTTGTGCTGAACCTCATCGTGGCTGTGATAAGCCTACGACGGGGTACACAGCTAAATGCTGTAACTGCAAAGGAGCCCATCCGGCTAATTACCGAGGCTGCCCTAACTTTATCGCTGCCATGAAACCGCAGCGACCTCCTGTGCGCCCTGGCGCGCAGGCAGGCCGTGTAGCTGGTCCTGGCCCTAACCGGCGAGCGGCTTTCCCGCCTCTCACCGGTTCATCTGCCCAGGTCCCGGCAGCAACTCCGGTTGCTTCCGGTGCCGCTGTCTCGCCTGCAGTCGTCGCTTCGGCGCCGCTTGCAGCGGCCTCAATCCCGGCGCCTACCGGAGCGCCCGCACCTTCCTACGCGGCCATGGCCGCTAAATCAGCCCCGCCTCCAGCCCGATCGGGCAAATCTAAGCGCTCTCGTCGTCGCCGGAACTCCGCCGGCCGACCTACATCGTCACAGGTTCCACCTGTACCCTCTCCGCGGGCTCGACCCGCCCCCAGTCATCGACCTCAACCTCCCAGCGAGCAGTCTGCAGCTCAGTCCACCAGCCCAGCGCCATCTGCTACCCCTGTCGAGGCCAGTCAGGCTTGTCCTCCTGAATCCCGGGAATCTTCCCGGGCTTCGGCGGATCCCCTGACTGCCTGGGCAGATAATCTTGTTGCATCCATCAGGACTGCTCGCGACACGACCACTGTGCTTGCCCTGGTGTTCCAATCATTAGCTGCCCTCTTTCCTCTACTTCCCCTAAATGGCTAATAGCCTGAGGATCGTTGCGTGGAACGCCTTCGGGCTACTCCCCAGGCGATCTGAACTGATGACTTTTGTAACGGAGTATGATGTTGATATCATACTCCTTTCCGAGACTCATCTGGCTCATTACCACTCGTTTTCCCTTCCTGCCTATGCCTGTTATCGTCAGGATCGTCCCCTACGGCCTCGCTGTCCCCCCTCGGGGGGCACAGCTGTTTTAGTCCACAGGCTTTTGCCTCCTCTAGATACATCTATTATTGAAGGCTGCGCGGTGGCGGTGGACGCCGGCGGATCGGAGCTGCGCGTTGTTTCTGCGTACCTCCGGCCTGGCCGGCGAACTCCGCCACCGCCCGAGGAGTGGGACGCCCTCCTCGACCACCCCCTCTCAACCATTGTAGCCGGCGACTTAAACGCCAAACACCCTTCATGGAACAGCCGCGTTGTCAACGCCTATGGAAATTCTCTGTTCCGGTTCGTCTCTGGCGACCCGGCACTTAATGTCATCGGCCCTGAAGACCCTACCTACTTCCCCTTTCACGGCCATCGGCCGGACGTTCTTGACATAGTAGTTGTCAAGAACGTTGCCCGCAACATCGAGGTCTCGTCTGTGTCGGACCTTTCGTCCGATCACAATCCCCTTGTTATAACTGTTCGAGAGCTGTCGGCGTCACCCCGACTTCCCGCTCAGATTGTTAGGAGAGTCAACTGGCGATCCTATCATGATGAGCTCTCTCGACGGTTACCATCTCTCCCGGCGGACCCAATCGTCACTCGTGACGATCTGGATCTCCGCGCCACAAATCTTCAGGAATTGGTCCAAGGTGTCATGGATCGACACACCTACGCACTCGAGGTGAATCATCGTAAATCGGCCTTACCTGCGGAAGTACTCCACGCCATCTGGCTACGGCGCCAGCTCCGCCGCAGATGGCAAAGAACCCGAGACCCAGTCGTTAAGCGACGATTTCAACAACAGTCCCTTTACGTTCAGCAGCTACTGCGGGACGTAAACTCTGATCGATGGGACTCATACCTTGAGTCTCTTGAAGTCGACCACGCCTCCGTCTGGAGAGCGGTGAGTAGACTGACCCGCGAGAAGAGAACTCGCAACCCGCTGGAAACCCCGAACGGGGTTGTGTCTTCATCAGAAGGCAAGGCTGAGGTCTTCGCCGACTGCATGGAGTCGCAATTTACCGTTCATCGAGGCGTTTCGGACCCTGCCCACTCGGCAGACGTCCGGGACTTCCTATCTGGTTATTTTTCTCGCCCTCCCGCTGGCCCAGACCTCCCGTTCGACAGGGACGAACTCGTTTCGTCTGTCTGTCGACTAAACCGCCGTCGCGCCCCCGGTCCTGACCGGATCGGGGCCGCTGCATTACAATATCTCCCGGCCTCAGGCGTTGACCTCGTTCTCGAGCTGTTCAACTCTTGTCTCCGGCTACAGTACTTTCCCCGCCTGTGGAAAAATGCCAACATCGTTATGATTCCTAAACCCCGCAAGCCGCGCATGCTTCCTGAAAGCTATCGGCCAATATCTCTCTTGCCAGTTATCTCGAAGGTGTTCGAGCGGCTCCTGCTGGCCCGCATCTCGCCGTTGTTGGATAATTTTATCCGCAACGAACAGTTCGGGTTTCGCAGAGAGCACTCGACCACGCTTCAACTAGTCCGCGTGGTAACGCAACTCTCTGACGCCACCAACAGGCGAGCGGCTACGGCCGCCGCACTGCTGGACGTGAGCAAGGCCTTCGACAAAGTCTGGCACGAAGGTCTTCTCTTCAAACTTGCTAACTCCCCCTTACCATCGTCCATAGTGTTTTTCCTCCGGTCGTATCTCAGCGACCGAACCTTCAGGGTTAGCGTCGACGGAACCTGCTCTGCAGTTCGTCCTGTCGCCGCTGGCGTACCCCAGGGATCTGTCCTCGGCCCCGTTCTGTACCTCGTGTACACGAACGACCTGCCTGTTTTGCCCGGAGTCACGTTGTCTTTGTTCGCTGACGATGCAATGTATCATTACAGCTCTGTGTCCCCGCGTTTTGCGAGTACACAGTTGCAGCGTCAGTTGGACCAGCTTCCGGACTGGCTACGGAAATGGCGGGTGACGATCAACACGGAGAAATCCGAGGCGATCTGTTTCACTCGTAAGTCCATCTCCCGATGCCAGCCCCTCTCCCTTGAAGGGAGGCCTATCGCCTACAAAGAGTCGGTGAAGTATCTAGGCGTTCGGCTAGATCGTCGCCTATGCTTCAACGCCCACGTGACGGACACCCTTGCCAAGGCTCGCGGCGTCCGAGCCAAACTTTACCCATACCTCGCGTGCCGCAGCCCCCTGGCGCTGCGCACGAAAGTTACCCTCTATCTGTTGTTTCTCCGGTCTGTATTGACCTATGCGGCACCTGTATGGTGGTCACTTGCCTCCGCCACCAACAGGCGTAGGCTGGAAAGTTTCCAATCCAGAACCCTCCGTTCCTTGTCGGGATCTCCTTGGTTTGTTAGAAACAGTGTAATTCGAGGAGGTCTACGAGTTCCTGCTCTCTCAGCCTTTGTCTGGTCATTAGCTGCGACTCTCTTTGCTGCAGCTGAGACCTCTTCCTTCCCTTACCTCAGATCCATCAGCACCACGCAACCACCTCCCCCTGTCCGGGTCAAACGCCCTCGGGCGATTCTCGATGACCCGCCATAAGTTTAAGTAAACTGCTTAAACCTCACTTTGTATACTCACCATCTGCCCATGCCCCAGAATTTACCTGCAAAGCTGTTTCCTTCCTCCCTTCCTAGTATGCCGACCGCGCTGAATGCCGCTGCTACGCGCTATCACTGGCACGGAGGCTCTCTGCCTCGCGGGGAGCGACCGACGCCTCACGGCGTCTGCACGCAGGACTGGGAACGCGCGACATCTGTCGCCTGAACCCGTCCTTGCGGCAGTGCCCACTGATTGCTGTAATATTTAAAATAAATAAAAATTGAAAACCTTTCTCCCCCGCCTTCTCAGTTAACTGGTTGGCGGTTGTCCATTCCTATTTTATTCTAGGTTACCTGTCGAATGAACCAGAACTATGTCTATCCACAGGCAGCCATTGGGCTCGTCCCAGATGCTGCAGTCATGCACCGGGTGCAAAGACGCCCCGCTACTACAGTGCTACATGCTACATGCTCGCAGGCGAGTGACTTCAGACCCAGCTCTTGAACAGACCGGACCTCTCCTGGACTGCTCTCTCTGGAAGACGATTTCGCTGCTCTCAGCTGCTGACCTGCTGCCTTCGACTACGAGGACAGACACACATCTGCTGCCCTGCTTGCTGGACAACTTGCCTTCGAAGAAGAAAGAAGACTGCAACTCAGCTGGCTGGTGAACTGAGTAGCCAGCACAACAGCTGAGTTCGCTCGTCGGACCTTCTTAGGGCCACCAGCCAAGTGACCCTTTTCAGGACCACCAACCGCCGTTGGAAGGAAGCATTTCCAGCCTGCCAGAGCTGTTGGTTGCGCAGCGCATCTAGCCCGCTGACGCTCAGGCTCTTAGGTAGCGCTGCCTAGGACGATCCTTGCGAGCCCCCACCAGTGGTAAGCGAGCTTGGATATCGCCTAGGTAAAGAGGCCGGTGGACACCTCTCTTGGTAAGGGGAGGTATCTAACGAAGCCGGTCATTTGCCCAGCTCATAGTCAGCCTGAGCGTTTCAGTCCCGCTTGCGATCCGGCTCGGGCCGGACCCTAGGTCCCTGGTTACCGCCGGAGGCAGCCTGGCTCCCTCTGGTCGGCAAACCTCCCGCTCGTTGGCGGAAATGCCCGCTCCGGGCGCGTCAACGAGCACGCAGTCGCTCGCCTCTTCCATACCCCACACGAGCGATTCGCCGTGTTCTCCGGCTATGGATGCGGACCAAGCTGTCGATCCCCGGACGGTTCCGCTGCCCGGTGACGAGACCGACGCTTTCGTGGCGGTTGGGCCACGGGGGCGCCCGGTTAAGAAACCGAGGCGGAACCGGTCCTCCTCAACCTCTTCCTCGGCGTCCGCCATGGAAGTTGTCCCCGCCGATGGCGAATCCGGCTCGGGGCCGACTGTGCCCGGCGCTGCCCAAGCACCGCCGGTCATTCGTCGCATCCCGCCCGTGTTCGTTCACGGCGTGAACAACGTCACCGGTTTTTACCGGCGACTCATAGTGGCTCCCGGACTTTCCCCGGCCAGCGTTGACCTGAAGCTCCTTGGGGGCGACACTGTCAAGATCGCTGTCCGCGGAATGGACGAGTACCGCAGCGTCATGGCGTTCGTCGAATCCGCCGACCTGCAATACCATACCTTTACCCCGAAACACGTGAAGCCTCTGTCACTTATCCTCAGAGGCTTGGACGTGAATTCTCCTCTCGAGGAAATCCTCGATGAGCTGCGCGAGCTGGGTTATCCGGTTCGCGCGGTACATCGGGTGTTTGCTCCTGCCGGACCAAGGCGTCCAATTCCCCTGGTTCGCATCATGGCCGAGAACAGCGAGGCAGGCGCAAGCCTACTCTCTCTTACGCGGCTTTTTGGTTTCCGCGTAAAAGTGGAAAGAAGCCGCGCTCCCGGGGCTCTGCCTCAATGCTACAAGTGCCAACGCTTCGGGCACCATTCAGAGACTTGCTCTAACGCTCCGGCGTGCGTGAGGTGTTCTTTGCCTCACGCCAGTAAACATTGCGATGCTCCAGCTTTTAAAAGGTGCATCAACTGCGGCGGAAGTCACCCCGCCAACTACCGGGCATGTCCGGTGTTTCAGCGGGAGCTCGAGCGGCGAAAGCCGAAAGGGCGCCTGCCACCACCGAGGCATCCGGAAGCTGGTTCCAGACCTGCAACCGAGCAGCCAGGCCCTGCGCCTCCTGCTACGGCTGCCGTGTCTTTCGCCGCAGTTGCCAACAGGCAACGTAAACGCAGCAAAGGCCCGAAGCAGACACCTGTAGTTCAGGCATCTCCACCTCAGGCTCCTTCCCAGGCCCCTGTCCCGCCTCAGGCGAAAAAGCGCCGCAACCTCGCGACTTCTCAAAAAAGTGAGACAGACCAGCCACTACCAAACATCTCGGTGGTGGAGCCTGAGAATTCTCAACCCTCCCCAGCACCGGAGAATCCTGCCCCTGCTTTAGAAGCAGCCTCGCCTGACCTCCCGCCCCCGCGGTTCCCTAATGCAGGCAAAAAGAAGCGGCAACGTAAGCCCCGTGGCGCTAGATCCCGGGCTCCTGCCAACCCAGCCGCACAGTCCAGACAGCCTGCGCAGCGCGTGAAGACCGACGTTATCGCATCTGTCCCTCTTCCTAGCACCTCCGCTAGAGGCGCTACACCTGGCCTTAAGAAACCCCTGGCTTCCACCAATCCCCCGATTGACAAGCCTCGGCGCTCTTATGCGCAAACAGTCTCCGGGCACTCTGCCTCAAAAACCGTACCAGACGACTATCAGGTCGTCAAAGACTTCCTTGCGGAATTCGACCTCCGCAAAGTTGCCCAGACCTTCAGGTCCATCCGCTCCCGCTTGGAGACTGCCGATACAACCGAGAGATTCATGCTCTTGGTGGAAGCCGCCACTTGTGTAGGTTTTCTATGAGTCGGGTCCTCAAACGAGATCTCTCAATTCTTTCCTGGAACGCCAACGGGTTGTCCAACAAGATCCAGGAACTCCAAGAATTACTGGCCCGACTCAAACCCGACGTAGTCCTTCTCAATGAGACCCACTTGACTCCTGCGAGTCGGTTACGACTGGCCAACTATGTGTGCTATCGAAACGACAGGCCGGGCACTGCTGGTGGCGGTACTGCCGTCGCGGTGAGGCTCACTCTCGAGCATCACCGAGTCGTCTTGCCTGCAATGACTCACCTCGAAGGCACCGCTGTGGAGTTGTTGAACACTCTAGGCGGTGTACAGATGGTCGCGGCGTATAAACCGCCGCAAAAAGAGCTCCTTCACCCCGATCTAGCGGTCGCGTTCGATGCACACAGGAGGGTCATCATGGCCGGCGACCTGAACTGCAAACATCGCGATTGGAACAGTCGCTTGACTGCCCCAAACGGGAAACGTTTGCGCAGGTTTGCCGATTCTCGCAGGATTCAAGTGATTGGGCCTACCCAACCTACGTTCTACCCCTCACAACGCAACGCGGCTCCCGATGTCTTGGACATAGCGGTGATTCAAGGAATTGACTGTCCGGTCCATGTGTCCGCGCTAACGGAACTATCGTCCGATCATCTCCCCATCCTGATACACGTCGCTACCCAGCACGTCGTACGCAGAGATGTCAGGAAGGTGGTAGAATGGGACCGCTATGGCCCGGCGTTAAGTCGCCGATTGCCAGACGCGGGACCACTCGAAACCGTCCGCCAAGTCGACGAGGCAGTTGCCGCGTTTGACGAGGCTGTCGTATCTGCGATCGACGCGTCTTCCAGGATGAAGCCTGGTGTCACGCCCCACTGGCAGCGGATCCCAGAGGAGACGAGTGCTCTCGCTTGCGAGAGAAATCGCCTCCGGAGACGCTGGCAGCGGACCCGTGATCCGGCCGACAAGGCAGCGTACAACCGGGCGACCGGCATTTTACGTCGTGAAATGCAGGCCTACCGGAGACGCTGTTGGGAACTCGCCGTGGCCCAGGCAGGGGACGGATCGGACGAAAGTAGCCCTTACCGGATACCTTCGGCGTTGGTAGGGAAGAGGCGCCGGCCTCGCATCCCGGCCATTGCTGGACCTTTCGGTCAACTCCTGGCTCGCCCGGAGGCGAAGGCCGAGTACTTGGGCGCGTGTTTTGAGCGACAGTTCGCACCTAACCCGCCCATGGACTGGGACTTCGACGAAGAAGTCGAGAACGAAGTGGAAGACTTTCTATCTCTTCCGATCACTACGGAGCCCGAACCCATTACTAGGGAAGAGGTCACAGATCGGCTCGTTGAACTCGTGCCGAGAAAAGCTCCTGGCCCGGACGGCGTCTCGAACGCCGCTCTTACTCGACTCCCGGAGCGAGGAGTACTTTTCTTGGTCGCGCTGTTCAACGCGTGTCTTAGACTGGCCTATTTTCCCCAGAAATGGCGTAAGGCAACGGTTATAGCGATCCCGAAGCAGGGAAAGGACGCTTCCCGTCCCGGCAACCTCCGGCCCATCAGTCTACTGTCAGCCACGTCAAAGGTCCTCGAACGTCTCGTACAACGGAGAGTACTAGATCATCTACGAAATTTCGATGTACTGGTCCCCGAACAGTTCGGCTTCCGTGTGGGGCATTCCACCACTCATCAGCTGATGAGACTGGTGGAATACATCACGGACGCCGGGTGTCGGAAAGAGCAGACTGTCGCCTGTTTCCTAGATGTGGAAAAGGCCTTTGATAGTGTCTGGCATGACGGGCTCTTGTTCAAGCTCCGGGAAATCCGGCTCCCAGATTGCTACCTTCGCTTGATTGCTAGCTTTCTGACGGAGAGGACTTTCTGCGTGCGAATAGACTACCACGTCTCTTCCGAGAGACGTATCACAGCCGGGGTACCTCAAGGTAGCGTGCTAGGGCCTCTCCTGTTCTCAGTGTATGTCAACGACGCACCCAGAGAGCCTGGAGTCCAGATGGCTTTGTTTGCCGACGACACGGCGGTCTATACCGCCGATCGGAACGCAGACTTTGCTATCCCACGACTTCAGCGCGCACTCGATGCGTATTCGACGTGGACGGAAAGCTGGAGAGTTGCCGTCAACGAAACCAAGAGCTCCGCGGTGCTATTCACAAAGCGCCGGAAAGAACCACGAGGCCGAGTGAGACTCGGTAGAACGTACCTGCCCTGGTCGAGGGAAGTTAAGTACCTCGGTGTCCACCTTGATCGTCGGCTCACCTGGCGTACCCACGCTGAGACGATGCGAAAGAAAGCGTCCGCTCGTCTCGGTCAACTGTTTCCGATACTTGCCAACAAGGCTATGACCCGCAAGCTGGGTAAGTTGATTGTGAACGCGTATCTGTTGCCGATCATTACCTACGCTCTTCCCGTCTGGGGTTACCTCGCAACCGTTCATAAAAGAAGGTTGCAAAGCGTTCTCGATAGAGGGCTTCGGCTAGCGGCCAAAGTCCCCTATCGGTTTTCTTCTCGTCTCCTGAGAAGAGGACTCGGTGTCCGCTCCTTGGATGACACCGCAAGGCGACTTGCACGTAAATTTTACGTCCGAGCTGCGAGGACCCAGACAAACCCACTCATAGCTGGCCTTGGCAAGTACCGTATACGTCCAGGTGAATCTTGGAAACGGCCTCGACAAATACTGTACTAGTCGACCTAGTACGAGCATGTCGTTGTAGCGACCACTAAAAATTAAGTAACAATATTCCGTCTGGACAGGACCACTAGGCAGGAGCCCCTACCGGAGGCTCGGTACTAGGATACCATTGGGTCGTCTCACGACGCTCAACCCAACAGCTCTGACCACTCGCAGGCGAGTGAAGTAACCCCGGACAGAAGACAACACGCGGGCTTCATCAAACATCACCCGGTGATCGTCGTGGGAAAGAGCGTGTTCAGCAACTGCGGACTTTTCCGGCTGGCCCAGACGGCAGTATCTCCGGTGTTCAGAGAGGCGCGTCCGGACACTACGTTTCGTGGTGCCTATGTAGACCTGGCCACACGTACAAGGAATACTGTACACCCCGCACGACGAGAGTGGATCCCTGGCATCTTTCACCGGTCGCAGGAACTGTTGGATCTTTTTGGTTGGCTTGAAGATCGTCCTGACGCCCCGCTTACTCAGCAACTTCCCGATGCGGTCAGTCACGCCACGGATGTAGGGCAAGACAGCAGAGCCAACAACCTCAGGCGACACCGACTCGTCCAGCCTACCAGATCTTCTCGGCCGGGCAGCTCTCCTAACCTCCGCAGCAGAATAGCCGTTGGACTGCAGTGCTTCCTCGAGATGCCGAAACTCATCTTCGAGATACTGGGGCTCACAGATTCTTTTTGCCCGGTCTACCAGAGTCTTCAGCACCGCCCTCTTCTGCCTAGGGTGATGATTGGAGGCTTTGTGCAGATATCTGTCGGTGTGCGTTGGCTTCCTATAAACTTTATGTCCCAAGCTGCCATCGGTCCTTTTCAGGACCAACACATCCAGAAAAGCCAATTGTTCATCTCTCTCACGCTCCATCGTAAACTGTATGCGCGGGTGCACAGCATTCAGATGTCCAAGGAATCGTTCCAACTCCTCGTCCCCATGGCTCCAGACCACGAAAGTGTCGTCCACATACCGCAACCAACACTTCGGCTTGAGAGGCGCAGATGAAATTGCCAACTCTTCAAATTTTTCCATATAGAAATTTGCAACCACAGGGCTGAGAGGACTTCCCATCGCGACGCCATCCAACTGTTCATAGAAGCCGCCATTCCACTGGAAGTAGGTCGTTGTTAGGACCTGCCGGAACAAAGCAGTGATGTCCGCCGAGAACAGGTCACCCACATACCCCAAGACCTCCTGAACAGGAACCATGGTTAAAAGAGAGACCACATCAAAACTGACGAGAACATCGCCAGGCTCCAGCACCAACTCCCGGATCCTCCGAAGGAAATCAGAAGAGTCTCGGACGAAAGAATCCGTCTGCCCGATGTGCGGCTTGAGCAATCCAGTGAGGTGCTTTGCCAAGGTGTAAGTAGGCGAGCCAATAGCACTGACGATGGGCCTCAGCGGAACGTCTTCCTTGTGAATCTTGGGTAAACCATAGAGACGAGGGGGAAGGGCCTCCGAACACCGGACGGCCGTCTTCACATCAGGCGCCAGAGAAGATTGCTTAATCAAAGAATCCGTTTTTCTCAGAACAGTTGTAGTCGGATCTTTGTTCAGCCTCCGATACGTGGCCGGATCTAATAACCCTTCAATCTTCCGCTGGTAGTCTTCGGTGTTCAAGACCACAGTGGCACTCCCCTTATCCGCCGGCATAATGACAATGGTTTCATCCCTTCTTAATTCCCTCAAGGCTCGCAACTCCGCCGACAGAAGATTGCATTTTGGCGGAGCGGCCCTTCTAAGGGCCCTAGAAGCTTCCATACGTATTTCATCAGCCTGGTCTCGGGGTAATCCTCGGATGCCTGCCTCCACGCTCGCCACTATTTCCTCCACCGGTACTGTCTTTGGGGTAACTGCAAACTTCTCACCTTTGGCTAACACCGAGGTCTCATGTGGTGTTAGTTGACGGTTCGAAAGGTTTACAACCATCCTGTCCATCCTGTCACCATCCCGTGTTCTTCCCCTGATGTTCTGGGAAGCGAACCGCTCGAATTTTTCCCGCTGTCTCTGACTAGTACTGGCATGACACGACTCAAACGCATTGTAAGTGATCCCATCCAACATCTCCCAATCATGTCGTTGGAGGGTACTGCTGAGATGTAAATGCAGTTTAAACAGGTCTTGGTCATTTAATGCCAACTCTTTCCTCGTATAATGTATGCGTTCGCGCAGCATGGCATTTTCTGTTCTTCTGTAAATCCTGTTGGCCTGTGGTGTATTAAATAAGTGTCTATGTCGTAGGAACCTTGGAACGGTTCCCGAGTCTCTACATCGAAGTAAAAAGGCCAAGGAACACAGCAGACTGGCTTTCTTCTTGCGTAGCGTTTCCAGTTTTTTAATCTTCTTTAAAACCTCCTCCCCGTAGATGTTCTTAATTTTAGTGCGTAGGCTTTCACGGCCGGTGTCATTACAACTATTTTCTAAAACTTCCGGGCTGAAAGGCCGTGGTCGATTGCTTAAAATGCTGCTATACGTTTCGGCCGCACCACCGGTGGCCATCTTCAGTAGCAAAACTTGTTCGAATAGATGTACGCCGAACACGTCCCCAATGTACTGGGAACAAGCAACAGTGATTTATGGCTACGAAGCCTCTATTTATAGCTTTTTGGTCGCTTCAGGTGTATCGCGCGGACCAATGAGAAGCCAGCTCATCATTCTTGATTCTCATTGGCCATGGAGAATAGACCATGCCAGACGCTATTTAAGGAGATGCTTTCTCCTCGCAGGCGAGTGAAGTAACCCCGGACAGAAGACAACACGCGGGCTTCATCAAACATCACCCGGTGATCGTCGTGGGAAAGAGCGTGTTCAGCAACTGCGGACTTTTCCGGCTGGCCCAGACGGCAGTATCTCCGGTGTTCAGAGAGGCGCGTCCGGACACTACGTTTCGTGGTGCCTATGTAGACCTGGCCACACGTACAAGGAATACTGTACACCCCGCACGACGAGAGTGGATCCCTGGCATCTTTCACCGGTCGCAGGAACTGTTGGATCTTTTTGGTTGGCTTGAAGATCGTCCTGACGCCCCGCTTACTCAGCAACTTCCCGATGCGGTCAGTCACGCCACGGATGTAGGGCAAGACAGCAGAGCCAACAACCTCAGGCGACACCGACTCGTCCAGCCTACCAGATCTTCTCGGCCGGGCAGCTCTCCTAACCTCCGCAGCAGAATAGCCGTTGGACTGCAGTGCTTCCTCGAGATGCCGAAACTCGTCTTCGAGATACTGGGGCTCACAGATTCTTTTTGCCCGGTCTACCAGAGTCTTCAGCACCGCCCTCTTCTGCCTAGGATGATGATTGGAGGCTTTGTGCAGATATCTGTCGGTGTGCGTTGGCTTCCTATAAACTTTATGTCCCAAGCTGCCATCGGTCCTTTTCAGGACCAACACATCCAGAAAAGCCAATTGTTCATCTCTCTCACGCTCCATCGTAAACTGTATGCGCGGGTGCACAGCATTCAGATGTCCAAGGAATCGTTCCAACTCCTCGTCCCCATGGCTCCAGACCACGAAAGTGTCGTCCACATACCGCAACCAACACTTCGGCTTGAGAGGCGCAGATGAAATTGCCAACTCTTCAAATTTTTCCATATAGAAATTTGCAACCACAGGGCTGAGAGGACTTCCCATCGCGACGCCATCCAACTGTTCATAGAAGCCGCCATTCCACTGGAAGTAGGTCGTTGTTAGGACCTGCCGGAACAAAGCAGTGATGTCCGCCGAGAACAGGTCACCCACATACCCCAAGACCTCCTGAACAGGAACCATGGTGAAAAGAGAGACCACATCAAAACTGACGAGAACATCGCCAGGCTCCAGCACCAACTCCCGGATCCTCCGAAGGAAATCAGAAGAGTCTCGGACGAAAGAATCCGTCTGCCCGATGTGCGGCTTGAGCAATCCAGTGAGGTGCTTTGCCAAGGTGTAAGTAGGCGAGCCAATAGCACTGACGATGGGCCTCAGCGGAACGTCTTCCTTGTGAATCTTGGGTAAACCATAGAGACGAGGGGGAAGGGCCTCCGAACACCGGACGGCCGTCTTCACATCAGGCGCCAGAGAAGATTGCTTAATCAAAGAATCCGTTTTTCTCAGAACAGTTGTAGTCGGATCTTTGTTCAGCCTCCGATACGTGGCCGGATCTAATAACCCTTCAATCTTCCGCTGGTAGTCTTCGGTGTTCAAGACCACAGTGGCACTCCCCTTATCCGCCGGCATAATGACAATGGTTTCATCCCTTCTTAATTCCCTCAAGGAAAAGAAACTTTCAGCCCGGAAGTTTTAGAAAATAGTTGTAATGACACCGGCCGTGAAAGCCTACGCACTAAAATTAAGAACCTCTACGGGGAGGAGGTTTTAAAGAAGATTAAAAAACTGGAAACGCTACGCAAGAAGAAAGCCAGTCTGCTGTGTTCCTTGGCCTTTTTACTTCGATGTAGAGACTCGGGAACCGTTCCAAGGTTCCTACGACATAGACACTTATTTAATACACCACAGGCCAACAGGATTTACAGAAGAACAGAAAATGCCATGCTGCGCGAACACATACATTATACGAGGAAAGAGTTGGCATTAAATGACCAAGACCTGTTTAAACTGCATTTACATCTCAGCAGTACCCTCCAACGACATGATTGGGAGATGTTGGATGGGATCACTTACAATGCGTTTGAGTCGTGTCATGCCAGTACTAGTCAGAGACAGCGGGAAAAATTCGAGCGGTTCGCTTCCCAGAACATCATGGGAAGAACACGGGATGGTGACAGGATGGACAGGATGGTTGTAAACCTTTCGAACCGTCAACTAACACCACATGAGACCTCGGTGTTAGCCAAAGGTGAGAAGTTTGCAGTTACCCCAAAGACAGTACCGGTGGAGGAAATAGTGGCGAGCGTGGAGGCAGGCATCCGAGGATTACCCCGAGACCAGGCTGATGAAATACGTATGGAAGCTTCTAGGGCCCTTAGAAGGGCCGCTCCGCCAAAATGCAATCTTCTGTCGGCGGAGTTGCGAGCCTTGAGGGAATTAAGAAGGGATGAAACCATTGTCATTATGCCGGCGGATAAGGGGAGTGCCACTGTGGTCTTGAACACCGAAGACTACCAGCGGAAGATTGAAGGGTTATTAGATCCGGCCACGTATCGGAGGCTGAACAAAGATCCGACTACAACTGTTCTGAGAAAAACGGATTCTTTGATTAAGCCATCTTCTCTGGCGCCTGATGTGAAGACGGCCGTCCGGTGTTCGGAGGCCCTTCCCCCTCGTCTCTATGGTTTACCCAAGATTCACAAGGAAGACGTTCCGCTGAGGCCCATCGTCAGTGCTATTGGCTCGCCTACTTACACCTTGGCAAAGCACCTCACTGGATTGCTCAAGCCGCACATCGGGCAGACGGATTCTTTCGTCCGAGACTCTTCTGATTTCCTTCGGAGGATCCGGGAGTTGGTGCTGGAGCCTGGCGATGTTCTCGTCAGTTTTGATGTGGTCTCTCTTTTCACCATGGTTCCTGTTCAGGAGGTCTTGGGGTATGTGGGTGACCTGTTCTCGGCGGACATCACTGCTTTGTTCCGGCAGGTCCTAACAACGACCTACTTCCAGTGGAATGGCGGCTTCTATGAACAGTGGGATGGCGTCGCGATGGGAAGTCCTCTCAGCCCTGTGGTTGCAAATTTCTATATGGAAAAATTTGAAGAGTTGGCAATTTCATCTGCGCCTCTCAAGCCGAAGTGTTGGTTGCGGTATGTGGACGACACTTTCGTGGTCTGGAGCCATGGGGACGAGGAGTTGGAACGATTCCTTGGACATCTGAATGCTGTGCACCCGCGCATACAGTTTACGATGGAGCGTGAGAGAGATGAACAATTGGCTTTTCTGGATGTGTTGGTCCTGAAAAGGACCGATGGCAGCTTGGGACATAAAGTTTATAGGAAGCCAACGCACACCGACAGATATCTGCACAAAGCCTCCAATCATCATCCTAGGCAGAAGAGGGCGGTGCTGAAGACTCTGGTAGACCGGGCAAAAAGAATCTGTGAGCCCCAGTATCTCGAAGATGAGTTTCGGCATCTCGAGGAAGCACTGCAGTCCAACGGCTATTCTGCTGCGGAGGTTAGGAGAGCTGCCCGGCCGAGAAGATCTGGTAGGCTGGACGAGTCGGTGTCGCCTGAGGTTGTTGGCTCTGCTGTCTTGCCCTACATCCGTGGCGTGACTGACCGCATCGGGAAGTTGCTGAGTAAGCGGGGCGTCAGGACGATCTTCAAGCCAACCAAAAAGATCCAACAGTTCCTGCGACCGGTGAAAGATGCCAGGGATCCACTCTCGTCGTGCGGGGTGTACAGTATTCCTTGTACGTGTGGCCAGGTCTACATAGGCGCCACGAAACGTAGTGTCCGGACGCGCCTCTCTGAACACCGGAGATACTGCCGTCTGGGCCAGCCGGAAAAGTCCGCAGTTGCTGAACACGCTCTTTCCCACGACGATCACCGGGTGATGTTTGATGAAGCCCGCGTGTTGTCTTCTGTCCGGGGTTACTTCACTCGCCTGCATCTGGAGTCCATCCATATTCATAAGAATGCGTCCGTCGCTATGAACCGCCGAAACGAACGATGCGTGTAGGGCACAGCTCAGTGCGTGCCCCAGTGACGGCAGCGTCCGGGCGAGCCCGATGACTGCCTGTTGCTTGGCGAGTGCTTGGTGCGAGACTTGTCGCTGCGAGGATGGGTACCCCCTTTTTTTTATTTTAGCGGAGGTGAAGGAGACGGGCTGTGATTGGCTGAACCGCTGACGCGATCCACCAATGGCCTGAGGAGAAAGCATCTCCTTAAATAGTGTCTGGCATGGTCTATTCTCCATGGCCAATCAGAATCAAGAATGATGAGCTGGCTTCTCATTGGTCCGCGCGATACACCTGAAGCGACCAAAAAGCTATAAATAGAGGCTTCGTAGCCATAAATCACTGTTGCTTGTTCCCAGTATATTGGGGACGTGTTCGGCGTACATCTATTCGAACAAGTTTTGCTACTGAAGATGGCCACCGGTGGTGCGGCCGAAACGTATAGCAGCATTTTAAGCAATCGACCACGGCCTTTCAGCCCGGAAGTTTTAGAAAATAGTTGTAATGACACCGGCCGTGAAAGCCTACGCACTAAAATCTCTCCTTGTTATTTTTTTTTTCTTTATTAATAAAATCGTCACAAGACTTGCCTAAAGTTAATGTGTGTAAATAGTGTGAAGATTTATAAACTTATGCTATAATTTCGTAAAGTCAATATTAACAATAACGTAATACATAACATATGTCATTACGTATGTCATGTAATACAGTTAACGTTGAAGAGTAAGAACTAAGGTTTTAAATTTTATAACTTGTAAAACAATTAGGATCAGAGCATGTGTTCGGAATCAGTCGTGTGTAAAAACTATATCGCACCTAACACATGTAACGACATAACGCGATAAACTAGTGAACGGTACAAATGGAATATCAGAATGTGCCTAATAGTATGAACTAAAGTGGAGTGATAAAAGTGTGAAATCATTATTCACTACGCTGGTAGACCTCGATTGATTCAGGAAAAATGAAAATTCATGAAGGTAGTGAGCAGCGGATCACCATGGACAACGCAGAGATAAAGAGCCGGAGATGATTCAACGCAGATCAATGCGCCGTAGATTGTGGATAACGTACCAATAGTAAATTTGATGTATTATTTGATATTTGCTCAAACATCTGTCTGTCCTACTAAAAGAACCCATACATAAAACAATTAATACTAAAGAAGTTACGCATGAAGTTGATAAACGTACAGTAGTATGCTTACAACAATTTGAATAAGGATGAAAATTCATATCATAAACATGAATCCATTGAGATGTTAAATATGTGTTAATATGAAAATTAACTAAGGTAAATATTATTCATGCTTATAAGTTTAATTTGAACCTTGAGGTAAGAGATCTTAGAAGAAATGTCTATTGATAGAAATCGTATTCTAAAATAATGAATGATTATAATATGTTATAATATAAGCTAATTGACAGTAATGCCAATGAACGTAATTAATAAATGCAGTCATTAAACTGATAAATGTGTATGTGTCACGTTATTTAATTAACAACCTGAGGATGATACGACAAAACTACTGAATTGGTATTCTTGAACACAACAAAATATAATTGTACTCATCACTCTTAACGACAGATTGAAACGAAGGATTTGTCCATATAAAAGCATAGGTAATTCCTTAACGCTTTAGGTACACTTTTCTCAGGAACCAGTTATTATTTAGCCAGTCATGTTTCTAATATGCTACTATAGATACTGTACTAGAATTATTAATTTTGCTCAGCTATATTGTCTTCTACAACCTCAAGAATTTGTTGTTATTTCAGTTTTTGTATTTTCATTGTAATATTATGTTTTAAAAATTAGTAACATTTTTATTTATTCATATATTTTAATAATTCTAGTACAGACCACGTATACATAAGTGATGTACAAGAGGTAAAAAAATTAAGAATATAACTGCAATAGTTTTATATATATGTACCTTTATTCACAAAAACAGTATTTTCGGAAAAACACAAAAACGTAAAAATTTTGTTTTTATTCTTGTTTTAAAATTTACCAGCAGAATACAGCACTTCACTTTCATTTTCATTCTCCTCCCTTTTTCTTTTCTCATTCCTTCTGTGGGTTCTTGCCTCCTTCCCATCATTTCTGCTTCTCTTTCTGCCTTTTTCATTCGGAGCTCATCAATTTTTCGTAGCACACTCACAGTGTTTTTTCCTGGATCAATGGACAATTCTTTCAAAACATTGCTCTTGCGGATGCACCTTCGTTGAAGGTTAGTACAGCATCAAAAACTCCTAGTTTTAATGTTCTTAGTCCCACAAAAACATCGTTTGGAATTCTAGACCATATTACATTGTTTAGACTTTCGTTGGGATTTTGTGTCTTTCTGTGCGTACATTTCTGCAGTAATCTTTCATCTGAGAGATCTCTGAAAATTGGTTTTATTGCTTCCATCACAGTTTTTGGCAGAGAATGTTTATGAGAGTAAGTAGAGAATGTTTCATTTGTAAGTAGTGCTTTATTGTACCCACACCATGTTCCAGCATCTGTAGGGCACAAACCATGCTGGGGCGAGTCATCAGTTGATAGCTTATGAAAATATATTGCCCAAATTGCCCTTTTCATTTTTTCACTATCACCAGTATTTCTCCTTATTGCCAACCCATAGTAAGACTGAATTAGATCAATTTCAGAATCTGTAAGTCAACCTCTGCCGGAAAGTGTTTTGCCATCAGAGTTTTTATGTTGATTTTTCAGTCGCCTCAGTCTGGCCCCTACCCTTTTTTGTACATGGCCTGTAACCCCTCTTTCATTTTTATAATGTCAGCAGACAGACTGAGAACAGTAACACTTCTTAAAACCACATTTGTAATAAGTAATGATAATAGAACAATAATACTTAAACTTGTTAACAATATAATAATATATAATATTTAATTTGTGATGAAATATCACGATAAGTTAAACTTGCTATAAGGACAGGCAAAATGTAAAACTAGTGGATTCATATAATGCACTGGACATTTGTCCTAAAAAGGTTAAATGTTTAGAAAGAATTCATTCTTTAATCATAATGGTTTGATAATAAGCAAAATTAAACAGACAAGTCTAGCAAGCAAAAGCCAGAATCTAAGTTACAATAAAAAGTACCGCCTGTATATTTCTATAATCTCAAAATATTAACAATATGTGCCTTAAAAAAAATAAATTTTAATATCAGCCATCTGTGCATATATAAAATTAAAATAACATGTTGTATACTAGCAGCTGTAGGAGTGTGCCAGAATAGGCCTGACCTTACCAGGTGAGACCAGTAGCAAACCTGCCTGAAACGGCACCCACAGGTGCATACTTGTGCCGAGAAAACCTATTTAGAAATCAACACGGAAACGGCATGAAAAACCAAAACCCCCAGCCCTTAAATACAGGAAAATAATTAAATATGAAACCCCAGTAATACTCAGAAAACCTCTGAACCAGCCGGTTCAGAATCAAGAAACTCATGACTTATACTTAATTTTAAAGAACAAATTCCCCTTACAACATTTGGGATTCAAAATCTATGAAAAAAGGCTCTGGCACGCTCCCACAGTGCAGCTCACAATTACAGTGATAGTATGTTATAATCATGAATAATGTTCATAGTAAATGTCTTGGTGACACACCCTTGATTTAACTAGCTGAATAAGCAAATTGTTCTAGCACAAATGCATCACACTGATGTTCTGCGGGCCAGGCCAAAAAAATAAAAAAGAGTTCATATCACCTTATCTGAAGTGGCAGTACCACATAGTCACTGGTAGCTAGCTCCCTCCTCGGCACAGGCAAGGTTTCAGGTGGTTCATGGCTGGTGAAGGCGGCAGTACACCAGCTGTGGCCAGATCTCCGATTGTAGGGCGAGAATCCGGGTAGTCTCAAGCACTTAGCCTGCCATCAAAGATGAGAAGAAAACTGCACACGTAAACTGTCCGAGGGGAGAAGCTTCTGTTTATTCGATGAATGGCTGCCTGCGACTGATTCTCGCAGCGTGCATGGAAACGCAACCCAAATTCGGCCCGCGAGATAGCGTGCACTGCCGGACAGTGCCATACAGATATCGCCTCGCTCACTGACATTGATAACTAATCGAAATTTATTATTATTGGAAATATAGTATATGTATTTCCTCGAACGCCGGGTTATGCAAACACCGGCACAGGCCTATGCATTCAAGTTTTTCAATTTTTACATCATTTCCATATGGCATTTTATTGCTTATATTGTCAAAAGCTTTAGAATCCCCATCTGCTAAATATTTCACATATCGCACACCTCTTTTCTCAAAAGACCTCTGAAATAACTTTTCAACTCCAATAACTTCCATCCCACCACTTGAACCGCTATAGTTTCTTACACATTGTTCTTCATGCTTACCTTCAAACTTTTTATTCAAATTACATCCTTCGCAATATCTTGTTAAACACTCTACATCCAAAACTTTGCCTGTCTCAAAAGATGTAGCAGTAAATACACCATTCAGGGAAGTATGGCCTCTTTTCAGCCACGTTCCATCAAATGCTGCGGTGATGTTAGTGCTTCCTGAATTCTCCCTTACAGCTTCATTAGCAGCCTTCATCATAGACATTTCACTCACAAAAGCAGTAGCATTCAATATCACATCAGAATGTTTCTTGAATGTAGTTGGTGGGGGTGGTAAATTCATTACTGAGCAGAGCGTTTTACCAGCTGATTGGCCTTTGCCTATACATCTAAGACCGTAGACAAATCTGGTATTTATATCATATAATCTGTTTCCCAATTTTTGAAGTCATTGTTGATATGCTTTCATTACAATTTGAGCAATACACTGAAATGTTTGTTGCTAGTCCTTTTCTTTTTGTACTTTCTTCCTTTATACATACAGTGTTTGAGCTTTTACAATCTTTACACACAACAAATGACTGGATAAGGTTAGACAGTAGTGATAAATCAACAATTATATTACATGAATCGGAATCTTCAAACATTTCATAACCATTTTCATCAAGTACATATAACTGTTTCAGTTTAGATGAGTTTGACCTAACCTCACTCTTGTTCACATCCACATTTGTATCTTTTTCCGGCAGAATTGAACTTAGCACACTCCTACTGTTCGAATGACGATTTCCTCTAAATACTCTTTTCGCAAACACTTTCCTTACTCTTGGCATTCTAAAAATATATAAAACACCGCACAAAACAAAGCAACAACACACAGGGGAAGTCAAAATCTGTACTGGACAACAATACACTAACAGCTGACAGACTGCAGTCAGCTGACACTCAAGCTTCAATACATTCCACTTATTTGCCATAATAAACATAAATGTTGTTCACATATCCTAACATAATATCATAAACAGTTTGCAACTAAAAAAGAAGTGTCAGACGTTTATTACTTGCAAAAGTTTTTATTGGGTTACGAAAAGGTTTGCAAAAATTAGATTGCAGCCTTACGTTAAAAAATTTATGACAGCCAAAATATTAATGATAAGCTATAATAATTATATATTTTCTTGTTCAGAAAATAACAAACTTTAAGTAAAAAATATATTTGAGAAAATGATTTTTTGAAAAATTTCATGACAATCTGTCCTTAAGTAAACTCAACTGACATCAATAGGCATCTCCATAGACAATTATAAACATTCGTTACAAATGGCGCTCCAATCGCGGGGCTTAAGAAGGTAATCTCTAGTTAAAGTTAACGTTTCATGTGTGTGATGTAATTTTATATATGTTAAGATAAATCATATGTATATGATTAAGAGTTACTATTGTAGTGATGATTAGTGATGCAGTAAATTGTAATCTAAAGCTATATAGGCTAAAGTTCATTTTTGCAAGCTGAAAGCAGGTTCACAGATAGAAGGTTTTAAGGTAAATTTCTACTATTTAGAAGCAGTAATAACTAATGATTTATTATTAATGTTGTGTATTCATTTGTTTCAGTTATATTTATTTACATCCATGAATGAGTTTATCTGTGAAAAAGTGGATTCATTTGAGACATGTGAACTATATCCAAGAAATTCACTTCAGAATCAGTCTGTTTTCTTGCCTACAACTGCACAGTTGCAGCAGTGCACACCAGTTAACAGAAACAATAAGAATCAGTGTGATATTTGTGCAAAATCATTTACACATTCATGGAATTTGGCCCACCATAAGTTCATACATTCTGGCATTAAGAAGTACCAGTGCGACGTTTGTTCAAAATCATTTACACAATCACCGACTTTGGCACGACATAAGTTAATACATTCTGGCATTAAGAAGTACCAGTGCGACGTTTGTTCAAAATCATTTACACAATCACCGACTTTGGCACGACATAAGTTAATACATTCTGGCATTAAGAAGTACCAGTGCGACGTTTGTTCAAAATCATTTACACAATCACCCACTTTGGCACAACATAAGTTAATACATTCTGGCATTAAGAAGTACCAGTGCGACGTTTGTTCAAAATCATTTACACATTCATGGAATTTGGCCCACCATAAGTTAATACATTCTGGCATTCAGAAGTACCAGTGCGACGTTTGTTCAGAATCATTTACACGATCAGGTAATTTGGCCCACCATAAGTTAATACATTCTGGCATTAAGAAGTACCAGTGCAACGTTTGTTCAAAATCATTTACACAATCATCCACTTTGGCACAACATAAGTTAATACATTCTGGCATTAAGAAGTACCAGTGCGACGTTTGTTCAAAATCATTTACACGATCAGGTCAGTTGGCCCAACATAAGTTAATACATTCTGGCATTCAGAAGTACCAGTGCGATGTCTGTACACAATCATTTACACAATCAGGTAATTTGGCACGACATAAGTTAATACATTCTGGCATTAAGAAGTACCAGTGCGACGTTTGTTCAAAATCATTTACACAATCACCCACTTTGGCACAACATAAGTTAATACATTCTGGCATTAAGAAGTACCAGTGCGACGTTTGTTCAAAATCATTTACACGATCAGCCACTTTGGCACAACATAAGTTAATACATTCTGGCATTCAGAAGTACCAGTGCGACGTTTGTTCAGAATCATTTACACGATCAGGTATTTTGGCCCAACATAAGTTAATACATTCTGGCATTAAGAAGTACCAGTGCAACGTTTGTTCAAAATCATTTACACAATCATCCACTTTGGCACAACATAAGTTAATACATTCTGGCATTAAGAAGTACCAGTGCGACGTTTGTTCAAAATCATTTACACGATCAGGTCAGTTGGCCCAACATAAGTTAATACATTCTGGCATTCAGAAGTACCAGTGCGACGTTTGTTCAGAATCATTTACACGATCAGGTAATTTGGCCCAACATAAGTTAATACATTCTGGCATTAAGAAGTACCAGTGCAACGTTTGTTCAAAATCGTTTACACAATCATGCGGTTTGGCACGACATAAGTTAATACATTCTGGCATTAAGAAATAGCAGTGCGATGTTTGTACAAAATCATTTACACAATTATGCAAATTTGCCCAACATAAGTAGATACGTTCTAGCATTAAGAAGTTTCAGTATGCGATGTTTGTATAAAATCATTCATTCATGTCTCATCTTTGTCACAACACAAGTTAAAATATTGTGCATTAACAAGTATCAGTATGATGCTTGGACAATAGCATTAATACTGTTACAACACATGGTAATACATTCTGGCATAATGAAGCACCTGTGCGATGTTTGTCCAAAAACATTTACTGGGTAAGCTGTAAGCTGTGCAACAGAAGTCAGTACATTAAAAATTACTAATGTGATGTAAGTACATAAATATTAACTGTGTCCTCCACTTTTTTGTGTCATGAATAACACATGTTACATTAAACAATAGCAGTCTGATATTTGTAACTCATTCTTTTCTTGATTGATAATTTATCACAGAATAAATTGATTCATTGATCATTTGTCTGAGATGAATTGATCTATTCTATTTGAGAAGCATCAGTGTGAAATATGTACAAAAACGATTAAATACCCAAGAAGTTTTAATATACAATGAATTAAAACACCATTCTAAAATTTGTATACAAAATTCTCACCAACAAGAATATTAACACAAACAGAATAATACATACTCTCATAAGTGGTCATGGGATATTTGGTGCAGGAAAAAGTGACATTTGTAAGAAAATTTAACGTATGAATTAAAATTATTTTATTATATGTTGCATCATAGTGTGAAATTATTGATTTTTAGTCTGTAATTTGGTTTATCACAGCATGTATAAATTGATAGTTGTATTTTAACAGTATTGGTATGATATTTCTAACAAAACCTGTTTGCTGTTGTGGTTCAAATCTTTGTGTTGTTGGAATAAATGTAGCGACTAGTGATATAACAGTAATGTGTATGTATAGTTTCAGTTTAAACATTCACATTTTACTAATTGTTAAGAATATCCAGTCTTAGTGTATAGTTTACCTGTACAGTCCTTCCAGTGTTATCGATTTTTACTTTCCTGGTACTGTATTTCTTAACATGTTTTCACATGTGATACATGTAATACATATGAATTAAAAATTGAAACATTACTTGATTGAAATATATAACTGTAATATATACACAAAGTTGCAAATAAAAAAACACTATTTTTTCATAACATCAAATTTTTATAAATAAAAAAAATTAGAACGCTTAATTTCTAGATGCAGTTGGCAACTGTGTGGCACAATGGAAACATTCTGGTATATGTGAAGGCTTTATGTTAAATGTGTTTAATACTTTACTCACTATATTTAGTTTAATAATTTACTCACTGTATTTAGAAAAACAATGAACATATGCTAATGATAAATGTTAAACGAAACAGGTTAGACACCAGCCTGCAAACAAATTGTATCAACTGTTTAAAAATCGATTATGTTTATGAAAATTAAAACCAGAATGTGTTGTACACTATTATATATTGATACAAAAGCATTTTGTGAGGACGAAATCTGAGATTTACCTGTAATGTGACAGTAAAGTGAGCAAATACACGGCCTGATGTATACTTGGGTTGCATCCACTAAGGAAATGTATACTGCCTGAGATATATTTGGGCTTAGACTGGGAAGTGTTAATGGAATGTTGTAGTTTAGGACATAATATGTAATGTATTAGTACTACATTTAGCTGTTCTGCCTTGATTTTTAAGCACTTTGTCACGTGTGTGTGTGTGTGGGTCGTTTTATAATCTGAAATTTTTTCAAAAACCTTAATTTTTTCTTGTTATTTATGTTTTATAGGCATGTTGAATAAACAAAAAAATTAAAATTTTGAATATCTGATCTCCAATTGAGTGAACAGACCATTCATAAACCGCAGGGCAAAAACTCAGCAAATCATGTACTCGTTTGCTAGGAACTTTGTTGGACTTTGCATCTCTTATGTATAGCATCCAGGAATTTCCAACTGAGAAAGCCAAAAAGTAAAGGATAACCTTCCATGTCCATTTTCTTGTCCTGGAAAAGATACGGTAATACTCCATCTGCTGACTGAATACATTGACTCCTCCCATACATTTATTATAATTTTCAACAGCAGGACAGGGAACATCAACATGTTGATTTTCTTTCTTTGACCATCGTTTCACATTTTCAGAGGGTATTGATCCAAAACAGGTAGAAGCTGTCAGTACTTTCTTTGTATCTTGCCACTCAACAAGAACATTTTTATTTTCCAAAACATTGATTACATTTTCGTGTTTCCAAATGACAATTTTCTTGTGTGTCTACCTCTACTCCACTAACATGGTTTCTCATGATTGTGCCAGAACCTTCAAGCCCAATGGATGAAAGCTTTTCTAGCAATGGTACTGAGGTGAAGTGTCTGTCAAAAAAAAACCCCAGGTTTGTGGGGGTATAGTTCTCACAAGTGTCATCACCACCGATGGTCCAAACCCTAGTTCAGGATTTAACAATTCTGTAGTCTGTCCTTGGTAGTCTTCAAAATCTAGTACTAAGCCAGAAGAAGCTGTAGTTATGAAAACCTTGAAACCAACAGGTTGAGGCTTGTTTTTCACAAATTGTCTAAAAGGGCACCTCCCAGTAAAAGGGGTCATTTGCTCATCTATGCTGTAGGTTTGGAAGTCACGAGGCAAACGCACACGTTTTTAACGGCATCGATGATTAGTTGTATTTTCCATAGCCAGTTTGTTTCGTGTCCTTCAGGATTTGCAGTATCTACTAAGTGTAGTATCTAAAAGATTCCTTAGCATAAGAGATCTATCTCGAGACATGAATTCAGATACACATGACAAACTATAACCTCTGCCAGTAGAGTCGCAGATGTGAAAAATGGAAAACCCCATGAGAATATGCAGCACAATAAAAATGTTTAACTCTTGAGCATTAGTGTTTACAGACAGTCCTGTGGTTTTTACTGCATACATATTAGTGTATTGTGCAGCTTGTACATAAAACTCTTTTGTAATATAGTCCTTGAAATATTCACTTGGCAGTCTAACAGGATTTGGATTCTGTATAAGCAGACAGAAACATAGCTAGGCGGGTCAAGGGGGAAGCCGTCCCGGGTGGCAAAGTGAGCATAGACTTGAAAAAATTGTTTTCAGTTTGTAAAAGCACAAACAACTTGTTTCTTTGATATGACTATTCCTTTCATAAAAGAAGCGTAACCAGCCAGCTTGCTGTTGTCATACCTTGCATAATAAACAGTATTAGTCTATTACAAATTATGCTGTAACAGGCTCTTTGTCCCTCTCTGTACAATACAGTATTTCATTCTCTTGGTCATTATGCTGTAGTTGGCGACGGATGTTTAGTCTATGCTGTTTCTTACCTCGGAGTTTCTAAACAATGCATGCTATTTTAAATGAGTTTTGTTATCTTGCGTGCGAGTGATGAGTAGACATTAAGACAGTATGGTTTTTTATCAGTGTTCATGCTCTTTGTATTCACTTGCTACTCCAATATTTTTTGCGACTTTGTTGTGAGTTGTTGTGCTGCAAAGGAAAACTGATAATCATACAGCATTACCTTTGTGTAGATACTCTTCATTGTTATTCGTATGCAGACGAATGTATTATTTGTAAACATAAATAAACCTTACATTGGTTACGCATGTGCAGTATCGTGGTTTGAAGCAGTGAACATGTTGAATATCAGTTATTTATGATTATCTTGAGTGTGCGGTTTGTTTTTGGTTTGTGCGTCTTGTGGCTATATCTATAATACTTCACGTGTATGTAATCATACACAATTATTGAAAATCAATTTTTTGAATTTTATTTGAAACTGATATAAAACGAAGTGAACCCAGTGGCGCCCAGTTTCGGAAGAGGAGGGAAGAAAGATAAAGAGCTACAAGTTCCAAAGAGTTTATGAAGTCTTGTATTCAAAGAAAAACGAACCATGGATGTCAAAATATTAACAATGAACAAGGAATCAACTTGTGATTGTACAATTAATGTTGTTAGCGACGAGGGTGTTGATAAATACAGTAAAGTTAACGACGTGAATACTTCAAACTGTGAAAGTGTCAAAGTACAGTTACAAGATTCAGTTGGTTCTAGTACCATGGTTGATGTTGCATCGTGCAGTCTTGAAATTACAGGCGATGAAGGATAGAACATTACTAGCAACAATATAGACCGTGTTCTTGGTGCTGCTCTACAAGATATGGGAATTTGGCCAAGCAAAATATCTCAATCCTTCTCAGATATAATAGTGAATAGAGCATGTCAGTTGCAGAAGAAGGACAGCCATTTTCCTGAAGATTAAGATGGACGATCCTTAAACAAGTACTGGTTTCATAAAACCTTGCAAAATGGCGAAAAGATACATCGCACTTGGATGTGTTTTTCTCCAGCTAAAAAATCTGTTTTGTTTTTGTTGCACATTATTTCCACAAATAAAACTATCAAAGAAGCCAGTTCAATAGTGAAAATGAGTTTTCGTCGTAGCGACAGTTAAATCCTCGTATTCAGGATCATGAAAATAGTCCTGCTCATCGGTCTGCGTTTATGGAATGGAAGGAATCGGAACGTTCTTTAAACAGAGGAGGACTTGTTGATCATCTACTTCAGGAACAAATGAGTAAAGCAGCTAAGACATGGAAAGAAATCTTCGAACGGGTCATTGCCACAGGACAGACTCTTACACAACAAAATATGGCACCGAGAGGACATCGAGAGTGAATTACTAATGATCCAAATCCTGGAAACTTTCTGGCTTTGTTAAAATACTTGGCTAAATTTGCCCCTGTCGTGAGATCTCATTTCGATTCAGTCTCTCGTAAAACTATTCAAAATGAAATAAGCCTGTTAGGAGAAAGAGTGCCCAAATATATTATTACTGCATGTAAGAAGGCGAAGTACTTTAGTATTATATTTGACACAACATCAGATGCTGCTCATGTAGAACAAATGTCTCAGATTATAAGATTTGTTGAAATTAAACGCAATTCTGTTCATATCAAGGAAGCCTTTATAGATTTTATTCCTTTAGAAGTAAAAACAGCGGAGGGGATCACAGAAGCTATTACAAGTAATTCTACTAATAATTTTGTACAAACCACTATGTTGTATTTGGTACTGACGAGCGCTTTCGGCAGTCAAACCATCTTCAGGTCATTTTCCAACCTGAAGATGGTAAATGACCAGGTTGGTGAATGACCTGAAGATGGCTTGACTGCCGAAAGCGCTCGTCAGTACCAAATACAACATAGTGGTTTGTATAAAATTACTAGTAGAAATATTTGAGACCACTAACACTCCAAAATAACAATAAAATATAAGTATATGAGGGAAGCTGCAGCATTAATAATTAATGCAATAAAAACTTTAATTTTGTGATCTTTCTCTTTTTTTGGACAGATATACTTTTTCAGTGGACAAAATCCAGAAAGTCTTGCAGACCAAAGTAATAAGCTTTATTCAAGCATTGACACTTTTGGAGACGTTAACGGACAAATTAAAAGTTTGGAGAAATGAGCTGTGTGACAATGTCATTTCTAAGGCAGAGCAGGAAAAAGGATAAGATCAGTATCACAAAAAGGATAAGAAAGAAACACACGATGCCAGAGGAGTATGTAGACGATTCTGCATTACCCGTTCAGCAAGAAATGCGACGTTCTGTAATAGAAATTTTGGACAAACTGTCAGTTGAAATTTCAAGCTGTTTCTCTAACATAAAAGAGTTAGAGAAACGCTTTAGGTTCCTCTGTAAATTTCAAGCGTACTGTCAAAGGACAAATGGCGCCAATCGTACACACTATCGTTTTTGAGGTCCTTGAAAGAACCGTTCGTCGAGAACGCTAATTCATTTGCGTACGCCGCCCTGTAATGTTAGGCGGCTGCGTCCGCTGTTCTAACACGACTGGGGGTTTCGTAAGTTGTGCAGTGTCCCGAGTCTCTGTTAGGACTCCTGCCACTGGGTCAGTTTGAGTTATTTATATTATATTATTTTCCTACTTGTGGAGGGCCCGAAGCGACCCTCGATGGTGGATTATACCACCGGGGCTAGTAAACGGGGTCGCTTCCAGGACTCACCTGGTCGCGGAGTGTAGTTACCAAGTCTGGCAATGAGGGAATTGTGGGTCACATGTGCTGATCGAACATAGAGTCTACTCGCCAGGCGTCTCACGGTGTCATCAAAAGAGCGGACACCGAGTCCTCTCCTCAAAATAGACGAGAAGAGTACCTCCGGGGGACTTTACACGCGAGCTTAAGTCCCCGGTCGAGAACGCGCTGATCTATGACATCGAGCAATGTATCCTCAAACAGGACAGGCATAGGTAATCACGGGCTACACACACGAGTTGATGAGCTACCAAGCCGGTGGGTCATTGCCGGATTAGATAGCACGGGCCAGAGTCTGCTGAGTTGCGCCGAAGCGCGTTGTCTGATATACTGTGTGTAGGTTCGCCAGATATGTCGGGAGTCCACGTGGAGCCCGAGGTACTTGACCCTATTGGTCCAGGGCACCTCGACGGAGCCTACTTTAAGCGGCCGAGGCCGCTTGTGTTTGTGCGAGAATGTTACCGCGGCACTCTTGGAATCGTTGACGGCAACTCTCCAGTCAACGGCCCACCCGACATACACGTCGAGCTGGCGCTGGAGCTTGATTGCCGCATAAGTTGCGTTCGCCTCTGAGGCAAAAGCAGCAGTATCGTCCGCGAACAGCGACAGTCTTACTCCAGGAACTCGAGGCGTGTCGTTGATAAACAGCGAGAACAGGAGATGCCAAGTACACTTCCCTGAGGGACACCAGCGGTAATACGCCTCTCCGAAGAGAGAACGTGTTCTACTCTCACTCGGAAGCTACGGTCTCGCAGAAAGCTGCCGATCAAGTGAACGTAGCAATCTGGGAGAAGGACTTACGTTAGTTTGTAAAGGATACCCTCGTGCCACACGCGGTCAACGGCTTTCTCTACGTCTAGGAAGATCGCAGTCGTTTGTTTGCCCTGGCAGTCAGCCTCGGTAATGAATTCCATGAGTTTCATCAGCTGATGCGTCGAGGAGTGCAGCTCACGAAAGCCGAACTGTTCGGGGATCGGCACGTCCAGTCTTTCTAGATGGTCGCGGATCAAACGCTCGAAAACCTTAGATGTCGCGGACAAGAGGCTGATGGGTCTGAGGGTTTTCGCGCGAGAAGAATTCTTTCCCGCCTTAGGTATCACTATAACTGTAGCCCTTTTCCATTTCGCCGGAAAGTAGGCCAGCCTGAGACGGACATTGAACAGTTCCGAGAGGAACCGTATTCCTCGCTCCGGAAGGCGGTGGAGTGCGGAATTCATGACTCCGTCAGGGTCAGGCGCCTTCCGGGGTCTGACGGAGTCATGAATTCCGCACTCCACAGCCTTCCGGGGCTTTAGCTAAACTATCTTCTCAGAGACCTCCTCCGGCGAGATGGGCTCCGGCTGGACTGTGATACCGGCCGATAAAAAGCGCTCTACCTCGCGGCAGATTCGTTCAGTGAAGGCCGGGTTCTTGGATGAGTTGGGAGCGAACTGACGCTCGAAACTGTCAGCCAAGAACACTGCCTTCTCGAGGGGGCGTCCAAGGGTTTGACCGCCGGATCCTTCCAGTGCGGGGAGGCGCGCTTTTACGCTTTCCCGTTAGGGCACTGGGAATCCTCCAGACATTACGGTTTTCGGCAGGGCCATCTGTGCTACAGCTAGCTCCCAGTTGCTTCTACGGAACGCCAGCATGTCACGACGCATCTTGCCGGTCGCTCTGTTAAACGCAGCCTTGTAGGCCGGGTTACGAGTCTTCGGAGGCGATTCTTCTCGCAAGCGAGCTGAGACACCTCTTCGGGGATTCGCTGATAGTCGGGCGTGAGCCTCGGCTTCATCCGGGAGGACCCGTCTACCGCCGAGACGACGGCTGTGTCGAATAAGGCAACTGCCTCGTCGACATGCTGGGTAATGTCGAGTGGTATACGCTCAGGTAGGCGGCGACTAAACGCTGGGTCAAAGGGTTCCCACTCGATTACCCGCTGCTCGTCGTGGACGGTAGGGTGCTGGGTAGCTAGATGCACACTGATGGGGCAATGGTGTGAGGACAGTTTCGAAATGACGGAGACGTGGACCGGGCAATAAACGCCCCTGACCACAGCAATGTCCAGTATTTCATGGCGGGATTTTGCATTGCATTGCATAATGTAGTGGGGCGTGTTTGCACCCATGGCTGAATTACAGCTTCCGGGACGTGCCCGATGGCTGTCAGATGAAAACAGTGCTGGACTTTCACAATACAGGTGGCCTAAAAATCAGGAGGGACACGCCAACCAGTTAACTGAGAAAGCGGCGGAAATTGTTCAAACATCTTTATTTTATATAGTTGTACAACTATATTTTATTTTATACAATTGTATTTATATAGGTACCGGATCATAGTAACACTGCCACCGTTGACGGGGCAAAAGGCAGATGCCGCACGCGCCCGGCCCGGTAGGCAGGCGCCGGTCATTCCCCGCGAGGCAGGGAACCTTCGTGTCGGTGACAAACGGTAACAGCGCCAAGCAGTGTGCCAAGATAAGAAGGGAGAAGACTTAAAAGGAAGGTAACAAGGAAGTCAAGTTGCTGGGGAACCTAAATTGCAGCAAACAGAATTACGGTTGGTCGTCTAAAATCGCCCGAGGGCATTTGACTCGTATAGGGGGGGGTGCTGACGTGCTAATGGTACGTAAGTAGGGAATGGACGAGGTCGCTGCAGAAGCAAAGAGAGTTTCGACAAGCGGCCGGACAAAGTCGGCGATGGTAGGAACTCCAAATTCTCCACGAATAACATTATTCCTCACAAACCATGGAGACCCCGACAAGGATCGGAGGGTACGGGACTGGAAGGCTTCCAGCCTGCACTTGTTAGTGGTCGGCAAAAGCGACCACCGTGCGGGAGCAGCATAGGTCAACACTGACCGGAGAAACAAGAGATAGATGGTTACTTAAGTGCGCAAAGCCAGGTGGTTGCGGCACGAGAGCATGGGAAATATTTTGGCCCGGACGCCTCGAGCTTTATTGAGGGTATAAGTCACGTGGGCGTTGAAGCTAAGGCGCCGGTCAAGGCGAACGCCCAAATACTTCACCGACTTCTGCCAGGCGATAGGCCTCCCTTCTAGGGAGAGCGACAGGCATCGGGAAGTGGACTTATGCGTGAAGCGGATTGCCTCGGATTTCTCCGTGTTGATCATCACTCGCCACTTCCGTAGCCAGTCCGGAAGCTGATTCAACTGACGCTGCAGCTTTGTACTCGCTAATCGCGGAGACAGGGAGCTGTAGTAATACATTGCATCGTCAGCGAATAAAGATAACGTGACTCCAGGAATAACAGGCAGCTCGTTCGTGTACATTAGGTACAGGACGGGGCCGAGGACAGATCCCTGTGGAACGCCAGCGGCGACGGGTCGAACTGATAAACAGGACCCTTCGACGCTAACCCTGAAGGTGCGATCGCTGAGGTAGGACCGCAAGAAATGCACAATGGACGGTGGTACGTGGGAGTGAGCGAGTTTATAGAGAAGGCCTTCGTGCCAGACTGTCGAAGGCCTTGCTCACGTCCAACAAGACAGCGCCCGTAGGCTCTTTCTTGTTGGCGGCGTCGGACAATGGTGTGACGACTCGGACGAGTTGTAAAATTATCGAGTGCTCTCTACGGAACCCGAACTGTTCGCTCCGAATAAAATTATCCAACAGCGGCCAGATGCGGGCTAGTAGGAGACGCTCAAACACCTTTGAGATGACTGGCAACAACGATATGGGACGATAGCTGTCTGCAAGCATTCTAGGCCTGCCGGGCTTGGGAATCACGCAGATGTTGGCATTTTTCCACTGGCGGGGGAAGTAGTGCAGCCGAGACAAGAGTTGAACAGATCCAGGACCAGTTCAACGGCCGAGGCCGGGAGATACTGTAAAGCTGCGGCCCCGATCCGATCAGGACCAGGGGCGCGACGACGGTTCAGACGACAGATAGACGAAACTAGTTCGTCCCTGTCGAAGAGAGCGGGAGGGTCAAGTGGAGGGCGGGAAAAATAATCAGATAGGAAGTCCCGAACCACTACCGGGTGGGCAGGGTCCGAGAGGCCTCGTTGAACGGTGAATTGAGTCTCCATGCAGTCGGCGAAGACTTCAGCCTTACCTTCCGATGAAGAAACAATGCCGTTCGGGGTATCCAACGGGTTGCGAGTACGCTTCTCGCGGGTAAGGCGACTTGTTGCTCTCCAGACGGAGGCGTGGTCGACTTCAAGGGACTCAAGATATGAGGCCCACTGATCAGAGTTTACGTCCCGCAGAAGCTGCTGGACGTAACGAGACTGGGCCTTAAAACGCCGTTTGACGGCGGGATCTAGGGTGCGTTGCCATCTGCAACGGAGCTTGCGCCTAAGCCAGGTGGCGTGGATAGCTTCCGGTGGAAGGGTCGATTTGCGATTGTTCACCTCAACGTTGTATGTGTGTCGATCCATGAACCCTGGACCAACCCCTGAAGATGAATGGCACGGAGATCCAGATCGTTACGAGTGGCGATCGGGTCCGCTGGGGCAGATGGTAACCTTCGAGAGAGCTGTCATAATAGGAGCGCCAGTTGACCCTCCTAGCAGGACCAGCGGGAGGTCGGGGTGAAGCCGACACATCTCGAGCAGTTATTAGCAGGGGTTTGTCATCAGACGAGAGGTCTGACGCAGACGAGATCTGGATGTTATGGGCCACGTTCCTGACTACAACTACATCAAGAAAGTCCGGTCGATGACCGGCATAGGGGTAGTGGGTAGGATCATCAGGGCCGATGACATGCGTTTCCGGGTCGTCTAGGACGCACCGGCGGAGCGAATTGCCGTAGGCGTTGGTAGCCCTACTATTCCATAAAGGATGTTTGGCGTTGAAATCGCCGGCTCCAATCGTCGAGATTGGATGGTGGAAGAGGGCGTTTCACTCCTCAAGGGGGGTGGCGGGCGCAGGCGAGGCAGGAGATACTCGGAAACAATGGGCAACTCCGAGTCGCCGGCGTCCAACGCCACCACACAACCTTCGATGAGTCGAGTAGTGAGGGGTGGTAGTGGCCTATGGGATATCCGCCTGTGGACCAGAATCGCCGTACCCCCAGACGGGGGATGGCGTGGCTGTAGGGGACGATAACAAGCGTAGGCAGGTAGCGATAATCGATGGTAGGGGCTAGATGGGTTTCGGAGAGAAGCACATCAGCGTCGTACTCCACGACGAAAGCTGCCAGGTCAGAACGACGAGAGGAAACGCCATCGGCGTTCCAAGCGACGATCCGCAAGGATCAAGCCATTAAGGGGGAGGAGAGGAAAGAGAGCAGGGAGGGATTGTAAAACTAACATTAGCACGGTTGAGATATCAGGAGCAGACCTGATGCTTTCTACTAGTGTAGTGGCCCAAGCCGTCAGGGGGTCCGCAGGAGCCCGAGAAAGTTCCCGGGACCCACGCGGACGTTCCTGAGGAACTTCGGCCAGGACTACAGATGGCGCAGGGCTAGCGGACTGGACTGTAATCTGCAAAGGTGGAGGTTGGGCGATGACGGGGGCGGGAGAGTCCCGCTGAGGTTGGGCAGGTCGAGCCTGCTGATGACATCGGCCGGGATTCCGGCGACGAGTGCGCTTTGTGGTACTCTTGCGGGCGGAAATAGTTGACAATGATGGCTTGGCAGCTACAGCTGCATAGGAAGGGCCGGGCGCTCCGGAAGGCGCCGGTAGTGGAGCCGTCACCGGTGAGAGGGGAAAGGCCTTTCGCCGATTAGGGGTAGGGCTAGCTACACGACGCTGCGCGCAGATCGCTACTGTCTATCAGCCTTGATGTATTTGATGCAACCCCGGAAAATAGCCGGATGGGCGCCCTTGCTATTGCAACAGTATGGAGTAAAACCCGGCACACGAGGCTTATCACAGCCACGGTGAGGGTTCCCACACCGCACGCAACGTGGGGGCGAATGACAGAAAAGGGAAGAGTGCCCGAAGCCCTAACAGTTGAAACACTGAGCAGGGCCTGGGCGCGGGTCAAATGATCGGACAGTCACCCGGAGGTGAAGGAGTGTTTGAAGGCCATAGACCTCCTCAAAATTTCCGGTCTTCAACAACTTGACAAGGAATGAGTTAACTGGGTGTTTGTTTTCCCCCTTGCCAGCGTGCAAAACCGACACAGCTGTTGGCGAATAGCCAAGAGTAGTCAGCTCCTGCACGATAGTTTCGGAGGAGGTATGGCAGGGTATCCCCTGAATAACAATTTTCACTTCACGCTTCTCAGGAAGAGCGAAGGTGTGGCACGAAATGTTCCGCGCTGACAGGAAGTGCTGAACAGCGCGGAAGTGAGCAATGGATTTGACGCCCAGCTTCAGCGATTTGCCTGAGCATTTCGCTTCCACGGACATCGAAGGAAGGGAAGAACGGAGAGCAGTAAGAATTTAGGCATAATTCCTATTGTCAGGGATGATAATAGGAGTAAACTTGGGTGTAGTAGGGTCATGCTTAGTGGAAGTAGAAGCAAGATTTGCAGACTGCATGCAGCAGTTACCATGATCAGCGACATGGGTTGGTGACGCGGGAGACTGACTGACGGCAGCCAGCTTTCGCTTGCGTTTGGCTCGTTTGCCGCTCACAAGCGAAAACTCATCTCCCGACCCAGCACTTCCCATTGGGACGTCGGAAATATCACTGTCACTGCCACTATCACTTAGATTATCGCGGGGGGGGGAGGGGTAGACTGAGGAGCGGAAAGGCAAGTACCCAAGAGAGAGCTTAATAGTTCTGGCAAAGGAATATCGGGGGTAGTTGACGCCATTTCGGAAACACGAAATGGACGCCAAAGGTGGTTAAAGGAGAGGTGAACTCACCGGCACTGATTATTCAAACTAACAGGCACTGATACACGTAAACACCAGAAGCCGCACAGCACACGAACACAAAAACAGCGGCGCTCTCCACTGCACTAGTATTCACTTGTAGGCAACTCACTGTATAAAAATAAACTCACAAAGCGTAGAGGGAAAGTTGGTACTAAAACACTTCCGGTTTCAACTATTTGCTGTTTCATGACGTCACAGAGGCCCTGGCAGTTGGTGTCCGAGTGCTGCATGTCTAAAACACTGACGTCACTGTTTTGTAAAGCTGTGTGTGTGTGGTGCGTGCGCGCGTGTGTTTATGACGTCACTGTCCGTGACGACTCAGAGGGTGTGGTAGTTGGTGTCCGAAATGTTTAAAACAATGTGTAGCAGTGGATGGGGGTACCCGATATTTGAAATGTGGGTACGGCCAGGACATGCCAAAATTTCATGACGCTTTTTCCATGACATCACTGCAGTTGGTGTCCGACTGCTGCATGTCTAAAACTCTGGGTATGACCGTCATTTTTGCTGTTTTATGACGAAACTGGAGGCGAGGTAGTTGGTTTCCGACTCCACTATGTCTAAAACACTGAGTATGACGTCTTTTTTGTTGTTTTATGACGAAACAGGAGGCGAGGCAGCTGGTTTTGTGTTCTATGTAAAACAATTGGTATATGTTATGTCATTGGTGTTTTATGGTGTCAGTGGCTTATGACGTTACAGATTAATGAAGGAAGCGAACCTATGCAGTTGGATCAATCTGTCTAGGTAGGTATATGGTATGTTATTGGCTTATGACGAGACGGAACATATGTTCTTCCTAGAGGTTGTTATCTCATTATTTACCATGCCTCTGATGTTACAGTTTTTGGATATTAATTTGTATGTAAAGTAGATACAATAAATTGTTCTGTAAATTAAATATATTTAAACAGTGTTTATCTCGTCTAATCATTTTCTTGCATACTTAACTATTTACGCGTACAAGTATATATCTTTAATGCTGCTTCAGCGAGCAATATCCTGAGTTGACCAGACAGTGACGGTTCTGCAAGAGCAAAGTACTAAGTTGCCCGCAAAATATAAAAATTACTTGGCAGAGCAACGTACTATGTTGCCCGCAAAATATAAAAATTACTTGTAGCTCCAGTACTATATAACCAGCTGCAAACTGCATGCAAGGTACTCTCTACGTCCAATAGGCTGTTGCATATGATTAAGGTAGGCGTATAAGTTGTCTCCTTAATACTGTGTTGATATACATTTTTTAAAACACTTTTCAGTTTGTATAATTATTATTATATTTCAGAAATTTATGTGTAAGAAACGTAACATGATAAGTACAAATACAACTGAATAACTAGATTTTGTGTGTATATTTTATAGTATGTAAATACACTTTTTCAGGTTTCGTATATAGTTATGTTATATTGCTTATCTTTATTTGACGAAACGTACAAATTTACAGTTTGCTTTCTATTCACGTATGGTATGCAGTCAGAAGTTGAACTGCCTCAGGCACCACGACCGGCCTGGTTGCCGTTCTGAATTGTAATCCGTTTTACGGCACGGCGTGATTCTAAACCCGGGGCGGTGTTATGTTTTTTGTAAATTAATGTTTTATTTCATGGAATTTGTCTGTGTCTAATACATACCACTGTTTGTTAGTTCGTGTGTGTTGTAGTACAGTGTGAATCTAATCTGTTATATGTTTGTGAACCAGTGTTACATTTCAGGAGTTATGGAATTTCTCTGTGTGTCAATTAAATGGAATTTGTAAGTATGTATATTACTAATTGATTTATATGAACTGAAGGTTTATTCCGATAGTTTTCTGTTACATGCTATATATTGTCTCTGTGTTCCTATATAGATAAGTATATCCTAAATACATACTGTAGATAAGTATGTATATTACCCATTGATTTATATTGTAATATAATTACAAATAATTTAAAATTAGATAATAATGTATAGAAAGAATTATTGTGATACTAATAAATTTTGTCTGAATCTCGCTGATGATAATGCTTCTCTTTGGATTCGCCAATTTGTAATTAAAACTACAAATATAAAATTATATATAAATAATGTATAATAAAGTGTAATGTGTTGATAAGTAAAAATTTTCGTTAGTTAAAAATTTTTTTTGTTTAATTAATTAATTTAATTTAATTAATAAATAATTAATTAATGTATGTTTTTAATTACTTCCAATTTAATAAGTAAGATCTTGTGTTCTGACAATATTTGTTTCTATGTATAATCTAATTGTGTAGTTAGATCTATTAATTCTCTCTTCTGACTTTGCTCTTCTTCTTCTTCTCGAATATTTCTTTTATCACTCTAAATTATTTTTTAGAAGAAATGAATAACTAGTATTTACTATACAAATAAATACAAACCCTTGTAACTGAATAATTATGTTCATTTATTAACATTTGAAATTATGCGCTATTTTGGCTGCGCATGGACCAGGCATTGGTTGATATTTGCTCAAGTCGGTAGCGAACAAAATTGACAAAATATATGTTTACAAGATTAATTAATTAGGATTCTTTTAACTGTCGAAATGGTCAGAGAGGGCAAGGAACAAGATACAATGCTTACAACTATTTTTAAAATAAAGTGTTATGGCTGAAAAAAACAATATTATTATGTAAATTGTCAATTATTTAAAGTAAAATCGAACCATTCGTCGAATGACGTCACCGGCTTCGAGGAGGCTGTGTCTTGTGCTCGTTAAGAAATTCAGCATGGCCGCCGTCACCTCGACTTTTCTGCTATGCACTGCTGATGCTGTTTGATCTTCTCCCTCAAAAATAAATGAGTATTCCCTTCTCTGCGAAGTTGCAGTAGTCCTGGAATATAGTGTTCTTCCTTCTTCTGCTATGTCGTTCTGTGATTGTTTACTGGTGCAGTGTTCGGTGTTCAAATGTGTTGTATTCGTGTTCTGCTAATATGGTTTAATATTCCTTCAAAATGGCCGTTGATTTCTTGTGCTCGTGTTAGATAATGTTATTGCTGTTGTCGTGGATTAGTTTGGTGTTATTTATCATCTGTTGGTGTTATGTTTACTTAGTTAACCTCTGTTACACTTTTCGAGGCTGCTCTCATAGTTTTTGCACTAATTTATACTTTTTTGGTCTTCTGTCAGTAATTTCTCAACTGTTCACATTAACGATTAACAATAGACTGACGACTGAAAGTCGTCGTTTTGGGGTAATTTATGAAATGTCTTTTTCCTCTTCCCATTGTCTTTTTATAAAAGTACATGTCTTGGATTTGTTTCAACTTCTAAATATACATAACAAGTTTTCCTATTTATTGCTGTAACTCATTTATTAATTTTACAAAAATCTAACTATTCAGCAATATTCTTAAACTAATTTTATATAATTTGATATATAGCTGGGTCTGTTTTAAGTTCAGATAAGCCTAAAATTTACAATTTTTTATATTTATTGTAGGCCTCATATTTTGTACAAATTTAATATTTAAATGGTTTACAAAGTGTTTTTCTGATAATATTTCCATGAAATAATATTACTCACTACATGATTATTGTTTGTTGTTAATAATTTTGTTGTTATAATACTTCAACATTGATTAATTTACTTTTTAGTCTGAGTTGATTACCATTTTAGGCCTAGTATTATTTATTTCCAAAAGAAGTTAATTTTCTTCCTTTGTCATTACATTCGTTATTATTTGTATCTGTACTGATTACATTTTCATATTTTTGTGTTGTATAGATTAAATTCTATTCCTTATATTATGTAGTTTGATTGAATTTATTTAATTAAGTTTGACTCTCTGATAGATGGTTTTGGTTTACATTACTGGTCTGTTTTTCTAGAGTGGTGTATTAGCTATCTGCTTTGTACTTTTTATATGGTTTACAGTTTTAAATAAAATTATAACATTCCTATTTCCTACTTGCCTCTCTGCCTTGACAAACTTGAAAATTAGTTAACATTATTTTTAATACAACAGAACATCTTATTATCTACTATTTTTCATGTATCACCTAATTATAACAAAAACATCTTATGCCTATTATTTTTAACTGTATCATTCAATGATAACAAAATATCTTATCAGAATGATCACTGTTGCACACCACTATATAAAAATTATAAAAAATATATAATTATATATTATTAATTATATATTAATTATTAATTATATATTATTAAAAAAAATTATGTAAGATATATAAAAATATCTTATCCTTATTATTCCCTAGACATAATTTAATAAAAAAAAATAAAAACATCCTATTACTAGTAATACTGTCAGTCATTAACTGTCTTTTGTATTTATGTTTTTTTGATAATAACTTAACTGTGATTAAAAACATCTTATATCTATTATCCCCTTATATCTAATATATTATCTGATTAACAATAAATAAAAAATATCTTATTATTAGTTATACCCTCAGTTATGAACTGTTCTCTGGTATTTATTGTCCTTCTCACAATTTACTTAACTGTAATTAAAAAACATTTTATTGGTAATAGTATTTCGTATATATAATTTAAAAAACTCTTATTACTAATAATGTTGTCAGTCCTTAGACTGTCTTTGATTCTTATGGTTTTACTAGTATTATTCTACACTCATGGTAGTCCTTTTATATTATAACAGTCAACAGCCAGGCAGAAATGTTAATGTTGATTTCACACAAAACGGATCCCACAGCTGGCAGATGGTGAAAAAACGAAAAAGAAGTCGTCAATCTTCAGAAAACACATCTGAAACACACACTCAGCTTAATGACCACAATAGATTTACGGTGTTACCTATAGATGACCCTGTTGACGTCCAACCTACTCAAGTCTTAGCTCAGCCGAAAGTACCTAGACCTCCTCCTGTATACCTTCATGGTATCGTCAATTACAGTGAAATGATCAATAATCTTACAGCAATTTTGGAATCAGAACAGTACACTACTAAATCGTTCGATGACAATACGGTGAAAATCAACACTTTTGCACCTGATTCTTACAGAAAATTAATTCGTCACCTCGAGGACGAAAAAATTATTTACCATACTTATCAAATTAAAGACCAGCGAGCATACCGGGTTGTCATAAGAAACATTCATCCTAGCATCGGTGTACACTTTATTAAAGAAGCACTAAAAGAAAAAGGACACTCGGTCAGAAACATAATCAACGTTCGACACAGAGTCGAGAAAACACCCCTCCCTCTCTTCTTTGTTGATCTTGAACCTGCAGCAAACAATAAACAAATATATAGCCTAAGGTCTTTAGGTAACATGCAGATTGCTGTAGAACCACCTCGGAGAAAAAACTTTATCATACAGTGCACTCGTTGTCAGTCATACGGTCACAGTAAGACGTATTGTAGGAAACCTTTCCAGTGTGTCAAGTGCGGAGGTGAACACAAATCCGCAACTTGTTCCAAATCTAAGGATACACCAGCCACATGTGCATTATGTGATGGTCCTCATACAGCTAGTTATAAGGGCTGTGAAGTTTATCAAAACCTGCAGGCCAGAAAAAGCCCCGTACGAAACTCCACACCTAGGAGAACCCCTTCAATGTTTAGGACTATGAACACGGAACAGAACATGAATACCCGTAACGTCTCTTCTCCTACTTACGCTCAAATTGCAGGACTACCGAAACACTCAGAATCATCGCCCCCTTATGACAGCAATCTCAAACAGACAGCAAATGAGGACATCACTCTTTCACACTTCCTGACAAAATTTGAGACTATGTTCAGTCAACTCATGCAGCAAAATAGCGTCATGCTTAATCTCCTTACAACACTTGTCAATAAACTTTCTAATTAATAATGAATAACAATTACAGGATTGGATTATGGAACGCCAATGGACTCTCTCAACGCACCCTAGAACTCAAAGCTTTTCTTCTTGAAAACAGATTAGACGTAATGCTTATATCTGAGACACACTTCACAGACAGAAGCCATATTAGGATTCCAGGCTTTACTGTTTATGATACCCAACATCCGGACGGGACAGCTCGTGGCGGAACCGCTCTGTTAATCCGAAACAATATAAAACATTATCTCTTCTCTAACGTCAAAACTGCTCACCTACAGGCGACCAACGTTTTAATTGAAGATCAAAGAGGCCCTCTAATTGTTTCTGCAGTCTACTGTCCCCCAAAACACAGAATCAATGAAACTGACTTCAGCTCTTTTCTTGGAACTCTTGGTGCACGTTTTTTGGTGGGAGGTGACTTTAACGCAAAACACCCGCAATGGGGTTCGAGATTAGCTAATCCAAGAGGTAGAATTTTATATAACGTCATTAGACAAGAATCCCTGTCCTTTCTGTCCACTGGTCAACCAACCTATTGGCCTTCTGACACAAATAAAATACCTGACCTAATTGATTTCTTCTTAATACGAGGCTTGTCTCATAAATACTACAAAGTTGAATCTTGCCTTGATTTGTCCTCTGACCACACTCCAATTATTGCCACTATTAGCAATACTATAATTGAGTCTGAAAGTCTACCAACACTCACAAATCGTCTTACTGACTGGGATTACTTTAGAGAGCTTGTAAATTATAATATCTCGCTCGAACTTCCACTCCACACGCCTGCTGAATTGGATGCGGCTGTAAATTCTCTCACCAGTACTTTTCAAAAATCAGCCTGGGAAGCTACACCTTGCAATACAGCGAAGAATAAGCACTTGAACCTTCCTCTGGTTGTCCGGAAGAAATTAGCTGAGAAGCGTAAATTGCGACGAATTTGGCAGCATACTTATCATCCGGATGATAAAAGAAAGTGGAATTCCGCGGCCAGACAACTTAAACGATTGTTGGAAAATCTAAAGAATGAAGGGATTCAGGATTATCTAGAAAATCTGTCACCAAATGAAAGTACTGATTATTCTCTGTGGAAGGCTACTAAACGATTAAAAAGGCCACTATTACAAATACCACCAATACATAAACCAGATGGTAGCTGGGCGCGCAGCAATACAGAGAAATCCCAGGTTTTTGCCGAACATTTGGTCAACGTTTTTCAACCTGAAGCCAGCAAGAACGTCTCTTTCGATGAAGAGGTACAAAGATACTTACACTCCCCGCTCCAAATGACTCTACCTATTAAGCCTTTTAAAGTTAAGGAAATCAAGGAAATAATCTTGTATAATTTGAAAAGTAAAAAGGCTCCCGGCATTGATTTGCTATCGGGGAAAGTTCTAAAGGAGCTGCCTCACAAAGGCGTTGTACTAATAACATACATTTTCAATGCCATACTCAGACTCGAATACTTTCCTCTTCTCTGGAAATCGGCTCAAGTTATCATGGTCTTAAAACCTGGTAAAAACCCTCAAGAGCCCTCTTCTTATCGACCCATAAGCCTTCTACCGATACTTGGTAAGATCTTTGAAAAGCTGTTTGTAAAACGACTTATGCCAACAATTGTAGAAAACAACCTAATTCCCGATCACCAATTTGGTTTTCGAGAAAAGCACTCTACGGTAGATCAAATACACAGACTAACAAATGTTATCAATAAATCGCTGGAATCGAAGATGTTCTGCTCAGGTGTGTTTCTCGACGTTTCCCAGGCATTTGACAAAGTCTGGCATCTTGGACTCTTATATAAAATAAAGAAAAATCTGCCACATAATTGTTACCGTATCTTACATTCCTACTTAGTGGGCAGAGTGTTTCAAGTCAAGTACTCCGATGCTACTTCTCCTCTATTACCAGTGGGGTCGGGTGTTCCGCAGGGTAGTGTCCTGGGTCCTCTGCTCTACCTCCTGTTCACCTCGGACTTACCGTCAGCAAGTGAAACCACTGTTGCTACCTACGCCGATGACACAGCGATCCTAGCGACACACTCCGACCCCTCAATAGCATCTCTTATACTACAAGAATCATTAAACAGCGTTCAGTTATGGCTTGATAATTGGCGCATAAAAATCAATTCATCGAAGTCAGTCCATGTTACCTTCACCACACGTAAGGCAAACTGCCCTCCAGTCACAATTAACGGTCAACCAGTACCGCAAGCTGAAAGTGCTAAGTACCTTGGGATGCATCTGGACAGGAGATTAACATGGAAAAAACATATAACATCTAAGAAGCTTCAACTTAATCACAAGGTCAGAAACATCTATTGGCTTATAGGCAGACAATCACGGTTAAGTCTCGTCAACAAACTCTTGATCTATAAAGTCGTGCTTAAACCGGTATGGACTTATGGTATTCAACTTTGGGGTACTGCAAGTACAAGTAATATTGAGATTATCCAGCGCTTTCAGTCCAAAACACTTAGATCAATAGTCGACGCTCCTTGGTTTGTCTCAAATAACTCTATACACCGCGACCTCAAAGTTTCAACCGTGAAAGAAGAAATCATGCGCCTCTGCAGGACTCACATCTCCAAACTAGAACAGCATCCCAACCACCTGGCTATTAACTTGTTAGACAACAGTGAAGATATTTATAGACTAAAAAGACACAAACTATTAGACTTACCATTCAGGTTTAACTCATAATGTATTCTCTGTATTTTCTGTATTGTACTGTCTGTGATATCTGTTCTGTATGTTTTTGTATTCGTGTCATTCATACGTGTTAATGTCAACCTGTATATGTGCCTTATGGGCCCAGTGTTTAATGTTTGAACTTATTGTATCATGCCAGCAGGAAGTGATAGTGACTTTTGTTCATTTGTTTACATGTTTTTATCATTTAGTTTTGTATTTTGTTACCTCTTTAATCTATTATCAAAACCAGAAGAGCTGTCAATGGTCAGCTCTTCATAATCCTGTGTGTGTTGTCAGCCAATTTGTTAAATGTTCGCTCAGTCGAACAGCTTACAGATCTCCAATAAATTAAAAAAAAAAAAAAAAAAAAAAAAAAAAAAAAAAAAAAACTTTTATATTATTCTTTTCCAATTCCTTCATTGAATATTTTACATAGATTTTTGGCTATGTTGTTCACTACACTCACTGTAGTTTCTAATTTTTATCACATCACTTCACTTTATTGGGTTCTACACTATGGTAGTCTTCTTAGTGGGTTCTACTCTATGGTAGTCTTTTTAGTGGGTTCTACTCTATGGTAGTCTTTTTGGGTTGTTATATATTATACTTATACCTAGTTTACAATTCAGTTTCAATTGTATTGTATCTTGTAACTTGAGTTACTGGGTCTAAATATATTGGTTTTAATTTAGTTTCAATGGTATGTATTCCTTTATTAACATTTTTGGAATAGCTCTTCTTATTTCTAGGCTCTTTTTAGGAATCTTGACATATTTTGTCCTTATTTCCTTATTATATTAGTAAATTCCTTGTCTTGTGGTTTCTCTTTGTGGCATTAATTCAATGCATCTTATTTGAATATTATGTTTCATTTAATGTTTGTTCAAAGCTCTTTGCTAATTTGTTGTTGGTTTTGTCTTGGGGTTTCTCTGCTTCTTGACTTTATAAATTTCCCTTATTAAAATTGTTTTTACCTTTTTATCTCTTTTTTTCTTTTCTTTCCTTTTTACTGCTTCCCCAATCTACTGGGTATACTGCTGTTTTATTGGGTTTTTATATATGGTAGGTTATTCGTATATTGACCAATAGTTTTCTTTGTTATTGTTTATTCTTATTAACATTTTATTGACTTAATGTACAGTTTCTTTAGTTTAATCTTTAACCATTTATTATTCTCACTCACTATGGACATTTTCTTCTTTATTTATGTTGCATTAAGTTAAAATTTTAATGTGATAATTCTGGTGTGCTACAATATACACACTGTATGTTTTAAATGTATAATTATAATTTGCGTGCGTTATATTCTACTCTTTCACTAGAGGAAAACATGTTTACCGTAAAGCGTTTCTGCGTGTGTTTGTCTATACTTAAACTCGGTATTAAAAAGTAATAACAAAAACATGTATGCTAACATTATCATTTTATTGACATAAATACATTATCTGTAAAGTAACACACACACAATATATTTATTCACTCATGTATATACATTACGTAAAATTCACAATATTACACACGTTCATATATTACATACAATTTGTTTATAATTTTTAATGTATTAAAGTCTACAATTATTGTTAATTACAGTTACACGTTACTAAGTACAATTTAATACAATTTAAATTAAATTGTATTAAGTGTTAATACAATTTATTTATAATTTTTAACGTATGAAGTCTACAATTATTGTTAATTACAGTTAGACGTTACAATTAGTGTTAATTAATGTTAACTCACAAGTCTATTTTAATCACAATGACAAATAAAACATGAATATTCATAACTGTTATGTTTTATCATATTTCAATCGTAAAAAATTAAATTTTGTAAAGATAACGTTGTACTTTCTAGCGCGGTGTTCAGTGAAACGTAAAGAATATATTTTCGTTTAATTTTTCAAACCATTTTATCTTGTCGACTGCAACGGGATGCAGAATGTTTAATTCTTCTTTGTAATGTGTATTTATAATTTTTAACATTGACAATTTTTTTGGTATTGTGTAATTTTGAAGGTGTAGCCTGAAAGCTTGATCCGACAAGCGGATTACATTTCGTGATATTTATCTCAATGCTCTCGACAGCGCTTCCGTCATACATGAATTTTTCAACGCACACCATTGTTTTCTCGCTAGCTAACGAATACTGTTTATCGACATCGTCATTCTGTGATTTGAGTTCTCAACGTGATCTGAATATTGTGGTACAATAAATACTTTCTGTGTTTATTAGCTTTTTAAAAAATACACGGGCTGCCAAATAGGCTACCATGTGAAGTAATTATTAAATGACATCGCTTTATTATACTATAAATGACTGTATGTTTGTAATCTGTTAGTATGTTTAGTTACAATCACAATTTAAGTACTTTCTGTGTTTAGTAGCTTTTTAAAAGATACACGTGCTGTCAAATACCATTTGATATAATTATTCAATGCCACAGCTTCCTTATCAATGACTGTATTTTTGTAATCTGTTAGTATGTTTAGTTACAATCACATTTAAAGCAAACAATTACTGATATTTTAACATCGTATCTTATCCCACATTTCTATTTTATAGAGAAGGCCTTCGTGCCAGACTCTATCGAAGGCCTTACTCACGTCGAGCAAAACAGCGATGGAGGACAGATTCTTGTTGTAGGCGTCCGTCAGTTGGGTAACAACCCTGACGAGTTGAAGGGTCGTCGAATGCTCTCTGCGGAAGCCTAACTGCTCCTGCCGAATGAAACCATACAACAGGGGCGCGTGACGACCGTGCAGGAGTCACTCGATTACCTTCGATATGACTGGCAACAATGAGATGGGTCGATGGTTTCAGGGGAGAATACGCAGCTTGCGAGGCTTGGGAATCATAATGATTTTTGCACGCTTCCACAGGCTGGGGAAGTTATGGAGATGGAGACATCTATTGAACAGCTCGTGGACCAGAATAATGAGGCTAGGGGGAGCGTGTTGTAGCGCCGCCGTACCGATACGATCATCGCCGGGCGCCCGCTTAGGGCGAAGTCGATCAATGGCCGAAACAACATCGGCTTGGTCGAACGGGTCAGGTGTGTCAGCAGGAAGACGGGAAAAGTATCCAGATAGGAAGTCTGCGACCTCGGCCGAGTGGACGGGGTCTCAGACGCCTCTGTGGACGGTGAATTGCTCCTCCATGGTAGCGGAGTACACAATGCCGTCCGGTGATCTGAGGGGATGGTGGGTCCTTTTGTCGCCATTAAGTCGGCTCGCAGCCTGCCAAACAGACTGGGGCCAGACTTTAAGAGACTCGAGGTACGAGTCCCAACGATGTGCAGTGGCGTCAAGCAGAAGCTGCTTAACAAGGTCAGATTGGGCGTTTAACCTGCGTTTGATAGCAGGATCCCGGGTTTGTTGCCATCTCCGGCGGAGCTGGCGCCGAGTTCGGATAGCGAGGAGCACCTCTGCAGGTAGTTGAGACCTGCGATTTGTCTCTATACTGAATACCTAGTATCTGGAGGGGGTAAAAGACGATGGGCAATACGGCTGTGGTCGAGTATAGCAGTACCCCCCGCTGGGACGAGCGGGGGGTGGTCGCTGAGGTCTATCCGTGCGATATGTTGTGTACACCGAAAGCTGAAAGGAAACAGCAGGGGTAAGGAACGTTTCGGAGAGTAGTATGACATCTAAGTCATACTTAGTTATAATGTCTCTCCTGCCAAGACATCATAACACAGGGAACCCGTTCAATTGGCCTCTGTCAATTAAACTGGCTGCCGTTGTTTGTACTAGTTATTTACCAACAATATAGGAAACTATAAAGAACAGGAATTCATGCAAGGTTACTCAAACTTACTTACTCTCTTTTGGTTTTAGCAGAAACATCTCTTTATTTTTACTTCAAAATACAGTAATGTTTTGATTGATACTACCTTTAGTGGTTATTACCTTTTTCTTTTATGTTTTAAATTTTCTGATAGATTCTACATCAAGAGCTCTTATATTCTTTAAAGTGTTACTTAGATGAGTTCAAAGCTATACTGTTTTAGATTATATTAAATACCACGGATCCGGGTTCTAATTTCATAATATTTCAAAATACTTCCACATTATGTAAACTATTTGAAGAATAGATTGATTAATAGATTAGATTAATATACAGTAAATACAAAATTACTGTGTTAAGATTTACATGGTTTGATAGAGTCTTTTCAAAACTTGTACTGTTTTTACTTTGGTTGTTAGAAAACAATATAAGCACAGAAGTTCTTTTCTGTGTCACCTGGGTATAATGGTGATCTGCAGCTGGTCCTCTTGCGGATCCTCTTCAGTCGGTTTTCCGGGATGATCTTCGTTGTAGGTTGAGTTTCTCCATTAAGATTGTCGATTCTAAGTGGTGATCACAGTTATCACGCTACAATTCTGCTACCTGGTGCCCGTGATGTTGACGTCGTTGCTTCTTGTGGACGTGCGAGTTCACTTCTCACATTTTAGTTTAATGTACACTAATGTTATCATCCTACATGGTATGAAATATACCTTAAAATTTAAACTTTGATTTACAAAGAGATGTGTCGACTATTATTTTCCTTTTATTCATTATCTACATATAAGTTACCTTATCAGATTTACGTTGCACCTAGTTTCACCTACATGTCGAGTATTTTACCATAAAACACTAACTTTCTGTAACATAGTTTGAAGTAAAATGTACGTTCACGTTGCCAAAGGAGGGAAAGATGCGTCGGAGGCGGCGGCTGCCGCATAACTGAGCGCTCCGGCAGGCGCTGGACGGGCAAGGGCGAGTACAGCGGCTGCCGAGGTAGTCGGAGCGGGGGCGCCGAGGCGGCAGATACAGGGGCTGAGGGTTTCTTGGGAGCAGTAGAGGTAGGCTTTTGGGCCTTATTGATGCGTTTCAGGGCATCACGATAGTGTTTGCATTGGCGAGAGCTTGCCGGGTGAGGGTCTCGACAGTTTGCGCACGTCGCGGTGGCGGTGCGTTCACGAGGACAGTCGCCCTTGTGATGACCTTCGCCGCATTGAACGCAGTGTGTCGGGTAGTGACAATGGACACTGCTGTGCCCGTACCGCTGGCAGTTGTAACACTGCTTGGGTCCGGGTCGGGGCTCGAAAGCGAACACGTTTACCCGAAGGTAAAAGAGAGAGTCAAGTTGGTAGATTTCCTGTATTTTCCTACATTGAGAATTTTGACGAGGAAGGCGTTTCTGACAATGTGTCTGCTGGGGGAGAAGAGAGGAGTAACTGAATTTACAGTGTAGCCCAAAAGTTCAAGGGCGTGAGTTATAGTCGGGACGGGAAGATCGGTGGGGATGCCGATGATCTCGACCTTGAGCTCCTTCTCCTCCGATAGTGCGTAGGTGTGGAAGGGGATTCCACGATCGGTCAGCAGTTTCTGGGCGAGCCGGAAACTGTCGATGATCGTGGTTTCGACGCGGAAGGAGCGGCCACCCTGACAAACTGCAGTCAGGGTATTCGCAGGAGCAGCCCGGTGAAGTCGCCGCATTGCCCTATCCCAGTCCTCGGGCCGGTCAAAAATCAGAGGTTAACCTACGCCTAGGCTGGAAAAATACTAGGAGACCCCAGTCAGGTAGTGAGGTAATGTTACCAGTAACTTGCAGCACTTACCAGGCAACAGTCAGCAACGGAGAACACCAAAACACCTTTAACACCAAAAACACAAGTTCACCACTATCTCCACTAATTGTACACACGGCACTAGTTAAATACAGCACTATGTGAAAGTTTCGACGTAATATACTGAGTAATAAACGAGTTATAGAGCTCCAGACAAGCTGGAGCCAGCGTAGTGTAGTGGAAAATTCCACTCACAAGAAAACAACGAACGCAGCCTACCGTGGCAACGGCATAACTATAACGCTATAACGGCATGCTCGTACTAGGCCGTTCTAGTATAGTATTTGCCGAGGCCGTTTCCAAGAATCACCTGGACGTGGACGGTACTTGTCAAGGCCAGCTATGAGGGGGTTTGCCTGGGTCCTCGCAGCTCGGACGTAAAGTTTACGTGCAAGTCGCCTTACGGTGTTATCCAAGGAGCGGACACCGAGTCCTCTTCTCAAAAGTCGAGAAGGGAACCGATAGGGGGCTTTGGCGCTAGCCGAACACCCCTATCGAGAACGCTTTGCAACTTGCTTTTATGAATGGTTGCGAGGTAACCCCAGACAGGAATAGCGTAGGTAATGATCGGCAACAGATACGCGTTGACAATCAACTTACCCAGCTTGCGGATCATAGCCCTGTTGGCGAGTATCGGAAACAGTTGAGTGGGACGAGCGGACGCTCTCTGACGCATCGTCTCAGCGTGGGCACGCCAGGTGACCCGATGATCAAGGTGGACACCAGGTATTTAACCTCTCTCGACCAGGGCAAATACGTTCTGCCGAGTCTCACTCGTCCTCGTGGTTCTTTCCGGGGCTTTGAGAATAGCACCGCGGATCTCTTGGTTTCGCTGCTATTCTCCAGCTTTCCGTCCACGTCGTATACGCATCGATTGCGCGCTGGAGTCATGGGATAGCCCAGTGAGAGTTCCGATCGGCGGTATAGACCGCCGTGTCGTCGGCAAACAGGGCCATCTGGACTCCAGGCTCTCTGGGTGCGTCGTTGACGAACACGGAGAACAGGAGTGGCCCTAGTACGCTACCTTGAGATACCCCGGCTGTAATGCGTCTCTCGGAAAAGACGTGGTCGTCTATTCTCACGGAGAAAGCCCTCTCCGTCAGAAAGCTAGCAATCAAGTGAAGGTAGCAATCTGAGGGCTGGATTTCCCGGAGCTTGAACAAGAGCCCATTGTGCCAGACACTATCAAAGGCCTTCTCCACATCTAGGAAACAGGCGACAGTCTGCTCTTATCGGCAGCCGGCGCCCGTGATGTATTCCACCAGTCTCATCAGCTGATGAGTGATGATTGGTGGAAGCCCCACACGGAAACCGAACTGTTCGGGGACCAGTAAATCGAAGTTTCTTAGATGGTCTAGGACTCTCCGTTGTTCAAGACCTTCGAGGACCTTTGACGTGGCCGACAGTAGACTAATAGGCCGGAGGTTGTCGGGACGGGAAGCGTCCTTGCCTTGATTCGGGATCACTATGACCGTCGCCTTTCGCCATTTCTGGGGAAAATAGCTCAGTCGTAGACACGCGTTGAACAGCGCAACCAAGAAAAGAAGTATTCCTTGCTCCGGGAGTCGAATTAGAGCGGCGTTCGAGACGCCGTCCGGGCCAGGAGCTTTTCTTGGTATGAGTTCAACGAGCCGATATGAGACCTCTTTCCTAGTAATAGGTTCGGGCTCCGCAGTGATCGGAAGAGACAGAAAGTCTTCCACTTCGTTCTGAGCCGCCTCATTGCCCCTTCTCAACGTTTTAAGAATTTTTTTTTTTAGAAAAAACTAAGTTTTTTTTACAAGGGGAAGGCGACCCGTAATTTTTAGAACTAGGCGGATGGCCTAGATGAAGCATAAAATGCACTGAGCCCATTGTGACAGGACTTGCAAATAAAAGTCAGGAGTAACGTAACAATATTTATTTTCTCCCCTTACAACATTTGTAAGGCACAGTGTACAACACATATACGAGCGTTTGTTTACAGACAGAAATATTTAGTTATTAGGACTGAACCTTCCTGATGCACTCAGCAATTCAACATATCAAGCATCATAAATCCATAGAATAATAAGTATTACAATTAACAAATCAATTACAGACAATCAGTTATTCACCCTTGAGTGAAAGAAAGAAAGAGAGCCACCAGCAATGATAATCATTCGGTTGTTGCTTCGGGATCACACAGCAACCTGAACAAGTTCAATTAAAGCGGCACATGACCATCACCACCAAGCCAAGCATGGCTTTTAAGAAAACCCCTTTTAGTTGACCTTAGGCTTACCATAGTTAGCATACCCATAAAGGTATACCAACCATTCTGTGTAATGATCAGTCATTGCTAAATCAATTTTATAATACCTACTGATAAATAATCATAATAACAATAATCTTTATTAAATTAACAAACCATCAGCACAGCTCGAGTTCGCTCAGGCTGCAAGCATGCACACCCGATTAGACTGAGAAATCAAAGCTTAAATGAATCTAAATAAAATATGAAAACGCAAAGACAGCAAGTTAACATGAGAATTTACAAATTTAGAATGACTTCCGGACAGCAAGAGCTGACCATGCGTGACCATGCATGACTCTGGATAATCATTTAATCGCGTTAATACAAGGAAAAGAACTAGAACAAAAGAGTGAAACAATCGCACTGTGCATGCCTGCTAGTCCGGCATACAATTATTGACTTATTAATATTTTAGTGATCAGTGCCATTGAATTATGGGCGTGCACATAGCGAACCGACATGTTCAGTTTTGATCAACAATTTTCTAAAGTAGATCTAGTTCACAAAACGGAATGTAACTGTATTAACTTTTTATCTTTCACTCTATAGGTGTGACAGAACGTGCCGCGGTGTCGACTTTACGTAATTGAAACGGTATCACCTGGTTTAAAGCTGTTAGCACGTGCTGAGGCAGATGGTCGGCTCCGGTCCCGGTGGTAGTGAGTTGCTGTTTCAGGAAACCAGGAGAGTCATGCTTCATTAGATGGCGGGTCCCATGTCTAACGCCGGCGACGAAATAGGGAAGCTTAATCAGCAATGCTCAGGCTGATGGCGACGGGTGTAGTTGTCGCCATCCTTCTATCCCGAATCCCTGGTTGGTGCGGGAAACCTACGAGCACAAATATTTTGTAAACAAATCTTTACAACAATTCCTAAACAGCAAACTCAAATCTAAAGTCGCACTTACACCACACTTCAAAAACCAGTCGCTGGCACGGAAATTTATTAACAAAAACAATTGCATATTACAAGTTAAATCTGCCACACTAAAAGGTGTAATTGCATCTTAGTCAAATAGTTAAATAGTTCAGGTGAGCACCCTATAACGTCATGAGCATTCATGTAACGAGTTCGCCACGTGGCCTCAATCACTCTAAGTTAAACAGAATTGATCGGTGTTTATTTTAATATTCCATTGACTTTAATTTTCACCATTTGTCTGGACTGTGCGGCTGGGTTGGCAGGAGCCCGGGAGCGAGAGCCACGAGGCTTACGATGCCGCTTCATTTTGCCTGCTAGAGGAAACCGCGGGGGTGGGAGGATAGGCGAGGCTGCTTCTACAGCAGGGTGTGGGTTCTCCGGTGTTGCGGAGGATTGAATTGTTGTCTCAGGCTGAACAACCGAGATGATTTCTTTGTACTGGACGGTCTCACTTCCAGATGACGCGGTGTAACGGCGCTCTTTTGGCCTGAGGTGGGGCAGGGGCCTGGGAAGGAGCCTGAGTTGAGGTTGCCTGTACCACAGGTGATTGCTTCAGGGCCTTTGCTTCTCTTTTGTTGCTTGTTTACAACAGTGGCGACAGTAATGGCAGCCGTAGCAGGAGGCGAAGAGCCTGGCTGCTCGGTTGCAGGACTGGAACCAGCTTCCGGATGCCTCGGTGGTGGCAGGGGTTCTTTTGGCTTTCGCCGCTCGAGCTCCCGCTTGTACACCGGGCAGGACCCGGTAGTTGGCGGGGTGACTTCCGCCAACAGTTGATGCACATTTTGAAAGCCGGTGCGTCACAATGTTTAGTGAGGTGCGGCAAAGAGCACCTCACGCACGCAAGAGCGTTTGAGCATGTATCCGTGTGGTCCCCGAAGCGTTGGCACCTGTGACATTGAGGCAGAGCCCCGGAAGCGCGCCTTCGTTCCACTTTAACGCGGAACCCAAACCCAAAAAGCCGCTTTAGAGAGAGTAGGCTTTCCCCTGCCTCGCTTTCCTCCGCCAATATGTGAACCAGGGGAAGTGGACGCTTTAGTCCGGCTGGGGCATATACCCGATGAACCGAGCGAACGGGATAGCCCAGCTCATCAAGGATATCCCCGAGGGGTGATTCCACGTCTAAGCCTCTGAGCACGAATGACAGAGGCTTCACGTGCTTGGGGGAGAATATGTGGAACTGCAGCTGGGCGGATTCTACGAACGCCATGACATGACGATGCACGTCCATTCCGCGGACAACGATCTTCACTGTATCGCCCCAAGGAGCTTCAAGTCGACGGCGAAAGTCCGGGCGCCGTTATCAGTCGCCGGTAAAAACCGGTGACGTTGTTCACGCCGTGTACGAACACGGGCGGGATGCGACCAGAGGCCGGCGGTGCTTGGGCATCGCCTGACACAGTCGGCCCCGTCCCGGATTCGCCATCGGCGGGGACAATTTCCATGGCGGACGCCGAAGAAGAGGTTGAGGAGGACCGGTTCCGCCTCGGTTTCTTAACCGGGCGCCCCCGTGGCCCAACCGCCACGAAAGCGTCGGTCTCGTCACCGGGCAGCGGAACCGTCCGGGGATCGACTTGGTCAGCAGGCATTGGCGGAGAACTCTGCGAGTCGCTCGAGTGCGGCAGTGCAGAGACGAGCGACTGCGTGCTCGTTGACTCGTCAGTACAGGGCATGGCCGTCAACGAGCGGGAGGTTCGCCGACCAGAGGCAGCAAGGCCGCCTCTGGCGGTAACCAGGGACCTAGGGTCCGGCCCGAGCCGGACCTCGACGAGCTGTATGGGAACGCTCAAGCTGTCTAACGAGCTGGGCCAATGACCGGTTTCGTTGAATACCTCTCCTTACCAAGAGAGGTGTCCACTGGCCTCTTTACCCCGGTGATATCTAGTTCGCTTACCACTGGTGGGGGCTTACAAGGATCGCCTGGGGCAGCGCTACCTAAGAGCATGAGCGTCAGCGATGCAGATGCGCTGCGCAAATTAGCTCTGGCAGGGTAGTGTTCCTCTTTTACAGGCGAGATGTTGTTGCCTGGTCCTTAGAAGGCCCGACGAGACCCAGCTGTTCTTGTGCTAGCTACTCAGTTCACCAGCCAGCTGAGTCGTGGTCTTCTTTCTTGTTGTTGTCGAAGCAGCAAGCGGGCCAGCAGATGTCGACTGCCCATAGCGGCGAAGGCAGCAGGGCAGCAGCTGAGTAAACACAGCGAGAAGCTTCCAAATCGTACAGAAGTGATCCTTCCTGTTGAAGAGCTGGATGCAGAATGGGTGTTGGTGGGGCGCCAAAATATTTTTGTTGTTGTTTGAGACCGGACCATCATGGTCGGACTCGGGCTGTTTTGGAGCTAGCTCCCTTCAGCCGTGTGGGTTTGGGATTGTAGGGGGACGTACGCCAGCTGACCGGGCCGTTGAGATGGTGGAGGCACGTAGTTGGGAGTGTATTGCTTGTGGGTTATATTGTGTGCAAGTATAATTAGTAGCCATATGCGAACGGGAGAGGTAGATGGAGGCGGCCATTAAGGGTGTTTGTTGGTATATTTATGTATTTATTTCTTCTTCGATGTTCTTTTGGCGAGGGGCCAAGACAGGGACGTGTAACGCAGGTCGCCTAGGCTGTTAGGTGGTGACAGGGTGCCGTCAAGGTAAGCGGAGGAAACAGATTTGTGGATTACAAGCAGGGAAGTCAGTGTGAGGAACTAGTTTGTGTGATTTCATAAGGTTGTGCGAAGATAGGGCTTAGAGTTTTAGAGTTTGGGGGAATTTAGCATAGTGTTGAGTATTTATGCTGCATGTGTGTGTCTAGTCGCTACCGCTGGGGAGTAATGAAGCAAGAGAGGGGGATTGGTATTTGTGTTTAATTGTGTCTGTGTCTTTGGCGCCGGCGGCGAGGGAGTCTAGGGGGAAGACCATTGCGAGGCTATTGGCTATTGTGAGGAGGCGCTTTATTAAGTAGGAAGGTCTGCTTAAGTTACGGGTATTTCTGTTTATTGAAGGGACTATTGATTGTGGGGAAGTGCGGCGTGAGGCAGTGCGGGAATACTTCCAGTTCAACTTAATGAGGAAGGAGTCTAGGTCAGGGAAGTGGGTGTTTAGCCCATACAGAGCTTCGTGGGGCGTGGTTGGCGGTATATTAGTCGTAGGGCTCGTCGTTCTGTGACTCGGTGGAGATCTAGGTAGGCAGGGGAGGCGGTAAGGAGAATTGGGTGGGCATATGTTATGATGGGACGAATGCAGGTAGATGCGGCCTACGCCAAAACTTTCTAGCGGCCCTGTTTTTATGCCTGACAGGTCGTGTGCCATGAACCTATCAGAGTGCCGCTGGTCCCTGATGGCTCTTCTCGTCTTCTCGTGTCACGTCTCGGCGCCGAGAGCAGATCTTCGCCTCGCTGCGTCACAGTACGTAAATGATGAGGATGCACAACGGCGGTCTATACCGCCGATCGGAACGCTGACAGGGCTATCCCACGACTCCAGCGCGCACTCGATGCGTTTACGACGTGGACGGAAAGCTGGAAAGTTGCCGTCAACGAAACTAAGAGCTCCGCGGTGCTATTCTCAAAGCGCCGGAAAGAACCACGAAGACGAGTGAGACTCGGTAGAACGTATTTGCCCTGGTCGAGAGATGTTAAATACCTCGGTGTCCACCTCGATCGTCGGCTCACCTGGCGTGCCCACGCTGAGACGATGCGTCAGAGAGCGTCCACTCATCTCGCTCAACTGTTTCCGATACTCGCCAACAAGGCTATGACCCGCAAGCTGGGTAAGTTGATTGTCAACGCGTACCTGTTGCCGATCATTACCTACGCTATTCCCGTCTGGGGTTACCTCGCAACCGTTCACAAAAGGAAGTTGCAAAGCGTTCCCGATAGGGGTCTTCGGCTAGCGGCCAAAGCCCCCTATCGGTTCCCTTCTCGACTTTTGAGAAGAGGACTCGGTGTCCGCTCCTTGGATAACACCGTAAGGCGACTTGCACGTAAACTTTACGTCCGAGCTGCGAGGACCCAGGCAAACCCACTCATAGCTGGCCTTGGCAAGTACCGACCACGTCCAGGTGATTCTTAGAAACGGCCTCGGCAAATACTATACTAGAACGGCCTAGTACGAGCATGCCGTTATAGCGGCCACTAATTAATTAATAAATTTTCCGTCTGGACAGAACCACTAGGCAGGAGCCCCTACTGGAGGCTCGATACTAGGAAACCATTGGGACGTCTCACGACGCTCATCCCAACAGCTGTGGCAGCATGGGGATACATATTTTAAGGAACAGCTTTGCCAAATCAATATTAAGTGCATAGTGGTTGTAAAACTGTATCCACATGACCTAAACTGTGAAGAATTGTTCAGTGACTTGAAAGACGTCGTACTTTTAATAAATAGGACGAAATTTAATGGAGAACAAATGGACTTTATGTATCCTACATATTTTAAGGAATAGCTTAAATATTAAGTGTTTATTAATAGAAGACGGAACCATTAACCTGTAATGGTAAGTGATTTATTTTATTACTTTTTATGTAGTTCTTTGTTTAACTTTGTGTTGCTTTAAGATATTGTTTTCACGATGCACTTTAGACCTACAACGAATTTGCATATTTATTAGAACATTTTTATGTTATAAATTTGTTATATTCCTTAATTTTTTATGGTCTACATTTGTTACTAATAAATGTATACAAACTGAATACCGGTAATATTAAACTTATAATACGTAATTTCTTAATTTTGACTTAAAAAATATTCTTATGACGTTTCTGGACGTGCTTTCATATAAAATTCTACACATTTGCACTTATTAAGTACTTTGTTCACAGGATGGGCCTTCATTTTTGCTCTTTTGCTCCCTTTTAATTGTGAGGGCGAGGCGGCCAACGATCTTCTTGCCCCGGGCGCCAAAAAGCCTAGCTACGCCACTGTAAGCAGACAGAAAACACCGAGATTAGGAATGTTGCTTGAAACAATTTTGAATAAATTGCCTAACTAAATAGGCTAACTATAATTAGGTTAATTAGGTATTAATTATAGGTTAACTATAATTTTGAATAATTGCCTATCTTATCTGCAATGAAGAGGGAACCAAAATCCCAGTGAATGGTAAATGTTGAACACTCCTTTCTTCCATTCCTGTTGTGGTTTTTCCAGCTTGTCTTCCATTTCTATGGCTTTTTTTCTTCCACACTTGTTTGCAGGCTTCCTTTTCATAGTAAACATCTGCTTCTTCACATTTTCACTGTTTGTAGTCCACCTTCTTTAAAGTAGAAGGGTAACGTAGTACATCACCATGACCACAGTTAATTAAATTAACAGGCCTTTTTCCTTAATAGCTTTTCCTAAATCACATTCACTATCTGAACTTTTACAATCTTCACATGATGGCTGATAGGTTATATCTGCATCTGTATCATCTGAATTGTCATCAATGTCATTTGTTTCTGCCAACAACTTAATTAGATATTCGGAGAGATACGGGTCACGTTTTCTTTCTATCTGATATACCACAAAATATTGAAGAAAATGTTAATCTAAAGTGTAATTTTATATTTATTAAACCAAGGAAAACCATTTTTACGGTGTTTATATTGGTTTTACTACTGTTCAATCACAAAATATTTGTTATTTGGTAACAAATAAATTAGGAAAAATAACAAAACAAAGATTTGGAAAGTACAGTTTTCAAAATTGTGAAAATATTATTGAGTGCTAGGTTAAAAATTAATTTTTTGTAATGAAAAGGTTAGCTAGTACATGACTTAATTAATGCCTAAGCATCACAATTGTGATGGTTACAAAATGTGTGTACCGTAATAGGTAAAGCCTAATCATCACGACTTTGATAGTGCATACTTTTTGTATGTAAGAAAAAGAAAACTATTAATATTTGCTCATTTAATGGTATCCATAGTTAAAATAACACCTTAAAAGTAATTTAAAACCATAGCAATCACTAATAAATAAATATTTTAAAAATGCAACAGTAAACAATTTGATGTTTTCATAAAGTCTAACCCACTCAGAAAATGGCTGACAAACTGATCAGATGCTGGCAGAGCTGCATCCTAGTGGCCAAACAGTGAACTACTACTACCCAAGAGACCATTATGGACATGTGAGGCCGGCTTTACTGCAGTGTTAAACCCTTTAAACATTTCCAAAAACAGCTGTTCAACCCTCTTGATAGTGAGAGTCAGGTCATAAGGGGATACATGGTGTTTGTATGCACACCCAGCAAGTGGTAATAGGAGAGTGGCCTGTTGATGATGCATAATCAGGTTCTTCCGATGCAATCCAAACCACCTTAAAACTTGATACGCAGTATCATAGAACAGAACTGTGCCAGGATTTGAATTTTCCCGGCGTAATTTAAACGTGGAAGGCCGCCAAAGCGCGTTGTAGTGGGGCGGCCCAGCTAACGTGATTAGTAAGGCCATGTCCGCGCTACGGCGCAGTAATTCAGCAACCCGTATCAGCTGTTTGGGTAAAGGTTCAACAATTCGCAACCAGTTTTTTTTTCTGTGTCATGGTCTCGGTTAGAGGCCTACAAGCTCTCTCATTTCGTCTCCAAACTTCCGAGAGGGTGCTTGTGGTCTGACGGCAGGGTGAAGTACGTGTTCAGCTTTCAATATGACTTTGTAAAATTCTAAAGCGTCTCAGGTGAGAATTAATTATTTTATTTGAGGTTACGGTCGATGGTAAATTAATAATGGGTTATGTGTGTTGCATTTGTGTATGTGTGTGATGCACACATATGTGTGTGATCGTTGTAAAGTCTATTGTAAAAGGGAATCACACGTTACTACCGGTCTGGGAACACGTGACTACTTTGCGTTTAACCGTAAATGACCTTAAAAGTAAATGTTACAAATATACAAGGAACGGTTCATTATCTTTATTACTTATTATCATAAATAAAAATTAATAAGAGCAACTAGAGTGTAAAAAAAAAGAAGACTAATTGTGATAGTGCGTGTAGTGTGTGTTCCGAGGCGAGAGAGTGTTGAGGTAGCTGTATTTTCTGACGGCCAGCTACAAATAAAAAATGTTACAGGGTCCCCGTACAGCCGGGAGGGAGCGGAATGCGGAGATGGTGACACCTACAACAGTCACCATCTGCAGAGCAGTGCACCCGGATGCTCCCCAACGACGTCAGGCCCGGAACAATTTCTGCAACACATCAGAAGACAGCTGCCCAGAATGAGACGAGCTGAATCTTCGGAACTCTTCAGAAACCGTCACCAACACTCATCGCCACGGCTCTACCTGGTATCATCCCAGTTCTTCAAAGTACAGGTGGGAGCCTTCCAATTACTAAACACTCAACAACTCCGCCGAGTTTTTTTTTAAATCAACAGCAATTGACGTTATATACAAATGTAAAGACATGCTCTAAACAAGGGGTATCAGAAGCCCAGGTGTTTCAAAAACTAATATTGTAATTAACCTTTATAAATTTAAATTATGTTGAAAAATGAACCATCTTAGAACTCTTTTTTGAAGGATTTAAATCAACATGTTATAATATAAAAAATTAAACACTAATAAAAAGTTGTTACTGGTTACATGATTGTTTTATTGCAAGTCCTGTCACTGTGGGCTCCAGCACCCTTTTCGCTTCACCTAGGCCAAGCGGTCTAGTTTTTAAATTTTACGTAACGGCCTAAGTGGCCGTTACAGAACTTGGGCACAGTGGCATTAATATGTTGCTGTAAGGTTTACTACCATTTACACTTGTACTCCTAGGAAGGAAACCTGAAATAGAACATATAATTACTTGTTTCTGTATTGTGTACAGTATCTCAAACAATATCAGGTAGCCTGATGTCTACCATCTGTCTACACCACAATATCCAACCAGTTATTCAGGCTTTAAAATGTGAAATTCTTTGTAACACATATAGGTTTACCTTTCCAAGGTTTATTAAATCTTCAAATTTGTTTCATTATTGCTTTCTATATACTCCAGGGAATCATTAAGCAACCAGGGAACTCAAAATAAACCTGGTTGCATGACAACCAATTAACCACCGTTAAACCTTTCAGTACCTTGGGTCGATCATATCAGCACTGCAATACATGTTGAAGGTGTCACGGCCAATTTAATTTGCTGCCAAGTATCTCAATGTTGTAGTTTGGTTATTCTCTAACAGATGGCATTCAATTTTATACCACTAGAAAGAGGCATTATTAGTTTACACTGTGAAAATTTCACCTTTTTATCCAAGAGGCTTTGGTTTAACATGAGACTGATTGTGGTCTCATGTGTGCTGTCGTGTTGTGTTCAGTAATTTCATGTTTATTCAAAAATGAGTGCTTGTATTAGAAAGGGAATTAGAGTGATTTATTAACTCAAGTGAGAGTGGAAGTTATGTAACCAGCGACAGTGAAAGTGATAGTGATTTTGGTTCACCTAAATAATCATTATTCGTTAATATTTGCTTTGAGGCATTTTTACAACTTAAAAACTTTTTTACAGCAATTTTCGGGACAGAAAAGATAACAGCTATTTTTTTAAGAATATTTATTTCCCAATAAAACAAAACACAACTCAATTTCATTCATATATAAACGATCACATAGAAAATCAAAAACACATTGCAAAAGTTAATATAAATATAAACAAACAAAAATATTAAATTAGTAACCTTCTGAAGTTTTATATACTGACTGAACACAATATATTTAATAAAGAAACTACAAATCAACTTGGCGAGCTTTCATTGCAGAAAAATCTTATATAATAATCACTGAAATCAATTTCGTTGAGCAGTTCAGCATTTGCCACAAAGCTTGTTAAACTTGACAATCTTAAGTCAGCAGATGAATTACGCAGGTAGTTTATTAACTCTTTTTAGAATGCTAAAGGACTGTTCACCAGATGTATTTGTGGTCATCATGCACAACTAAATTCTCAACGATGTTTCAACGTTAGGGAAAAGAGTTGTCAATTGCTTTTCTCGTATAAATCTTAAAATCTCAGCAGGATGATGATGGTCCTTTACATTTAAGTCGAGAGCCTCAACAAACGCCTTAAAATGTACAAATTCTTCAATAAGTTCTGAAGAAAGGTCTATAGGATATTTCTGAACTAAGAGAAGATTTTCCTGAATTTCGACATCTTTCAAGGTAAGCAATTTATAAATGAATCCAAAACTTTGTTCTGATTGAAGTAAATGCTTGATCTGTTTTCTAGTTCACTGAAAATTCTGTCGATTATAACATAAAACGTATTAATAATCATGTCTTGTCTGCCATCCAAGTCCATTTTGGAGGTATCTTCATCATTGTTCTCATCATCAGTAAATTGTTTTTTCTTTCTTCTCCTCTTGAAATCTAAAACATAGTCAGCAGTCTCTGACTTACACAGTTTCAGGCGAATATGGAGGCCACATTGGATGGATGAAATATTAAATGTAATTTTTGAAAGTTTGGTGCTGGACTCAAAATTACATGTGTGTGTGTGTGTGTGTGTGTGTGTGTGTGTGTGTGTGTGTGTGTGTGTGTGTGTGTGTGTGTGTGTGTGTGTGTGTGTGTGTGTGTGTAACTTGATATATGATATATATCATATGTATATGATGTAAGAGTTACTACTCTAATGATGATAAGTGATGCAATAAATTGTACTGTAAAGATATATAGGCTAATGTGAATTTTTGCAAGCTGAAAGCTGGTTCACAGATACGAGGTTTTAAGGTAAATTTCTACTGTTTAGAAGCAGTAATAACTATTGATTTATTATTAATGTAGTGTATTCATTTGTTTCAGTTATATTTATTTACACCCAGGAATAATATGATCTATGAAAAAGTGGATTCTATTGAGGCATGCGAACTATATACAAGAAATTCACTTCAGAATCAGTCTGTTTTCTCGCCTACACATGCAGTTACAGCAGTGCACACCAGTTCACAAAAACAATAGCATCAGTGTGATATTAGTACAAAATCATTTACATGATCAGACAGTTTGGCCCCCAACATAAGTTAATACATTCTGTAATTAAGAAGTACAAATACGATGTTTGCACAAAATCGTTTACACTATCAGACACTTTGGCACAACATAAGTTAATACATTCAGGTATTAAGAAGTACCAGTGCGACGTTTGTACAAAATCATTTACTCATCCCAACTATTTGTCAAAACATAAGTTAATATTTTCAGGGATTAAGAAGTACGAGTGCGATGTTTGTACACAATCATTTACACGATCAGGTTATTTGGCCCTACATAAGTTAATACATTCTGGAATTAAGAAGTACGAGAGCGATGTTTGTACAAAATCATTTAGAAAATCGGGTAATTTGACACAACATAAGTTAATACAGTCTGGCATTGAGAAGTACGAATGCGATGTTTGTACAAAATCATTTAGACTATCAGGCGATTTAGCACAACATAAGTTAATGCATTCTGGCATAAAAGAAGTACCAGTGTGATGTTTGTAAAAAACAGTTTACTTATGCCAGGTCTTTATCAGAACATAAATTAATACATTCTGCCATTAAGAATTACGAGTACGATATTTGTACAAATTCTTTCAGAAAGTCATTCAATTTGGCACAACATAAGTTAATATATTCTGGCATAAAGTAGTACTAGTGCGATGTTTGTAAAAAATAATTTACTTATGTCAGGTCTTTATCAGAACATAAATTAATACTTAAACTACAAATTTTATTAGTGGTTAAATAATTTATGCTACACTCACTTGTTGCACACACCACTAGTCACTGTGGCACCGATTAGCGCTTTCGAACGTACCCGTTCATCATCAGATCGTAACTGCCACCTATTACGATCGATGCCACCCATTAACAGCGTGGCAGTTACCATCTGATGATGAACGGGTAGGTTCGAAAGCGCTAATTGATGTCACAGTGACCAGTGGTGTGTGCAACAAGTGAGTGTAGCATAAAATAAATTAATACATTCTGGCATTAAGAATTACGAGTGCGATATTTGTACAAACTCATTTAGAAAATCAGGGAATTTGGCACAACATAAGTTAATACATTACGGCATTAAGAAGTACTAGTACAACATTTTCATAAGATCAATTCCTTATGTCTCCTATTTTCCACAAGTTAAAAGATTGTGCACTAAGAAGTACCAGAGCGATGTTTGTGAAAAAAAAATTTACTTATGCCAGGCCTTTACTGGAACATAAATGAATATATTCCAGCATTAAGAAGTATGAGAGCGATGTTTGTACAAAATCATTTACACAATCAGGCAATTTGGCACAACATAAGTTGATACATTCTGGAATTAATAAGTACCATTGCCATGTTTGGAGAAAACCGTGTAACAGACAAGCTGTTGTAACAGAAGTCAGTACATTAAGAATTGCAATTATGTGAGACTTATAATAAGCTACGAGGTCACTGCGGTATTGCCATGTAATTTCACTCACAAGCTACACTCACACTCATGGGCGCTACACTACAAAGACAAACGTCAGCACAGTCTCATACAATAGACAAACACACACACACACACCTCACACTACTACATCAGTGAGCTACTACAAACAAAGAGAAATCATCTTCTTTACTGTTTTTTCTGTATATAATTTTTGTGTTGTTTTCAATTTTATAAGTAATTATTTTCTTTATTATTTATTAATGTGACAGTTCTTTTTAAATTTTATTTGTTTGTAAAATCGTCATTTACATTATATGTTATTTAATAAAACACTTCATTTTTAAACAAATTTGGTAAAGAAAAATTGTACACATTATAAAAAATATACACAAAAATTTACGCATTACAATTATTTTTAAATTCTTTCAATCAGAACTGGATTTGTCGACGTTTTAGCTGTCACATTATGTTTATTAGTGTTCTTAGTTCTTGAAATTGCCAGCAGATGGCAGCTCAACTGAAGCAAACTGAAACTATGAAGAAATTTCCAATTGCTATGTGTGAAGACACACGATTCAAAGTTTTTCATTCAAAAAAAAAATTATACAAATTAATATTAGTGATAAATTTTTGTATGTTTTGTGTTTCAACAGTGAAGTGTATTACTTCTATGTAATTTAAAGTGATTTTATAATATTTTAGTTTGCAATAACACACAAACACTTTTGACTTTTTTAAAATAAAAATTGTGTATGAAAAAGTAAAGTGTCATTGAAAGTAGTTATATAAAAGAATAAAATTTTATATTTAGTTATGAAGTGTAAGGTTCAACATTTAAAATAATGTAAGTACCATTTGGATGATGCGCACCGTGAGGACTAAAATGCTGATTATAATCCAGGCACGGTGGACCAAAAATATGGCTGTTCCCGGCCCAAGTGGGCCGAAACAGTTTAAGAAAAGTAACGTCCCGCAAGTGCGGACCGGAAGAGTTAATTTGTTCAGCCCGAGCGGGCGAAAATTATGTATCTTGCATTAAATATTTGTCTGCTGGTCTTCCATTATGATTGAAGATGTTGTGTAGGATGTATTAAATTACATTAAGAAATAAGAGAAGTGGACTGTATACGAAAAGTTTTAATAATTTGAATGATCACATTACAGCCGTAATAAATTGAAAGAAGGCTGGCTAATGCTGCATATTGAATTAATATGAATTAAGTAAGAATGAGGTTATGGCGCTAGTCGGCCATAACCGAGAATAAGTTAATTATGGCGCTAGTTGGCCATAAGCGAGAATGTAAGGGCCTAAAGCCTACATTTAATGTCGACAATGACAGAATAATTCGGCGAGCCGAACGCCGAGAAGACTGAATGTGCACTGGTCAAGTACGATTACGCGAACGTTGATGAGATATAAATCAGATTAGCCAACCTAGTAAAATAAAATCATCGCGCTACCGTCCATAAGCTGCCCGTCAAAAATCAAAAAGATTTTTTAATACATTCCTTAATAAATTATAATACATTTACAATTCAATTTGAAATAGTGGAGTTTTAATAATTAGAATCAGCTTCAAGGCTGAGTTGAACCTTGAGTTGAGATTAGATAACGGCAATCGGCCGCTAATTTGAGATAAGCATGCAGATAGGCGACTGTAGGCCAAGGTTTGGCAAACAGCTGTTTCATGTACCACTAAGTCTGGTTAACCAATATTACTGACACAAGTGCGCAGTACGTAACATTATAAAACATGAACGAAAAATACATAATATGCAAGTCATAGAGTTAGCTTAATGCTAGCTAAGGTCCGTAGACCTGCACAGAAGTTCATTACATGAATAAAATTGTTGTTGAACATGTTACAGTTGCATGTTTCATTGTATATTCAGGAGGGCGACATGTATCGACCTAAATACGATATTCCTGAAGTTTCAGGAATTTACAATGTATGCCAACGTGTGAGCAAGCTAGATGCTGAATGTAGCCCAGATATGACGTGTATGTCATAATTTAAATAAAGAATTGTGCATGCTTACTTACAAAAATGAATAAAATATAAGTACAATATAAATAAATTAGACAAGGCAGTTACACACGGTAGACGCTTACAATAGTTTACATCGACACAATTTATGTGAATACAACAATAATAATTTAAATAACATACAGTACTGTGATTACAGAAACAATTGAAAATAAATTTAGAAGTAACCAAAGCTGTACACAATAGTGAGGAAGACAAGAGGCATGAATCAAATGTTCCACATACGAAAATACAAATAATAATAAACCTTGCATATTAATTAAACTAATACTTGCTTGAGCAAACAAACAGTTGCTAACTCAAAAATAATTAGGATTATGCTGAAACGAGTGCTTGTAACTTAACAAGCTGGAACATTTGATTTATGTGTCCTCAAAATAAAACAAAATAATAATTCCCTTGCGTTATTGTTCGCCTCCTTTACAATTTTAAAATGAGGCCACCAAAACATGAAAATTAGAAGCGTGCAATGACGCACAATTGACAAAAATATTGTGACGATTCATCACAATTATGTTGACCAAATGGTCATAATAAATAATAAGTCAATGGCGGAATAAAGCCGCATTGTGCTGTAACCATAGTGTCACATCTCGTCTCGCGCTGGCAATAGACATAATTTATGTATTGGTCTCCGCAAAACACCCGTAGGCGTGCGAATGTCCACGACGCGAACCAATTTATCTGGGCCGGGAAATGTGGCGATGATCACGCCAAATTTCCAGGCTAATGGAGGCAAGTTGTCCTCAATGAGCAAGGCTAAGTCACCAATGGATACATTATCTTTGGCAAACTTCCACTTGTGACGCTGTTGCAGCTGGTGCAAATAATCGCGAGACCACGCCTTCCAAATGCCCTGGACAAACCTCTGAAGTAATTGCCAACGACCAAGGCGAGAAACAGGAACGTGAGAAAGGTCTGGGTCAGGAATCGCAGTTAGGGGCGCGCAGATCAAAAAATGGCCAGGTGTAAGTGGCACCGGGTCATTAACATCCGAAGAAATAGCGAATAAAGGTCGAGAGTTCAGACATGCCTCTATCTGAGACAAAACGGTTGTGAACTCTTCGAAGTTTAGTATAGATTTGCCTACCACGCGCCGCAAATGAAATTTCAAACTCTTGATGCCGCACTCCCAAAGGCCACCGAAATGAGGTGAGGAGGGCGGAATAAATGACCATGATATCCCCTGAGAGGATGTGAATGACTTGATCGAGGTGATGGCATCCTTATCGTGCAAAAAGTTGTAAATGTCATGTAAGATGGTGCGGGCCTTCCTGAAGTTCGTGCCGTTGTCGGAGTACAGTTGACTAGGTATACCCCGACGTGCTATAAAACGACGTAAAGCAGCTATAAATGCGCTGGCAGTAAGGTCGGACACCAATTCCAGGTGAATAGCCCTAGTTGCTAAGCAAACAAACAGAGACACGTACCCCTTAGTAAGAGTTCTAGACTTCTGCCCGCCATGACGAATCATGAAGGGACCACCATAATCAACCGCGCAAAATAGAAACGGCCTTGAAGGAGTGACTCTAGGGGATGGCAAGATGCCAAGCCTCTGAACCTGCTGTGTGGCGCTAAACCTGATGCACTTGAGACACTTACGAATAATGGAACGGATGACTAGCCGGGCATTAACAATCCACCAACGTTGACGCAGTGAATGATGCACGAGCTGCGCACCAGCATGAAGCAAACGAATGTGTTCGCGTTCGATGATAAGGCGTGTGACATGCGCCGATGGGGGTAGTACGATAGGATGTTTCGAGTCGTAAGATAACTGGGAATGCTGCAATCGTCCGCCCACGCGTATCACTCCAGTGTCGTCAAGAAACGGGTCGAGAGAGGCTAACTTGCTTCTGATGGAAACAGAAGATCCGTTCCGAAGACAACTAATTTCGCCTGGGAAGTGGGTCGATTGAGATTGCCTTATAAAGAAATTAAGAGACTGATGAATTTCCGCAGGGGTCAGATCGCCCGAAAGCCTGTCCGCAGATGAGTGCCTAATATTTCTGATGAAACGAAAACAGTACGCGTATACACGTGTCAGCCGGTGTAACGAGGAAAAGTCCAACGATAAGTCAACAGCCAGGGTAGACATTAGCGAACGGTTATGTGTAGTTTTCTCTTCCGCGATGACTTCCGAAGATGATGGAGTGGCCGGTACGAAAGATGGAAAAGGATTAGACTCTGACGAATGAGACAGACAGCCAGGACCGTGCCACCAAAGCGAGCAATCGCGCAAAACGTCCGGGAGACACCCCTAGAAATAATATCAGCAGGATTGCGTCGCGAATCAATGTGATGCCAGGTACAAGTTTGCGTGCGACGCTGAATTTCAGCAACCCTATTAGCGACGTATGTTTTCCAACGCGAAGACTGCGCATGAATCCAGTAAAGAGCCACCATAGAATCGGAATACAAATGTACATCCTCAATGAATGAATGAAGAGCAGGAATAATTTTAGACACAAGTCGCGATAATAACAAACAAGCGCAGAGCTCGATACGAGGTAATGACACTTGGCGCAAGGGAGCCACGCGAGATTTTGAACACAAAAGACGACAGGAAGCAGTAGCATCTTGATAAATGACTCGGACATACACACAACAGCCGAACCCTCTCTCGGAAACATCCGAAAAACCATGCAACTGAACTGTAACCGCCTGATGGTTGCAACGAATAGATCGCGGGACCACTATTTTACCAATCAGACTTAATTTGTTACACAAAGAATGCCAATCCGACAGTGACTGACCGGAAAGCGGTTCATCCCAACTAAGCTTACAAAGCCAGAGTCGCTGCATGAAGTGTTTATACAAAAAGATAACTGGTCCGATTAAACCCAGTGGATCATATATTCCGGCGATTATTGAAAGAATTTGCCTCTTGGATATGCTATGAAGAACCGGAGATAGGTTGACATCAAACAAAAATGAATCAGCAGTGTTGTTCCAAAGAACGCCCAGGGTACGCACATTGTCCTGTTTATTTAGGGATCGTGAAAGGTTGTGATGACTTGCGACCGCTGTGGGTTCATTTGATGCCCATTTGTGCAACGTGAAACCATATTGAGCAAGTAACGCACCTAGGTCGGATTTCAGATTAGTCAGATCGGGGATAGTGTCAGAACCGGTAAGTAGATCGTCTACATAAAAATCGTTAGTGATGGCTAAAGCAGCTTGGGGAAAGGAAGTTTGATTGTCTCTAGCAATTTGTAAAAGGCACCGTGTGGCCAAAAAGGAGGCGCTAGCCGTGCCGTAAGTTACTGTTCGCAGCGCGAAATGCTTAAGTGGTTCGAGGGGAGAGTCACGCCACAAAATACGCTGATAGTGACAGTCCTCTTCAGCAACGCGAATCTGGCGATACATTTTTTCGATGTCAGCAATCAGGACATACTTATGTGTGCGAAACCGCAACAGAATAGAGAAGAGATCTTGCTGAACATTGGGGCCTACCAATAATAGGTCATTTAACGAAAGGCCATTTGTAGTCTTGGAGGAACCATCAAAGACAACGCGCAATTTTGTGGTCAAGCTAGAATGTTTAAACACGGCATGGTGAGGCAAGTAATAAATATTTGACGATCCTAAATTGATAGCGCCATGATCAATGGGTGTCATGTGCCCAAGCTTCATGTATTCCCCGATAAAGTCTGCGTAGTCGCGAGCGAGCTTGGGATCGCGCCTGAATCGACGCTCCAAGTTTAAAAACCTTGATTCGGCACTTGTGTAGGATTCCCCTAAGTGAGGATTATCAGACTTAAATGGGAGCGACACTATAAATCTACCCTCGTGGTTGCGCTGAGTGTAGCGCATAAAATGCTCTTCGCAAGCCGACTCGCCATTAGGGGTATCGCCGGGGATCGTTTCTGCCTCCCAAAATCTCTCAAGAGATTGCAGGATTTGGCTGTCATTGTTCCTTGCCAAGAACGAAACAGCAGGACCCTGGGTGTGGCAGTGCTTGGGCAGATTGCCGGCCAAAATGTAACCCAGTTTTGTCTCCTGAATGATAGGGAAGTTGGGTCCGCGTGTGTACTTATTAGCTAATATTAAATCTAGATAAAATTGAGCCCCCAATAGTATGTCGATCTGTGAAGATATATTAAAATCTGGGTCGGCGAGAAAAATTTTATTTGGAATGTGGAACCGGTTGATGTCAAACGATATTGAAGGCAGATTATGAGTTAAGTTAGATAAGACGGCAAATTTGGCCTCGAAACTATGTCTCTGATAGCGAGACATAATACGCATAGAAACAATGTCAGTAGCGCAACACGCTGTGTTGCTTATTCCTGTAATCGGAATATTAGATCGGGTTAGTTTGAGGTGCAATCTTTTCGCAAATGATTTCGTACAAAAATTGATCTGAAACCCGGCGTCAAGAAGTGCGCGCGCCTTATGCCTACTGCCAGCCTGATCAATGACATATACAACTGCAGTGGATAAAAGTACATTGTTTTTACACTGTAATTTAAATGAGCAGTAGTTACTGCTGGCAGCTGCTGATTTCGGCACGTAATTAGCGTGCAGCAAGGTGTGGTGACCCTTTGAACAAATTTTACAAACCTGTTTACTTTTACAATTTGTTATCAAATGACCTGCTCTAAGGCAGTTAATACAACATTTATGGTTTGCCACCAATTGCCCCCGCTCAGCGGCACTTAATATGCGAAAATTATTACACATGTAAAGCGGGTGATCAGATTTACAGCACACACATGAATAATGCCTTGCCGTAGCATGATAACTCTTAAAGGTACTGCTGCCAGCAGTATTTCTTACACTACATTTCTCAAACTTATTGTTTGGTTTTACACTAGGTTTATTGAATTGCTGTCCGGGTTCAATTGGCATAGTATTTTCTAAAAGCTGTCGGCGCAAATTCAAAAAATGAGTAAAGTCTTGAAAACTAGGCAAGTTGTCAGGGTCTATAGACTCCTTCCAACGTTTTAAAGTGATAGGGTCAAGTTTAGTGGAAAGCAATTGTATAGTAATAAACTCAAATAGGTTTACAGACAGCTTCATTGCCGCCAGCGAATTAACAGAAGACGTTATAGTATTCGTAAACTCAGCCAAGCTTTGGACTGAGTCCTTTATTGTGGACTTAACCTGAAGTAGGTTCTGTACATAATATTTTGCTAATATAAATGGATTATTGTACCTATCGGACAGCAAGTTCAACGCTATTACATAATTCTCTTGACAAATTGGTAATGATTTAATTAAGTCTAATGGTTCACACTTCACCGATGAATGCAAGTAATGCAGTTTCTGTACTGGTGTTAAATCTGATCTTGAATGCACCAGATCATTAAAAATTGAATAGAAATGTTGCCACTCAAGTATGTTGCCTGAGAAGCAGGGCAAACTTATCGGTTTTAAATGCACAGGCGTCGATAGTACAGGAGGCACAGTCTGAGTATTAACAGTGTCAAGAAGTTGTAAAATGTTTGCCTCAGTTGAGTATATCATTTCCTCAACCTCGACTCGGTCTGCCTGAGCAGTGCTCACGTCTTTACTTATAAGCTCTATCTCAGACTGTACTTCGTCGTACTTCGAGGCTAAGCTCTTAAGACTTTCTAATCTCACAGTCAAAAAATGTTTTGTGGTTAAATTAACGTCAAATGAATTTACCGCGGATTGTATCCGCACTATCGCGGACTTTAATCCGCCTCTCTTTCTGGTCAGCACCTTGAGGCCTTCCTCAGACATTCTTTTACGCACCTTATTACTGTTGCTGGTGGTACCTGGTCAGCGACGTCCCGCAGCGTCGGCTCCTTGATGATGATGGTGAACAGCTGGCAAGATGACCACCTTGAGGCACTGCAGCCGGCAGGAACTTGCTACCACGTTGCCTGAAGACGACGAGCGAAGTGGCGACGCAAATCACGCCACGGTCGCATTAGCTGACGTGCTAACCCGCCCGTGATGGCCAGAAAAAGATACAAAGGACATTAAGTGGAAATCCAGGTCCGGAGTGACCAAAAATATGGATGATGCGCACCGTGAGGACTAAAATGCTGATTATAATCCAGGCACGGTGGACCAAAAATATGGCTGTTCCCGGCCCAAGTGGGCCGAAACAGTTTAAGAAAAGTAACGTCCCGCAAGTGCGGACCGGAAGAGTTAATTTGTTCAGCCCGAGCGGGCGAAAATTATGTATCTTGCATTAAATATTTGTCTGCTGGTCTTCCATTATGATTGAAGATGTTGTGTAGGATGTATTAAATTACATTAAGAAATAAGAGAAGTGGACTGTATACGAATAGTTTTAATAATTTGAATGATCACATTACAGCCGTAATAAATTGAAAGAAGGCTGGCTAATGCTGCATATTGAATTAATATGAATTAAGTAAGAATGAGGTTATGGCGCTAGTCGGCCATAACCGAGAATAAGTTAATTATGGCGCTAGTTGGCCATAAGCGAGAATGTAAGGGCCTAAAGCCTACATTTAGTGTCGACAATGACAGAAGAATAATTCGGCGAGCCGAACGCCGAGAAGACTGAATGTGCACTGGTCAAGTACGATTACGCGAACGTTGATGAGATATAAATCAGATTAGCCAACCTAGTAAAATAAAATCATCGCGCTACCGTCCACCATTTTTCTAGGTTATGTTATAGTTTCACAAGAATTTTATGAAAAACATTAAAAACGACCGGCACTCTACAGAAGTTTTCTGCTGAAACGTCTGGACCCAAAGTGTTAACAATGTCCATTCTTAGTGTATAGATACCTGTTACAGTCCTTCCAGTGTGACTGATCCTGCTTACTTTCCTGGTACTGTATTTCTTAAATTTGTTTTACATATATTACATATGAAATGAAAATTCAAACATTACTTGATTAAAATATAACATTAATATGCAAATAAAAGAACATTATTTTTTCATAACATCAAATTTTTATAAAAGATAAATTATAATGCTCAGGTATAAAGATTCTTAAGCTGCACCACGTTGATAGCGACTAATATAAAGATTTTCTTGATTACCCCCTTCTGTTCGGAGTGCTAAATTAAACAATTTTGAAGACAGCACTTCGTTTGGGCAGTAATTATAATGATTTATACTATTTATGACGTAGATTTTAATATCTGTTACTAAATACATCTACTCATTATTATATCAATCATTAATTCGGTAGGGCGCCAGAGCAGAGTATCCCAGGGTTTATTAATAAATAATAACTCGTTCCGTTCAGATACTAATATTCTATATTATTCCATTCTTATTACAAACATGGCATCTGACATTTGATTATAAACATTTATGATTTCTAATATAACATCATTGAGATGTTTGGTACACATTTTACAACTAATTTCAAAGTATTATTATTATTTGATTACTATTCTTCAATATTACTATTATTTAAGTATTCTTCGGTTAACGAGTCGCAATATTATATTTTATTCATCTGACATATTGTAACGGGCCTCGTTTACAAATGATAACTGTTGGACGGTAGCGCGATGATTTTATTTTTCTAGGTTGGCTAATCTGATTTATATATCGCATCAACGTTCGCGTGATTGTACCTTGACCAGTGCACATTCAGCTTTCTCGGCGTTCGGTTCGCCGAACTTTCTCTGTCAAGTTAGTGTCGACATTAAATGTAGGCTTTAGGCCTTATTATTTTCTATTATGGCCGACTAGGCCCTCTTCATGAGTAACTAAATTTATATTAATTCAATATGCAGCATTAGCCAGCCTACTTCAATTTTTACAGCTGTAATGTAATCAGTCAATATTAAAACTATTCGTATACAGTCCACTTCTTTTTATTTCTTAATGTAATTTTTAATTCATTCTACACGTCATCTTCAATCACCATGGAAGACCAGCTAACAGAATATAATTAAAGAAACATAATTTTCGCCCACTTGGGCCCAACTAATTAATTCTTCCTGTCCACACTTGTGGAACATTACTTTTATTCATCAGTTTCGGTCCACTCGGACCGGGACCATCCATTTTTTGGTCCACCGTGCCTGGATTCCAATCAGCATTTTGGTCCTCACGGTGCGCACCATCCAACTGTGTTATTTAATTTTTTAAGAAAATTAAATATTTTGTTTTGAAATTAAAAAAAGAATGTATGTTTTATGTTTTAATAATTAAGTAAATAATTCTTGTAAGGGTGTAGTGTTGAAATTTTATGTTTGTGTGAGTTAATTTTGTCAATAATCTTGTTTGTGGTTAACTGTAATTAAATTCAGAGTTAATAGGATTGTCTCACTTCACTAATCGATTGGCGATACTTCGTCTTTTTCGTATATATGACTTCCACTTGGGTAATGGTCGCCTTTCTTGTAATCCTGTTGTTAAATAAACTCTATTTTTTAAATTTATAAAATAAATTTAAAACCAAATAATTGAATTACAAAATTTTATTGACAATTTTATAAAAGATCGATTTAAAATCGATTATCAAATTATTGCTCGACTCTTTCACAGGGCGATCGATTGTTAATACAGGTTATTGAATATAAAGGTTTTCGGTTCTTTCAACGGTTATAATTAATAGTCAGAGAAGGGGCAAAGCTAGAAAGTATAACATTCACAATAAAATTCTTAATAGTTAACAAATACAAAATTATTTAATAATGTATATAATGTTTATTAATTGAAACGTCTATACCAGTGACGAGCGCTGAATCCTAATAGTAGAGTTCGCTTTGCATGACGGGAGCCAACATGGCCATCTTTCGTGCTGCTGGAGTTAATGTGGCTTCGATCAGACGAAATTTCTTTCAAATAAAAGATGCCTAGTTCACGTTCCTCGTCTCTGCAGTATGGAAAATTCCTTCTGTTGTTATTAGTGTTGTCCTGGTTAAGTGTTCTGTGTTCACTGCGATTAAATGTGTTGGATTATGTGTGTTCACTTCTGTCCATGTGTGTGTTGAAATTTGGAAAGTTCGTTTGGTTATGAATAATTCTTGTTTTATAGTTTTATTAGTTTATATCACTTGTATTCAGTTCCGTATTAATTGATTTCAATGTTTGTGGTGGTTGTTTTCACTGAATTTAGGTTTAAAGTAAAAATTTCCGTAACTCTCGATTTTTATACTGTAGGCTAGGCTCTACTATTATACGCCATTAACGATTCTGATCTATGTTTTATTAGCGAGAGCTTCATCAACCGTACTCGACGAATGTTAATTAAGAACTGTTTTACTTCCTTCGTTTTCTGAAATATCTTGCCAAGTTAATATTAGAAAAGTATTGTTTCAATTTTTATTCGTTTCCTATACATGTAAAAAAGGTACATTATACTCAGAATATATTTTGGTTATTATTTATTTTCATGAAATAGTAAATACATAATCGGTTTCTTTAATTCCTTCTGCTTAATTTGATACCCATTAATCTAAGTTTACAAAGTTTTTTATTAAAATTGTCATATTTCTTTCATTTTGGAAAAGTAGGCTCAATTTTTTGTTTCCTGTCCTCCTCCAAACATTAGCCATTTTAATATGCCATAATTAGGACTATAATAAATTTCAGATTTACCAAAAGGTTTATCTTTCCTTAATTTCTTGCAATTTTATCAATTGATTATCCTTTTAAATATAATTCACGAATTTATGACTTCCCCCTCTGAAATTTTTAGTTAATACATTTACAAAATTTTCAATAATTATTTATATCCTTTTATATTATCCTATTTAAAGTATAGTATTAGTCATAGTACTTGGTGACTGATTCACCTTATATAAATTCCATCTGTTTACTTGGTTTATTTAACTTAATTAATTAATTATCATGTTGTTGGAATTTCCTATTTGGCCTAGATTTTCTGGTTTTACATATAATGTTTTTGCCTAATACTGTTTTTATACCCCTTCTGACTTTCTTATTTTAATACAACATTATTTAAAATTTCTTTAATTAACAAATAAAACATGTAGTATTGTATTCCTACTCATAATCTAAACAATATTTAAAATTAATAATATGGCCTTCCTAGTCAGACATTTTAGTTTTTTCACTACTATTAATAACATATTATAAACATTTTAAAAAGAGTATAGTAGTCATACTTAAACATTTTAGTATGGATTAACTTTGTTAAACATATTAAACATTTTCCTAATAATAATAAAATCTTATTCTATTCACCATTGAATTATGGAGTTTATGGGCTTAATTATATACATAACAAGCCATTTATTTTTATTTATTTTTTAAACTTATGGTTGCAGTCTTATCTGTTTCTATTTTGGGTATTACAATTTTCTCCCCTGTCACTTTATTTAATCACCACCTGCTTAGAAACATTAGTAATGTTTTCATAATAATATCTGATAAAATTTTATTCCTGTATAATAAAAAACACTAAAGTTGTTTTATGGTATACATATACTTAGTTGAAGTATTAGTTACACTTACTGTATACTTGAAGTTTATTTATTATATTGAAATAACTTGCACTGGTTCACTTATATTTTGGGTCTTATTTCTCATTGAGTTTTACAATGTTTTAAGACCAAAATCTTAGTTATAAGGGATTATAAAGATTTGTTTATTTCATTACACAATAACTTTAGTGGGTGCACTTCTACTCACAACACTAAACACTTTGTTTATAACTATTTTACATTTAATATCAGGTTTTGGGGTGTTATACTTTCTTTGTGACTTTTTATTCTTTTTCGGGGTTGGTTATATTCTTTTGTAATAGGTTTCCCTTGGGTACATCTCGTAGTCCTTCCATCCTTAAAATTTTGTTTCTTGAAGATTCTTTCTTCTTGGTTTCTTCAAGGTCATATGATTTTATCATGTTCGTTGGTCTGTTCGGGGTATCTTCCTTACTATATGATTATCTTGGTACGTTTATTTAATCTGGGTATCTTCCTTACCTACTCCTATCCTACCTGGGTATTATTCTTATTTTATCTTAGTTTTTTAGGGTTTATTTATCTTTATACAAATTTGTTGCGTTTTGGTTCTTTATTGTTATTTTTTCCATTCATGGTGGTATTTTATTTTGATATTTATATGTTCTCACTTGAATTTTCCTTTATATTTATTGTAATTGATATTTCATCATGATCATATCTGGATCTTTATTTAGTGGATTATCTGGCATGCTACAATATATATAAGTATTCAATGCTTTAATTAACATATAGCATAATAATTTTCTTAACTAACATGAATTTTCTTAATAATTATTATATGCAAGTACTCGACTCGTACTAGAATGCTATTCTTATTATATTTCGTTTCGTTCACTTGATTATACATTAATTCCACTAAATACCCTTTCTAGTGTCATATCACATAAACTGAATCGTTAGTATCTGAACAAGTGTGGGTTTTTTGAGAGTGAGATGAGTTATACTTATGGTAGATATTAATTTCTATGTTTGTATATTAGAATTGTGAATTGTTAAGATATTATATGGTTACTTGTTTGCCGGATTCCAGGCTCTGATTATTCATTCTCCTTTGCTCATTGCACTTCACTTCCACCAAACATAATTGATTACCACTTCTTAAATTTGTATCACACGCTCGCGTTGTACTTAACGTCACGCACATAAATAAATATACTTTCCCGATTCAACTTTACGTGCACATATAAAATATCTTATAATACGTACTTTACGCGCACTAACAAAATATTCTTCTTTATACTTTAACTTGTTCCTTCTCGACTTTTATTTAGCGATCTAATCTATACATTTTAAACAACGCTAGTATAATGTTCCGTTATAATTATATTAATGAATGCTTGTACAGAGTAACGCAGATTTCCCTTGTTTGTCTTGAAATTTAAACTTAAAAACTTCCTCTTTTTTACTTGGTTCTCTTTTTGTAGTTTGTCTATTGTTTCCATCACCACCGTCCTGGTTGATGACACTTTCATTGGCCAGGGTTTGAAATATTTCCCGGTGAATTTGAAATTCTCCATTCCTGTATCGTTATTTCTCGCGCGTTGGACTGACGCTATTGCTTATTGGTCAAACAGTGCGGGCACTTAGTATTTTACCGCGTGGCCGCTATGCTGTTAAAAACGACGCTACTTTCTAAAATTGCAATAAATATTGGGGTGTCATCTTTTGTCTTCTGAAGGACACCGACCGGCTTTCATAACGGTACTTGCTTGTTTTTTGCTGTTCCTTATACACAAAACATTTTACGCGTTTATGACATACTAGGTACAGGCTTCTATTTATATTTATTTCGGCTGGCGATAAACTGTCGGCGCACTGGCCTCACCCTGTCCATTCTTATTCTACATATTACTTACATATATGTATATTACAAATTCTTATACTACCATATCTCTATAATTACTATTAATAATTGAGTTTCTTATTTATATTTATATTGTACACATATTGAATTAATTTATAACGTTCCACAGTAACGTTACACAGGTTCTAGAGGCAATCAGCAAATCTGTGGCACAATTGGAAACATTCTGGCATACATGAAGGTTTTACGTTAATTGTGTTTATTACTTTATTCAGTGTGTATATATATATATATATATATACAGTAGCGTACCAAGGGGGCGGGGGGCGTACCGCCCCAGTCCCCCGCCTGGGAGGGGCCCCACGACGAGACGAATTTGTATTTAAAATTTAAAATGTGTCTCATAAAAAACTTAAATCACATTTTTTACAACCCATTCTATTCATAGATTATTGCGGGTAATTCTAAATTCTAAGAGGCCTTCGAATATATATATTTTTATGGCATAAGAAATAAATCATATAACCTAGTTTACATTTCTAACTATAAGGAATATTATTATTATTTTATTTATTTTCTTGGATTTCGTTGTCCATGACGTGTCCGTTACTTAACTAAATATCACTATAATATTGACGACTCGGAACACAAAGTTTTTTATAAGTAAAAACGTAAAGTTTTACCTTACAGCCTAAACCGGCTTTCACCTATAGAAGGCTTCATCAGAGGCTGTCGTTAGTAGCGCTGCTCGTCTTGTTGTTGGCGACGAGAAAGTGTTTCGAAAGATTGAAGCTGTGTGTGTGTGGTGAGATGTGTTCGAATAATGCGTGCGATTTGAATTGTGTCTGTTCGTTTAGGATGTCGTTTTTATTTGTTTTTGTGTGTTTGTATATTTCTAATTGTTCTAGAGTGTCTAGTTTTCGGCCTTTTGTGTGTACGTGTAGTATGTTCATGTTATTGTCGATGTTTTTATATGTGTGGTTTGCTTCAATGAGGTGGTTTGCGAAGGTAGATTCTGTAGTGGTGTGGAGTGCTTTTGTGTGTTCAATGTATCTCTGTTTGAAGCTACGTCCTGTCTGGCCTATGTAGAATTTACTGCAATTTGAACAATTTAGTTTATATACACCGGGTAGATCGAATTTGTTTTGTGCTTTGGGCATGCGTTTTGATAGTGTGTGTTCTGTTTTGTTAGTAGTTTTGTAAGCGATTCTGTATCCTGCTTTTTTGAATTTGTGGGCAATTTTTTCTGTTTGTTTGTTGATGTATGTTAGTGTTATGAATTTGTTGTTTTCTGTCTTTGTCTGTTGTTTGTTTTGTGTTTTGTGTAGGAGTTTACTGACTATTGTTCTGTCATAACCGTTAGATTCTGCTAGATATTTTATCGTGTTTAGTTCGTCTTTGTAGTCTATTTCATCTAAGGGGATGTTGTTAAGTCTATGTATCATGGTTCTAAAAGCAGCTAGTTTGTGTTGTATTGGGTGATTGGAGGTGTTGTGTATTAGTGTGTCAGTTGTAGTTGGTTTTCTGTATATACTGAATTTGTGCCTGTGTTCTAGTTTTGTGATGGAGAGGTCTAAGAAGTTTATGGTATTGTTGTGTTCGTATTCGGCAGTGAAGGTTATGTTTTTATGTATTTTGTTTATGTGCGTTAGTAACTGTTCACATTGTCTTTTGTTTCCCCTGTATAGTATTAGAATGTCATCAACGTATCTGTGCTAATATAGTATTTTATGTGAGTGTCTGTCATTGTTTGTGAGTATTTTTGTTTTTTCTAAGTGTTGGAGGAAGACTTCTGCTAGAATGCTGGATATGGGGGAGCCCATGGGTAGGCCGTCGTTCTGTGTGTAGTATTTATTGTTATAAGTAAAGTAGTTTTGTTTTGTGATAATGTTCAGAGTTTCTGTTATTTCATTGATAAGTTCGTCTGGTGTGTTGTTCTGTTTGAGTTTGTTTTGTAGGATGGTGATTGTTTCGGAGATGGGGATGTTTGTGTACAGGTTTTTAATGTCAAAGGAGGCTAATGTGGCGTTATGGGGGATGTGTATGTCTTTTATTTTTGTTACTAGGTCAGTGTTGTTTTTTACTGCAATGTTGTTGTCTATTTGTGTGTGTTGTCTAATAATTTTGTCTAGATATTTTGCCAGTTTGTGTGCAGGGGCATTACGGTAGTTGATAATGGGGCGGATCGGAATGTCTTCTTTATGGATTTTGGGAAGCGCTTGGAGTGTAGGTGCTGATGGTCGGATTTGTTTCATGTAGGGCTTTTGTTTATGTGTCATAATGTGTTTGGCTTTGTTGACTATTTGTTTTACTGAGTTTTGGTATCTGTCGGTGGGGTCGTGTTTTAGTTCTGTGATGTTGTTCTGTTCTATGAAGTCTTGTACTTTTTTGTGTAGGTTGTCTGTGGGGATAATTACAGTCGTGTTGCCTTTGTCAGCTTTTACAAATGTGATGTTGTGTTTGTGTGCCTTTTCCCTCAGTTTGATGGCTGTGTGTATTTCTGAGTTGTGGTTGTTGTTGTCTGGTGTCTTATGTACTCCTATTGTGTTGTTTATATTATGTCTTAATGTGTCTTGATGTTCTGGTGCTGTGTTTTGTATATTTGTTTCTGTGTCAATTATGAGCTTTGTTAGTGTTTGGTTGTTATGTTTGTAATGTATGTTATGTTTTAGGCCTTTATCAAGGAGTGTTTGTTCGTTTTTTGTGAGTGTGACGTTCGTGAGGTTTACTGTACGTGGGTAGAATTTGTGCGAGGGAATTATATCTGTTTTGATTGGTGTCAGGTTTTTTATTTTTCTGTCGTGTTTTGTCTGTATGATATGTATTTGTTTTTTTGTCCATTCATTTGTGTGATGTATTAGTTCAGTCATGTAATTGTGTCCGTATGTGTTGGCGATATGTAGGTGTAGTGTTAATGCTTTGCGGTTAAGAGCGTCTTTTTTCTTATATAGTTGTTTAATTGATTCTTTTATGTATGTTCTTTGTGCGATGTTTTGTGTTATTCGGGCGGCCTGGTTGTTATGTTTAATTTTGATTTGGGCATATTTAGGTGTTAGTGAATTGTTTATGCATGTTTTGTTGAAATTTATGTGAGCTACAATCTTTCTAACCTTCAAAGTTGTGAACTTGTACGCTTGGACGTTGGCTCGTCTTGCTGAGTTAAATTCTTGGATTTCGTTGTCCATGACGTGTCCGTTACTTAACTAAATATCACTATAATATTGACGACTCGGAACACAAAGTTTTTTATAAGTAAAAACGTAAAGTTTTACCTTACAGCCTAAACCGGCTTTCACCTATAGAAGGCTTCATCAGAGGCTGTCGTTAGTAGCGCTGCTCGTCTTGTTGTTGGCGACGAGAAAGTGTTTCGAAAGATTGAAGCTGTGTGTGTGTGGTGAGATGTGTTCGAATAATGCGTGCGATTTGAATTGTGTCTGTTCGTTTAGGATGTCGTTTTTATTTGTTTTTGTGTGTTTGTATATTTCTAATTGTTCTAGAGTGTCTAGTTTTCGGCCTTTTGTGTGTACGTGTAGTATGTTCATGTTATTGTCGATGTTTTTATATATGTGTGGTTTGCTTCAATGAGGTGGTTTGCGAAGGTAGATTCTGTAGTGGTGTGGAGTGCTTTTGTGTGTTCAAACAGAGATACATTGAACACACAAAAGCACTCCACACCACTACAGAATCTACCTTCGCAAACCACCTCATTGAAGCAAACCACACATATATAAAAACATCGACAATAACATGAACATACTACACGTACACACAAAAGGCCGAAAACTAGACACTCTAGAACAATTAGAAATATACAAACACACAAAAACAAATAAAAACGACATCCTAAACGAACAGACACAATTCAAATCGCACGCATTATTCGAACACATCTCACCACACACACACAGCTTCAATCTTTCGAAACACTTTCTCGTCGCCAACAACAAGACGAGCAGCGCTACTAACGACAGCCTCTGATGAAGCCTTCTATAGGTGAAAGCCGGTTTAGGCTGTAAGGTAAAACTTTACGTTTTTACTTATAAAAAACTTTGTGTTCCGAGTCGTCAATATTATAGTGATATTTAGTTAAGTAACGGACACGTCATGGACAACGAAATCCAAGAATTTAACTCAGCAAGACGAGCCAACGTCCAAGCGTACAAGTTCACAACTTTGAAGGTTAGAAAGATTGTAGCTCACATAAATTTCAACAAAACATGCATAAACAATTCACTAACACCTAAATATGCCCAAATCAAAATTAAACATAACAACCAGGCCGCCCGAATAACACAAAACATCGCACAAAGAACATACATAAAAGAATCAATTAAACAACTATATAAGAAAAAAGACGCTCTTAACCGCAAAGCATTAACACTACACCTACATATCGCCAACACATACGGACACAATTACATGACTGAACTAATACATCACACAAATGAATGGACAAAAAAACAAATACATATCATACAGACAAAACACGACAGAAAAATAAAAAACCTGACACCAATCAAAACAGATATAATTCCCTCGCACAAATTCTACCCACGTACAGTAAACCTCACGAACGTCACACTCACAAAAAACGAACAAACACTCCTTGATAAAGGCCTAAAACATAACATACATTACAAACATAACAACCAAACACTAACAAAGCTCATAATTGACACAGAAACAAATATACAAAACACAGCACCAGAACATCAAGACACATTAAGACATAATATAAACAACACAATAGGAGTACATAAGACACCAGACAACAACAACCACAACTCAGAAATACACACAGCCATCAAACTGAGGGAAAAGGCACACAAACACAACATCACATTTGTAAAAGCTGACAAAGGCAACACGACTGTAATTATCCCCACAGACAACCTACACAAAAAAGTACAAGACTTCATAGAACAGAACAACATCACAGAACTAAAACACGACCCCACCGACAGATACCAAAACTCAGTAAAACAAATAGTCAACAAAGCCAAACACATTATGACACATAAACAAAAGCCCTACATGAAACAAATCCGACCATCAGCACCTACACTCCAAGCGCTTCCCAAAATCCATAAAGAAGACATTCCGATCCGCCCCATTATCAACTACCGTAATGCCCCTGCACACAAACTGGCAAAATATCTAGACAAAATTATTAGACAACACACACAAATAGACAACAACATTGCAGTAAAAAACAACACTGACCTAGTAACAAAAATAAAAGACATACACATCCCCCATAACGCCACATTAGCCTCCTTTGACATTAAAAACCTGTACACAAACATCCCCATCTCCGAAACAATCACCATCCTACAAAACAAACTCAAACAGAACAACACACCAGACGAACTTATCAATGAAATAACAGAAACTCTGAACATTATCACAAAACAAAACTACTTTACTTATAACAATAAATACTACACACAGAACGACGGCCTACCCATGGGCTCCCCCATATCCAGCATTCTAGCAGAAGTCTTCCTCCAACACTTAGAAAAAACAAAAATACTCACAAACAATGACAGACACTCACATAAAATACTATATTAGCACAGATACGTTGATGACATTCTAATACTATACAGGGGAAACAAAAGACAATGTGAACAGTTACTAACGCACATAAACAAAATACATAAAAACATAACCTTCACTGCCGAATACGAACACAACAATACCATAAACTTCTTAGACCTCTCCATCACAAAACTAGAACACAGGCACAAATTCAGTATATACAGAAAACCAACTACAACTGACACACTAATACACAACACCTCCAATCACCCAATACAACACAAACTAGCTGCTTTTAGAACCATGATACATAGACTTAACAACATCCCCTTAGATGAAATAGACTACAAAGACGAACTAAACACGATAAAATATCTAGCAGAATCTAACGGTTATGACAGAACAATAGTCAGTAAACTCCTACACAAAACACAAAACAAACAACAGACAAAGACAGAAAACAACAAATTCATAACACTAACATACATCAACAAACAAACAGAAAAAATTGCCCACAAATTCAAAAAAGCAGGATACAGAATCGCTTACAAAACTACTAACAAAACAGAACACACACTATCAAAACGCATGCCCAAAGCACAAAACAAATTCGATCTACCCGGTGTATATAAACTAAATTGTTCAAATTGCAGTAAATTCTACATAGGCCAGACAGGACGTAGCTTCAAACAGAGATACATTGAACACACAAAAGCACTCCACACCACTACAGAATCTACCTTCGCAAACCACCTCATTGAAGCAAACCACACATATAAAAACATCGACAATAACATGAACATACTACACGTACACACAAAAGGCCGAAAACTAGACACTCTAGAACAATTAGAAATATACAAACACACAAAAACAAATAAAAACGACATCCTAAACGAACAGACACAATTCAAATCGCACGCATTATTCGAACACATCTCACCACACACACACAGCTTCAATCTTTCGAAACACTTTCTCGTCGCCAACAACAAGACGAGCAGCGCTACTAACGACAGCCTCTGATGAAGCCTTCTATAGGTGAAAGCCGGTTTAGGCTGTAAGGTAAAACTTTACGTTTTTACTTATAAAAAACTTTGTGTTCCGAGTCGTCAATATTATAGTGATATTTATTTATTTATTTACATTTTTACGGGATATACCCATTTACAATTAAAACCCTAATCCTACTCATCATTATGGGTCATAACTCCCCATAATGACGGGTCCTACTGCTTATAGTGGAATCCGAACCACTTGAGTACAGTGGTTATTGTCATACAGCACATAGCATTGTTTCTTTCGAAAAAAAGCCAGAGGTGCCGGGCCGGGATTCGAACCTCGGTCCTCCGAATGAGAAGACCTATCGTTCTATTCACTAAGCCACCGCGGACTCTGATGTTTCATTGAAATAAAAGACAACATAAAAAAATTACGCATGGATTGGCATCACTGCCATGAGTCGCGGCTGGACATGACCTTGAATAAGGTTGCGGTGGCCAGGCGCTGCTGCGTGTTTACAAACACGAAAACAGTTGGGTCAGTCCGCAGTTGACTTCGTCTTGTTGACTAGGTGTGCTATTTTCCTCACTTATGATAAATGTGCCAAAGTTATTTTTGTAAGTAATTTACTGTAGTTCATTACGTTTTTTCTGCAGTCCTTCCTTCATTTATAAATTTATTGGCTTACTGTCATCTGATCTGACAAAGTAGGCCTAAGTGCAAAATAGGAGTGTATTAAAACAACTACAGTGGTCGCCGGTTGTACCGCCGTTCGGTATACCGCCACCGCGGATTCGGGTACGACGTGGTTTTTCGTCTTTTCTCCCTTTCTTTTTACAGTTTTGCTTATTGCTTTTATTGCTGGCTCCTCATCACCTGATTCATCTGATTCACTTAAAACAGCATTTGCTGATTCTTTAGTTGAGTGAGAAAGACATTCATTAACTGTAATGTGAAAACAGCAAGTCATGTACTCATTTGTATGGAAGATTGTTGGTCTTCTCTTATGTATAGCATCCAGAAATTTACAACTAAGAATTCCAAAAAGTGAAGGGTAAACTTCCATGTCCATTTTCTTGTACTGGAAAAGGTACGGTAGTACTCCATCTACTGATTAAATACATTGACTCTTCCCATAGATTTATTGTAATTTCTCACAGTAGCAGGACAGGGCACATCAATATGTTGATTTTCCTTCAATATGACCATCGTTTCATATTTTCAGAGGGTGTTGTTCAAAAACAGGTAGAAGCCATCAATACTTTTGTGCCACGACTAGTAAAAAGAAAATACATCGCGGCAAGTTTTCCGTATTTCGGTTACTTCTCTTTTCGCCCAGATAGTTAGGCCGCGCGGCGCTGGCTATTGTAGGGTCCCGTCAGTTGTGAATCCTCGCGCGCTCTATGGAGTAATCGTCGTAACTGCGCTTTCTCCGAATGTTGTACATGTAAGAGAGCTGATTAGTTGCTTGCATTCTCCATACGTTTTACATCGGGACGCCGGCGTCGGGATAGAATTCTGTTTGTGCTGCTTCTACTTTCTGCGATGGGCAAATAATTTTATAAAGGACCTCTGGTGAGTTTCCTTGGAGTATATTTTGTCATTTAATAAAACGAATGTCTACGTAAATATGTTTATAACTTGGATGTATTCGGATTAAGATGTGTGTGTGTGATCCTGGTCTGGCACAAACTGGTAAGACATATGGCAATGAGACGGCTCACTGTATCTTGCCACTCAATAAGAACATTTTTATTTTCTAAAACATTGATTACATTGTCGTGTTTCCAAATGACAATCTTCTTCTGTGTCTACCTCTACTCCACTAACACGGTTTCCCATGATTGTGCCAGAACCTTCAAGCCCAATGGATGAAAGCTTTTCTAGCATTTCTGCAATGAGACTGAGGTGAAGTGCCTGTCAAAAATAAAACAGCTTTGTGGGGGTATAGTTCTCACAGTGTCATCACCACCGATGGCCCAAGCCCTAGTTCAGGATTTAACAATTCTGTAGTCTGTCCTTGGTAAACTTCAAAATCTAGTACTAAGCCAGAAGAAGCTGTAGTTACGAAAACCTTGAAACCAATAGGTTGAGGCCTGTTTTTCACAAATTGTCTACAAGGGCACCTCCTAGTAAAAGGGGTCATTTGCTCATCTATGCTGTAGGTTTGAAAGTTACGAGGCAAACACATACACATGTTTTTAACGGCATCGATGATCGGTTGTATTTTCCATAGTCGGTTTGTTTCGTGTCCTTCAGGATTTGCAGTATCTACTAAGTGACAAAGATTCCTTAGCATAAGAAATCTATTTCAAGACTTGAATTCAGATACACATGGCAAACTATAACTTCTTTGCTTGTACAGTCGAAGATGTGAAAAATGGAAAACATCCCATGAGAAGATTCAGCGCAATAAAAATGTTTAACTAAATACAACTATTACATTAACAACTCGGAACACAAAGTTTTTTATAAGTAAAAACAAAGTTTTACCTTACAACCTGAACCGGTTTTAAAAACTTTGTGTTCCGAGTCGTTAATGTAATAGTTGTATTTAGTTAAGTAACGGACACGTCATGAACAATGAAATCCAAGAATTTAACTCAGCAAGACGGGCTATAGTCCAAACATACAAATTCACAATATTGAGGCCTTTTAAAGGTGAAAACCGGTTCAGGTTGTAAGGTAAAACTTTATGTTTTTACTTATAAAAAACTTTGTGTTCCGAGTCGTTAATGTAATAGTTGTATTTAGTTAAGTAACGGACACGTCATGGAGAACAAAATCCAAGAATGTTTAACTCTTGAGAATTAGTGTTTACATACTAAACACTAGTAAACTTGTGCTTCTTCACATTTTCACTGATTGTAGTCCACCTTCTGTTAAAGTAGAAGGGTAACATTGTACATCACCATGACCACAGTTAATTAAATTAACAAGCCTTTTTTCCGTAGTAACTTTTCCTAAATCATAGTCACTATCTGAACTTTCACAACCTTCACGTGATGGCTGATAGGTTATATCTGCATCATCTGAATCGTCATCAATGTCACTTGTTTCTGCCAACAACTTAATTAGATCTTCGGAGATACATGGGTCACATCTAAAGTGTAATTTTATATATATTAAACCAAGAAAAAACCTTTTTACGGTGTTTATGTTGGTTTTACTACTGTTAAACCACAAAATATTTTTTATTTGGTAACAAAACAATTAGCAAAAATAAAAAAACAAAGATTTGGAAAGTACTGTTTTCAAAATTGTGAAAATATTATTCACTGCTGGGTTAAAAATTAATTTTTTGTCATGAAAATCTTAGATAACACATAACTTAATTAACGCCTAAACATCACAATTGTGATGGTTACAAAGTGTGTGTAAGTAATCGGTAAAGCCTAACCATCACGACTGTGATAGTGCGTACTTTTTGTGTGTAAGAAAAAGAAAAATATTAATATTTGCTCATTTAATGGTATCCATAGTTAAAATAACATGTTACAATTAATTTAAAACCACAGCAATCACTACTAAATAAATATTTTTAAAATCCAACAGTACAGTAGACTCCCTCTTGTCCGGCCTCGGTTGGATCGGCCATTTGATGGTTCGGCCAGCCATACGGTGAGTCACACAGTCTAGACGAGCCTGCAGTGACAGGCCCCAACTTGTTAAACGGAAAATATATGTACAGTAGCTCAGTTGACTCATGGTTTTGTTCATGTGCGGATGAATGTCTTAAGTTGTGAATTCTGTGTGTATAGTCTGTGTAAATATATCTGTGTATATAGTAATACTGTATGTATCTGTGTAAATAAAAATGTTTTCCGATATGAGTGCAAAACGAAAACACACGTTCGTGACTATGGACCAAAAATTACAAGTCCTTCAACATCTCGATAAGGGTGAATCGGTCCAGCGTATTTGCCAAGAGTTTAATGTAGGCAAGAGTAGCTGTACTGTTAATGACAGGCGCCGAAACAGAAATCGATTGAGACTTTCTGCACTCAAATTGAAACTGAAAAAGTGCTTTCGACGCGATGCACTTTAAAAAAAAAAACAAATAACGAATTAGTAGACGATGCTTTGTGGTTATGGTTTATGCAGGAATGCCGAAGAGGCACTCCGATAAGTGGACCAATTTTAAAAGAAAAAGCAGGTATCCTACGCTCAAAACTTCAAGATACCAGTACATTCTCGGCAAGTGAAGGATGGGTAACACGCTGGAAAAAGCGTCATGGAGTTCATTTCATTGGTGTTTGTGGTGAAAAGTTGTTGGCGAACCCATCAGCAGCTAGCGATTTTCAAAAAAACTGTCTGACATCATTACTAGTGAAAATCTTAGTCCAGAACAAGTCTATAATATTGACGAGATGGGGTTGAATTTTAAACTCTTGCCCAAGAAAACGTTTGCTACGGCTAAGAAAACTTCAGCCCCAGGATTTAAAGCCAGTATAGAGAGAATCACGGTGGCTTTGTGTTCAAATGCCTCAGGGCCCCACAAGCTGCCTTTGTTTGTAATCGGAAAATCAGCAAAACCCAGAGCTTTTAAGAATTTAAACATGTCATCCCTTCCAGTGTACTACAGAGCACAAAAATCAGCCTGGATGAATTCGTATCTGTTTAAGGAGTGGTTCGAAAGCGAATTTGTTCCTAAAGTGAAACATCATTTGACGAGTTTGAAGTTACCAGTTAAGCACTTTTAGTGCTAGATAATGCACCTACCCATCTGCAAGAACTTAATGTGAAGGTTACAGTGATATAAAATTATTATTCCTGCCACCTAATGTCACAAGTCTTACACAACCAATGGACCAAGGGGTCATTGAGTCTTTTAAGAGAAGGTACCACAGAAAGCTTCTTTCGGAAATTCTAGGTAAACTGGACAATGAAGGCAGCACAGGTCTCATTACAGCCTTAAAGACAATCAACATGAAAGACGTGATCTATGTGGTAGCTAAGGGATACGATGAAATGCCATCATCTACATTTACAAAGTCTTGGAGAAAAGCATGGCCAAATTGTTTTCTTCTCATTGAAAAGAATAAAGAGGACAACCCTAAAGCAGATGAATCAAATCTTCAGGGTTTTGAACCAGATGGCAACGAATCTCTGTCAAAAGATCTACAATGATTGCCTCACTCTGATGATCTTGTACAACAAGACGTTGCAGAAAGGATTGCTGGTCAAGATGAGGAGCTTCAAAATGAGATCTTAAATGATGATGAAATTGTGCAATCTGTCATTTGCCAAGAAGACGAAGAAGAAGAAGAAGTTAATGACGAAGAGGTAAATGTCGAGGAGAAAATGAGCCATGCTAAGGGAAGAGCACCCCTGGAATTAGCAATGACGTACATCAAGCAAGAAACAGAGGCAACTGCAGTTGATGTTATGTTCGACAAGAAATGGCGTGATTTCGCATTCAACAAAACAGTTGAACAAAAAAAGCAGAAGAAGATAACTGATTTTTTTTTATTTTTATTTCTGAGTTTTACGTTCTATAGTGACACTTTTAATGTTCATGTGTTTTTCATATTCTATAAAGAGTTGTGTTATTTTTGGCAAATACATACAGTAATATCTGTGCGAGTTGTAATAATTTTCCTTGTTTGTTTTTTTATTTGCTACCATGGAGTAAGGGTGAGTAATATAATTATTAGTAATTTATATATACTGTATTGAGTCATTTATTGTATGGATCATTCATTAAAGAGTGTTATTTCATCATTATAGCGTATTTTTTGTTCGTCTGGCCATTTTGAAATCCGGCCTAGGGTCTGGTCCCGAGGTGGCCGGACGAGAGGGAGTCTACTGTACTTACAATTTGATGTTTTCATAAAGTCTAACCCACTCAGAAAATGGCTGACAAACTGATCAGATGCTGGCAGAGCTGCATCCTAATGGTCAAACAGTGAACTACTGACCATCGTGAGCATGTGAGGCCGGCTTTACTGCAGTGTTAAACACTTAAAACATTTCCAAAAACACATGTTGATAGGCAGTAGTTTGGATTTTATGGATACCTGTAATAACACACACGTGAAGTTCATTACTTGGTTGGCAAGTAGCATTTTAGGTATTCCATATCGGCAGATAATTTCTTCTATAAGTAATTTTGCTATAGTGTTTAGGTACTTTTTGGTCAGGTAAGGAAAAGGTTCAGGGTATTTGTAAAGATGGTCTTGGAATGTAAGGATGTATTGGTTTGGTTCTGACTGCAGCATTGAATGAATTATTCTTCTTATTCATTAAAAATATTTTCGAATAGCTGTACTATACCTTTCCTAAAACTTTTGTGCATTCTTCTTTTAACACTTAATTCAGCTATCTAACTATCTATACCGGATTTACACAGAGCAATTAACAATTTATGCCCTATTTTTCTATTCAATCAGCGAAATGCTGGATAGATTCAATGTATTTCTGTTTCATACTAATCAATTGATCTTCTAAAAAAGAGTCACTTTGCTGTTTATCCATTAGACTGGGTCGAAAAAAATAAATATTTTTTTTCGGAACGCTTTAGTGCGGAAAATTTGCCTATTGTAATAAGAAGAAAAACGGCATAAAAAAAATTAAAATCGGTTAACATCTTCCGTTCGCACATCGTACTTAAAGTTTATGAAAAATTGCAAAAATCGCGAAATTTTTGTAAATTTTTTAAGTTAGTTAAAACTTTTAAAATAAAGACGCTTTAGTTTTTTATGCTTGTTTTATGGTTTAAATAAACTGAATAAATTAAATTCTGATCAAGAATCTAATTTTTTCCGTTCGCGCAACGTCTTAGAAGAAACAGAAATTTACCAATATTTTGCAATTTCCACTGTGCAATTTTTCGCTCGTTTTGCTAGAACAAAACGACCCTGAACTCACCACGTGGAGGTGGTTGCACGTCGAGTTCCACCCACACCCTAACTATCCAACCATCCAATTGTTGGGTGTGGTATTTACATTATATTTACAACTATTTACAAAGATTTTCCATAGACTAAGATTCTTTGGCTTACTGTGTTTTTTACTTTTCCTTTTTTATATCTACTACACATTTAAAGTCTGATTTTTTGAAGAAATGAGGCATAACCGATCTAGACTTAAGTGTTGCTCGGTTATAGCCATCTCTAGCTTCATGTCCACATACTTTATTCGAGGCCTCTGTCACAAGTTTGACGCACCTCTCCACAGCCTGGGTGTGACAGGGAAAATTTTGTATTTCTCTGATGGTCTTAGTGTCAGAATTGATGAGTGATTTAATATCATCTTCACTTAGGTCCCGCAGCATTGGGGGAGGATACAACACACAAGAATTCCAATTAATAATTTCAGTGTAATCGGAAGCTTGAAAGTTTATCTTCGGTGGTACAAAATTCTAACAGTCTTCTTCTTAGGGACGGTTTGTCTTGCTTTTAAGATCCTTCTGTAACCAAGCTCCCGAATATGTTCTCTTTCATCGACAACCATTGCCAACAGAGCATTCTCTGGGCGCGCAATGAACGCATTTCGTTCTATTACTGGATCGACAACTTCAAGTAATGCGTCGGATAAATAATGTGATGTTTGGATTGCTTGAAAGACATTTTTCTGTCCATCAGTAAAATATTTGCTCTTTTTGATGGCAAACCACACAGGCATGTATGATTTTAAGATGAAGCCAACTATTTCTTTTAAGTTTCCGGATGGATCTTATCCCCGCACCAATCCCCTTCCTCCACACACCACCCCCACTAAACCTTCCAAACAAAAACCGTTACGTGTCACTGGCCAGTCTGTCTCAAACTGCTGATGAAGGCGAACACCACGCCGAAACGCTTTGGAAAGAAAAACAAGTAAGTTTCACAAGTGAAAGTTCTATATTCTATATTATTTAGTGAGCCTCCAGGTGGTCTAGTGGCTAACGCGGGCGATTGATGCGCTCATGGTCCCGGGTTCAATTCCCGGCGGAGGTTCCGTACGGCGTGCACTCAGCGTCGTGAGGCAAACTGAGTAGGCGCTGAGATAACAGTGCCACCTCCTGGCTGTGAATACCGCAACTAGCGGCTGGTGGCGCGTACTACTAGCCATACACCGTCACACTAACACAAAAGCCGTGCGGTACGCTTTGGTCCTTAACGGACTGTTGAGCGGAGGTTTATTTTTATATTATTTAGTACTGTGAAAAAAGAAGATGAACAATCAAAACAACAATAAAATAATCTTTACCAGTACAACACAGATATTAAAACATCGAACCAAGGGTCATGTTGATCAAGAAATAAATAGTATAAATTTTATTGTATTTCTCTTTTGTATAAATTATGAAAATTATAAATAAAACAAGTCTTAATTACAGATGTGTGAATTCTTTTGCCTGGTAGGACAAGGGGCTATTGGAAGAAACCTGATTCAGAAGGAAGATAAAAGTTTGAGAAATGCTTATCTAATCATCTTGTAACTAGTTACTGGACAGCATTGCCAATGTACTGCAAATGGAGATTTCATTGCCCTTATCCTGTATAATAATGTTCTGGGCTCAAATTCTTGACAAGGCTCATTGCTGTTTGTTTTTGTACTTCACAACTAATTGGGAGGTTTTATGTATATGTGTATTGCTGAAGGGCAGTGTCTGATTTTGTCCTTACTGCCCCACATATTATTCTCAATGTACTAGACTGTGCTCTTTCTAGGAGTTCCAGTTGTGTGTTATTGGCTGTTATCACAACTCACTTCCATATTTCATAATAGGTCTGTTGACATAGGTGTTGTAGATAATATTTAGGGTGTCCTGACTACCCCCCCCCCCCAACATTTGCCTCCCACCACTTTCTTCATAAATCTGATTCATTTGTTTGTTTGTTTGTCTGTCAATTTGGCCTTCCTAACTTTGCTTGTTACCAAACACAATGTCTAAATATTTAGTTCTGTGGCTCTTATTGAGTAAATCATTTTCCTACTTTAATTCGAAGTCTGGACTGTTGTGTTATGGAGACTATGTGGAAATTAGGTGCCAGGTTGGGTCTGCCACTTCTTGTATATAAGAAAGTGACATTTGGTGTAAACTGTTGTACTGTTAAATTATTGACGTTTGTGCTGTACTGGTGTCCAGTGGGTGATCTGTTAACGAACAATTCACACTATGAACAAATCAGACGACAAACACTTTTGCAAAAGACTTTTATAATCGGATAACAAACACCTCACAGAACTGTATTTTATTGCCATTTATGAACAGTTTCTGGAAGAGACTTTGACAGTTGTATATATAACCTTTTTGTGTGCTAGTTGATTTGTGTTCTCTGAATTTTTGTAAGTGCTTTCCTGAACTTTTTATAAAAAAAAATGATAATATTATGGGGCCTAAAAAGAGTGGAGTGTCAAGAAGTGTGCTCTCCATAGAAACCAAGCAAGAGATAATAGCCAAGGGAGAGAGTGGGCAGAAGATGTGTGATGTTGCTAGGCAATATGGCTTGAACAGGTCTACAGTAGACACAATCTTAACTAAGAAAGATATAATGAAGAAGACTCAAGCAGCTGAAGCAGTAACAAAAATCACATCTGAGAAACAAAGATGTGCAATCCATGAAACAATGGAGAGATTACTTTTAGTTTGTATAAAAGAAATGGAAATGAAAAGAGCTGTAACTAGTATGACTGTCATTCAAGAGAAGGCTAGAGACATTTTTGAAGAACTGAAGAAACGAAACAAACTCCACATTCATCACATGAGGAGATAGAAATAAAGGCTACAACTGGGTGGTTTGCAAAGTTTAGAAGGAGATCTGGCATTAAACTTGTGGTAATGCACGGTGAGTCCGTTGGTGCAGATGAAGAAGCTGAGAAGTTCTGTCTCAAGTTTCAAGAATTCATTAACAAAGAAGGATATTGTCCAAAACAAATTTATACAATTGTGATGAAATTAGTTTATTTTGGAAGCACATGCTAAACCTTGCCTACATCACGAAAGATAAGAAAAATATTCCTGGGCACAAACCCATGAAAGACCGATTGATGTTATTTTTGGGAGCTAATGCTAGAGGTGATGTGTAGCTTAAACCGCTTCTTGTCTATCACTCTGAGAATCCTAGAGCATTAAATGAAATCCATAATTAAAGAAAGACTGGTGATGTGGAGATGGAATGAAAGGCATTGAGTCACACAGGTCCTTTTCAAAAAATGGTTATTCACGTTTTTGCACCAAGCATGAAAGATTACCTTGAGACCAATGAATTGTCATTGAAAGCATTGTTTCTATTGGGCAGTGCACCAGGACACCCATAAGACCTTGAAGATAATTTGTTGGCAGACTTTTCCTGGCAGACAGTTCAGTTTCTGCCGCCAATTACCAGTTTGTTGATTCAGCCAATGGAACAGGCTGTTATTGCAGGTTTCAAGAAATTGTAGACTTGTGATCTGTTTCGTCAGTGTTTTGAAGCATGCCAGTTCTTATCAACGATGACATAAAAAAATTTGATATTCTCGAAGCTACCCGGGTCATTCAAAAGGCTTGGTCAGAAGTGCCAAGGACAGTTGAATTCTGCTTGGCAAAACCTGTGACCATCCTCCATGTCCATGTCCAATGACAATGTTATTAATCACTTCCGAAAAATCCTGAAGTAAAGAGAAAAACAGTCGACATTGGACAGATTCTTTAACGCCCCTCAAACGGAAAAAAACATGTCGTATGAAAATGCAAAACTGTGTATGTATGTATTATTGTTATTCCATATAAACAAACGAAGTAAGAAATTATATAATGTTTTATTTATTTATTTTGTCTCCAGAAAGAATAATCAAATTTCCATAAAACAATTCGATTATCAGTTAACAAACAATTCGGGCACTGTCTTTGAATAGATATGTTCGTTAATCGATCATAACAGCCGTACCAGTAGTATGTACTTACGTGGTTAAGGTAATTTTTTTACTTGATGACAACTGGACGTTAAGTTAAGGTGAAAATAACGATAATAGTCATTGATAATTTCATTAGTAAGATAAACCAGACACATTAAGAAAATTTAATTTAATTTTTGGAAAGTTGGTTCGTATTTTAACAAAATTAGAAAAATTGCACATTTCAGCAGAAAATATCTTGAGTCGCGGTAGAAATATTGCCAAGGTCTCTTGTTTACTTTTGAGTGTCTGAAAGAATGATTTATTAGTTTTTCAACTCTCACAGCAGCTTTTGCTGCCCTTCATAACGTTAGGGTAAACGCATCAAAACGTTAGGTTAACACAGGATACCTGGTAGATCTAAATATACTACTTTTATATATGTGGATTTAACCAGTATAATAGTGTTAGAAATGGACTGAAAGTAATGGCACAGGCAAATACTGGGTAACCAAATACTGTTGTACAACGTACAGGACAACTTCAAAAGTAATGCAATTTTATGTAGCGTGCATAACCTACAACCGGACGAACGTAACCTAACAACACTTCATTTATGTGAGTAATTATTGAATTTTTTTCTCCGTAAATAGGTTCGACCGCCGTTTAAAATTATTTTTCTCGCTTTTATATAGTATAGAAGAATAGGAAAGGAAATATTTCACCGCAATTTGAGCTTAGTTTATGTCAAGCACAATTACCGGATTATTTAGTATTATTGTCACAGTTTTTGTTGTTTAATGATGTAAATATTAACTAAGATATAATAGGCTTAACTCATGCGCTTAAGGGTTTACTAATATGACTGTGTAGGTTGTGATTGGACTTTTTCTTTCGAAAAATGTTGAGTTGAAATAACAATTGACAGCAAGAATACAGTAACATTGAAACATACACATATTCAACAGAAAATTGAGTATTACTGTTAGTTACATGTATAGATTGCAACACGTCAACAGTAGGTGAATAGGTTAGGCATGTGAATCAAAGTAAATGATCGTTTCTCAAAACTTGGCATTTTTTGATGATTCAATACACATCAAAAATAAAAATGGTGGTTACTCAAGTTAACAAATTGGAGACGAGAAATATATTGTTTAACATAATTATTACTGGAAATGAAAACAAGAAAATAATCTCATGCTCAGTATGTTATTATTGAAACCATTTATTTTTATTTTGTATTGAACTGATGAATAAAATAAACTTCAAATTTTTGTAGACTTCCAAAATCAAGGTACATTAGAAAACATTTAGCCAAATAACACTTTCAGATTCTATACATAGTCATAGTTATTTTCAGTAGATATTTCATGTATACCTACTTTTAGTTGAATAAGTGTTTGTAATATAAAGGTGGTCAGTTCAGCTTGGTTAGGATCAAACTGTATCAGTAAATAAATAGTAATGGAGCCATGTTATGTTGTACATGAAACAGCTTTATAGTTTTTGAGGAGAATTTTATTTTTGGAAGGGGTTGCATATAATTTTATTGGAAAAAAACATTGAAGTTGCAAGGAGGAGCTCCAGTGTACCCGGATACACGAGGTAATATTAACTATAATTAGTTATATGCAACTTGGAGACCACAACACAATATGTATAATATTATTGGTTTGGTCAGTGTTGTATTATATTAATGGAATTCATGGCATTTAATATTATTAAAATACACAGTGTAAACTAAAAATCTAATACACAAATGCACATGTTAACCAGCTAATAAATATCATAGTTTGGCCGTGCACAAACATTAATTATAAACTAACAGTTCAGTAAAGTATAAACATAATGTTATTGTAACATTACATAATGTTGAACATCCGTATTTTGCTATATTAAATTGTGAAAATCAGGTACATTTTTCTGAGAAATCATATTATTTTATTTTTAATTTTATAATATGTTTAATATAGCCTAACTTCTGTATTGACAGTGGGAACACAGTGGGAGTGCACATGTGGTGTTCTTTCATTTAGCCATTTGTAGCTGACATTAAGACGCCCCTCCCAACACAGCAAATATATTTGAAGTATTTTAAACTTGCCAGATGTGTAAAACTTTTGTTGTAAATAACACTTTGCCATTAGGCTGCTTGTAGTATTGCAACATATTCTCACAACTGTCAGTTTGATACTTATATTAAACAAAATACAGAGTATAACTTCAGCAAATAGTTTAACTCGGGGGTTTTATAAAAATTTTAGTATTCAGTTGATATCAGAGTTTTGTTTCTTTCTCAAAATAATTCTAAAATGATGTCAAAATTCTTAGCCTGTAATTTTTGGTAAATAGGAATTAAAGTCTGTGTGAAAATATGGACAGGCCGAAAAAAAATATGAACATGTTGTATGGTTTCCAAGAAAAGTGTACCTTTATGGGGTGAACATTTTTTCAGGAAACATCATTATAGTTAGTACTGTGTTTCAATACTCTTCTGTACATTGGTTCATCCCAGTTACATATGCAGGCAGCATTAATGTGAGTTCTCCTGTACATAAGTTATCTCGAATCTCTTTTCAGCCAGAAACACTTTATTGTATTAACATGAAACTCCTCACACAAACTAAAGTAAGGTACCCGTAGTGGTGAAACTGAGGTTTGACAATGTGAAGACATTGGTTATTAATAATGATGCATTAAATAGAATACATTGTTCTTAATCGATCGGACGTTACTCTTGTGCTAACTTGTGTGTGATGTAGGTTTTGTCTTATAACTACCAGTGTACTTTCATATGTTTCAGGTGTTGACAAGAGTAATTTATCAATTATAAACAAACAAACAAACAAAATGGAAAAGGTCAAATTTGAGGACAAGGTATACATTTTAAATGTAAAATCCATAGTTTTTACTATTAATATAAAATTAACTTGTTACACATGTCACATCTCTCTCTCTCTCTCCCCTGTTTTGACTTCATTGTCTCGCACCCAGTTTCTGCAGTGTACAAGGTATGTCAACTTTTCGAACATCTTAGAAAATACGCTACACACACTTATTGCTGAGTAACGCTGTGGTCAAACTGTAGTAAATGATCACCCAACATATCTTTCATCTCGTTAAAAATTTGTGTTGGTGTTAAACCCTTTTTTAACAAGAAATTTGATGTTGCATGATGTTAGACCTTCCCTTTTTTCAACAGCGCACCGAGAAATGACCTTGAGAGATGACTTTGTTTACACAACTGTTTGTTATTAACAACACAGCAGAACAACTAGATGCTTTACATGTATTCATGGGGCAAATGTAGTGTCATAGTCCAGTGAAAAACAGAAACGCAAAAATACCTCTAGATTGTAGACCACGATCTTTTGAAATTCCCTTTGAATGAAGGTCACTAGATGCAGAAATTTCTCTCTGGAAAAGGCAATAATGAAAGGTTTAAGATTACACCATTAACTTGCCTCTCTTTTATCATAACATGTACTTGGTTTGATGTGGTTCTCTGTGGGACCATTTTGGCACTCACCTTGCGGATGCCAAGGTCTTCAGTTAAAACTGTCTGCACAGTTTCACTATCAACTTACTCAATTGTCATACCTCGCACATTAGTTTCAGTATTGGACACAATATTGGTTTATATACTCGTACTTTTGTGTCCTGTCTCAGATATTTTTTAGCCAAACAGTATGAGGTAGGCACACAACATGAGTGTTCATGACTTGCATTGAACTTTGTATCCAACCAGCCACTCTTGTGACAACCACTCTCAGGTATTTTATTCTCCAGTTGTCTCACTCCACACATCCACATTGTCAGTCTTTACTCATTAATCTTCAACTCTTCACTTTGTTAGTGTTTGTTTTCTATTATATGCTTCGGGTATGTGACGTGTGTACCAATAGTCTGCTGACTTGTGTTCTGCATGTCATTTGTTTTTGAGTATTTGTACTCATTACATGTCCTCATACATGTTTGTTAATATTTCAGTGCAATTGTGTTATTTGCGCTGGCAGTCTTAACGTGCATTGCTGTTTTCTTTTTCCTCCATTGTACAATTTCCACCCCCATAAGTGCAATTTCTCTGCCAAAATTAAAACAAAAGTCATTTCCATAACACCACTGAGAGAACTTTATTATTTTCTTTCAATCGTAGTTTAATTTTTATGATTTTTGAAAAATCCTTTTTATAATAATTACTGTACTCCACAAATTTTTGAACCAGAATTTTATTAAAAAAAAAAAAATGGTACATTTCTGTACATTGGTTCATCCCAGTTACATATGCAGGCAGCATTAATGTGAGTTCTGTACATAAGTTATCTCGAATCTCTTTTCAGCCAGAAACACTTTATTGTATTAACATGAAACTCCTCACACAAACTAAAGTAAGGTACCCGTAGTGGTGAAACTGAGGTTTGACAATGTGAAGACATTGAATATTAATATATGACCACCCAACATATCTTTCATCTCGTTAAAAATTTTCTGTTGGTGTTAAACCTTTTTTTAACAAGAAATTTGATGCTGCATGGTGTTAGACCTTCCCTTTTTTCAACAGCGCACCGAGAAATGACTTTGAGAGATGACTTTGTTTACACAACTGTTTGTTATTAACAACACAGCAGAACAACTAGATGCTTTACATCTATTCATGAGGCAGATGTAGTGTCATAGTCCAGTGAAAAACAGAAACGCAAAAATACCTCTAGATTGTAGACCACGATCTTTTGAAATTCCCCTTGTATGAAGATCACTAGATGCAGAAATTTCTGTCTGGAAAAGGCACTAATGAAAGGTTTAAGATTACACCGTTAACTTGTCTCTCTTTTATCATAACATGTACTTGCTTTGGTGTGGTGCTCTGTGGCACCATTTTGGTACACACCTTGCGGATGGCAAGGTCTTCAGTTAAAACTGTTTGCACAGTTTCACTATCAACTTACTCAATTGTCATACCTCGCACATTAGTTTCAGTATTAGACACAATATTGGTTTATATACTCTTACTTTTGTGTCCTGTCTCAGATATTTTTTAGCCAAACTGTATGAGGTAGTCACACAACATGAGTGTTCATGACTTGCATTGAACTTTGTATCCGACCAGCCGCTCTTGTGACAACCACTCCACATCCAGCTTGTGTAGTGCGGTGCTGCAGACATGTAACTTGAGGGATTTCTTCCTAATTCCTAGCCCAGTATTTGACAACAGCAAATTAGTTTCTCCATTTGGCTTGTGCTGTGACACCACTTCCTCCAAGTTACCAGTTACCGGTTTTAATATTTACAGAATCTCTACTTTTGTTTCCAACTTCTGTTCTTGTAATCATTTGTCTATAAAATTCAATGCTGTTTATAAATTTACCTTGTCTTCTACAAATAGAAGCCATATTACCAGTAAATCTTAACATTTTTATACTCTTTCCATGAGGTGTTAATCCAATTGTAAAAGTTTTTTATTATTTCCTTTACAGCCACGTGTAAAGCATTCTCCTGTAATGGTAATAAATTTGTATAACTGTAAATAGCGTAGTCTCCTAAGCTGCTTCGGTGGTACACATGGGAGCCATTATTATTATTATAACTGTAAATTTAATTATTTTTTATCTGTAGGATGTTTTAACGGATGTTATAAAGACAGAAGTGGGTGTAGAAGAAGAAGAGACTAAACAGGTAAAATATGCACAAACCTGATTATGTAACCCACAGCTAATGTGTTAGATTGTTCAATGCCTTGTACAACTTGAGAGTAGGATTACATTCATTTGTAGATATTTAATTTAAATATCAACATAATACACAGAATACCAGTCTAACAGTATTGTAAATGAAAAACCAGATGTGATAAAATAAGGAAAATCACACACACACACACACACACACACACACACACACACACACACACACACACACACACACACACACACACACACACACACACACACACACACACACACACACACACACACACACACACACACATGTTGTACAGAGTGCAGATATTTATTAGAAAAATTGATGGATAATTCTATTTATTTCATATTTATTTTTAACACGTTATTATGTACGCTGTAAGTCACGGAGAAGACAAATTTAATTTTATAATTTTTTAATTTGCAGTATATATTGCCACTTGTAAATTCTATCATAAAAGAAGAAGTATGTGTTAAAGAAGAACAATCTGTAAAAGAAGAACTGTGTGTAAAAGAAGAACTATGTGTAAAAGAAGTACTCATGAAAGAACAGAATGAACAGTTTATTGATCAGGTATAGTACACAAGTATACATTTGTTTGTTACAATAAGCATTTAATGTTACTGTACAATGAACAACATTATTATTTGTAAAATTATTGATTAAATCTGTTGGAGACTCTTGGTATCCCATTGGAATCATTATTATGTGTGCTTTCCTTAGTTCACTTGATTCAGCCAAAACATTTTGTATCAGTCACCATTTTGTAAGTTACATAAGGTTGGCATTTTATAACCCATTCATGTTGCTGGCAGCCAACACTACAGTGGACCTTGAATTATTAAGTGTTTATCATCTTGCCAAATTGGTACATCGCTATGTGCAGCTCTTCTGAACATCTCTGTCCTTTAGTCAAATTTGCCTTTGTACTAACTCTAATTGCATTATACTGGGTAAATACTCTGCCCTACAGAGTTGAACTTTTGTAAGCAACTGGGTGGCTGCCATTAATGAATTAATGACTCTGTCATCTTGGCAACACACTCCTTCCCATTTGAATCCTGTTGACTGTGTTCTGGTGTACTGGTCTTTGCGTGAAGCTGTTGTGGATCACTATTGTGAAGACCAGTCCAGGTGGTATCATCTTCTCTGCTGTCAGGCAAATTTATTGGCAACATAAAACTCAGATCTGACTGTCAGTCTTGTGCGTCTGCCTTTTGTGCAGACATTCCTCCTGGCCTCAATTTGGTGGGAGTCTTTAGTTAGTTTGTAAAATGTCTCAAGTTATGATTGGGGACTGTACTGTCATCACTTGCCCTCGGCAGTTGGCTTTTAAATACAAATGCCAATACATTGAGGGTTGTTACTTCTCTACAGAACTCCGAGACATTGTGGCTGGTTGTACAGTTTGCCCAAGAATCAAATGGATTGCACCTATTGTTGATGAGTGCAGTTTAACAAGATGTCTTTGTCAAAATAGTAATAGGACTGCACATAGTCCAGTTTTACTGCCTAAGGATTGTTGATTTGGGGTACTAAGTAGGCATAGTCATACTCCAGTGCTGCAATTATTTCCTCTGACAGGGGTACTTACCTTCTGACCACTCAATCCCTCCACTTCCATGTGTCAGTGTACCTTCGTGACCTTATTGCTTAAAGGTATATGTCATATGTGTGTCTGCCATAACCACTGTGGAAATGTAGTGTTTTCCTTTAATTGTGGTTTTGTATTCTGTGATTTATTTGGGTCAGTTGGGAGTATTTGATTTTTTTAGTAATTATTATTTTTCTTGTTGTTGACATTGTTTATTTTATTTCGTATCTTGTTATAGTAAATTAGCCATCTGGGTTTTGGCCAATGGGAGGGGCTTGTTCGCTATTTTGGATCACATAAAATATTGATGTAATCAATACCAATTGTGAAGTCGAAGGTCATTTTGTATATCGTTGTATATCGGTAGCTTCTGTCTTATTCTCAGAGCATTGTCGATTACATTCAAGTCATGTTTCAGCAGTCAGTCATTTTAGCACAAACTGTACAATGCAAGTAAACCCTATTACATACAGTTAGTTTTAAAGGTATTGGGAAAAACAGGTATTAAAATATTTGATTTCCTTGACATTATTATGTTAACAATTGTTATTGTATCTTTTATGCTACTGAAGATGTGTAAAATGGAAATTTAACTGTTGTTTTGTTTCAGAATACTTAGTGAACAATTTTACAATTAAGAAAATATATGAAGGATATGCATGAAGTATGAAAATTACAATGATAATGTGTTAGGGCTGATTAATCATGAGTCATTAATATGGAAAATACTTTCATTGTTCCTCAAAAAACAGTCCTCATGTTTTAAACTGGTAAATTCTGTTTCGCCAAAGATTTTAATCCTCCTTACTGTAATACCTTGTTTTTTACCTCTCTGTCTATAACACCAATACTTTACCTGATGAACTACATATTTCCTCAGAAACCGGCACAAAAACTCACAGTAAAAAGTTCTGGCCTCATCAGGTAAATCACAAGCTTATTTTAAAACAGCTATAATTCTGAACATCATCGTCCCTCTTCCTTACATGGCAACCCCATCTGCTGCCCACATTCATTGTGTGGAGACCCTACTTCGCATGACTCGTAAAAATTTGCCCTCTGTCCCTCACTTCCATATAATTTGTCTTCACTCTCTCGCTCACACATTTGCCTGCTTAATGTACCTCATCAGTAGTTTCTACCCAATAGAAGTTTTATCTTCCTCTGGAAATAACTTTGTTGACTTTGTTATTTAATATACTGCCATTGTTAGTACTGTATATGTTAATATGTTGATCTGGTCAGTTTTACCTGCTAATCCGTTGCCCCACTAATATATTTTAGTGACTGCATTCCTTTAAGTCATTAAATTGTACTTCAGTTTGTTCATTCGTACTACTAAGTTGTGTTACGATAATACAAAACTGTTCGTATGTTAACACTAATTTGTTGTTCAAACAACACATTCATTACCCAACACTGTACATAAAAAGTCCGTTATCCCTTTACTTATTTGCCATGGTTACTTATTTTTTGTATACAGCCAATCACATATAACATCTATAATTGTTCAAACAATAAGAAGGCCCTGATACTAATCACTTACCTTACATCTTCAGAAGATTCCGAAAAAATACCAAAACCCTTGGCAGCCACCACATTTTGACAGGCGAAGTTTGGAAACCGCAACACTGTCCCCCACGAAAACAACTTAAAAATCTCAAACTTATGTTTGCTTTGTTCTTTTTTTTACTATGCAGTTTTTGTTCCACTCATTACTCTGATTAAACTGTTATTATGTCACGGCAACTGTTAATAATACTATCAAAACATTCAGTCATATGTGACTGAGACACTACAGCCGGTATTCCACTCCGTCTTTTACATTTCTTTTACCGAGGCACTGCCTTAGTGATCTAGACATGGTCACTGGCATCTACTGTCTCTGGTGTTCTGATTGTGCCTATTGCTAATACACTTTAAAAACTCTTAATTACATTTTCTAGCTGTGACACTACTGACAGTATTTTACTCAGCTGTTTACATCTTAGTACCAAAGCCTTTGTGATCTCGACATGGTCGCTGGGGTCTGGTCTCTTTGATGTTTAACTGGTGACTGCCTACCACATGGTTTGGTGTTACTCACTACACTCCCACACTAAACTGGTTTTTTCCAGCTCTCCTGTGACAATATTGGCAGATGTGAACTCCTTTTCGTGTGGCACGATACTACAAAGTGTGTGAAAGTGAGTTTTGAGCATGTACACCTGTCAAAAAATTATGCACTTCCCAGGCCAAATTCATGTACAGAAATTCCGCACAGTCCAAAGTTCTGTTTCACACTCACAAAAATCTGTCATTACACTACGCTCAATAAAATGTACCATTACATATCGATACCTACTTACACAATGTAATATACACGCAACATTGAAATACATCAAAGCACAAGATCATTACAAAAAGATTTGTCACCCTCCATAACCTATTCTGTGTTCTAAGGTGAACATAATGTATTTATTTAAGTATGCTGGCTGGATCACCACATGCCTTGTAACATTAAGGATTTATAAGAAAGCCCCCCTAAACCTATTGTACAAAGCCCCCAAGAAACAATCCCCAGTCACCATCTGTATGTGGAAACTTATCACTATCCCAGTTATTCACAATTTCACAAATTTTCTCTTAAAAGAAATCCCTCCCCCGCCACCACCACCACAGGACTGGTTAGGTGTATCCACTGACCATAGAGTAGAATATGGTAGGGTGACATCTGAAATAATTCATAATTATTCTAACACACAGTTTAGTATTTATAACTAATTCAAGCAAATTAATTTTTAAAGTTTCACTTATTACAAATTTTTAAAACAATTACTAAACAAGATACAAACATGGAAATTCATTGATATTAAACATAACTGCAACAGTTTTAGTTGTATGTAACTTGATATATGATTATCAGCAGTTAAATTCATAAATCCATAAAGTATTGCCTAGTGATTTTCTTCAACAAGAAATTTGTGGTTTCTATCAGTAAAATGGAAATTTATTGTCCCTTCAAATATAAAAGTCCTCAGTAGTTTCAATAGAATTTAACATACATTGATTGCCGCCACTTTGCACTAGTAAGAAAAAGCTCTGGTCATTATTTGTACACATCTCATCGTAATGTTTAATCATCTTAATAGTCACATACATTATCTTTGACAAGGAAGGTTTCACTATATAATGCAAGCAGTAGAAATAACCTTACTTTTGTTTTTGCAATAGTCACAAGTATACAAAGGAAATCATGCAAATGTAAAAATACAGACACGATACAAATTATACTAGTACACAAAATCAGGGAAATCAGTAAATCAGGGATTTTCTGTTAGCAATTTATCTTCATGTTAACAGTTTCATGTTATGAATTGTTTTCAAGTTTAGGCCTTTGTAACTCACACATTTAGTTAACTATTTTTCTTTTCTACCTTTAGTACTGTTGTACATATCTACGGTTTCTTCTTACTTCACCACATTATATAACCCCAGTGGCACGTGAGCCAACAAGCAACTCTCTCACTTTATCGTGTTGATAATACGAGATGCTACCCAAAAGTTTGGGGAATTTATATGTCATGCGCGAACCGTTTGTGGTATGACCTGCTGCCGCTAGAGCATGCAAATAGTACCTTTTGTGAATTAGTGTGCCAACAGCTGTGACAGTGAGAGGCTGCGTTCTTGAGTTTCATGCGTTTTTGTAACGTTGTGTTTGTGTTGTGGCAATTTTATAAATGGCAGATTTTACGTAGCAAGGAAGCTGCATCAAATTTTGCTTAAAACTTAAAAAAACTAATGCAGAAACCCATCGCATGCTTGTGGAAGCATTTGGTGACAATGCTATGAGTCAAAGTGAAACTTTTTTGTGGTACAAATGCTGTAAGGATGGACGACAGTCTGTTGATGATGATGAGTGTTCAGGATGACCATCGACAAGCACAACACCAGAAAACATCGCGAAGGTATGAGAGGCAATTGTTGGAGATTGTAGACAAACAATCCATGATGTTTGCGCAATTGTAGGAATGTCATACGGGTCCGTGCAACGCATCTTGTCAGACATTTTGGGAATGAGACGCATTGCTGCAAAGTTTGTACCAAGACTGCTCAGCAGCGACCACAAAGAACATCGTGTGGTTGTCTGCACTGAATTGCAAATTGCAGTAAGAGATGATCCCAACTTCATCTCCAATGTCATAACCTGTGATGAGTCATGGGTTTACGGTTATGACCGTGACACTAAGCAGCAGTCATCGCAGTGGAAGTCACCATATTCACCGCGGCCAAAAAAAGGCACATCAAGTTTGTAGCAACGTGAAGTCCATGTTGATTTTTTTTTTTTTTTTGACATCAAAGGAATTATCCACAAGGAATTTGTCCCCCCTGGTCAAACAGTCAATGGGAAGTTTTATTGTGAAGTTTTGAAGTGGTTATGTGAGAGCATTAGGCGCAAACATCCACAAAAGTTGATTAACATCAGCTGGGTTCTCCACCATGACAATGCGCCCTCCCACACATCGTTAGCTGTTCAGCATTTTTTGGCTTCCAAAAACACGGTAGTGATTCCCCATCCACCCTATTCGCCTGACCTCGCCCCGTGCGACTTTTTCCTGTTCCCCAAAATGAACCTTCACTTGAAAGGCCGACATTTTGACACAATTGAGGACATCCAGGCCGAATAGCAGAAGGTGCTTCAAACGCTTATGCTTGCCGACGTCCAGCAATGCATGGAATCATGGGAAAAACGCTGGGATCGTTGTATCCATGTCCAAGAGAGTTTCTCCATTTTGAAGGAGACGGTGGAAGCTAGGAGTTATGTTATGCAATTTTAATTTTATGGGCAAATTCCCCGAACTTTTGATTAGCACCTCGTATTTCTCTGCAGAACCTAGTTACAACTGGCTTTAAATGTTTTTTTCCTCAGTTTACCGGTATGATTACTTAAGGTCTGTTTCTATGCCACATATCATTGATAATGTGCATTCTAATATTATATCCTTTGCTATCTTTGATTACACAATTCCCATGAAATAAATTGGCATCCCAATTGTGTACCACCCCTATAGAAATCCCATACAATAAGTAGATATGCTGTCATTGACTCTTAGCACTGTTTGTACATCTGACCGAACTTTCTGTACCATACTTGTGTGTGTGTCTAATTTAATAGTTATACTAAATAAGTCGGTACATGATTTGAAAAATAATAAATAATAATTTCTTATTAGATAGGTGTTTTATAGTTTAAAAGCACAGGTGTGAATTCAGATGTAAATATAACTGTTATGCTACAGTGTTCATATGCTTAATTTGAAATGATAAGAAAGAATGATGTCAAATAATTGTTTTGTATATAATTTTTATTTTGTTTCAGCATGTTTTTCAAGACATCAATACGGTTGTGAAGGATGAAATTGTTTTAGAAGAAGTGGAAAAAGATGAGAATACACAAGAGGTAAAGTTTTTTTTTAATATACGAACAATCTTCCTTCTGTAGACAAGTAAGATTCATTTAGAGTCTTCCGTCAAAGGCTGTCACTTAATTAGCAAATAATTTTTGAAATTGAACATTTGTAGTCAAAGGTTAGATTCAGTTCTAAAAAAAGAGATAGACACCTGAGAGGTCTTGCATGTGTTATATTATTTATTACTAGTCTTAAATGAGAGATGGGCTTCACGATTCTGGCCAAAGGCAACATGAATATATTTATTTACATAATTTTCTTTATTAAATAATATCTTGTGTTTTTTTGCTGAAACACCAATAAAAAAGGCATTGGTTATCTCCAGCTAAGCTTCATCCACCTTCAAGTTGTCTTAAGTGCAGAAATGTTATCTCATCCCTGGCCTGTATTGTAAGATAAACAGAAAGTTTTATAGTCAACCTGTTTGTTCTTTTAATCTCTATACAAATTTTAGTAAAAGAGGGGTCTGTCAGATTGAACCAGTGACCTAGTTCACTGCGCTGGTTCGCTGACATGACCGACCTAGATATGATCAGTCCATTTCATAAATTACATTGCCCATCTCTAATACTCTACTAGTGTTACTATTGTTGCATGTGTCCCATAGATATCCCTCACTTGTACAAACTATGTATTCAAAATGTACCTGAGGAATAATGGGATGAATTTTGCTACAGGGTCAACACTGTGTTGAGGAAAAAACAAGTGTGTAAAAACAAACAATGAAACAAGAGTGGCAACCAGTGAAGGAGTTATGGGAAAACAAAGAGCTTTCTAGTAGAAAAGTGGATAAGGGAGGAGAACTAATCGTATTAAATACTTCTGATTATTATGATAGAAAAATAGGAGACATTGTAAAATTGAATGAATGTATTTCACTAAACAAAAATCATACCTCCCAAATAGAGAGGAAGGACTAAAAGTGTTTAGTTACTTATAAGTAGTGCGTTCCTTGTAAAATGGCTTATCATATAACATAAATTAACGCCTCATCATTTAATGTTCCGCACATTTATGGATTAAGTAAGGTGTATAAAATAAACATTCCGCTGAGAACGATAGCTCGTGGTTTGGTCCTAAACTTTCAAAATATTAGTTACTTATCATTACTCCCCTTTCTGAGAGTTACAGTTACATTGTCTAAGATTCAAAGCATTTTTATAACATTATTAGTAATTCTGTACTTGATAATGACATACTAATAAGTTTTGGTCAATCTCTTTCCAAGCATGAAAACAAATATTCACTGTTCTTATATACTCAACATTCAGAATGCACCTGGTGGCATAGTGATTCAACTATTAATATTCTCTTTTCATTCATTCTACCTCCATTCTGACTTCAGAAAAAAATTATAAAACTTTGTGGGTCCCAGAGTCAAGGTGGTGGCAAAAGAAAGCGATTGTTAAGTGGCACTTGACGGATGCCACATTAAATGCAATTTTGAAAGTTCAAGTGTTGGACTGAAAGGTGTGTGTGTGTGTGTGTGTGTGTGTGTGTGTGTGTGTGTGAGAGAGAGAGAGAGAGAGAGACGCTAAAACATGAAAAAATAATTTTATTTAAAGAAAGAAAGGGACCATCTGGCAGCGTGTGAAATGACATTGACTTATGGGAGAACAATAAAAGGAGATAATACAATGGATGTAACAGCCTTCAACATTGACATACAGATAGGGTTGCCATAAGGTTCAGGATGAAATTCAGGACACCAACATCGACAAGTTCCAACCATAGGCGCCGACTCCTCGGGAGCACTTGCCCCCGTGCATATAGTGGTACGGGGACGCAATCGTGTTTTTGCTCCCGTAAAAATGTTCGATATTTTTATCCTTGCCCCCGTGCTCAAGACCAAAAGTCGGCGCCTATGGTTCCAACGAGTGTATTTGGGTAATTCCATGTGAACTGTCCCGTCCGTTACCAAAAGACACACTTGTTATATGATGTTAATGTTAAAAATCAAATAGAGAAATAATAAAAATCATACTTTAAGTAAAATACCTACTTTACAGACCACTCCAAAATTATATAATATTCAATGTTATTTTCACTTACTTACTTGCACAAATCACAGTATGCTTCATGTTCATTTCTTCCACGCTTAACCGATGGAAAATCTTTTGTCCTTGTTTCGTTGAATTTTGAAAGTCTCTTTTTCGACATAATACAACTTTGAATACTACAACTTGTGAATAATACCTTTATAACTATTTTCCGTGAATGGTATATTGCAGAAACACGCAAATAAACTAAAATAGACCAATGTTGAAGACAGATAATATGCAGAAACCACTTCGAGGACCGTGTAAAATGTCTGCTTAGCAATAGTAACCAAAGCGGAAACACGCTGCTCCCGGGCAAATTTTAAATAACTTGCTATGATTTTTAAAATTCAGGACATTTAGGGATTTTTAAAAATTCAGTCAGGATGTCGGGACACATGCTCCAGTTCAGGACAATCCCGCTTTTTCAGGACGTATGGCAACCCTACATACAGATGTCTATAAGTATCATAAATCTAAACAAAAGCAGATGTTTGGCAGAGAGAAAATTTACCAGAAAAGACTACTACCTCCAGAGGCGTGTGAACAAAGTTAATATGTGCAGCCAGAAGCATGTTGAAATTAAGGGATTGTTCTGAAGGCAAGCCAAACAATCGCCAGAATGAAGTACAATGAGAATTTACTAAGAAAGTATACGATGAAGGCTAACGTACTAATCAACGGAACAACTGAATGTCACTAACAGACACCCTGGTGAGTAGTACAATTAGAAATACAAAGAGAGCCACACATGAGTAACTTACATAACATGCGCATCTGGCCGAAGTATGAAACAAAGGGTACTCTTACTAAAAGGATAGAAAACGCCAGAGAGAAGCACTACCAGATATTCCAGGAAGAATGCAAAGGGGATGACTAAACTAGTCGACAAGCAAGTGCATGCTAGTACACTTAAGTGGTGTCTTGCTAAGAGGCATGAAAAACACCAGAAAGAATTATGACTATAACATGTTGAAAAGACTACAGCAGGGGTGGAACTAATTAACAGATGCAGCTGCAAGCTGGACAGAAGGTAAGGATGTCACTGTCAAAAGGCATAGAACAATACCAAAGAAATTTATTATCGTGGGATCGGACATACTGAAGCAAAGGGTAGCTGAACCCAGAATAAGAAATCGGTGGGAACAGAAATCGCCTATCAGAAAACAGCTTGGAATATAGGCGGGTTTCCTGAAGGAAAGTTCTTGGAAAATCAGAACATAAAACCAATGAAAATAGAGCAGTGTAACTTGTGAGAGTACTAGGAGGGAATTTTGTAGGAAAATATAGAGAAGGACCAATGGAAACGAAGCAGGAGGACGAAAAGGACTTAAATGGGGAAAATGTAAGAAAGTAGTGGGAAAAAGAAGGGTAGGTGATAAATACACAGAACGAAGATGAGATCGGGAGTCTTTGCTAAAATTTCAGAAGTCGGTGACTAAAGTTTTGGAGAATCGGTAGAGTCCATTATAATGGTTACGGAGTCATGACTTAACACGTAGGAGGCTTTACTTAAAATCGGTAGTAGCCGGTGGTGAAAGTTCAGCAAAGTGATGTAAGACTATAACGTATTCGGAAGTCGGTGACTAAAGTTTTGGAGAATCGGTAGAGTCCATTATAATGGTTACGGAGTCATGACTTAACACGTAGGAGGCTTTACTTAAAATCGGTAGTAGCCGGTGGTGAAAGTTCAGCAAACTGATGTAAGACTATAACGTCTCCTACGTTATAATATCGGGAACCTGTGGTTAATTGCCTCAGGTCAATTACACAGGCTGCCATAGTCTTAACCAACTTCTAATTAAACAAAAGATAAGCATTTAGGAGTATATATTTAATATTGGGTCCTATAATTGAGGAACATTGACAGGGGTTTCTGCAGATTTATTCACTCAGTTTTGTTGTTTTGTACCATTATAACGTGTCGGCTACGTTATAATCCAGGGAACCCGTGGTAATTGACTCTGGCCAATTATACAGGCTGCCTACGTTGTAACAAACTGAAAATTAAACACATCACTAACAATAATTATAAGTACTCTAATAAAAGGAAACAGGGGAGGGAATTTTGCTGATTTATGCACTCACTTTAGTATGCAACAAAGATGACATCCCTTTATTTATGTATGATTGATAATACATTACAAATAAAATTTTTACTTACACAGAAATTGTAAAGGGTTTTTTTTGTATTAAAAATGATCATACAGATAGTGTATTTACCTCGGATCCGAGTCTCTTTAAACTAGTTAGGAATTTTCAAATTTACTCTACTTCTTTAGTCTATTACATTATTACTTAAAATACCATTTGAAGAATGGTTTCATTTAGTTGTGCGATGTTTCAAGGCTACATCACAAGAGTTATGTTACAACGTATGATTTCTGAAATTACTTGTTACACCATTATAATGCTTAACGCTTAGAGATTGTCATTTAAAAGTCTTTTTCATTTAAAATTACTTATGTTTTAAAAGATACATTATTCACGGAAGACGAGCTTCCGCGTCACCTCTAGTTAAATGTTATCTGTCCATGTCCTGCCGCGTGATTCTTCTGTACTCTCTTAGTAGTGGGTTGTCATCGTGGTAGTCTTTCCAGGGGATGTCCTCGGAGTCAACTAATGATGAAGTGGATGTTATGGTGTCATCTAGCGTGAAGTCGTCCTGTTTCTCAGCGGTAGTGTAAATGCAGTTGAGGTCTTAGTCTTCACTATTCACAGTTATTCACATCACATTTGTAATAGCACAGTAGTATTGGAGTTTACATATTCGTTTCACATTATGATGGAATTATACAACTTGAACCATATTTTCTTTTGGAGATAGGAGATGTCACCTTACACACTTATTTTCTTCTTTCACATCTTTGTAATAAAACACACTACATTTTAGTTACATAGATCTATATCTCCACACTGTTAGTGGAAGCTAATAACGAAATAAAAAAAAAAAACATTTTGTGCAGAGCCCCGCTTGGAGCTGTTTACCGATTGAAAGTCACATCTGAAGTTCTACATTGTTACAACAAGAAAATTGTAACGACGCGGAGTGAATACTCCGCCATAATATAGTTCCAACTTTTAATTAGTAATACAGTCTTACAGTTCGACAAAATAAACAATCGAGACTTTGCTTGTCTACAGAATTTATTACAACTACTACTAGTGACTTTGAATTATTTATTATTTACATTATAGTTTACAGGTATTTTTATTTAATGCCGGGTCGGTATGCAAGTTGGATCCGGTATACACAGGTCATAGCATGATAAATTTAATAAAGGGTTAACAGTTTTATTTTTAACTTTTGCTTTCTCAGTTTTAATTAATTATTTTAGTTAAATTCCCTTTTTAGTTCTCATTACTATTATGAGTTAGTTCAGGGGTATTTGGTTTAATAGTGCGATTTAATGGTTTTCACTAACTTCCCATTTTGTATTTTTATTAATATTTTTTTTTATATTTGTTTTAAATTTAAATCGTCACACCATGACATCTCTTTATTACATAATAACATTAATTGCTCTACTTAAAGTTCTCAACATATATGGTTCAACAGTTTACAGTTTACAAGATGATTATTTATTTTATTCTTTCAGAAGGGCCCTCAAAATAAAGATGTACATCGGTTTAACTTTTCCATGGATCTGGGATTGAATATAGTATATTAATAATGGTCACCTCCCCATATACTATCTTGAAATTGTGCCATTAGAAGAATGGACTTTATTTACCTTTTAAAACAATTATGCTTTACAGTTTAAACTTTTACTCTTTTACTACAGATAGTTTTATCAGATTACAGACTACATCTTACATATAATGTCTGTTCTTACAAGTCTTAAAGTGTTAGTTAAATTGTCGTTTGTTGGTTATAATTTTAGTATCTCATAACCACGGAAGACAAGCCTCCATGTCACCTGTTTTATCCTGTAGTTGATGCAGATTCGGCTCCTCGGTCCTCGGTGTGTTTCCTGAAGGTCTGTCGTTGTCTTAGTATCTGGTGACGGTGAAGTTCCTGACGTGTGTTAGATCATTCTGGTTCTGGTACTCTCCTCTTAGATGACTGGTAGTAATATTTCGTTGTTAGAATAATTAATGCAAAAGTTTGTTTCACTGGGTTTTCATTGGGGTTTTTTATTTTATTTTATGAATATAAATTTATTTCTCATCGGCGTGGCCATCCCATATATCGTCAAACAAAGGAACAGTGTTGTGAAGTCAGTGCAATGGAATGCGGCATGTATGCGACAACGCAATTTAATTCTAAGAACTGTAATACGGTGTGACACACACAGACGCGCAAACATCAGCGGGGCGCGCAACCGACGCCGAGAAGCTAAAACAACATGGCTGGATTGTGAATTTTGTGTGCCATGTGTTCAGAAGTGGGCGGAAGCATAATTAAGATCCCGCCTATCTTAGTGACGTAATCAAAGGCAGTGTAATTTCGTCGACGTAGAAAACCCATGAATAACCCGTACCTCGGATACTGTGACGAGGACTTTACCAACAAGAGGCATTGATATCCGTCTTGTCCATTTTGAGAAGAGCGGCATAGTGCTAACGCGCTGACAGTCTTCATCCACGCTCCGCCGGGCCCGGCACAATACCAGACATGGTTCATCAGCAAAATTTTATTAATTAAAAGTCAATAGTTATGGTGCAACGAAGTCCCAAAATAGACAGTGCGGGAGTGTTTAATTAGGAAGAAGAAAATAAGAAATCGTAAACTGTTATACACTGAAAGCAGAACTTTGGATGAGACGCGCCACGAGGTCGGGTGAGACGGCACCGAACAAGTAACAAATTTAATCAAAATTATTTTCTATTGAGGGTTTAAAAGAAAAAGATGGGGGGTAAAAATGAATGAGAGTAGTGTGTGCAGCAATCTGGGTCGTCTATAATAAAATAAGATAGTTAGGTTCATGTATTAGTAAATATATATTTGTCTGTGTAAAATGATTCAAGGTCTTGTTTATGTTTTAAATAATAAAAGAAATAGTAAATGATGTGAAGACAGAGAAGTTTAAGTCAGTAGAAAATTTGAGTAGCTTTGAGTAAAATTAAAAAAGAAATAGATAAAATGTTAAAAGGTTTTAAAGAATGGAATAAAATTTTAATTGTTTCTCTTCATAAATGCGAGTTGCGTACGTTATTAATATAGCCTTGCAATCATCCTTGCATTTCGAAGTTCGTGTGACGAAACCCTAAGCTGAACGAGGTAAGTGTGAAACAAATAGTTTATGAAATATTTTTGTGATTTAAATCTAATTTTCTCATTGAAGCCTAGCCCGCGTTGAAGAGAAGAGAGGGAATTCTTATTTGTTTCTCGTTCTCTTTAATTCAACAGCGGTCCGCGAGGTAGCGCTGTGTTTCACAGATGTTGGAAATTGTAGGTTAGTTATCCGCGTACAGTAATTCCTACGTTACACTCTCTACTTATATTACAACTTGTTCCTGCTGTACTAAATATTATATAAATGAGAAGATATCGTTAAATTCTGAAATGATTCTTTATTATGATTTCTGTATTTCTTGACAACAAAGTTATTCCTTTACGGAGATACAAAAGTCGATCGTATTAGAAGTAATTGATTATAGATCGGATTCAGAGTTATATATTATTTTAATTATTATGGTATTTCTTTAAACACAGGGTGTGAAGGTTCTTTCAACTATTAGTAAGGTCAGAAAATGCATAAATAGGATTACAAGGTATCACAATATAGTACTAATTTCTTATTAAATATTATTTAAAATAAGTGTATTTTTACCGTCTGCTGGACATCGTTACTTGGTAAGGCTGTGTACAGATAACCTCGTCGTAGCGTTTGGTCAATAACGGAATGTAGATGAATTGATCCTCGCCAGTCTTCACTCCAAGTTCGAAATAAAAGTTGAATTCTTGGTCCTGGGATGATGCAGAAATGCCGCTCCTTTTGTTCACCAATGTCCGAGTTTTGTGGTTACGTGTTTCAACGTATTTCGTGTCCAACTACGCTTTTTTCTATTGAATTGTGAAAGATGACGTTCAAGTATAATTTTGTGTTTTGTTTTCGTTCTTTATAATTTTGGATTATATAACTCTATTCAGGTAGTTATTTCTCTGCTTTGGTTGATTAATTCAGTTAATGATTACTCATTATATTGAGTTTTATTAGTAGAGTTCTTCCTTTAAATTTTTGTCACTTTTGATGTGCAGGTTTATTATAATTTGGTTATATCAGACTGTCGAATGTCAGTGAACCATATCATGGTGATTTATTACTTAATTTTGTTCACAATTGTATTGGTTTAATTTAATTTTATCAATTCGTTTCTGAGTGCATCAAAACTAATCCGTCTTCATAATTCAATAATCGAATCAACAAATTTTATATCTCTCGTCGTCCTTGACAACCATCCTGTCTCCTTATTGGATATTACATATTATACTATAACCATTATTATACAATGTTCTTACACTCATCAAAATAATCCTTTACTAAATTTACATTATATCCTATTATACTTTTACATATTGTTTGTTACTAAATTTTATACATTTTGCTGTCGTTTCCTCTTAATTTACTTACTCTAACAAGTATTATTTTTCTGTTACAAAATATTACCTTTCGGTATCATTGCACTATTGCATTTTGAGATTTTATTTAAATTGAATTTATTTATCTGTTATCAGCAATTATTATTAACTTCTCCTAACTCATTATATTCTATTTAGTATTTTTTACAAATTTCTTTACCTAACCTTTCTGTCCTGACTTACTATACAATGTTACTGGTTTTAGGCCTATCATTACATTTTTATCTACTTCTGATTTTAAATTGTTACTACCTGCATTATTATAGAATCCTTCATTTGTTTATTATATGATTACACTAAACCCTTTTGTATCTCATTAACAATTATAGCCTTTCTGGCCAAGTTTACAATTATAAGCTGCATACTAACTAAGTACACGTATACAAACATTTAACTATATAAAGTTTAACAACAGCTCTATAATGATATATTGATAACACAAAACATGAAATTAATATCAGTTAATTGATATTCTGTTAAAAGAATTACTCCACTTGCTACACACAAAAAACAACATAACTATCATGATAATAATACAACATGATACAACGTAATAACAGGTACATTTTTATGAAATAAATCATGCACTAATTAATCATTCTCCTCTCATTTAAAACATCAATTATTATAAAACTGTCTAAGTTAGGTTTTACCTTCGTCTATCGTTTACACCTTTCACTGAACACTGAAGTTGGTATTTATAAACATTCTCAAATTTTTCTTTCTACCTTGTATTCTTATTGCAGGATGATTCATTTGTTTATTAATGGGTTATTGTCTGACCTTTTACTAGTATGGATAATAATTATTTTTTATTTTTATTTTAACACTTATAATCTTATTTATGTAACGTAGGGGACCATATTTTCATTACGTTACAAATGCTTCCCCTCCAAAAGAAGTTTAGTTTACCTGAATATAATTTGGGTCAAAATAAACTTATATTTTTTTTTTCATGACTTGGAATACCTTTCTTTTATTCATTGTATAGTTTTAATGGTAATTGATTGGATTTCTGAATGTAACATTTTTGACTAGTATTCACTTTTTTCTATAGGACGAATATTCATTAATGATATTAATTCTCTTGCTTTGTTTTTTCAAACATTACTTGACAATGATTGGTCACAATAATCAGTAAAAATTAGTTTTAACACGCTCATGTTTCTATTCACTTCTATAAATGCGTTTCTCCATTGACCTTCTGTCAGCTATCTTCTTTCTGTTTTCTTCCTTCATACTTTTGGAATCTGATGTCAATCTTCGCAGCTGTTTTATTATCCCTTAAATATTCAATTTCCCTAACATGTGAGCTGGGACAGTCCAGAGAGGCACTTTTGGCTATATACTCTGCTGGCCATACTACACTTCAATATAATACTGCTGGAATTCATCTACAGACAGTTATAAAAATAAAATAATATCATAATAGTCTTTTCATTTGACTAATAATAAACATCTTTGGGATTCTTTACGCGGTTGCGTTTTACATTTAATTATATATATTTCTTTTTCTTCTTGATTCCTTCTTATTTTCATTAGCTATTTTCAGATAACCTTCTTGACAGTCATTATTCGTATATATCTTTGACCGTCCTTCTTGTGACAGATGTTCTCCGTACTAATTCTTCCTTTATCATTTTCAATTCAAAGAAATTCTAAATTGTATTTGCATTAATTATTATCATTCTTTAGTTTCATTGTAATTATAGTCATTAAATTATCCATTGTTATTCTTATTTTACCTTCTTGTCTGAACACATTACCATTAATTGTTTTTATATATATTTTTTCTTATTCCATTTTAAGTCATTTTGTTTATAAATAATCATGTAATCTATTCTTCAATTCTCTTGGCGTTTTGTCATATATCTTAAATCACATTGTTTCTAAGTATTTTGAGTAAGTTTTTCTTATATAGTTTTTTTAATTTTTGGTGGTTTATTCTTAATATATTCAAAATAATATCTTCGTAAACACATAGTAAGAAGACGTTCTTACTTATTTTAGAATTTTGGGGTTTATTCTTAATATATTCAAAATAACATCTTCGTAAACACATAGTAAGACGTTCTTACTTATTTTAGAATTTTGGGGTTTTTATTTCCTTTTCAATTAATTTTATTTGGTTCCTTCGTTCCAATGGGTTGTGTCGTCGGTATACGGAAAATCAGTCCCCTTTTTCTGGTTGACTATTTCTTGTTTTAACCATGGTCCATTAACTCAGGTACTCCCTTTCCTCGGATTACTGCAGTGTTCATAATGATTTTTGCCCTTGTTAAATACCTCTCTTTCATCTGGTATTGTACCTCTGCTGATACGAAGTCTTCATTTAAGTCACGGTTTTCCGTCATAGTTAGATCCTTTTTAACTATCAGGTATTGTACCTCCTCTAATCTAACATAATCACTCATATATACTATCATTCCATTCTCTTTGACCTCTGGATTATTTACCCAATGTTTTACTGGTATATTCCGTATTAAAGATATAACTGATATTGTCAGATACTCTTCGATCGTCGATATATTTAAATGATATCTAAACTTATTTAAGTTTTTCTTTATTATTTTATTGTGGTTTACTTTTGCCATTTTTATTGAGTTTTTTCTATGATTCTTAACTTTACTTAACTCCCTTCGTTCATTAATTGGGAGGTTAAATGCATTAATTAATCCACCCTGCCTCATCTCCAATGTCAAATATATCATATGTACAATTTAAATATGGTTAAACAATGTATGTACAATACGCATGCGCGTATTATTATTGTTATAACGGATGTATGTATTCTATGAAGGTTAGTTCGGTGAATAAAGTCTTTTCTAATCAACGTGTTGTCTAACTGTATTTGGCAATATAATTCCAATACTAAATAATATCTCTCACAGGTTATGAGCCGACACTAGTAATTTGGAGATATATAGACGTGTGTTAGTTGTAATTACGTCAGAATTATTTATAGAGAAAAGTTTGTGTACATATACAGGCTCAAAGTGAAAGAGTTCGCGTGCTTAACCTAAAATGGCTATGTCTACGGTTCCCTTTCCCCTGCTAAAGGCAGATAATTTTTCCACTTGGAAATATAGAATACGTCTTGTTCTGAATAAAGAGGGTGCACTCGTAGCATTAGATAAAACAGACACAGAAATCACAGCACTCGCAGGTGCAGATTTGACCAGTTTCCAAGCTAAAGACGTAAAAGCTCAATGCATCATCGCACAGTCAATATCAGATAAGTATATTGAATACATAGAGAGCGCACAAAGCGCCAAAGAAATGATTGCAAATCTGGAAAATGTCTTCCAGAGAAAAAGCGCATTATCTAAGATGTTTATAATGCGAAAGCTATTGAAAATGAAATTCGTCGATGGCGAATTACAAGATCATTTCACTAAATTCGAAAAACTCATAAAAGAACTCGATGGCGTAAGCAAAGTTGCAACCGATGATACCGACAAAACGTGTTACCTTCTTCTGACAATGCCGGAAAGCTTTGAGAGCGTCATTACATCGATAGAAACGATAATGAATAAAGACGCGACAGTATATTCGTATTCTGATATAAAAACAAGGTTATTGGATACTGAACTCAAAAACAAAGAGAACTCCAATGCAGGTGATAAGGTCGATAACGACGGAAACTGCTCTTTCTACTCTCCAGGTGAATATAAGAATAGCTCACAGATGAGGTACGAAAATGTAATATGTCACAGATGTAGAGGAAAAGGACATTTCAAAAATGAGTGTCCATCAAACAAGGATGTGCAAACTCAACAGATGCCTCAGACGTCATATCGCGGCCATGGATATCGCGGTAAGAGAGGGAGAGGAAACTCTCGAGGACGTGGAAGAGGCAAGACGACAAGACATACGTCAAATGTTGCACAGAGCGAAGATGATCAAGAAGAAGAATTTGATTTCTTTTCCGCTGAAAATATTGAGAAAAATGGCGCTTTATCCTCAGAATTACTAGGAAACACTCGATCCGTTAAATTCATTTTAGATAGTGGTGCCACAAATCATTGGGTGTCAGAAAATTTGGAAAAGCTTATGGAAAATGTTGAAGAAATGGAGAATAAAATGGAAATAAAAATAGCAAATGGTAGCACTATAAAAGGTACAAAAAGAGGTATAATTCGCTTGAAAGTGTTGAACAATAAAAATAACAGTTATGTTTTCATAAAGATACCTGCTATTATTGTACCTGAGTTTCCCTACAATCTCTTATCAGTGAAAAGAATGAGTTCAAAGGGATTTGATGTTCAATTCAATAGTGGTGGAAAATCAGTTACTATCTCAAATAACAAATTGCAAATGAAATGTGAATCCGAAGGAAATTTGTATGTGGCTCAATTTCCAATAGCATACCCTTCAACGAATGAAACTTGTTGCATTTCATTAAGTAAGGATCTACTATGGCACCGAAGACTTGGACATCTCAATGCTCAAGGTCTTGGATCACTAAATTTTCCACACAATTTTGGAGTATGCAGTCCCTGTAACCAAGGTAAAGCAAAACGAAAGCCTTTTGAGGATGTACCCCTACCAAGGTCAAAGAGAATTGGAGAACTCATTCACAGTGACTTAGCTGGTCCTTTTAAAATACACACCATGAAAGGTGAAAAATATTATCAAACAATTATCGATGACTATTCACATTTTACCCAGGTGTTCCTTTTAAAACACAAAAATGAAGCAGAAAGAAATATTATGAATTATGTCCGAGAGTTAAAGGCCAGAGGATATTAATTACTTATTTTTTGCGTACCATATCACTTATTATATGATATATAATTACCTTAATATCCACTTTAGTGATACACAGTTTCGTCACTGATGACGCGTTTCAGGACTAAGTCCCATCCTCAGATACATTTAATTAATAAACTAAAATATTAAAATCACGACCAAGATACTGGTCAAGTCAAAAATAAATAAAATAAAATAAATTACAAATCGCATGTAATAAGCTTAGCTAACCACAGCTGGAGCTCCCGCATGCGTTCACCCGCAACCGCGATTGTCACGCGACTGGTAAAAGATTAAGACAAACTGATTGCAGTGTCGAACAGGTAATTTGACGCAAAATTTACCTGGTCATTTAATAAACTGTTTTTGGTGTTACTATCTTTTAAAGCTTTATAAATTTCAAATTCCTCCAGACTATCCATCCGTCTACCCTTTTTACAAACATGCAACGCTGTTAAATTTTCTTCGAAACTCGTATATTTATGTCCGCTTGATATTAAATGTTGTGCAAAGTTGGACTTAGTATTACTTGGCTTAGGAATATGTTCTAAAAATCTTTTATAAAAACATCTGCCAGATTGACCGATATAGAACGCATCACAATCATCACATTTTATTTTATATACACCACATTTCTTTTTTAATGGTATTTTGTTTTTGAAATAATTTCCTAAATTATTATTTGTTTTAAATGATAAAATATAGTTATTATCTTTGAGAACGGGTCTTAAAATATTTGGCATAATACCTGTGAAATTAGCCGAAAGATATTTATAATTTTTGTTACTTGCTTATATAGAGTTTGAATTTTTATTTTCTAAATGTTTCCTATGCCTATTTATTATTTTGTCAACTATTGTAGATTTATACCCGTTATTTATTGCTATTTGTTTGATAGTGCTAACCTCATTTAAGTAGTCCTCCTTTTCGAGGGGAACATTTAAAAGTCTGTTGACAAGTCTGTTAAACACTGCCATTTTTTGTGTAACGGGATGATATGAATCATAGTGTATTACTGTGTCAGTACTAGTGTGTTTTCTAAAGATTTTGTATTTTAAATTATTCCCGTTGTGTAATACAGTGAAGTCTAAAAAATTGATACTTTTGTTGTTTTCGATCTCCATAGTAAATTTTAATTTGTTATGAATTTTGTTTAGGTAATTTTTAAATAAATTCTATTTGTCTGGCATTCCCGTTAAAAATAATAAAGGTATCATCTACATATCTGGAGTAATGGATGATTTTACTGGCGAAATAATTATCTTTTAAAATTTTTGTATTTTCTAAATGGTTTAGATATAGGTCCGCCAGGATGCCAGAAAGTGGAGATCCCATGGCAAGTCCTTCATTCTGTTTATAATATGCATTTTCAAATGAAAAATAGTTTTGATGAAGAATGGTTTTTAGTATCATCATCAGTTGGTTAACTTTCACTATTTCTAAAGAACCTTTATTCATTAAATTATGCCTGAGTAAAGTTAATGTTTCATCAATAGGCACATTAGTGTATAAATCTACTATGTCGAATGATACTAGTTTGTAGTTTGGTTGAACTGTAACGTGGTTTATATTTTTGATAAAATCCTTATAGCTTTTTACACTCCGATTATTTTCTAAGTTGGTGTGCTCTCTGATGATTTTTACTAAGGTTTTAGCTATTTTATAACCGGGGGCAGTTGTAAAATTAACTAATGGTCTAATTGGAGTGTTCTGTTTATGTACTTTCGGAAGACCCCTTAAACAAGGCGCACTAGCATTTATTGGTTTTAATGAGGATTGTGTGCGTTTATCAAATAGTTGCGTGCATTTATTTATTGTTTTATTCAGTTCTAAAGTGTACTTCTTAGTGGGGTCGGATGTCAACTTAGTAATATTGTTGTCATTTATAAAGTTGTGTACTTTTTGTGTGTATTCATCAAGTTTCAGCATGGCTATAGAATTTCCCTTATCAACCTTGGTTATGTAAATATTATTATTAGAAAGTTTTTTATTTAGTTGTATAGCTATGCGTTGTTCGTGTTGTGCTTTAGTGTAATTAACTTTATTTTGTATAAGCTTATTGTTCTTGTTTTTAATGATTTTATTAAACTTATTATTTACTAATACTCTTATTTCATTTTGTTTGCCTGGGTCAAGAATGTTTTTTATCACTGACTCGGCTTCAATTATTTCTTTAATTAAGTTATATTTATGTTTAAGGTTGGGGGGAAAATTGTAATTTAGACCTTTGCTGATAAGTTTTGTTTCTGCGTCAGTTAAAGTGACGTCAGTTGTATTTATTACTCTAGGGTAGAAACTGTGCGTGCGTTCGATGTTATCTTTACATTTACTGTTACTTAACTGGCTGATTTTAATTGCCTGTTTATGTTTGTGAAGTCTAATCTTATTTGTAACGTATTTGTTAATTTGCTCTATGATACTATCGATCAAAGCAGGATGTACCCTGTTATATAATTCCAGTTGAGATTTATACATAGCCAAATTCAATGATATTTTTTTGCTATACAGAAATTTAATTTCTTCTTTGATTCTAAACGTGCTATCATATTGTTCGGTTTTTCTGGCTAGTTTGGAGGAATTATTAATCTTAATTTTAGCATAATTTGGGATTAAATTTTGTCGTAAACAGGTTTTATTAAATTTTATATGTAAATTAGTTTTGAATAATTTAAGTTTAAGATTTTGATATTTATACGCGATACTTGCCTTGTATGGCTCCATGTCAATTTAAAACAAATAATAATTTAGGAAATTATTTCAAAAACAAAAACAAATTACCATTAAAAAAGAAATGTGGTGTATATAAAATAAAATGTGATGATTGTGATGCGTTCTATATCGGTCAATCTGGCAGACGTTTTTATAAAAGATTTTTAGAACATATTCCTAAGCCAAGTAATACTAAGTCCAACTTTGCACAACATTTAATATCAAGCGGACATAAATATACGAGTTTTGAAGGAAATTTAACAGCGTTGCATGTTTGTAAAAAGGGTAGACGGATGGATAGTCTGGAGGAATTTGAAATTTATAAAGCTTTAAAAGATAGTAACACCAAAAACAGTTTATTAAATGACCAGGTAAATTTTGCGTCAAATTACCTGTTCGACACTGCAATCAGTTTGTCTTAATCTTTGACCAGTCGCGTGACAATCGCGGTTGCGGGTGAACGCATGCGGGAGCTCCAGCTGTGGTTAGCTAAGCTTATTACATGCGATTTGTAATTTATTTTATTTTATTTATTTTTGACTTGACCAGTATCTTGGTCGTGATTTTAATATTTTAGTTTATTAATTAAATGTATCTGAGGATGGGACTTAGTCCCGAAACGCGTCATCAGTGATGAAACTGTGTATCACTAAAGTGGATATTAAGGTAATTATATATCAGAGGATATTACTCTTCAAGAATCAGGTCAGATTGTGGTGGAGAGTACTCATCACATGTGTTTAAAAATTTCTGAATACAAAAAGGAATAGTCAACGAATACACTTTGCCACATACACAGCAGCAGAATGGAGTTAGCGAAAGAATCAATTTCACTCTAATGAGTAGATTACGAACACTATTCGCTGAAACAAATTTGCCTAAGTTCTTGTGGGGTGAAGCAATACGTTGTGCTACATACCAATTGAACCGCTCTCCAACAGTTGCCCTGAAGGAAAATAAGGTACCATCTGAAGTCTACCTAGGTAAAGTGAATTATGACAAGTTGAGGGTTTTTGGTTCAAAGGCTTGGGCATATAAACTGCCTGTTCCAGCAGACAAGCTAGAAACAAGATCAGTTGAATGCATTATGGTAGGCTATGCTAAAAATGGGTATAGACTATGGGTACCCAAAACAAGTGAAATTATAATCTCAAGGGATGTTACCTTTGATGAAATTAAGATACTGGATTAATCACATATTCAGATGCAGATTGGGCAGGAGACATCACCAGCAGAAAGAGTACAAGTGGATGTATAATATATCACTGTAACAACCCTGTATCCTGGTTTACAAAGAAACAAACATGCGTATCCCAGTCAACAGCTGAAGCGGAATACATAGCATGTGCAATGGCAGCGATGGATGTGGTATACTTTCAACGCATACTTGTGGACTTGAAGTGCAATGTCTTAATTCCTTTAATTTATGTAGACAACCAAAGTGCACTTAACATGTGTGAAAGCTATGAGAATAGCAGACGTACTAGACATATAGACATTAAATATCACTATATTAAGGATCTTATACACAAAAAACTTATTGAATTAGAGTACATAAAAACCCAAGATAATGTAGCTGATATTTTCACAAAATCCTTAAACAATATAAAGTTTGCAAAGTTTTTTGAAAAACTCAACATAAAATAGTTTTCAGATACCAAAAATTTTTAATTTTGCATTTATTTTTTTATTTAAGTATATTTATCAACTGTACTCATACCAAAACTGTTCCAAATGTAAATTAAGGGTATTTAAATTATATGGGTATTTAAATTGAGGGGGAATGTCAAATATATCATATGTACAATTTAAATATGGTTAAACAATGTATGTGCAATACGCATGCGCGTATTATTATTGTTATAACGGATGTATGTATTCTATGAAGGTTAGTTCAGTGAATAAAGTCTTTTCTAATCAACGTGTTGTCTAACTGTATTTGGCAATATAATTCCAATACTAAATAATATCTCTCACATCCAATTCTTCTTTTGTATTTAATATTTTCTTTCTACATATTTTCCTTATTTTCTTGGTCTCCTTTTCCATGGTTTGGATATTCTCTTTGTTTTTTCTATTTTTATTTTCAGATAGCAATGCATTTTGGTCTTCTCTAATTTCTGTTTCCTTGCTGCTCTCTTCTGTATTCGGACTTACTATAATACCTTCGGAAGTGCTGTCTAGTGTTTTATTCATATTCTTGAAACCTCTGTTCATTGTTTCCTCTAACCTTCTGAAACTTTCATCCATTTGTCTGAAATGTTCAACCAGAAAATCCATTATGTCCTGATGGGTCACTTTCTTTGGTTGTTCTGGCATTTTTGTCTGTTGCTTCACTTTGACAATTTCTATTTCTTGTTGCATATTTGATTGTTCCAAGTTTTTATTATTTGGTATGCCTTTAAATTCTTCTATTTGATTATGTTCCTTCCTCCAATTCCACATATCTTCTCTGGATAGTTCAAACATAACCCTTATCCATTCCCTTAATTCTGCGTTTTCCGTTTGTATTGGGTTTCCTGGTCGTCTTATTAATTGTCTCCATTGTTCATATTCCTCCTGAGTATATTGCTCTGTCACTTGTGCGTATACTCCCGTTCTTTCGTTTTTCATTTGTGCTTCATTATTGTCCCATCTTTCCCAATCTTCTTCAGTCATTCTTTCCACATTGTTATCGTCTTTTTCGTGGGCTGTCCCTATAGTCTCTTCTTTATTACACCTGTCGTCTAACTCCCACATTTCATCGTAAATATCTCTCAATGTCATTTTGTCGTTTGGTGTTCCCATTGCATTCGCACGACTCATCTGTGCTCGTTCGTGATCAGTGGTATTCTTCTTGATGTACTCCATCTCCTTGCTAAATTTTTAAATAGCACTGTCATCCATTCCGCGTAACTTAATCGTCTCTCTTGTTCAGGCATTTTCGTTTCCTGTTGTATCATAGCTCTTTATTGCATTTCTCTGCCTCTAATAGTTGCCTGCTCAAGTTAAGTATTTGTTATAGAATCAACGTTTTACTTAACTTAAGCCCTACACAAGTTGAGCGCCAATTTATAACTTAACGCGTATAGCGTCTTTTCTCCCGTATCACTATCTTCTAAAGCCCCACTGTTGGGTTCGCCAATTTATAACTTACGAATCTCTCGTGGGTTGAATGAGGGTATAATAATGTTTAAATATGCTCCACGTTGGAAACGCCAATTTATAACTTTACCCTTACGTCTTCTCTTTATTTAGTATATATAATATGTGTTTTGTTGTGATTGAAATTTATGTATTAAGTGTGCAAATCTAATTTTCTCATTCAAGCCTAGCCCGCGTTGAAGAGAAGAGAGGGGGGAATTCTTATTTGTTTCTCGTTCTCTTTAATTCAACAGCGGTCCGCGAGGTAGCGCTGTGTTTCACAGATGTTGGAAATTGTAGGTTAGTTATCCGCGTACAATAATTCTTACGTTACACTCTCTACTTATATTACAACTTGTTCCTGCTGTACTAAATAATATATAAATGAGAAGATATCGTTAAATTCTGAAATGATTTATGATTTTTTTATTTCTTGACAACAAAGTTCTTCCTTTATGGAGATACAAAAGTCGATCATATTAGAAGTAATCGAGTATAGATCGGATTCAGGGTTATATATTATTTTAATTATTATGGTATTTCTTTAAACGCAGGGTGTGAAGGTTCTTGCAACTATTAGTAAGGTCAGAAAATGCATAAATAGGATTACAAGGTATCACAATATAGTACTAATTTCTTATTAAATATTATTTAAAATAAGTGTATTTTTACCGTCCGCTGGACATCGTTACTTGGTAAGGCCGTGTACAGATAACCTCGTCGTAGTGTTTGGTCAATAACGGAATGCAGATGAATTGATCCTCGCCAGTCTTCACTCCAAGTTCGAAATAAAAGTTGAATTCTTGGTCCTGGGATGATGCAGAAATGCCGCTCCTTTTGTTCACCAATGTCCGAGTTTTGTGGTTACATGTTTCAACGTATTTCATGTCCAACTACGCTTTTTCTATTGAATTGTGAAAGATGACGTTCAAGTATAATTTTGTGTTTTGTTTTCATTCTTTATAATATTGGATTATATAACTCTATTCAGGTAGTTATTTCTCTGCTTTGGTTGATTAATTCAGTTAATGATTACTCATTATATTGAGTTTTATTAGTAGAGTTCTTCCTTTAAATTTTTGTCACTTTTGATGTACAGGTTTATTATAATTCGGTTATATCAGACTGTCGAATGTTAGTGAACCATATCATGGTGATTTATTACTTAATTTTGTTCACAATTGTATTGGTTTAATTTAATTTTATCAATTTGTTTCTGAGTGCATCAAAACTAATCCATCTTCGTTCATGGATAATAATTCAATAATCGAATCAACAAATTTTATCTCTCGTCGTCCTTGACAACCATCCTGTCTCCTCTTATTGGATATTATATATTATACTATAACCATTATTATACAGTGTTCTTACACTCATCAAAATAATCCTTTACTAAATTTACATTATATCCTGTTATACTTGTACATATTGTTTGTTACTAAATTTTATACATTTTGCTGTCGTTTCCTCTTAATTTACTTACTCTAACAAGTATTATTTTTCTGTTACAAAATATTACCTTTCGGTATCATTGCACTATTGCATTTTGAGATTTTATTTAAATTGAATTTATCTGTTATCAGCAATTATTATTAACTTCTCCTAACTCATTATATTCTATTTAGTATTTTTTACAAATTTCTTTACCTAACCTTTCTGACCTGACTTACTATACAGTGTTACTGGTTTTAGGCGTATCATTACATTTTTATCTACTTCTGATTTTAAATTGTTACTACCTGCATTATTATAGAATCTTTCATTTGTTTATTATATGATTACACTAAACCCTTTTGTATCTCGTTAACAATTATAGCCTTTCTGGCCAAGTTTACAATTATAAGCTGCCTACTAACTAAGTACATGTATACAAACATTTAACTATATAAAGTTTAACAACAGCTCTATAATGATATATTGATAACACAAAACATGAAATTAATATCAGTTAATTGATATTCTGTTAAAAGAATTACTCCACTTGCTACACACAAAAAACAACATAACTATCATGATAATAATACAACATGATACAACGTAATAACAGGTACATTTTTATGAAATGAATCATGCACTAATTAATCATTCTCCTCTCATTTAAAACACCAATTATTATAAAACTGTCTAAGTTAGGTTTTACCTTCCTCTATCATTTACACCTTTCACTGAACACTGAAGTTGGTATTTATAAACATTCTCAAATTTTTCTTTCTACCTTGTATTCTTATTGCAGGATGAGTCATTTATTTATTAATGGGTTATTTTCTGACCTTTTACTAGTATGGATAATTATTATTTTTTATTTTTATTTTAACACTTATAAACTTATTTATGTAACGTAGGGGACCATATTTTAGTTACGTTACAATATTTATCTCTGCGTCGCGATCCAACTATTTAACGATACATTTCGGTTAAGAGTGTACAGAGTGCATATATATATATATATATATATATATATTAACTGAGAGTATTCACTTGGAAAAACCAAAATATTGTCATCGGTGCACATTACCGCTGTGCGCAGCTTATGGCGTGAGTGCTCCATTACAAGTGGGGTTTGGTTATTGGGGCAGGTAAAGTAACTTCGCGTCGTTTACGCTTCACCATAAAAGTAGTTCCACATTCCGATTAATATCTGCCGGTTTAATCTTTGACATTTAATTATACTACTGTATCCTTTACTTCGTAATTAATTATTGTATACCTTTATGTTTTTTATATCGAGTGGTAATTTCCTACTTTTATTAGTTTTATTTACGGGTTATTCTGCGTGTTGATGCCGGTTTCCACATGTCAACGCATGGTTAATAAATATAAAGGGCATTTCCTTACCTTGATACTCGCATTCCTCTTGGTTTTAAGCTCTTTATTTATTATTATTTCTGTATTACCTTAGGGATTTAAACTTTGTTTAAATGTGTGATTTTAATTTAAAAATAAATCTCTCCTTATTTATTTATTTTATTTTTTCTTTATTAATAAAATCGTCACATACTCCTCCACTTAAAGAAGACACAGGTGTGTGAACGGATGTGTTTTCTATGTGGAAATTGGTCAGAACTAAACTGGGAGTATGCTTGGCATTTCTGTGTGAAATTCCTCTTACTTTTTAACAATCTCCTCAAGAGGTACATTAATCACTCTCAACTTACTTTTTACTATTATCAAGATATACAACGCCTTACAAACTAATGCTTAAAATACGTAAAATTCAAACTTCCTGAAATATATAAAACAAAATTCTTCTTAAAACTATTACTTACGACTACTACCGGTTTTTTCTTTAGTTTTGCTTTACTCTTGTTATAGAGTTACTCTTCATAGACCATGTTTCGCATCACAGTATGGATGTGTTTCCTTTTTTATTCGAAGGTTCTGATGCATCGTAGTTGATGAATCATTTTAGTAAACTATTTGTTATGTAATCATTATTTAATTGTTACTTATTTTCGGTGTCAGTTGACTTCTTGTTCTAATAATTTATTGATTTGATTTCTCGTTATTTCCATTTTTGGTGGCGATAATTTGTATGGGTGTAAACGTATCACTTTATTGTCACTCAAGTTGATCTTGTGCTCCATCAGGTTAGTTAATCCTAACTTCGGTGTGAGGACGGTGGAAAATTCTTTTATTAGTTTCTGTATTTTTAGTCATCTTTACTTTCTAGATGAGCTAGTTCGGACTCATGGTGTTCTAAGTGTGTTGCAGCTGTTTCAGTATTTTTACTGTTATTTGTTTCATAATCAAAATTATATTTTTGAGTACGATCGAATCCAAAATAATACTTCTTATCATGAATGTCAAGAATTATACCTGTTTTACTGATAAAGTCAGCTCCTAATATTAAGTCGGGTCCTAATTTGTCGCATACCAACATTGGAAAATACCACGTTAAATTTTTAATTTTTAGTTTAATCGTGATGCTGAGTTTTATAATTAAGGTAATTCATACTGATGACAAACTGCAACCTGTGAATCCTTTGAAGCGAGGAAAAGTGATCAATTAATGAGGTAAGTTGAATTTTATTTAAAAAAATTAAAATTGTACATGTTTCGGGCTATGGCAGCATTAAAACAAGATGAGTTTGTTGAAATGCTGAACAGTGTGTGGCGGCTCTGGCCCTACCAAGCTGTACAAGTATATTTTTATCCCAACAAGGTATCTTTGCTGAGATAAATGTATTTGTGCTTTGATATAGTTTTTGTGCACAATTAACATGCTTTTCTTTTGTTTCAGATTAGGCCTATGCATTAGATAAGATGGCAAGAAAAACAACTTTCAACTATCAGTGGCTGGATTCAACCCTTAATCCAGAGTTTGTAGATTGGCTCAGTGATGTACCGGACAATAAATTTGAAGCCTACTGTAATGTGCGCAGAAAGAAGTTTAAACTCAGCAATATGGGGCGTCAGGCAATTCATTCACATAGGACCAAAACACACTCAGCTTCAGAATATTAAATCAAGACAGCCATCATTGTCATTTTTTGTCAAACCTAGCGCTAGTTCAACAGAATTAAGAAGTGTAGCTACTAGTTCAACAGAAACAAGAAGTGTAGACATTGGACATGGATCTCTTGATAATGCTGCTGTCAAACCGTGTGTTAGTTCAACAGAAACAGTAAAGACTGAGGCAGGGGTAGAAAGTGGAAAGTCGGTACACTGTGCTACTTCTTATTTTAATAAAGATGAAGTAGCCAAAGCAGACATTTTATGGGCGTTAAAAGTTGTTGGTAGTAAATACAAGAGGAGTTCATGTGCAGATATACGTGATACATTTATACTTATGTTCCCAGATAGTGCAATTGCATTGAAATTCACCTTTGGTGAAAGTAAGTGTTTCTACATGATTAATCATGGTATTGCACCACATTTCAGAGAGTTATTAACAAACAATTTGAAAACTTGTAAGGATTATGTAGTTTCTTTTGATGAGTCACTCAATAAGGTAACACAACAAGGACAAATGGATCTCATTGTCAGATTTTTTGATATCAACACTCATAAAGTGGTTTCTAGATATTGGAACAGTGTTTTTCTGGGTCGTGCTACTGCCCAAGATCTGCTGCAGAAATTTAATCATGGACTGCAACCTCTTCAAAGAAAAAACTTGTTGCAGGTCTCAATGGATGGGCCTAATGTGAACTTGAGCTTTCTCAGGAAGCTTGAAGTGGAAATGGAGACAGAAAATCCTGATGGGAAAAAGTTATTGAACCTGGGAGTGTGTGGTTTGCATGTCATCAATGGAGCTGTTAAAACAGGTTTAATGACTGTAAATTGGGAGCTTAACTCATTCCTGCGTAACATGTATTATTTATTCAAAGACTCACCAGCTCGCCGGGCCCAGTTCACTGCAGTGACTGGTAGTACAGTGTTCCCACTGAAGTATTGTACAGTACGATGGCTTGAAAATGTTCATTGTCTGGAACGAGCCTTAGAAGTATTTCACCATATCAAGGCATATGTTGCAAATGCTAAGTTGCCAGAAAGTAAGTCCTGTAAAAATATTAAAGAACAAATCCAAGACCCTTTAATAAAATGCAAACTAGCATTTTTCAAAACCATTTCTTTGGAATGTGAGCCTTTTCTCAGGCGATTTCAAAGTAACAAACTGCTTGCTCCATTTTTGTACTCCCATCTGAATGAACTATTAAGAAGTTTGATGAATCGCTTTGTCAAGCGTAGTAAAATGGCAAATGCCATTGATATTAGGAGTGTGATTTTGCTTGATCTACAGGACCCAACAAACTTAATTGAGGTAGGTAAAGTTGATGTTGGATTTAGTACGAAAAAGGTACTTAAAGAACTAAAATTGTCAGAGAGAGAAATTCTTGGTTTTAAACACGAATGTCAGAAAATATTAGTGGCAGTTGTGACAAAACTGTTGGATAAGAGTCCTTTAAAGTATAGATTAGTGAAAGGTCTTACGAGTTTGAACCTACATATAATATATCAGCAACCAAGTCTTGGTCAGACCCGAATGGAATATGTCTTGGAAGCGTTGCATGAAGCTAACAGAATAACTGAAAATGTGGCCGATAGGGCTAAAGCACAATACAGTTCTCTGTGTTGTGAATCAAAGGAAGCTTTGGAAACTAAATTCAAAGAATATATCTCAATATCTGATGATAGTATGGGTTTAGACATTTTCTTTGCTGACATTTTAGCAGAAAGCAAAAAGTATAGTGAACTTTGGCAAGTAATAAAGCTTTGTCTTACACTGTCTCATGGAAATGCTGCAGTGGAGAGTTGCTTTTCTATAAATAAATCAATGTTGGTAGAAAACATGCATGAGGAGTCAATTATTGCACAAAGACAAGTGTATGATTCCATTTTGTACTATGGAGGTGTCAGATGCGTACCAATTAATCACAGAATGTTGTTATCGGTGAGATGTGCTCATAAGAAATACCAGGATTACTTGGAGAAGACACGCCTGAAGGTCAAAGAAGAGGACAGAAAAAAAGCTGAGAAACGAAGAATAAGTGATGAAATAAGAAAGTTGGAAGACGAAAAAAAAGTTAAAAGAATGCAGTCACAAGAATGTGAAGCCAGAATTGAAGATAAAATACGCCTACTTGAAACCAGAAAAAATTGTGTGTAATTTTGTTGTGCTGCATTTTTTTTTTTTTTTTACATTATTACCAACATTGTGTGTTCATTAGTAATTTTAATAGTAATACTTTCATTATTCATGTATAAATAAAATGTATTAACATTTATTATTATCTGGCAGATCATTATTAAGTTGTATGTACTTTACTGTTCAAAATGTTGTATTTCCTATTTGAGTAATAAATATTGTGTACAGGTGTGTGTTGGACAGCTAATAGGGGTGGAGGAGGCTGTTAAAAATTGCGCAAATGCCAAATTTTTGTCAGGGAAATACAATATTTTGGTCAGGGAAATTAGTTTGACTTTCTGGCTGGGAACCCTGCATCTTCTTTCTCTACTAGCGGTATGACTGGTATTCTGATGAGGTCGTGGGTTATTCGATTTACCTTGGTTGTGAAAGGTTGCAGGAATTCGAAATGGTCATCTTTCACGCTGTGTTCTTGCATCTGTTACCAGGGGTTGTGTTTCATTCCTACGTTGTACCTGGGGGAGTAACGCACGTCTGTTCTGATCCGAATACCATACGTTGGACGAATGAATACTGCTTTGTTCTAATTCAGCGAATGTGTTTGGCCTATTTATTAGTGCTAAACGAGATCTCTCTTCCGGGGATAATCCTACTAAGATTGTATCTACTAACTGTTTTTCGCTCCAGTTTACTTGCAGTAATCGGGAAGATTCTCTTATGTCAGCAATATAGTGGGCGAGTCTCTCATGTGCTCCTTGTACTCGAAGTACTGTGTTTCGTTTGAGCTCCTCATAAATTCCAGTTGGAATGAAATGTTTTATTAGGGTAGTATGGAGTTCTTCTACTGGAAGTTGTGAGCTTAATGACTCCAGTACACGCTCTTCTAATGGTGGTTTACATTTGGATAGAAGGACTTGTAATATTTGCCAATCGTTTAGTTGCTGTAACTCTTTTATTTGTAGCATGTATCTTATGAAGTTTAATAGTTTGGTGATACTCAATCCATCGGTGTATGGAATTTCTGTTACAATTTTTTCTACCGGATGAGTGATCTTTCCGTAGAGGTCCGCACTAAAGTTTACGTGAGGTATTGTTCTAGGAGGTCCTGATTCTTGATTGTCATTTTAGGGGGTTCTAACGCATACTTATTGGTGATTTTATGGAGGGCACTGGGAAGTGGGGCTTCCGATATCGTTAGGGTATTCACGTCTCTATTTGGTAGCTGATCCTGACTTAGTTCTATTCTTGATACGGGGGTGATTCGAGATTCGCGGTAGTGGGCGGGTGTTCTAAGGTAGGAGATTGAACTGGGGAGATATATAATTTCTTTAGAGATTGTTCGATTTCCTCCATTTTAAATGAGTCGGACATCCTTCGCAATTGTCTTATTATTGTGGGTAATTGCTGTAGTGCTTCATCAGCAAATTTCTGCACATCCGGTGGGATTACAGTAACGTTGGGCCAGTTTAATAAATTCTTCATCCGACAGGTCAAATGCTCTATTCTCTGTGTGGTACGCAAGATTACAGCAGGTGATTTTTCGTCGTGGAGTGTTTGAGATATTAACGTCAATTCCCTATACTTCGCATAACATGTTTCTCTTTCGCTATCATAATCTAGTTCGCTTAATCTACCTAACTGCACGGGTGTATCTGACCTACTTTCGCGTAATGTTTTGCGTAATTCTGCGACCGTTACATTCGCGTGAGGTAAACCGCGTAAAAGGGCTTCGTAGCACAGTTCGTCTTTTAATAACAAATCAGGGTTAAATTGAGCCATTTTCCCTTGATGTTAAGTCTTATAAGTACTTACTCTACTAATACTAAACTCTATACTACTCTCTTTTGGTTTAGTAAAATAAACAATTTTTAAATAGCTGAGAAATATTTACATAGGTTATACGAGAATTGAATCTCGTCACAGAGAGACAAAGAGGGATTTCACACAGACATAATTTAATTTTAAACATGGTGGAAATACGTTGTTACTGGGCACGGCATGTCGAACACTTTGTATAACAATAGAGGGAGGCAGTCTATTGTCTAACTCAACGTGGCAGAGGGTGACAAAGGACAGTTTCATACAGGCGTGAACAAGATATTTACCGGTCTGGGTTTGTTGTCAAATCGACACGAATGAATTTTCGGACAGGCACAGACATGGGCTTATTACATTTAAATCTATAAATATCCTTACATATATTATATTATGATTCTCTTATATAATTACGCGATCTAATAATTCTAAAGCACTCTGTACTAATTAATGAGGTTACTTCTCGTCATACTATTTCTTATCTTAATTAATTAAGAATTTTATTATTTATTTCTTTGCGCGCGATTTACACCTTTTTTCCTTTTCTTTTTTTTTGTTGGGCGTATTTTACTTGAACCAAATTAAAGTAAATTGGTTTAGCTATTTTAGCTACCGTGTTAAAGTAACAGTGAATAAATCTACAAACAGAGCAGAAACATTATTTTAACAAAGCAGTGGCACATTTTATATCCCCCACTGCGTACACAATTATCTTTTAACAAAGCAGAGTGGCGCATTTTATAACGTCTCCTACGTTATAATATCGGGAACCTGTGGTTAATTGCCTCAGGTTAATTACACAGGCTGCCATAGTCTTAACCAACTTCTAATTAAACAAAAGATAAGCATTTAGGAGTATATATTTAATATCGGGTCCTATAATTGAGGAACATTGACAGTGGTTTCTGCAGATTTATTCACTCAGTTTTGTTGTTTTGTACCATGACATCTCTTTATTACATAATAACATTAATTGCTCTACTTAAAGTTCTCAACATATATGGTTCAACAGTTTACAGTTTACAAGATTATATATTTTATTCTTTCAGAAGGGCCCTCAAAATAAAGATGTACATCGGTTTAACTTTTCCACGGATCCGGGATTGAATATAGTATGTTAATAATGGTCACCTCCCCATATACTATCTTGAAATTGTGCCATTAGAAGAATGGACTTTATTTACCTTTTAAAACAATAATGCTTTACAGTTTAAACTTTTACTCTTTTACTACAAATAGTTTTATCAGATTACAGACTACATCTTACATATAATGTCTGTCCTTACAACTCTTAAAGTGTTAGTTAAATTGTCGTTTGTTGGTTATAATTTTAGTATCTCAACCACGGAAGACAAGCCTCCATGTTACCTGTGGTATCCTGTAGTTGATGCAGATTCGGCTCCTCGGTCCTCGGTGTGTTTCCTGAAGGTCTGTCATTGTCTTAGTATCTGGTGACGGTGAAGTTCCTGACGTGTTTAAGATCATTCTGGTTCTGGTACTCTCCTCTTAGATGACTGGTAGTAATATTTCGTTGTTAGAATAATTAATGCAAAAGTTTGTTTCACTGGGTTTTCACTTTACATGATTATTTATTAGTTGAATTTTACCTTAGGGTCCTAGTACTGTATTAATTACATAATTTTCTTAATTAAGGTTTGGTAGAGATGTCATTGGCGCACAATTTATTTATTCTTTTATTAGTTTTCAACGTATTTATCTCTGCGTCGCGATCCAACTATTTAACAATACATTTCAGTTAAGAGTGTACAGAGTGCATCTATATATATATATATCATTTTCTATATAAGTAACTCGATGTTTCTTGCAGTAATTATATAATTTGTGATGTTTTCAATTTGTTTCTTCTTGGAAAAAAAAAAAAAAGAATATACAATATTATCTACTTGCAGAAGAAACAAATTGAAAACATCACAAATTATATATATATATATATATAAACTGAGATTATTCACTTGGAAAAACCAAAATATTGTCATCGGTGCACATTACCGCTGTGCGCAGCTTACAGCGTGAGCACTCCATTACAAGTGGCGTTTGGTTATTGGGGCAGGTAAAGTAACTTCGTGTCGTTTACGCTTCACCATAAAAGTACAGTAGACTCTCGGCTATCCGACTCCCGCCTATTCGACCTCCGGCCTATCCAACCCGCCCGACCCGCTACTAAAAAAAAAAAAAAAAAAAAAAAAAAAAATACAGTACATATGCAGTATTTCCAATCCAATTACTAGCACCTTCAAACGTCATGTGAGCAATCCCGCCACGCGGGTGAAGGCGCTTACGCGTGAATCACCGGTTACCAATACAGTACTACGCCAATTGATTCATGTTGTGACAGGAGAGTTTCGTGTTCCTACTTGAGTGTGTAACAGGTGCATCAGTCAGTCTGTATCCAGAAGTCAGTCCGTGCAGTTCAGTCGTTCGTGGATTGTTAATTTGTTATAAAGTGTGTATACAGAATTGTTGGTGGCTTTTATTTTTAAGTGAAATATGGGTGACAAACGAAAGAAAGTGGTAGTAACTTTGGAAGAAAAACTGCAAGCAATAAAAAGAATGGATTCTGGTGAGTCGGTAAACAAAATTGCACTGGAGTTAGGAGTTCGAAAAACTACTGTGGGTGATTGGCGAAGAAATCGCGCAGAGAATGGAAAATGGTGTTCTAAGCAAGCAAGTGGCAGTGGCGTGAAAGTTAGAAAAACTATGCAAAAAGGAAAACATGTGGAAGTTGAAGAGGCTATATATCTGTGGTACGAAAATGTGAGGGGGAAAGGATTGGCGGTTTCAGGCCCCTTGCTCCAAGAAAAAGCGATTCAGTTTAAAAAACAGATCGAAGGAGACGATGGTGAGTTTACTGCCAGTGACGGGTGGCTTGATCGCTGGAAGAAACGTTTTGGTGTTTGTCAGATGACGATTAGTGGTGAAGCATTGTCTGCTAATAAGGACGCTGTCCCTGACTTTAAAAAGCACTTTTTTGACCTGCTTGATAAGGAAGGTATTTCCGGAGAACAAGTGTACAACTGTGATGAGACGGGTTTGAATTACTGTATGTTGCCATCTAAAACACTAGCGTCTAAACAGGAAAAGGCCACACCAGGGTTCAAGAAAAGCAAGGACCGCGTTACAGTTTTAGCTTGTAGTAACGCAACTGGAAACCACAAGTTGAGACTGACCTTGATTGGAAAATCTCGCAAGCCTAGGGCTTTTAAAAATCTTAAAGATTTAAGTTCTTTGCCCCTGCATTATACCCATCAAAAAAAGGTGTGGATGAATGGAGAAATTTTCAAAAATTGGTTTGAACAGGAATTTGTGCCACAAGTTGAAAAACATTTAGCTGAAAACAATTTAACAATGAAAGCAATCCTAGTTTTGGATAACGCTCCACATCCAGCAAATGACCAATTAAAAGATGGAGACATAAAAGCTTTGTTCTTGCCTGCAAATGTTACATCTATATGGCAGCCAATGGATTAGGGAGTGCTCCAAGCTTTGAAAAAGAAATATCGACGTAGGCTACTAAGCTATATCATCGCGACAATTGATAATACAGAAGTTGCGACGGCACTACAGTCAGTAGACATGCTTGACGTCATCAGATGGGTGTCCGAGGCATGGGATGAAATTGCATCTTTAACGCTTGTGCTATCGTGGAAAATTTTGCTGGATCACAGAGCCAGTGATAAGTGGGAAGAGGTAGAACAGCAATGTGATGTGGAAAATGCAACTGATAACACTGCGCTTGTATCGCTGTTAGAAAAAGTTCCCGGATGTGAGGAAGTTTCATTGGAAAACATCACAGAATGGTTGGCAAAGGACGAAATCGAAGAAATTGCAGACGAAGATATTGTAGCGATGGTATTAAATGAACAGCCGATTGAAGAGGAACAAGGTGATGAACCCTCCGATCGTATAACCCACTCCGAAGGCCTGAAGGCGATCGTGACGGTAGTGGAATACATTGGCCAGCAAGAAGAAGCAACACCAGCAGACATCATATTGTTACGACGGTCTACTCGATCGTCATAGGTACAGTGGAAACAAAAGTGCAAGATACCAATTAAGTCACTAATCACACCTTTAATTGTTACAGTAAAACAGTTTGTAATTAACAACACAGTCTACAGTAAATCAAATGAAAATTGTACACACGGAATAAAATGTCCACAAATATTAAAACTCAATTTTATTACAATATTATACCGTCTGATTATAAAACGCAACACTTCAATAATAACTACTTGAACATACACAGTAATAACTCGAACCATTCTGGAAATATATCACACTAATACTCTCGAACCGCACTATCAAATATCTCGCATTGAACTGAAAAACTAAGGCCGCTACCTGATGTATTTATAGTCACGCTCACACACCAGAAGCTTCCAAACTGTGTCTTATCTCTCGTGAACTACGTAATTACTACGCCCTTGACACAGTCCGAGCGAAGCCCAGCACAGTCTAGAAAATTCTCGCAAAATGCGTCTAGTAGCACGTACACCACACGCTTACATCAAGATCCTTCTGGCATATTCGATAAACGCGTACATTGTTCTGTGCTGTCGTAGCAATATGTTTACGTAAGTGGAAGGATATAGCTGCGAGGAAAGAAGCAGGTCTCAATTACAGACTTTTTCAAACCTTAGACAATGTAAGTTTCACTTGTTCTTTCATTATACAGTACGTAGTTTTAGGTTATTATAATTTGATTTATATTAACAACTAATTAGGTTGAAAGCTTTCGTATAAATTAAAACTCATAGTAAAACTCATTCAACTTATTGTTAACTACACATTTTGTTTCGTCCTTCAAATAAAGGTTTTGTGAAAGATACTGTAGTTGCGAATTCTTATTTCATTTCTTTCTAATTCATTTATTACTGTACGTCATTTATAAGGACAAACTGATATGACATACGCATCCAAATAGCAACAAGTACATTCAACGCAATAGGGTGGCGGTCATTGACCTTACAGAGGCTGGTATGCCTACGGCTCCGGGGTATCCGACTTTTTGCTATCCGACCCGGCCGACCGCCACATTAGGTCGGATAGTTGAGAGTCTACTGTAGTTCCACATTCCGATTAATATCTACCGGTTTAATCTTTGACATATTTAATTATACTACTGTATACTTTACTTCGTAATTAATTATTATATACCTTTATGTTTTTTATATCGAGTGGTAATTTCCTACTTTTATTAGTTTTATTTACGGGTTATTCTGCGTGTTGATGCAGGTTTCCGCATGTCAACGCATGGTTAATAATTAAAGGGTGTTTCCTTACCTTGATACTCACATTCCTCTTGGTTTTAAGCTCTTTATTTATTATTATTTCTGTATTACCTTAGGGATTTAAACTTTGTTTAAATGTGCGATTTTAATTTAAAAATAAATCTTATTTATTTATTTTTCTTTATTAATAAAATCGTCACAAGACTTGCCTAAAGTTAACGTGTATAAATAGTGTGAAGATTTATAAACTTATGCTATAATTTTGTAAAGTCAATATTAACAATAATGCATGTAATACAGTTAACGTTGAAGAGTAAGAACTAAGGTTTTAAATTTTATAACTTGTAAAACAATTAGGATCGGAGCGTGTGTTCGGAATCAGTCGTGTGTAAAAACTATATCGCACCTAACACATGTAACGACATAACGCGATAAACTAGTGAACAGTACAAATGGAATATCAGAATGTGCCTAATAGTATGAACTAAAGTGGAGTGATAAAAGTGTGAAATCATTATTCACTACGCTGGTAGACCTCGATTGGTTTAGCAAAATGAAAATTCATGAAGATAGTGAGCAGCGGATCACCATGGACAACTCAGAGATAAAGAGCCGGAGATGATTCAACGCAGATCAATGCGCCGTAGATTGTGGATAACGTGCCAATAGTAAATTTGATGTATTATTTGATATTTGCTCAAACATCTGTCTGTCCTACTAAAAGAACCGATACATAAAACAATTAATACTAAAGAAGTTACGCATGAAGTTGATAAACGTACAGTAGTATGCTTACAACAATTTGAATAAGGATCAAAATTCATATCATAAACATGAATCCATTGAGATGTTAAATATTTGTTAATATGAAAATTATCTAAGATAAATATTATAACCAACAGTTATCGTGTGTGTTGTTTTGTTGTTATGTCGGGTGTTACACTCCGCACACTTTTAATACTTACTAATGGCTGGTTTCTCTGTGACGATGTCCTGCAAACACAACTTAAGCTAATATGTGTATGTGGGCGCCACTTGGGTATTTGTTCCAAGAAATTATTATTATTAAATTTGATTTCTTAGTTGTTAAATTAATTATATAAAAAATGTGAACAAGACAGTTTGAATTGTAAATAACATATGTTTAATGATCTTTCTTTTCATAAAAATCGTCTGAAGGACTAACACTCGAATTAAACAAAATTGCAGAGTTACAAAAAATTATTATTGACAAGTTTTTTAAGTAAGTATCGGCCAATAAATATTTTATTGCTCAGTTGAATAGCATGAATTTAATGTATGAAAAAACTTTATACTCAGGACGTGACTCCTTTGAACTATCAAGACAAATCAGTGGGATGCTTTACAAAAATTGTGTGATTTGAAGGTGTTTGACATGTGTAGTATAACTGTGTGACAAAGGATACCAGGTATAAATGATTTTAACATTTGAACAACTCACGTTCCGGTGGGTAAGTATTTCCTTCACTGGACACTTTTCTTGGGGACGATTCCAATCTTGCGCCTCTTCGTGTTTACGTTCCTCACGCACTGGTAATTATTTGTAAGTCAAATTACGGTTTTAAAACTCTGCACGATTGAAATAAATTCGTACTGTATCTATGCTTTGAAATCTGGCGGCGGCGAACAGCTGTCTGCGTGGTTTCTCTATTTGGCCGTCACAGCGCTAGTTCCAGACTCAATGTAGAAGGCTCGTGTCAGTAAATTGTTTTGGGAATGTTGTCAAAGTCGGTTTGTCTTAGCAAATACCAGCAAAATTGATTCTATCTATTAAAATCGGTCCTTTTCAGGGCCACTGGATATCTGGCTGTGTGCGTTTCTATTAAATATGGCATGTTGCTGCTCTATTCAACAACACGTTAGCGTATACTCCTTATATAGGTTAAGTTAGTCTTTTGTCATGTACGGGAAAAAGCCTTTCTGTGTTCTCGTGTTGAATTCTTGTTCTTCGATTTCGCCTTGGACGAGATGATCGGATTCGTAGGTGATGTGTCTCTTGTGGATTCAAAGCATAAAGTGTTTTTTGTGACAAATTTCGTCTTCCTTTTATACTCTGTAAGGCTCATTGTTTTAATTTTTTGACATGAACTTCCGGTATTTTTGAGTAAAATTTTCTTCTGGAACGTTCGAGAATATGCAAATGGAACATCATAGAACAAATTTGATTTCCGTAGAAGCTTTAGAACAAAAACTTCTTATTCTTTATACTAAAGGATATTACTGAAATTATTCTGGTATTTGTCAAACAATTTTACAGAACTACTTACAATCTGCATGCCATTATTATTTTTGGATTCTCTGCTTTCAACTGAATACAATGATACCATGCACGATTGGTTTTGAACAAATTAAATCTAATAAATTAACATAAAATACAATTCTTACCTTGTAGTGTTTGCACAAAATTCTAATTCTCTAATTATTCAAATGTTATGAAGTTGAACAATTCTTACCTTGTAGTGTTTGCACAAAATTCTAATTCTCTAATTATTCAAATGTTATGAAGTTGCTTTGTTCTTGCTATAACTTTAATACATAACACATTTATCCTTTCATAACAAAATAAACAAGTATTAAAACATATAACATATAAATAAGTTCATTTTTCTATAGGCATTACATATGGCCTAGATTTTTGGCATTAGTTTTTTGATGATAATTTGTCTTTTTCGGTATTATTATGGGATTTTTTGGGTATTCACTTAGAGTTTGTTATATTGTTTATCTTTGGGAATACCTGGTTTATCCTGATACATTTTATTTTTACTGTAATATTACTTAGCATCTTACTGTCTTGCATAGATGAGTTATTTTCTTGGTGTGACAATTTTCACTTTTATATTCAAAATTCTCTTAAGAATTAAGCTTGTCTTCAACTGAGCAAGTATGTTTCCATTGTACATTATAGGATTGTACCTTTTTCCTTTATTTTTTCTAATATTCTGCAATTATTCTGTCAAATATGACTATTTTTGTGATTGTTTTTTGGCCTCAGCCTGGTATGGTATAGGTAAATAGTTTCATAACTTGACTGTTAAAGTGTTTTAGGTGGTCATATATATAAGTATAGTTACATTATATTGTATTTCAACTTTAGAATACAATTTTGTTGCATTTTGACAACATTAAATTCATAAATCTTACAATTTTATATGTTCATATGTTTTCAGTTTAACACTGTTTTTGACTATTTTAATTGATTTCTAATCAATTTACAGCTTTCTCTATTTAAAATAATTTGTTAGTCTTTGTCTAATTGACATTCACATATAGTTTTTATATTAATTCTATAATAATTAATTTTCACATAAAATCTGAGTGATTGGTCTCAGCTCCTATTTTTTTGTCATAACATTTATATATTTTTATTTTAACTTACATCCTTTTTAATAATGTATTCAAATCATTTAATACATTTATTTTATCTATATTACAAAGTATAATAATAGATCTAGTCCATTAATTCACAATAAATAGTTTTTTTATACCCTATTCAGAGTTACATTTCTTAATATGTAATGACCTCATTTTGGTCATTTCTGAGATTATCTGTTTCTCTTATAGTATATTATCAGTTTTACACTGTTCTTCACTTAAACAATATATATGGGGTTTGAGTCTTAGTCATAGTCTTGGTCGTTTTTTTTTTCATGTTAATGATATTAATTATCGGACAATATTACAAAATTTTTTGGATTACTTGGGTTCGATACTGTTCACCTCACCTTCCTCTTATGATAATTTACTTTGCAATTAAATTCCTTTATGGAACGTTCTGTGACGTTACAATATTGCTACGACAGCACAGAACAATCTACGCGTTTATCGAATGCGCCAGAAAGATCTCGACGTAAGCGTGTGGTGTACGTGCTACTAAACGCATGTTGCGAGAATTTTCTCGACTCTGCCAGCCTTCGCTCGGGCGCTCGGACTGTGTCAAGGCCGCAGCAATTACGTAGTTCGCGAGAGATAAGACGCAGTTTGGAAGCTTCTGGTGTGTGAGCGTAACTATAAATACATCGCGTCGCGGCCTTAGTTTTCAGTTCAATGCGAGATTTTTGACTGTGCGGTTCGAGAGTATTAGTGCGATATATTTACAGAGCGGTTCAGGTTATTACGGTGTACGTTCAAGTAGTTATTAGTGAAGTGTTGCGTTTTATATTCGGACGGTATAATTGTAATACAGTTGAGTTTTAATATTAGTGGACATTTTATTGCGTATGAACAATTTCATTTGATTTGTTGTAGACACTGTGTTGTTAATTACGAACTGTTTTACTATAACAGTTAAAGGTGTGATTAGTGACTTAATTGGTGTCTTGTACTTATTTTGTTTCCACTGTACCTACGACGATCGAGTAGACCGTCGTAACAGTGGTGTCAGAAGTGGGATAGAACGGTTAACAGTGGAAACAGTGGACGCTTTGTACAAGACGAGTGTGATTCGTAATTAATCGATAAACAATGGATACCAGTCAGATGATAGAAGCATTCCGAGCAAAGTCAGAAACAAGAAAAAGAAGAACGAAGACAGGAAAGGGAAGAAGCAGAAAAACGACAAGACGAAAAACGTAATCGTGAAAATGAAATACCAGAGGGTCGAAAAAAAGAATTTAGCCGTCAAGCAGACGAAGTTAAGACGTTCGTACAAGAGGATACCACTGCAAAATTTGTCCTGTTACAAGGTGAGCTGAACAAACAAGTTGACAGAATATCTGAAATAGAAAAATCTGTGTCAACTATGAAAACAAGTATGTCAAGCTTAGAAGATTCAAAATATCAGAGAAATCAAAGAACGCTATTAACTGAAGTAGGGTCAGTTTTTGCAAAGGCCCCGTCGTTTAATGGAAGCACCCACTGGGCAACTTATTATCGCCAATTTGAAGCTGCCACTCGCTTAAATAACTGAACGGAAGAAGAGAAAGGCCTCTCACTCGTTCTTGCGTTAGAAGGACCTGCCGCAGAGGTAATACACAAAGTGCCATCTAACAGTCAGAACGTCTATGCCGAATTAACTAAAGCTTTGGAATTACGGTACGGTGACCAGCATTTGTGCGAAGTGTACCGTGAACAACTTAAAGCGAGGCGACAGCGTTCAGAGGAGAGCCTTCAAGAGTTTGAAGCGAATATCGACCGACTGACGAGATTGGCTTATCCCGAAGAATCGGAGGACTTCCGGAAGTGGATTTCTCTCATTATGTTTATTGACGGTATCAGAGATCGTCAGTTACAACAAGTGTTAACAATGGCTCGGCATGATAATAAATCAGACGCTCTTGTTCATGCTCTCCGTTCTGAAGCTGCCAAGTCGGCGACCTACATTAATCAAAGTATGCCATCACGTTGTAGCCAAACGGATCCAATACCACAGTACCGTCATAGCGGACAGCATAAAGAGACGATTCAAAAACAACAGTTTAAGAAGTCAGCAGCACCACAACTATCTTTCGAACCAAAGGACAAAGACAGAAGACCGAAGTGTTACAACTGTGGGAAACGTGGTCATCTACAGGTAGACTGTTGGGAGAAGAAAATACCAAGAAAGAGACTGATCGCACCAATTGGAGAAGTAAAGGCCCAGAACAGCACACAGTTTCCACGCTACATAAGATCAGTGGAAACTTGATTGTTAATGGATTTGCGGATGGTAAACCAACATCATTTACAGTTGACACGGGCGCAACAGTGTCCATTGTGCGCCCTGACTTAGTCTGTAACCGCCATCCTCTAATTAGTTCTTGTACAATACAGACTGTGACTGGAGGCCCTGTCAAGGTGCTAGGAAAGGTAGACGTACGTGTACGCCTGGGTCTTCTTGAGTTTAGCCACCAAATGCTCGTTGCAGACATTGTCGATGAAGTGATTCTTGGCACGGACATTATGAATGCCTACGGATTCGTTGTGGACTTAAGAGAGAATGTCCTGAAAGTTGGCCAAGAAAAGATAAAGCTTTGCATGGCTAAAATGACAGGGTCTACCAACCATTCGATTAAGCGAGTGGCATTAGTCGAAGAAAAATTCAACAAGTCTGGTCAAGAGGAAACCTCCCTGTTGCAAGCGGAAATGGAGGAAGAACTAGCAGAGGAAGTACAAATAAGTATAACGACAAAAGAAGTGATTGGAGAGCCAACTATGGGTGTCGAGACAAAACTCTTGCTTGTTCCTGAGCTGATCGAAGCGGCCGAGGGTAAAGTGGCTGAAGATGAGGTTACGCAAGAGGTTGTTGACGAGAACCAAACAAACTTGGATCAGCCAGTGGTATTTAGGTCATTAGTACATGACGCAACGAGAGTGATTCCAGCGAAGCTAGTGGTTGCGCGAAAGATTCGCATTCCTGGGAACGTGATGTTCGGATCACACGAGACTGAATTCGAAGAACGGGAAAATTATACTTCGCAAGGATGGCCACCTAGATCGCCTGGTCGAGTATTACTTCGAAGACGCTTTGCCAGTTCGGGACGAACAGGCTTAAGGAGGGGGAAGTGCTACGACAGCACAGAACAATCTACGCGTTTATCGAATGCGCCAGAAAGATCTCGACGTAAGCGTGTGGTGTACGTGCTACTAAACGCATGTTGCGAGAATTTTCTCGACTCTGCCAGCCTTCGCTTGGGCGCTCGGACTGTGTCAAGGCCGCAGCAATTACGTAGTTCGCGAGAGATAAGACGCAGTTTGGAAGCTTCTGGTGTGTGAGCGTAACTATAAATACATCGCGTCGCGGCCTTAGTTTTCAGTTCAATGCGAGATTTTTGACTGTGCGGTTCGAGAGTATTAGTGCGATATATTTACAGAGCGGTTCGGGTTATTACGGTGTACGTTCAAGTAGTTATTAGTGAAGTGTTGCGTTTTATATTCGGACGGTATAATTGTAATACAGTTGAGTTTTAATATTAGTGGACATTTTATTGCGTATGAACAATTTCATTTGATTTGTTGTAGACGCTGTGTTGTTAATTACGAACTGTTTTACTATAACAATTAAAGGTGTGATTAGTGACTTAATTGGTGTCTTGTACTTATTTTGTTTCCACTGTACCTACGACGATCGAGTAGACCGTCGTAACAATATTATTCATGCTTAATAAGTTTAATTTGAACCTTGAGATATAGAGATCTTAGAAGAAACGTCTATTGATAGAAATCGTATTCTAAAATTTTGAATGATTATAATATGTTAAAATATAAGCTAATTGACAGTAATGCCAATGAACGTAATTAATAAATGCAGTCATTAAACTGATAAATGTGTATGTGTCACGTTATTTAATTAACAATCTGAGGATGATACGACAAAACTACTTAATTGGTATTCTTGAACACAACAAAATATAATTGTACTCATCACTCTTAAGTAAACTCAACTAACATCAATAGGCATCTCCATAGACAATTATAAACATTCGTTACAAATGGCACTCCAATCGCGGGGCTTAAGAAGGTAATCTCTAGTTAAAGTTAACGTTTCATGTGTGTGATGTAATTTTATATATGTTAAGATAAATCATATGTATATGATGTAAGAGTTACTATTCTAGTGATGATTAGTGATGCAGTAAATTGTAATCTAAAGCTATATAGGCTAAATTTCATTTTTGCAAGCTGAAAGCAGGTTCACAGATAGAAGGTTTTAAGGTAAATTTCTACTATTTAGAAGCAGTAATAACTAATGATTTATTATTAATGTTGTGTATTCATTTGTTTCAGTTATATTTATTTACATCCATGAATGAGTTTATCTGTGAAAAAGTGGATTCATTTGAGACCTGTGAACTATATCCAAGAAATTCACTTCAGAATCAGTCTGTTTTCTTGCCTACAACTGCACAGTTACAGCAGTGCACACCAGTTAACAGAAACAATAAGAATCAGTGTGATATTTGTGCAAAATCATTTACACACTCATGGAATCTGGCCCACCATAAGTTAATACATTCTGGCATTAAGAAGTACCAGTGCGACGTTTGTTCAAAACCATTTACACAATCATGCGGTTTGGCGCATCATAAGTTAATACATTCTGGCATTAAGAAGCACCAGTGCGACGTTTGTTCTAAATCATTTACACGATCATGCAATTTGGCACAACATAAGTTAATACATTCTGGCATTAAGAAGTACCAGTGCGACGTTTGTTCAGAATCATTTACACGATCAGGTCATTTGGCCCGACATAAGTTAATACATTCTGGCATTAACAAGCACCAGTGCGACGTTTGTTCAAAATCATTTACACGATCAGGTCATTTGGCCCAGCATAAGTTAATACATTCTGGCATTAAGAAGTACCAGTGCGACGTTTGTTCAAAATCATTTACACAATCACCCACTTTGGCGCAACATAAGTTAATACATTCTGGCATTAAGAAGTACCAGTGCAACGTTTGTTCAAAATCATTTACACAATCATGCGGTTTGGTGCATCATAAGTTAATACATTCTGGCATTAAGATATACCAGTGTGACGTTTGTTCAGAATCATTTTCACGATCACCCACTTTGGCACAACATAAGTTAATACATTCTGGCATTCAGAAGTACCAGTGCGACGTTTGTTCAGAATCATTTACACGATCAGGTCATTTGGCCCAACATAAGTTAGTACATTCTAGCATTAAGAAGTACCAGTGCGACGCTTGTTCAAAATCATTTACACAATCAGCCACTTTGGCACAACATAAGTTAATACATTCTGGCATTCAGAAGTACCAGTGCGACGTTTGTTCAAAATCATTTACACAATCACCCACTTTGGCACAACATAAGTTAATACATTCTGGCATTAAGAAGTACCAGTGCAACGTTTGTTCAAAATCATTTACACAATCACCCACTTTGGCACAACATAAGTTAATACATTCTAGCGTTAAGAAGTACCAGTGCGACGTTTGTTCAGAATCATTTACACGATCAGGTAATTTGGCCCAGCATAAGTTTGTACATTCTGGCATTAAGAAGTACCAGTGCGACGTTTGTTCAAAATCATTTACACAATCACCCACTTTGGCACAACATAAGTTAATACATTCTGGCATTAAGAAGTACCAGTGTGACGTTTGTTCAAAATCATTTACACAATCATATGGTTTGGCCCAACATAAGTTAATACATTCTGGCATTAAGAAGTACCAGTGCGATGTCTGTACACAATCATTTACACAATCAGGTCATTTGGCCCAACATAAATTAATACATTCTAGCATTAAGAAGTACTATTGTGACGTTTGTTCAAAATCGTTTACACAATCATGCGGTTTGGGAAGACATAAGTTAATACATTCTGGCATTAAGAAGTACCAGTGCGATGTCTGTACACAATCATTTACACAATCAGGTCATTTGGCCCAACATAAATTAATACATTCTAGCATTAAGAAGTACCATTGTGACGTTTGTTCAAAATCGTTTACACAATCACGCGGTTTGGCAAGACATAAGTTAATACATTCTGGCATTAAGAAATAGCAGTGCGATGTTTGTACAAAATCATTTACACAATTATGCAAATTGTCCAACAAGTAGATACATTCTAGCATTAAGAAGGATCAGTGTGCAATGTTTGTATAAAATCATTCATGTATCGTCTTTGTCACAACACAATTTAAAATATTGTGCATTAACAAGTATCAGTATGATGCTTGGACAATAGCATTAATACTGTTACAACACATGGTAATACATTCTGGCATTATGAAGTACCTGTGTGATGTTTGTCCAAAAACATTTACTGGGTAAGCTGTACAACAGAAGTCATAACATTAAAAATTACTAATGTGATGTAAGTACATAAATATTAACTGTGTCCTCCACTTTTTTGTGTCATGAATAACACATGTTACATTAAACTATAGCAGTCTGATATTTGTAACACATTCTTTTCTTGATTGATAATTTATCACAAATTGATTTATTGATCATTTGTCTGAGATAAATTGATCTATTTTGTTTGAGAAGCATCAGTGTGAAATATGTACAAAAACGATTAAATACCCAAGATGTTTTAATATACAATGAATTAAAACACCATTCTAAAATTTGTAAACAAAATTCTCACCAACAAGAATATTAACACAAACAGAATAATACATACTCTCATAAGTGGTCATGGGATATTTGCTGCAGGAAAATGTGACATTAGTAAGAAAATTAAACGTATGATTTAAAATTATTTAATTTTATGTTGCATCATAGTGTGAAATTATTGATTTTTTTAGTCTGTAATTTGGTTTATCACAGCATGTATAAATTGATAGTTGTATTTTAACAATATTGGTATGATATTTCTAACAAAACCTATGTTTGCTGTTGTGGTTCAAATCTTTGTGTTGTTGGAATAAATGTGGTGACTAGTGATATAACGGTAATCTGTATGTATAGTTTCAGTTTAAACATTCACATTTTACTAATTGTTAAGAATATCCAGTCTTAGTGTATAGTTTACCTGTACAATCTTTCCAGTGTTATCGATTTTTACCTTCCTGGTACTGTATTTCTTAACATGTTTTTACATGTAATACATATGAATTAAAAATTGAAACATTACTTGATTGAAATATATAACCTTAATATATACACAAAGTTGCAAATAAAAAAACACTTATTTTTTCATAACATTAAATTTTTATAAATGAAAAAAAATTAGAACGCTTCATTTCTAGATGCAGTTGGCAACTGTGTGGCACAGTGGAAACATTCTGGTATATGTGAAGGCTTTATGTTAAATGTGTTTAATACTTTACTCACTGTATTTAGTTTAATACTTTACTCACTGTATTTAGAAAAACAACAATGAACATACGTTAATGATAAATGTAAAACGAAACGGGTTAGACACCAGCCTGCAAACAAATTGTATCAACTGTTTAAAAATCGATTATGTTTATGAAAATTAAAACCAGAATGTGTTGTACACTATTATATATTGATACAAAAGCATTTTGTGAGGACGAAATCTGATATTTACCTGTAATGTGACAGTAAAGTGAGCAAATACACGGCCTGATGTATACTTGGGTTGAATCCACTAAGGAAAAGTATACTGCCTGAGATATATTTGGGCTTAGACTGGGAAGTGTTAATGGAATGTTGTAGTTTAGGACATAATATGTAATGTATTAGTACTACATTTAGCTGTTCTGCCTTGATTTTTAAGCAGTTTGTCATGTGTGTGCGCGTGTGTGTGTGTGTGTGTGTGTTCTTTATAATCTGAAATTTTTTCAAAAACCTTAATTTTTTCTTGTTATTTATGTTTTATAGGCATGTTGAATAAACAAAAAAATTAACATTTTGAAAATCTTATCTCCAATTGAGGGAACAAGCCATTCATAAACCGCAGGGCAAAAACTCAGCAAATCATGGACTCATTTGCGAGGAACTTTGTTGGACTTTGCATCTCTTATGTATAGCATCCAGGAATTTCCAACTGAGAAAGCCAAAAAGTGAAGGATAACCTTCCATGTCCATTTTCTTGTCCTGGAAAAGATACGGTAATACTCCATCTGCTGACTGAATACATTGACTCCTCCCATACATTTATTGTAATTTCTCATAACAGCAGGACAGGGGACATCAACATGTTGGTTTTCTTTCTTTGACCATCGTTTCACATTTTCAGAGGGTGTTGATCCAAAACAGGTATCTTGCCACTCAACAAGAACATTTTTATTTTCCAAAACATTGATTACATTTTTGTGTTTCCAAATAACAATCTTCTTGTGTGTCTACCTCTACTCCACTAACATGGTTTCTCATGATTGTGCCAGAACCTTCAAGCCCAATGGATGAAAGCTTTTCTAGCAATGGGACTGAGGTGTCTGTAAAAAAAAAAAAAAAAAAAAAAAAAAAAAAAAAACAGGTTTGTGGGGGTATAGTTCTCACAATTGTCATCACCACCGATGGCCCAAACCCTAGTTCAAGATTTAACAATTCTCTAGGCTGTCCTTGGTAATCTTCAAAATCTAGTACTAAGCCAGAAGAAGCTGTAGTTACGAAAACCTTGAAACCAACAGGTTGAGGCTTGTTTTTCACAAATTGTCTAAAAGGGCACCTCCCAGTAAAAGGGGTCATTTGCTCATCTATGCTGTAGGTTTGGAAGTCACGAGGCAAACGCACACGTTTTTAACGGCATCGATGATCGGTTGTATTTTCCATAGCCGGTTTGTTTCATGTCCTTCAGGATTTGCAGTATCTAAAACTTAGCATAAGAAATCTATATCGAGACATGAATTCAGATACACATGACAAACTATGACCTCTGCCAGTAGAGTCGCAGATGTGAAAAATGGAAAACCCCATGAGAATATGCAGCACAATAAAAATGTTTAACTCTTGAGCATTAGTGTGTACAGACAGTCCTGTGGTTTTTACTGCATACATATTAGTGTATTGTGCAGCTTGTACATAAAACTCTTTTGTAATATAGTCCTTGAAATATTCACTTGGCAGTCTAACAGGATTTGGATTCTGTATAAGCAGACAGAAACATAGCTAGGGGGAAGCCGTCCCGGGCGGCAAAGTGAGCGTAGACTTGAAAAAATTGTTTTCAGTTTGTAAAAGCACAAACAACTTGTTTCTTTGATATGACTATTCCTTTCATAAAAGAAGCATAACCAGCCAGCTTGCTGTTGTCATACCTTGCATAATAAACAGTATTAGTCTATTACAAATTACGCTGTAACAGGCTCTTTGTCCCTCTCTGTACAATACAGTATTTCATTCTCTGTGGTCATTATGCTTTAGTTGGTGACGGATGTTTAGTTGGTGATGCTGTTTCTTACCTCGGAGTTTCTAAACAATGCATGCTATTTTAAATGAGTTTTGTTATCTTGCGTGCGAGTGATGAGTAGACATTAAGACAGTACGGTTTTTTATCAGTGTTCATGCTCTTTGTATTCACTTGCTGTCTCCAATCTTTGTTGTGAGTTGTGCCGCAAAGGAAACCTGATAATCATACAGCATTACCTTTGTGTAGATATTCTTCATTGTTATTTGTATACAGACGAATGTATTATTTGTAAACGTAAATAAACCTTACATGGGTTACGCATGTGCAGTTCTCCTGGTTCGAAGCAGTGTACATGTTGAATATCAGTTTATGATTATCTTGAGTGTGCGGTTTGTTTTTGGTTTGTGCGTCTTGTGGCTATATCTATAATACTTCACGTGTATGTAATCATACACAATTATTGAAAATCAATTTTTTTGAATTTTACTTGAAACTGATATAAAACGAATGAACCCAGTGGCGCCCAGTTTCGGAAGAGGAGGGAAGAAAGATAAAGAGCTACAAGTTCCAAAGAGTTTATGAAGTCTTGTATTCAAGGAAAATCGAACCATGGATGTCAAAATATTACAATTAACAAGGAATCAACTTGTGATTGTACAATTAATGTTGTTAGCGACGAGGGTGTTGATAAATACAGTAAAGTTAACGACGTGAATACTTCAAACTGTGAAAGTGTCAAAGTACAGTTACAAGATTCAGTTGGTTCTAGTACCGTGGTTGATGTTGCATCGTGCAGTCTTGAAATTACAGGTGATGAAGGATAGAACATTACTAGCAACAATATAGACCGTGTTCTTGGTGCTCTAGAAGATATGGGAATTTGGCCAAGCAAAATATCTCAATCCTTCTGAGATATAATAGTGAATAGAGCATGTCAGTTGCAGAAGAAGGACAGCCATTTTCCTGAAGATGAAGATAGACGATCCTTAAACAAGTACTGGTTTCATAAAACCTTGCAAAATGGCGAAAAATAAAATCTCTATTTTGTTTTTGTTGCACTTTATTTCCACAAATGAAACTATCAAAGAAGCCAGTTCAATAGTGAAAATGAGTTTTCGTCGTAGCGACAGTTAAATCCTCGTATTCAGGATCATGAAAATAGTCCTGCTCATCGGTCTGCGTTTATGGCATGGAAGGAATCTGAACGTTCTTTAAACAGAGGAGGACTTATTGATCATCTACTTCAGGAACAAATGAGTAAAGCAGCTAAGACATGGAAAGAAAACTTCGAACGGGTCATTGCCACAGGACAAACTCTTGCACAACAAAATATGGCACTGAGAGGACATCGAGAGTCAATTACTAATGATCCAAATCCTGGAAACTTTCTGGTTTTGTTAAAATACTTGGCTAAATTTGCCCCTGTCGTGAGATCTCATTTCGATTCAGTCTCTCGTAAAACTATTCAAAATGAAATAATAAGCCTGTTAGAAGAAAGAGTGCGCAAATATATTATTACTGCATGTAAGAAGGCGAAATACTTTAGTATTATATTTGACACAACATCAGATGCTGCTCATGTAGAACAAATGTCTCAGATTATAAGATTTGTTGAAATTAAACGCAATTCTGTTGATATCAAGGAAGCCTTTATAGATTTTATTCCTTTAGAAGTAAAAACAGCGGAGGGGATCACGGAAGCTATTACAAGTATTTCTACTAGTAATTTTATACAAACCACTATGTTGTGTTTGGTACTGACGAGCGCTTTCGGCAGTCAAACCATCTTCAGGTCATTTTCCAACCTGAAGATGGTAAATGACCAGGTTGGTGAATTACCTGAAGATGGCTTGACTGCCGAAAGCGCTCGTCAGTACCAAATACAACATAGTGGTTTGTATAAAATTACTAGTAGAAATATTTGAGACCACTAACACTCCAAAATAACAATAAAATATATTATAAGTATATGAGGGAAGATGCAGCATTAATAATTAATGCAATAAAAACTTTAATTTTGTGATCTTTCTCTTTTTCTGGACAGATATTATTTCTTCAATGGACAAAATCCAGAAAGTCTTGCAGACCAAAGTAATAAGCTTTATTCAAGCATTGACACTTTTGGAGACGTTAACGGCCAAATTAAAAGTTTGGCGAAATGAGCTGTGTGACAATGTCATTTCTAAGGCGGAGCAGGAAAAAGGATAAGATCAGCATCACAAAAAGGATAAGAAAGAAACGCGATGCCAGAGGAGTATGCAGAAGATTCTGCATTAACCGTTCAGCAAGAAATGCGACGTTCTGTAATAGAAATTTTGGACAAACTGTCAGTTGAAATTTCAAGCTGTTTCTCTAACATAAAAGAGTTAGAGAAACGCTTTAGGTTCCTCTGTAAATTTCAGGCGTACTGTCAAAGGACAAATGGCGCCAATTGTACACACTATCGTTTTTGAGGTCCTTGAAAGGACCGTTCGTCGAGAACGCTAATTCATTTGCGTACGCCGCCCTGTAATGTTCGGCGGCTGCGTCCGCTGTTCTAACACGACTGGGGGTTTCGCAAGTTGTGCAGTGTCCCGAGTCTCTGTTAGGACTCCTGCCACTGGGTCAGTTTGAGTTATTTATATTATATTATTTTCCTACTTGTGGAGGGCCCGAAGCGACCCTCGATGGTGGATTATACCACCGGGGCTAGTAAACGGGGTCGCTTCCAGGACATCTGGTCGCGGAGTGTAGTTACCAAGTCTGGCTATGAGGGAATTGTGGGTCACATGTGCTGATCGAACATAGAGTCTACGCGCCAGGCGTCTCGGTGTCATCAAAAGAGCGGACACCGAGTCCTCTCCTGAAAAGACGGAAGAGTACCTCCGGGGGACTTTACACGCGAGCTTAAGTCCCCGGTCGAGAACGCGCTGGAGCGCTGATCTATGACATCGAGCAATGTATCCCCAAACAGGACAGGCATAGGTAATCACGGGCTACACACACGAGTTGACGACGAGCTACCAAGCCGGGGGGTCATTGCCGGATTAGATAGCACGGGCCTGAGTCTGCTGAGTTGCGCCGAAGCGCGTCTGATACACTAACGTTTGTGCCACGTTACAAATCCAGGGAACCCATCCTAATTGACACCAGCCAATTATATGGGCTGCCTACGTTGTAACGAACTGAAATTAAACTCAACACAATTAACAAAATTAATTAAGCTAATTATTAGGAAACAAGGGAAGGTATTTCACTGATATATGCACTCATTTATACGTGTAATAAGATGACTTCTCTTTATTAACAAATGATATTAAACGATCCCATAACATAATTAATTAGATTAAAATATTCAAAGGGTTTTCTGAAAAACTAGGGATCATAACGATCATGTACTTTTTACCTCGGATCCGAGTTTACTTTAAATATATTGCAAAGACGTCTGAGTATTACTATGTTCATCTAGGTGCTTGCAGGACTTCTTTCACCATTTGAAGAATGGTATTATCTATTAAAGAGATTATATTTAACATTTACATATTAACGTTACAACGTATGATATACAATATTACAGTATACTCTTAGTTGGTATCATTTATAGTTTAAGGAAAATTATAGTCTTTGAAAAGTCTCTTTCATCTGTAAGTTATGTCTCAAATATAATTAACTCTCGATAGGCAAGCTATCGAGTCACCTTTACAATAAGTCGTGGTGACCTCGTCCTGGGGTGTCACTCTTGGGAATTCTGGAAGTCGACGTCGTCATCTGGGTCGTGTCTTCGGCGAGTTCTAGGTAGCTGGTTCACTGAGGAGATTGAAGTTATTCTGGTTAAAGTTGGTGTAGATCCACATAGGTCCTAGTCAGAGTCGTATGGCTCGTATACGTCCACATGTGAAGTTTATGCAGGTCACATCTCCATATGTAAAGTTGTACTGGAATTTACCTCTTGACGGGAGACGTCATCTTGCTTACATGTTGTTAGATTTTTTGTTTAACTTATTACATTTCTTTACACAACTTTCTACATTTTCTATATTGAAACTTGCTCGCCACGTTAGTAGTGATAGCTAACAGTTAAGTTTAAATTTAATCAATGCATTTTTGCAGAGCTCTCGCTCGTAGGTGTGTACGGTCTGACGGCTGCATTGTCACTCTTTTCTCGATTCGACTGGCACATTACAACGGAGCGGGGCGAGTACTCCGCGATAATATAGTCCCTATTTTTATTTAAATTGACATTATTATTACAAGAAACAATACATTAATTATACATATATAATTTAAGTGAATTATTTTAACTACTACTCGTGCCTTCAAATTACTAATTACAAACATTATGATTTTTATACTTTCCTAAGTTACAGACGACTCGCTAAACACGTTGAGTCCGGAATTAAACAGGTCAACGCATGATGACTTGCTAAAGGGTTAAATGTGATATTAATAGCCTTTTTACAATTCGATTTTTTTATTGTTTAGTTAGATTTTCCATTTACATCTCATACTTATTCTGAGTTAGCACAGGGGCTTTAGGTTTAATAGTGCGATTTAAAAGTACTTAATTGCTAGTAAATTAATTTTTTATTTATTAAAGATTTTATTATCAATTAAATCGTCACAATACTGTGTGTAGGTTCACCAGATAAGTCGGGAGTCCACGTGGAGCCCGAGGTACTTGACCCTGTTGGTCCAGGGCACCTCGACGGAGCCTACTTTAAGCGGCCGAGGCCGCTTGTGTTTGTGCGAGAATGTTACCGCGGCACTCTTGGAATTGTTGACGGCAACTCTCCAGTCAACGGCCCACCCGACATACGCGTCGAGCTGGCGCTGGAGCTTGATTGCCGCATAACTTGCGTTCGCCTCTGAGGCAAAAGCAGCAGTGTCGTTCGCGAACAGCGACAATCTTACTCCAGGAACTCGGGGCATGTCGTTGACAAACGGCGAGAACAGGAGATGCCAAGTACACTTCCCTGAGGGACACCAGCGGTAATACGCCTCTTCGAAGAGAGAACGTGGTCTACTCTCACTCGGAAGCTACGGTCTCGCAGAAAGCTGCCGATCAAGTGAACGTAGCAATCTGGGAGAAGGACTTACGTTAGTTTGTAAAGGATACCCTCGTGCCACACGCGGTCAACGGCTTTCTCTACGTCTAGGAAGATCGCAGTCGTCTGTTTGCCCTGGCAGTCAGCCTCGGTAATGAATTCCATGAGTTTCATCAGCTGATGAGTCGAGGAGTGGAGCTCACGAAAGCCGAACTGTTCCGGGATCGGCACGTCCAGTCTTTCTAGATGGTCGCTGATCCTACGCTGGATCAAACGCTCGAAAACCTTAGATGTCGCGGACAAGAGGCTGATGGGTCTGAGGTTTTTCGCGCGAGAAGAATTCTTTCCCGCCTTAGGTATCACTATAACTGTAGCCCTTTTCCATTTCGCCGGAAAGTAGGCCAGCCTGAGATAGACATTGAACAGTTCAGAGAGGAACCGTATTCCTCGCTCCGGAAGGCGGTGGAGTGCGGAATTCATGACTCCGTCAGGGTCAGGCGCCTTCCGGGGTCTGACGGAGTCATGAATTCCGCACTCCACCGCCTTCCGGGGCTTGAGCTGAACTATCTTCTCAGAGACCTCCTCCGGCGAGATGGGCTCCGGCTGGACTGTGATACCAGCCGATAAAAGCGCTCTACCTCGCGGCAGATTCGCTCAGTGAAGGCCGGGTTCTTGGATGAGTTGGGAGCGAACTGACGCTCGAAACTGTCAGCCAGGAACTCTGCCTTCTCGAGGGGGCGTCCAAGGGTTTGACCGCCGGGTCCTTCCAGTGCGGGGAGAGGCGCGCTTTTACGCTTTCCCGTTAGGGCACTGGGAATCCGCCAGACATTACAGTTTTCGGCAGGGCCATCTGCGCTACAGCTAGCTCCCAGTTGCATCTACGGAACGCCAGCATGTCACGACGCAACTTGCCGGTCGCTCTGTTAAACGCAGCCTTGTAGGTCGGGTCACGAGTCCTCTGCTAGCGTCTTCGAAGGCGATTCCTCTTGCAAGCGAGCTGAGACACCTCTTCGGGGATTCGCTGATAGTCGGGCGTGAGCCTCGGCGTCATCCGGGAGGACACGTCTACCGCCGAGACGACGGCTGTGTCGAATAAGGCAACTGCCTCGTCGACATGCTGGGTAATGTCGAGTGGTATACGCTCAGGTAGGCGGCGACTAAACGCCGGGTCAAAGGGTTCCCACTCGATTACCCGCCGCTCGTCGCGGACGGTAGGGTGCTGGGTAGCTAGATGTACACTAATGGGGCAATGGTGTGAGGACAGTTGCGAAATGACGGAGACGTGGACCGGGCAATAAACGCCCCTGACCACAGCAATGTCCAGTATGTCATGGCGGGATTTTGCATTGCATTGCATTATGTAATGGGGCGTCTTTGCACCCATGGCTGAATTACAGCTTCCGGGACGTGCCCGATGGCTGTCAGATGAAAACAGTGCTGGACTTTCACAAGACAGGTGGCCTAAAAATCAGGAGGGACACGCCAACCAGTTAACTGAGAAGGCGGCGGAAATTGTTCAAACATCTTTATTTTATATAGTTGTACAACTATATTTTATTTTATTTTATACAGTTGTATTTATATAGGTACCGGGTCATAGTAACACTGCCACCGTTGACGGGGCAAACGGCAGATGCCGCACGCGTCCGGCCCGGTAGGCAGGCGCCGGTCATTCCCCGCGAGGCAGGGAACCTTCGTGTCGGTGACAAACGGTAACAGCGCCAAGCAGTGTGCCAACATAGGAAGGGAGAAGACTTAAAAGGAAGGTAACAAGGAAGTCAAGTTGCTGGGGAACCTAAATTGCAGCAAACAGAATTATGGTTTGTCGTCTAAAATCGCCCGAGGGCATTTGACTCGTATAGGGGGAGGTGGTGCTGACGTGCTAATGGTACGTAAGTAGGGAAAGGACGAGGTCGCTGCATAAGCAAAGAGAGTTTCGACAAGCGACCGGACAACGTCAGCGATGGTAGGAACTCCAAGGTCTCCACGAATAACATTATTCCTCACAAACCATGGAGACCCCGACAAGGATCGGAGGGTACGGGACTGGAAGGCTTCCAGCCTGCACTTGTTAGTGGTCGGCAAAAGCGACCACCATGCGGGAGCAGCATAGGTCAACACTGACCGGAGAAACGAGATAGATGGTTACTGTAGTGCGCAAAGCCAGGTGGTTGCGGCACGAGAGCATGGGAAATATTTTGGCCCGGACGCCTCGAGCTTTATTGAGGGTATAAGTCACGTGGGCGTTGAAGCTAAGGCGCCGGTCAAGGCGAACGCCCAAATACTTCACCGACTTCTGCCAGGCGATAGGCCTCCCTTCTAGGGAGAGCGACAGGCATCGGGAAGTGGGCTTACGGGTGAAGCAGATCGCCTGGGATTTCTCCGTGTTGATCATCACTCGCCACTTCCGTAGCCAGTCCGGAAGCTGATTCAACTGACGCTGCAGCTTTGTACTCGCTAATCGCGGGGACAGGGAGCTGCAGTAATACATTGCATCGTCAGCGAATAAAGATAACGTGACTCCAGGAATAACAGGCAGCTAGTTCGTGTACATTAGGTACAGGACGGGGCCGAGGACAGATCCCTGTGGAACGCCAGCGGCGACGGGTCGAACTGATAAACAGGACCCTTCGACGCTAACCCTGAAGGTGCGATCGCTGAGGTAGGACCGCAAGAAATGCACAATGGACGGTGGTACGTGGGAGTGAGCGAGTTTATAGAGAAGGCCTTCGTGCCAGACTCTGTCGAAGGCCTTGCTCACGTCCAACAAGACAGCGCCCGTAGGCTCTTTCTTGTTGGCGGCGTCGGACAATGGTGTGACGACTCGGACGAGTTGTAAAGTTATCGAGTGCTCTCTACGGAACCCGAACTCTTCGCTCGGAATAAAATTATCCAACAGCGGCCAGATGCGGGCTAGTAGGAGACGCTCAAACACCTTTGAGATGACTGGCAACAACGATATGGGACGATAGCTGTCTGCAAGCATTCTAGGCCTGCCGGGCTTGGGAATCACGCAGATGTTGGCATTTTTCCACAGGGGGGGGAAGTAGTGCAGCCGAGACAAGAGTTGAACAGATCCAGGACCAGTTCAACGGCCGAGGCCGGGAGATACTGCAAAGCTGCGGCCCCGATCCGATCAGGACCATGGGCGCGACGACGGTTCAGACGACATATAGACGAAACTAGTTCGTCCTAGTCGAAGAGAGGGTAGGGTCATGTGGCGGGCGGGAAAAATAACTAGATAGGAAGTCCCGAACCACTACCGAGTGGGGAAGGTCCGAGACGCCTCGATGAACGGTGAATTGAGTCTCCATGCAGTCGGGGAAGACCTCAGCCTTGCCTTCCGATGAAGAAACAATGCCGTTCGGGGTATCCAACGGGTTGCGAGTACGCTTCTCGCGGGTAAGGCAACTTGTTGCTCTCCAGACGGAGGCGTGGTCGACTTCAAGGGACTCAAGATATGAGTCCCACTGATCAGAGTTTACGTCCCGCAGAAGCTGCTGGACGTAACGAGACTGGGCCTTAAAACGCCGTTTGACGGCGGGATCTAGGGTGCGTTGCCATCTGCAACGGAGCTTGCGCCTAAGCCAGGTGGCGTGGATAGCTTCCGGAGGAAGGGTCGATTTGCGATTGTTCACCTCAACGTTGTATGTGTGTCGATCCGTGAACCCTGGACCAATCCCTGAAGATGAATGGCACGGAGATCCAGATCGTTACGAGTGGCGATCGGGTCCGCTGGGACAGATGGTAAACTTCGAGAGAGCTGTCATAATAGGAGCGCCAGTTGACCCTCCTAGCTGGACCAGCGGGAGGTCGGGGTGAAGCCGACACATCTCGAGCAGTTATTAGCAGGGGTTGTGATCAGACGAGAGGTCTGACACAGACGAGACCTGGATGTTATGGGCTATGTTCCTGACTACAACTACATCAAGAACGTCCGGTCGATGACCGGCATAGGGGTAGTGGGTAGGATCATCAGGGCCGATGACATGCGTTTCCGGGTCGTCTAGGACGAACCAGCGGAGCGAATTGCCGTAAGCGTTGGTAGCCCTACTATTCCATAAAGGATGTTTGGCGTTGAAATCGCCGGCTGCAATCGTCGAGATTGGATGGTCGGAGAGGGCGTTTCACTCCTCAAGGGGGGTGGCGGGTGCAGGCGAGGCAGGAGATACTCGGAAACAATGGGCAACTCCGAGTCGCCGGCGTCCACCGCCACCACACAACCTTCGATGAGTCGAGTAGTGAGGGGTGGTAGTGGCCTATGGGATATCCGCCTGTGGACCAGAATCGCCGTACCCCCAGACGGGGGATGGCGTGGCTGTAGGGGACGATAACAAGTGTAGGCAGGTAGCGATAATCGATAATGGTAGGGGCTAGATGGGTTTCGGAGAGAAGCACGACATCAGCGTCGTACTCCACGACGAAAGCTGCCAGGTCAGAACGCCGAGAGGAAACGCCATCGGCGTTCCCAGCGACGATCCGCAAGGATCAAGCCATTAAGGGGGTGGAGAGGGAAGAGAGCAGAGAGGGATTGTAAAACTAACAGCACGGTCGAGATATCAGGAGCAGACCTGATGCTTTCTACTAGTGTAGTGGCCCAAGCCGTCAGGGGGTCCGCAGGAGCCCGAGAAAGTTCCCGGGACCCGCGCGGACGTTCCTGAGGAATTTCGGCCAGGACTAAAGATGGCGCAGGGCTAGCGGACTGGACTGTAATCTGCACAGGCGGAGGTTGAGCGATGACAGGGGCGGGAGAGTCCCGCTGAGGTTGGGCAGGTCGAGCCTGCTGATGACATCGGCCGGGATTCTGGCGAGAGTGCGCTTTGTGGTACTCTTGCGGGCGGAAGTAGTTGACAATGATGGCTTGGCAGCTACAGCTGCATAGGAAGGGCCGGGCGCTCCGGCAGGCGCCGCCGGAGCGACGCCTGCAGGCGGGACTGAGACCTCGGAGTCGCTGTCGGGGCCTTGACAGATGTACCGGTGAGAGGGGGAAGGCCTTTCGCCGATTAGAGGTAGGGCCAGCTACACGACGCTGCGCGCCAGGGCGCGCAGATCGCTACTGTCTTTCAGCCTTGATGTATTTGATGCAACCCCGGAAAATAGCCGGATGGGCGCCCTTGCTGTTGCAACAGTATGGAGTAAAACCCGGCACACGAGGCTTATCACAGCCACGGTGAGGGTTCCCACACCGCACGCAACGTGGGGGCGAATGACAGAAAAGGGGAGAGTGCCCGAAGCCATGACAGTTGAAACACTGAGCAGGTCCTGGGCGCGGGTCAAATGATCGGACAGTCAGCCGGAGGTGAAGGAGTGTTTGGAGGCCATAGACCTCAAAATTTCCGGTCTTCAACAACTTGACAAGGAATGAGTTAACTGGGTGTTTGTTTTCTCCCTTGCCAGCGTGCAAAACCGACACAGCTGTTGGCGAATAGCCAAGAGTAGTCAGCTCCTGCACGATAGTTTCGGAGGAGGTATGGCAGGGTATCCCCTGAATAACAATTTGTAACGAGCTTTTTCGCCGCGTTACAAATCCAGGGAACCCTTCGTAATTAAACTCCGTTAATTAGAAGGGCTGCCTACGTTGTAACAGAATTGATCACAAATAATTAAAATAACATATTACTTACTAGCTGTGTAATTGTTTACTTTGTGTAAGGAAACAATGGCAAGGTATACAATTGATTTACGCACTACTCATATGTGTGTAACAAGAAGACTTCTCTTTATTCAACATTTAAGAAAAACATATACTGACTGATGCCATGACATTACTAATTCAATTATTAAATTATCGAAAGGTTTCTTTAAACTTTGGCATCAAACTAGATTCTATATATTTATACCTCGGATCCGGGTAAACTTTCTGTATTAAAACTTTTAATTATACTCTTTTCATGATATTAGCTTGCAAGACTTTCTTTTAATTCAACATTTAAGAATGGTATTATTGCTTGAGTTATATTACTCTACATTAACATATAAACTGTTACAACGTATGAAGCTAGAATAGTTACATGAAATATTAATTAATAAGATATAATCTTATAAACATTAGATTTAATTTATAAGTCTTTACAAAGTTAATCATTTCTGAAAAGTCTCTTTCAAGATGTGTTGTGTAACAAATATTAGTAACCCTCGATAGACAGGCTATCGAGTCACCTTTTAATTGGTATGCAGAAGACTCCTCCTGGGGTATCAGTCTTGGGAAACAGGAACAGCTACGTCGTCATCTCGGTCTGGCTATCCTCTGTAAAGGGCTCCAAAGTTAGCAGTGAGAACAATAGGTCATGTAGTTATCTACGATGATCATGTAGATTCTCGGATGTCCTGATCTGCATATTCTGTCACGTGCAGTAGAGTTTGTGGCTTCTGCTAGTTCACATCTCCGGGTATTACTTTGGAATAGTTGTTATTCGTTGAAGTACGTAGTCATCTTGTGTTACACTTTTTGGTACGTTTCAATACTTTTTGTTTTACATAACTTTAAACTTATTGTCTATTCACATGACTACGTTAATTAATACATCCAGATGCTTTAAACAAACTACATCTGGTACACTTTCTGAAGATGAAACCAAATATGATACACATATTTGAAGAGCATAGCTCTTACGTCTACACTGTACGGAGTCGCCATTGCAAGAGAGAGAGAATTTACGCTCCCTTCGCCAGGTACTGGACAAAAGTTAGTGGGACAACTTCCGCGCGAGAATATAGTTCCTAACTATATTTAAGTTAACATTTTTATTTATTTAAACTATCCCTAAACAAATATACATAATTTAAATCAGTTGTTTTAGCGACTTTTTATGTCTTCAGATTTTATTATTATGAACATTAGTTTTTTATCTTATTCTTACTCACACAAGACTCTGAAAGCATGTCGAGTCTGGAATCAACAGGAAAGCGCCTGCTTACAATCAAAGGGTTAAATACGATATTTATAACGCTTTACAAATTTATCTTTTTATTTGAGTATCTTATAACTAATTAATTACTGCTTCCTTTCATACTGAGTACATACAGGTATCTTATATTAAAACAGTGAGATTTAAATAGCTTAAGAGCTCGCAACCTTAATTTTTAAAATTTTTTTATTTTCTAGATTATTTCTTTTATTTAAATCGTCACATACTCCACCGCTTGAATTACACGCTACGGTTTAGCTTTTTGAGTCTAACTCACTATTGGGCACTGGGATATTAAATGGGGTTAGTGTGTGTAATTTCTTTCACATAGTTGTTGCCTATAGTTACAACACAGTACACTTTATATTCTTATGAACTACCTTTTTTTTTTATACTATTTACACTAAATATTTACACAAATAAAACACAAAACTCTTTCTTATCTCTATCACTTAATTTTACTACCGGTTTTTTTTTTTTTTTTGTCTTACTATCTCTTCTGTATAGTAACTTTCTAAATCTACTATTTAGAATTCTACTATTTAGAATTCTATCTTTTCTTCTGTGAGTCCTATATATATATCTCATGTAGTTAATGAGTGTTAGTACCCATCTAGTTAATGATTATTCATTAATGCATGTTCCGCAGAACTGGAACTCAGGTTGATCAGGCCTCGTTTCCAAACTCTACGTTTTACATTTCTTACGCGGATTCAGAAATATAATTTTCTTTACTACCTAGTATTCCTTTTTTATTTTGGGTTATACTATACCGTCACTTCTTCTTATATAACTTTAGTTGCGAAATATGCGTTCTCCGCACATATTTCTGAGTTGCAGGTTCGCACAGGGCTACTGTAACTGGAGTTAGGTACTTTTGGATTTGATAAGGTCCACACCATCTGAATGATAGTTTCGAGGTGGTCTTATCAATCGCACTACTAATGGGGTGAGTCTTGTACATTACCAAGTCACCTACTTGGTACCTGACTGAGTTGCTATGATTACCTTTCTCGTGGTATCTTCTGGATTTTTCCAAGCTTGCTCTCAAGTTAGAGCGGGCTTTGTTCCATATTCTCTTTATCTGCTTATCCGTTATTTTCGGAGGCAGCAGCTCGTGTATATTCCATTTTGTGGACAAAGGGTGGTTTGGTCTATACTTGTATAGTAACTCGAACGGGGTCGACTTGTGACCTTCGTGGTAATTGGGGACTGGGAGTACGATTAGTGGCAGTGTGTGAAGTTATTTATTATTAGTGCACAGTTTGTTTTTCCTAATTTCCTTTAAATGACATTATTCATTTAAATGATCCCCTTCGTGAAATTCCCTTTTTCTTACTTTTTAAGTACTAACTTACATTTTAATCTTAATCCTAATTTCCAAACCTTAGATTGGAATGATCCCTACTTATCCGTAACTCACAACATCCCGGCCCGACTGACACCAGCTTACTCTAACTACGGAAGTTAGCTTTCAGCAATTATTAATGATCTTTGGCACATTTCAGCCCTATCATTTCCCTTTCAGTCGGCGCCGTTGTGACCTGTTACGTTACATATATAATCAATACTTGATTATGTCTCATAAACTTATTTCTAATGTAATCTAAAGAGGATCCCATACTCCACTTTAGATCACTGGTTTGAGAGAAGCGGAATCTCACGAATATGATTCTCTTTCATCTCTTTTAACAATACTTAAACAAACTATGCGGGAGAGGAGACACTTTACAATGCATTGTAATACTCACTAGGGGTGGTTTTTCAATTGTTCAGGCTAGCACCGGTTTATCACAATAGGGAGGGTGCGTGGCTGTTTAGTACAATTCCGAACACGCTTTAATTTCTCTTACTTGCCACCACTGCGAAGTGTTTACAATACTCAACTTTACCTTTTATTATTATTCTTTTCCTTTAATTACTTCTACACTTCACACAATTTTAGTATAACTAAGGATTTATTTAGCGCTAGTATTTAAATCAATTATTATTATTCACTTTATTATTTATTAAACTACTTTGGGTATTTAAGAAACGCTCTTAGAACTATCGTCTATTTAATCACCATATTTATTTAGCACACTTTATATTCACAGGTTGGTTCCGTTCCAATGGCTTACTTTTGCACTCTCTACTTATGTGCCCATATTTGCCACAATTATAACAGGTGGGTTTTCTGCGAGGTGGGTACTTGGTTTCCGCTTTATCTGGGTTTACAGTTAACTTACCAGCTTTGCGCACATAGTGAGGTCTACTAGAAACTTGACTTTCATACGAGGTTGTTACATCAGGCAGTAGTGCTCGCAATTGATGTCTATTATTTCCAGAGGTTTTCATTGCTTCTCTATTTTGATCTGAGTACCATACATTTGAAGAATGGATACTGCACTGTTCCCGATCAGCAATCGTATTGGGTCTATTCATCAATGATAGTCGAGATCTTTCTTCGGGTATTACTTTGAGATTCGGCCAGATCGACAAATTTTTTATTCGCCTGGTTAAATGCTCTATTCTCTGGGTAGTCCGCAAAATTTTTGCCGGAGATTTCTCGTCTTGGAGTGTTTGAGACAATAAGTATAGTTCACTATACTTGGCAGTACAAATTTCTTTCTCGTCTTCATAATCGAGTTGGCTTAGATTGTTTAATTCCACGGGCGCATCAAATCCACATTCGCGAATTGAACTTCGTAATTCCGCGACTGTTACATCAGCATGGGGTAGTCCACGCAAAAGAGCTTCGTAAGACAGCTCGTCTTTTAATAACAAATCAGGGTTAAATTGGGCCATTTTGTTCTAACACATTAGCACGTACTTAAATTTAATACTATTATATTACACATATATTACATATAACAAATTCATAAGTAATCAATTTACACTAATTAGAAAAGAACAATTTCTCTTCTAAGGGAGAGACAGAAATCACACACATATCTTTCAATGTTAAACAGCCGATCAGCTGTTTACTGGAATGTAGGTCAGAGGGTGGCCTACATATTTAGTTAACAAAGGAGGGTGAGAGTGTGTGACAATGGGGTGTTTGCTTTTACATCTTATTGTCTACACAATACGAGTGAATAACACCAACGATTTGAAACAGGTCGTTTTAAACTTGAGAAGGGGAGCACACTTTTGTACAACACATTTATTATTATTCCGCTTAGACAACACTTTGGCTTCGTTCATTCATAAACTTCTCTCAATTAAATAATTACTTATTTTGTTCACAAGTTTTAAATCATGACTTCTACTTAATTACTTTATTATTATTTACAAAGTTATTTTTAATCAATTTTTTTTTTATAACACCTACTAGTGTATGTAAGCTATGTAGTTGGACATACACTGTGCAGAATGATTCAGGAGACAACAGGTCGTAGTTGTCGTAAACAAACCTGTTACAGATTGTTCGGTTGACCAAAATTGTTATGCTTGGTCATGATTCATGTATGCAAGTACTTACATCGAATTATTCAGGTTATGCCGGTAGGAACCTGCATATAGCATTTTACATTGTATGACGCTAATGACATTTTACTTATACATACTACCATCTACGTATTAATACATATTACGTTATTTAATAGTGTATTAAATATGTTTTGAACATTACATTTATTAAAGTAACTTTCTGAGTGCATATATCAATATTAAACATTTAGTTATTAATTATACTATTTATGTTTATCCACGCATAAATAGAGAATGCAATTTGTTTGTGACACATATTTATACAATTAAGACTCTTTCCTTTGTTTCCTTTATTTTTTTTTTTTTTACAAGTAAAGTAAGCAGAGTAACGCACTTTTGTTTGCGTCACGATGCTTAACAACTCTTTACATAAATTAGCATAGTGAATGCACTTTTGTGACACTCTGTAAACAATTACCCTTTTATTTTTTTTTACAATTCAGCAATTTAGCAGAGTGGCGCACTTTTGTAACTAGCTTTTTCGCCGCGTTACAAATCCAGGGAACCCTTCGTAATTAAACTCCGTTAATTAGAAGGGCTGCCTACGTTGTAACAGAATTGATCACAAATAATTAAAATAACATATTACTTACTAGCTGTGTAATTGTTTACTTTGTGTAAGGAAACAATGGCAAGGTATACAATTGATTTACGCACTACTCATATGTGTGTAACAAGAAGACTTCTCTTTATTCAACATTTAAGAAAAACATATACTGACTGATGCCATGACATTACTAATTCAATTATTAAATTATCGAAAGGTTTCTTTAAACTTTGGCATCAAACTAGATTCTATATATTTATACCTCGGATCCAGGTGAACTTTCTGTATTAAAACTTTTAATTATACTCTTTTCATGATATTAGCTTGCAAGACTTTCTTTTAATTCAACATTTAAGAATGGTATTATTGCTTGAGTTATATTACTCTACATTAACATATAAACTGTTACAACGTATGAAGTTAGAATAGTTACATGAAATATTAATTAATAAGATATAATCTTATAAACATTAGATTTAATTTATAAGTCTTTACAAAGTTAATCATTTCTGAAAAGTCTCTTTCAAGATGTGTTGTGTAACAAATATTAGTAACCCTCGATAGACAGGCTATCGAGTCACCTTTTAATTGGTATGCAGAAGACTCCTCCTGGGGTATCAGTCTTGGGAAACAGGAACAGCTACGTCGTCATCTCGGTCTGGCTATCCTCTGTAAAGGGCTCCAAAGTTAGCAGTGAGAACAATAGGTCATGTAGTTATCTACGATGATCATGTAGATTCTCGGATGTCCTGATCTGCATATTCTGTCACGTGCAGTAGAGTTTGTGGCTTCTGCTAGTTCACATCTCCGGGTATTACTTTGGAATAGTTGTTATTCGTTGAAGTACGTAGTCATCTTGTGTTACACTTTTTGGTACGTTTCAATACTTTTTGTTTTACATAACTTTAAACTTATTGTCTATTCACATGACTACGTTAATTAATACATCCAGATGCTTTAAACAAACTACATCTGGTACACTTTCTGAAGATGAAACCAAATATGATACACATATTTGAAGAGCATAGCTCTTACGTCTACACTGTACGGAGTCGCCATTGCAAGAGAGAGAGAATTTACGCTCCCTTCGCCAGGTACTGGACAAAAGTTAGTGGGACAACTTCCGCGCGAGAATATAGTTCCTAACTATATTTAAGTTAACATTTTTATTTATTTAAACTATCCCTAAACAAATATACATAATTTAAATCAGTTGTTTTAGCGACTTTTTATGTCTTCAGATTTTATTATTATGAACATTAGTTTTTTATCTTATTCTTACTCACACAAGACTCTGAAAGCATGTCGAGTCTGGAATCAACAGGAAAGCGCCTGCTTACAATCAAAGGGTTAAATACGATATTTATAACGCTTTACAAATTTATCTTTTTATTTGAGTATCTTATAACTAATTAATTACTGCTTCCTTTCATACTGAGTACATACAGGTATCTTATATTAAAACAGTGAGATTTAAATAGCTTAAGAGCTCGCAACCTTATTTTTAAAATTTTTTTATTTTCTAGATTATTTCTTTTATTTAAATCGTCACAAATTTTCACCTCACGCTCCTCAGGAAGAGCGAAGCTGTGGCACGAAATGTTACGCGCTGACAGGAAGTGCTGAACAGCGCGGAAGTGAGCAATGGATTTGACGCCCAGCTTCAGCGATTTGCCTGAGCATTTCGCTTCCACGGACGTCGAAGGAAGGGAAGAACGGAGAGCAGTAAGAATTTAGGCATAATTCCTATTGTCAGGGATGATAATAGGAGGAAACTTGGGGGTAGTAGGGTCATGCTTAGTGGAAGTAGAAGCAAGATTTGCATACTGCATGCAGCAGTTACCATGATCAGTGACATGGGTTGGTGACGCGGGAGACTGACTGACGGCAGCCAGCTTTCGCTTACGTTTGGCTCGTTTGCCGCTCACAAGCGAAAACTCTTCATCTCCCGACCCAGCACTTCCCATTGGGACGTCGGAAATATCACTGTCACTGCCACTATCACTTAGATTATCACGGGGGGGGAGGGGTAGACTGAGGAGCGGAAAGGCAAGTACCCAAGAGAGAGCTTAATATTTCTAGCAAAGGAATATCGGGGGTAGTTGACGCCATTTCGGAAACACAAAATGGACGCCAAAGGTGGTTAAAGGAGAGGTGAACTCACCAGCACTGATTATTCAAACTAACAGGCACTGATACACGTAAACACCAGAAGCCGCACAGCACACGAACACAAAAACAGCGGCGCACTACACTGCACTAGTATTCACTTGTAGGCAACTCACTGTATAAAAATAAACTCACAAAGAGTAGAGGGAAAGTTGGTACTAAAACACTTCCGGTTTCAACTATTTGCTGTTTCATGACGTCACAGAGGTCCTGGCAGTTGGTGTCCGAGTGCTGCATGTCTAAAACACTGACGTCACTGTTTTATAAAGCTGTGTGTGTGTGGTGAGCGCGCGCGCGTGTGTGTGTTTATGACGTCACTGTCCGTGACGACTCAGAGGGTGTGGTAGTTGGTGTCCGAAATGTTTAAAACAATGTGTAGCAGCGGATGGGGGTACCCGATATTTGAAATGTGGGTACGCCCAGGACATGCCAAAATTTCATGACGCTTTTTCCATGACATCACTGCAGTTGGTGTCCGACTGCTGCATGTCTAAAACTCTGGGTATGACGTCATTTTTGCTGTTTTATGACGAAACTGGAGGCGAGGTAGTTGGTTTCCGACTCCACTATGTCTAAAACACTGAGTATGACGTCTTTTTTTGTTGTTTTATGATGAAATAGGAGGCGAGGCAGCTGGTTTCCGTTCTATGTAAAACAATTGGTATATGTTATGTCATTGGTGTTTTATGGTGTCAGTGGCTTATATAGTTACAGATTAATGAAGGAAGCGAAGCTGTGCAGTTGGATCAATCTGTCTAGGGTATATGGTAGGTTATTGGCTTATGACGAGACGGAACATATGTTCTTCTTAGAGGTTGTTATCTCATTATTTACCATGCCTCTCATGTTACAGTTTTTGGATATTAATTTGTATGTAAAATAGATACAATAAATTGTTCTGTAAATTAAATATATTTAAACAGTGTTTATCTCGTCTAATCATTTTCTTGCATACTTAACTATTTACGCGTACAAGTATACATCTTTAATGCTGCTTCAGCGAGCAATATCCTGAGTTGACCAGACAGTGACGGTTCTGCAAGAGCAAAGTACTAAGTTGCCCGCAAAATATAAAAATTACTTGGCAGAGCAACGTACTATGTTGCCCGCAAAATATAAAAATTACTTGTAGCTCCAGTACTATATAACCAGCTGCAAAATGCAAGGTACTCTCTACGTCCCATAGGCTGTTACATATGATTAAGGTAGGCGTATAAGTTGTCTCCTTAATACTGTGTTGATATACATTTTTTAAAACACTTTTCAGTTTGTATAATTATTATTATATTTCAGAAATTTATGTGTAAGAAACGTAACATGATAAGTACAAATACAACTGAATAACTAGATTTTGTGTGTATATTTTATAGTATGTAAATACACTTTTTCAAGTGTCGTATATAGTTATGTTATATTGCTTATCTTTATTTGACGAAACGTACAAATTTACAGTTTGCTTTCTATTCACGTGTGGTATGCAGTCAGAAGTTGAACTGCCTCAGGCACCACGACCGGCCTGGTTGCCGTTCTGAATTGTAATCCGTTTTACGGCACGGCGTGATTCTAAACCCGGGGCGGTGTTATGTTTTTTGTAAATTAATGTTTTATTTCATGGAATTTGTCTGTGTCTAATACATACCACTGTTAGTTAGTTCATGTGTGTTGTAATACAGTGTGAATCTAATCTGTTATATGTTTGTGAGCCAATGTTACATTTCAGGAGTTATGGAATTTGTGTGTAGGCCTAAATTAAATGGAATTTGTAAGTATGTATATTACTAATTAATTTATACGAACTGAAGGTTTATTCCGATAGTTTTCTGTGATATGCTATACATTGTCTCTGTGTTCCTATATAGATAAGTATATCCTAAATACATACTGTAGATAAGTGTGTATATTACCCATTGATCTATATACACACTATATGTTCTAAATGTATAATTATAATTTGCTTGTGTTATATTCTACTCTCTCACTAGAGGAAAACATGTTTACCGTAAAGCGTTTCTGCGTGTGTTTATCTATACTTAAACTCGGTATTAAAAAGTAATAACAAAAACATGTATGCTAACATTGTCATTTTATTGACATAAATACATTATCTGAAAAGTAACACATACACACACAATATATTTATTCACTCATGTATATACTGGACAGTAATGTGGTAATTTTCGCATTCATAGGTTGGCTAATCTGTACGCTTTCAAATTGTGCTTATCATGTTTTTACAACGATACAGTTCTACGAGCCTTGGCTGGCAGCGGACGTCATTACGTTTGCTGCCTGTGCTGTCTTTTTCACCTTCTTGTTGTCGCGACAATTATTTAGGCCTTAGGCCTCAACGTTTTTTCAATGTAAGCTGAGTGGCACACATTTGCGGCGCCTCATCTAAAATGTAGCTTCATTTACGAATCGGTTTCTTCAAAATTAAAATCTTTCAGACTTAGCCAATCTCAACACTATGATTTAAGTGTAAAACAGAAACCTAATAAATGTATTAATACAGTCCACTATCGTTATCATTCTGCATCCTGGCAATAGCACCACAAACATCATTCTTCCTGATAGAAATTCTTAGTACACACGTGCCGACATCAACACATTTTGGTCCACTCGGATCGGAATTCAACATTTTTTTTGGTCCCATGGGCCGCATCATAACATTTTTTTGGTCGCTCCGTGCCTGGATTCGTCATTCACCTTTTCATTATTTTTCGGCCCCAACTTCTGGCCATCACGGGCGACTCAGCATATTCGCTGATCCGACCGTGTCGGGACTTAACCAGCATTTCTTTCGTTGCCATTGAGCCTCGTGACGACATCACTGCAAGACCATCCATGTGCTAGCGTCAATACTCCAGTTTAAGCAGTCATCTCTCCGGTCTGTGTGTTTGCCATCTTCTCCACGGCCTCGACGCTTCAGGACATCGCATACCAGGTACCACATCATTAACAGGTGCGTACAATGGCTGAAGAAGGCCTCAAAGTGTTGGTCAGAAAGAGAGGCGGCTTAATGTCTGCCATAGTGCATATTAATTCGGCTATCATTAACTTTGACAAAAACACTAACACCAAACATTTTTTAACAGTTAGACTTGAAAGTCTAAAAAGCTTGGCAACAAAATACGATGAGGTACAGTCCGAAATTGAACTCATTTCTAAAGACATAAACGCTGCTCAAGAAGACAGAGTTGAGGTCGAAGAGCTGTTATATTCAACAGAAGCCAATATCTTACAATTGATAGAAACCTTTAACGTTCAGACTGTATCTCCCGTATTAACAAGCAATATGCAACTAACACCGATAATTTTGCCCTGCTTCACAGGCAATATCTTAGAATGGCAGCATTTCTACTCAATATTTCTGGACTTGGTGCATGCCAGATCTGATCTAACGTCAGTGCAGAAATTACACTATTTGTATTCGTCTCTGAAAAATGAGCCGCTAGATTTAATTAAGGCATTACCTATTTGTAACGAAAACTATTCGATAGCGTTGAGTTTGCTGTCCGCTAGATATGACAACAAATTCATACTAGCTAAGTATTATATTCAAAATTTACTTGAAGTAAAGTCAACAATTAAGGACTCTGTCCAAAGTTTGGCAGAATTCATAAATACGATAACGTCTTCCGTTAATTCACTGGCGGCCATGCAACTGTCAGTGGATTCATTCGAGCTTATCACTGTACAATTATTGTCGGCAAAACTGGACCATACCACGTTTAAATTATGGAAGGAGTCTATAGACCCCGATAATCTTCCTAACTTTCAAGGTTTTACTCAGTTTTTAAACGCACATAGACAGTTGTTAGAAAATACGTTGCCTATCGATGCCGGGCAGCAGCTCAACAAGCTAAGTTTAAGATTCAATAATAAATCTGACAAACATAAATCACGAAACGCTGCTGGCAGCACTGCATTTAAAAGTTATCACTCAGCGTCAAATAATTATTCATGCTTATGCTGTAAATCTAATCATCCAATTTACATGTGTGATAAACTTCGTGCACTAAGCACATCAGAACGAGGACAATTTATATTAAATCATAAATGCTGTACCAATTGTTTAAGGCCAGATCATTTCTCATCTAATTGTAAGATTAAACAATCATGTAAGATCTGCTCAAAACGACACCATACATTGTTGCACATAAACAATGTGTCAAAACCAGTTTCTGCCAGCAGCAGTAACTATTGTTCACTTAAATTACAATCTACAAATAATGTTCTTTTATCAACAGCAATTGTGTTTGTCATCGACCGGGCTGGCAATAGAAACTCGCAAGAGTTCTATTGGATGCGGTTCACAAATAAATTTTTGTACGGAATCATTTGCCAAGAAATTACGGCTTAACTTGACTAAATCTACCGATTACAGGTATAAATAATACCGCGTGTTGTGCCACTAATCTAGCGTCTATACGCATTATTTCCCGCTATCAAAGATTTAGCTTCGAGGCAAAATGTGCGGTCTTATCTGCATTAACCCATAAACTGCCAGCACAATCTTTTGACATAAATCAATTTAACATTCCAGATAACGTTTTCCTCGCTGATCCACATTTCAATATATCAGCTGACATCGACATACTTTTAGGAGCGCAATTTTACCTAGATTTAATTTTAGCTAACAAATACGTACGCGGTTCTCATTTTCCTATTATACAGGAAACAAAGTTAGGCTACATTCTAGCAGGCAATCTGCCCAAACACTGCCGTTATAAGGGTCCTGCAGTTTCGTTCCTGGCTAGGAACAACGACAGTCAAATTCTGGAGTCTCTCGAGAAATTTTGGGAGACCGAAACTATCCCTGATAATGCACCTATTAATAACGAGTCAGCTTGTGAGGAGCATTTAGTTAAGTCTACTCATTGCAATCAAGAGGATAGGTTCGTTGTTTCGCTACCATTTAAGTCTGACAATCCCCAGTTGGATGAGTCCTATGCTAGCGCTGAAGCAAGATTCTTGAGTTTAGAACGCCGGTTCATGCGTGATTCTAAGCTTGCGCGTGAATACGCAATCTTTATTCAGGAGTATAAGGATCTTGGCCACATGACGCTTGTTGACGATTGCTCTATCAATTCCGGGGTTTCAAATACCTACTATCTGCCTCACCATGCCGTCTTTAAACATTTTAGTTCTACCACAAAACTTCGCGTGGTTTTTGACGGCTCGTCCAAAACTACCAATGGCCTTTCTCTCAATGACATTTTGTTGGTAGGCCCAAACGTCCAACAAGACCTTTTTTCTATTCTTTTGCGATTTCGTGTGCATAACTATGTTCTCATCGCCGACATCGAGAAGATGTATCGACAAATTCTGGTAGCTGAGAAGGATTGTCATTATCAACGTATACTGTGGCGTGACTCTCCCCTCGAACAGTTTAAACACTTTGTATTGCGAACTGTAACATACGGCACTGCTAGTGTTTCGTTTTTGGCTACTCGCTGTCTTAATCAGATTGGTAAGGATCATGAAGCTTCTTTTCCTGACGCAGCGTCAGCTATAACCAATGATTTCTATGTCGACGATTTGCTAACCGGTGCAGACACCATTTCTGATCTGACCAAGTTGAAATCTGACTTAGTTACATTGTTGAGTCAATACGGTCTCACTGCATAAATGGGCATCAAATGAACCCAATGTGGTCACAGATCATGACAATGTATCATTCCCTTTAAACAAACAGGGTAATGTGCGTACCTTGGGCATTCTCTGGAATAACACTACCGATTCATTTTTGTTTGACATCAAATCATTCCCCGTTGAATCAAGCATCTCCAAGAGGAAAATCCTATCGATTATCGCAGGCATATACGATCCCCTCGGACTCGTCGGTCCCATTGTTTTCCTGTACAAACAGTTTATGCAGCAACTCTGGCTGTGCAATCTTGGTTGGGATGAGCCAATCTCCGGGCAATTACGCTTGCATTGGCATTCATAATGCGATAAATTATGTCTGATCGGTAAAATTATTGTCTCACGTTCTGTTCGCTGCAAGTCTAAAGCAAAGATAGTTGAATTACATGGGTTTTCGGATGCTTCTGAAAGGGGATATGGGTGTCGTGTTTACATTAGAGTCATTTATCAAGATTCGTCGGCCTCTTGTCACCTTCTGTGTTCTAAATCTCGCGTGGCCCCCCTACGACAGGTGTCATTACCTCGCATTGAACTCTGCGCTTGCTTGTTGTTATCGCGACTCGTATTCAAAGTCGTCCCTGCTCTTCATTCCTTTATTAATAGTGTTAATCTGTATTCTGACTCTATGGTGTCCCTTTACTGGATTCATGCCCAGTCTTCGAGGTGGAAAACCTATGTCGCTAATCGTGTTGCTGAGATTCAGCGTCTTACGGAAGCCTACACCTGGCATCACATCAATTCTCGACATAATCCTGCTGATATTATTTCTAGGGGATGTCACCCCAACGTTTTGCGCGATTGTTCGCTTTGGTGGCACGGTCCCGCCTGTTTGTCTCAATCTTCCGAGTCCAATCTTTTTCCACCCTTTTTACCTTCTAATCTGTCGTCTTCTGAATTCACTGCGGAGGAAAAACAAACCCCCAAACTTTCTCTAATGTCTACTCTGGCTATTGATCTTTCAAAAGACTTTTCTTCGTTACACCGTCTGACTCGCGTATACGCTTACTGCTTTCGATTCATCAAAAATATTAGACTCTCCAGTGCTGAGAAAATATCGGGCGCTCTTACCCCCGTTGAAATTCATTCCACTCTTAATTTTTTCATAAAACAATCTCAGTCGATCCACTTCGCTGCCGAGATTAATTGTCTTCGTAATGGGTCTTCTGTCTCTATTAGGAGTAAGTTGTCTTCTCTGGACCCGTTTCTTGATGAGTCTGGCGTAATACGCGTCGGCGGGCGCTTACAGCAGTCGCAACTACCTTGTGATAATAAGCATCCTATTGTCTTGCATTCATCGGCTCATATTACTCGCCTTATTATTGAACACATTCGCCTACTCCACGCTGGTGCTCAACTCGTGCATCACTCACTTCGTCAACGTTGGTGGATTATTAACGCCAAGATAGTCATTCGCTCCATCATTCGTAGATGCGTCAAGTGCCTCAGGTTTAGTGCCAAACATCAGGTTCAGAGGCTTGGTATTTTACCATCTCCTAGAGTCACTCCTTCGCGGCCGTTTCTATTCTGCGCAGTTGATTATGGTGGTCCCTTCATGATTCGTCATGGCAGGCAGAAATCTAGGACTCTGTCAAAATCGTACTTGTCTTTGTTCATCTGCTTAGACACAAGGTTACTATAATTATTTAGCACAGTGCTATTTCACTTGGCCACGGGCTTTCATTACCTTATTGTCTGACAATTTGGTCAACTTAATTGTGATATGTATCATCACAACATTTTGATGTTAACTTGCATCATTGCGTGTTTTTATACTAAATTTGCATGTGACTTGTAATTTTACAACCATGCACTGTGCTATTATATCTATACTTATCATATTTTCATGGTGGTATACTTTGCTATTTTTGTATTTATATGTTAATAATTTGTGAGACATACTATGTCCTACACATTTACATTTTGATATTGGTATTGGGTTATGTGTCATGTCATTGGTGGTATTGTTTTTATATAAAAATTTTGTTACATAATATTCGCATGGTCTGCAGTTATACAAACCATGTATGCATTTTCTTGCACATTTGTCAATATGTGTGATATTTATTACTCTATGAATGTATTTCTCGCAATTGTTCAACACATGTATTACATTTGTATAACCACATTGTTGTACTTGTCACTTATGCTATTGTGCCTTGTATTCATATATTTGTAATTATCTAAACCGATTTCTATTGTATTTATTATGTATAACTTGTATCTATGTAAAACACATTTTTTTTCGCATCTACTGTCTATAACCATGCACCACGCCTATATTTTTATTTTTAAATTGCATTTTGTATTTTGTGATCACGCAGTGCACAATTATTATTCATGCTTTAATCATGACACACATATCATTACACTTTGTGCTTGCAATCATTCAACTATGTATAGCTTGTTTTCACATAATAATTTATTGTAAATTCCTGAAACTTCAGGTATAGCATGCATCGTTCAAACTATATGGCGTCATGCTAAATTTATGTCTTTACATGTATAATCTTATAATACTTTGCCTGTTCACTTTACATTCAATACTGTTGTATAGGTCTACTGGCCTTAACTGGTTCAAGCTAACCACTATCACTTGCATAAATGTTACAATTTATCGGTGATGAGTCACCGATTATTCATCATTAAACATTGTCAAATTATGTATTTTCATGTCTTATATCGTTTAATATTGTATACATACAATATATATTGGCAATACATTGCTAACTTTTGCATTTATACTCATGCACAAATCAAGTTGCACGCCGACCTTGGCCTGCTCAACTCTTATCATCACTCAAGCTTATCGCTAAGCAGTTAATGTCATAACCGTTATCTAAGATTTCATACTCAAGGTCCAATACAACTTACTGAGATTGACCTTTACTATTAAGAACTCTGTATTTTTCTACAATAAGTTATTAAAATGTATTAAAAAATCTTTTGATTTTTTGCGGGCAGTTATGGACAGTAATGTGGTAATTTTCGCATTCATAGGTTGGCAAATCTGTACGCTTTCAAATTGTGCTTATCATGTTTTTACAACGATACAGTTCTACGAGCCTTGGCTGGCAGCGGACGTCATTACGTTTGCTGCCTGTGCTGTCTTTTTCCCCTTCTTGTTGTCGCGACAATTATTTAGGCCTTAGGCCTCAACGTTTTTTCAATGTAAGCTGAGTGGCACACATTTGCGCCTCATCTAAAATGTAGCTTCATTTACGAATCGGTTTCTTCAAAATTAAAATCTTTCAGACTTAGCCAATCTCAACACTATGATTTAAGTGTAAAACAGGAACCTAATAAATGTATTAATACAGTCCACTGTCGTTATCATTCTGCATCCTGGCAATAGCACCCCAAACATCATTCTTCCTGATAGAAATTCTTAGTACACACGTGCCGACATCAACACATTTTGGTCCACTCGGATCGGAATTCAACATTTTTTTTGGTCCCACGGGCCGCATCATAACATATACATTACGTAAAATTCACAATATTACACACGTTCATATATTACATACAATTTATTTATAATTTTTAACGTATTAAAGTCTACAATTATTGTTAATTACAGTTACACGTTACAATTAGTGTTACACGTTAATGTTAACTCACAAGTCTATTTTAATCACAATGACAAATAAAACATGAATATTCATAACTGTTATATTTTATCATATTTTAATCGTAAAAAATTAAAGTTTGTAAAGATAACGTGGTACTTTCTAGCGCGGTGTTCGGTGATACGTAAAGAATATGTTTTCGTTTAATTTTTCAAACCATTTTATCTTGTCGACTGCAACGGGATACAGAATTTTTAATTCTTCTTTGTAATGTGTATTTATAATTTTTAACATTGACAATTCCTTTGGTATTGTGTAATTTTGAAGGTGTAGTCAGAAAGCTTGATCCGACAAGCGGATTATAATTCGTGATATTTATCTCAATGCTCTTGCCAGCGCTTCCGTCATACATGAATTTTTCAACGCACACCATTATTTTCTCGCTAGCTAACGAATACTGTTTATCGACATCTTCATACAGTGATTTGAGTTCTGTACGTGAATATTGTGGTACAATAAATACTTTCTGTGTTTATTAGCTTTTTAAAAGATACACGGGCTGCCAAATAGGCTACCATGTGAAATAATTATTCAGTGACATCGCTTCATTATAAACGACTGTATGTTTGTAATCTGTTATTATGTTTAGTTACAATCACAATTTAAGTACTTTCTGTGTTTAGTAGCTTTTTAAAAGATACACGTGCTGTCAAATACCATTTGATATAATTATTCAATGCCACAGCTTCCTTATCAATGACTGTATTTTTGTAATCTGTTAGTATGTTTAGTTACAATCACAATTAAAGCAAACAATTACTGAAATTTTAACATCGTATCTTATCCCACATTTCTATTTTAATAACAATGAAAAATAAAATATAAATATTCATAACTTATATTTTATCATATTATAAACGTAAAAATTAAAGTTTACAATTAATTTAAAAATCATGTGTGAAAAAATTAAATATTGCAACACACACACAACACACACACACACACACACACTCACACACGTGCTGTAATAATTCAAAACATACAAAACATTAACACACTCATGTTACTAAGTTTTAATAATACAATGTATTACCTTATATATATATTGCAAGGTAACAGCTTATAGCCCAGACCAGACTTGCAGAAAAGAATGCACAATTAGTGAATTTTAATACATTTATTGTTCTTTCTTCTACACACTCTTGTATTAAAATGTTCTTTTGTTATTCTTTATACAATTAACTTCTTGTTGTTCAAAAAATCTGTTTGAAATGCCTTTAAATAAATATTTTCTTGATTTAAACAGTTCTGTAAATTTTTTAAGTGTTCAAAGTCTTCTTTTTTAAAGAAAATTATTTTAAATTAGTGTTCTCTGACGTTATACTTGAAAGTTTTATAATTTGATAACAATTTAAATTTTGCTTCCCTGTTTGCTCGTCTTCTCTGTCCTGCCGGTCGACGATCTCGATCCGCCCTCCAGCGATCCGCTGTCTCGGTCCACGCCTCCAGGAACTGTCTTGCTCAACGTCTCTGTATTCCAGCCGCCACGATCAGCAAACGATGCTCAGGCACGGTAGCCGACAATCTCGCACACCGATGTTTTCCTGCTGACACACTGCTAACTCAACTCTACGGACCCAAGGACGTCTGGAATTTACGTTGCCTGGAATCGCTCCCCACTGCGACCGCCTTCGCTGAGTACGACGTACTTTCAGAGAGAGAGTTTTCAGGGAGAGAGATTACAGAAGACTGGCTACTCCTTTTATAACGCAGCTGAATGTAAGCCATCGCACTGCCGCATGACGTCAGCGCCGATATGCGCGTAGGCGTCGTTTCTATTTACTCAATTATATTCAAGAGTGCCCACGTGTACGCCGACTTCCTTTTTCTTGAATCTTCTAGAACACATCTTTAAACCACATGAATATACTTCCCTAACATTCTATTTGCTACCCACATTACACAACACTTCACTCACATATAAAATTATATCTTCATGGTTCTACATTGTCTTATTTTCTAATTTATCCTATTAATTTTATTTGTTTTTATTAATACTATTTATTTTATAACGTGTCGGCTACGTTATAATCCAGGGAACCCGTGATAATTGACTCTAGCCAATTATACAGGCTGCCTACGTTGTAACAAACTGGAAAATCAAACACAACACTAAGAATAATTATAATTGCTCTAATTACAGGAAACAAGGGGAGGGAATTTAGCTGATTTATGCCCTCACTTTAGTATGTAACAAGAAGACATCTCTTATTAACATATGATATATATAACACATTACATATAAAAATTTACTCATACAGAAATTGTAAAGGGGTTTTCTGTCAAAACAAATGATCACACAGATCATGTATTTTACCTCGGATCCGAGTCTCTTTTAATTTAGTTAAGAAGTTTCAAATTTACTTTACTTTGTAAGAAGGTTGCATTGTTACTTAAACACCATTTGAAGAATGGTTTTATTTAGTTAAGCGATTCAAAGTTATCTCTCAAGAGTAATGTTACAACGTATGATTTCAGAAATTACTGGTTACGTCATTCTAAAACTTAATGCTTAGAGATTGTCTTTTAAAGTCTTTGGCATTTATAAATACTTATATTTTAAATATACATAATTCACGGAAGACGAGCTTCCGAGTCACCTCTTAGATAAGCTTTATCTGTCCATGTCCTGGGGCGTGAATCTTCGGTACTCTCTTAGTCGAGGGTTGTCATCGGGGTAGTGTTTCCAGTGGATGTCCTCTGAGTGAATTAATGAGGAGATGGATGTTATGTAGCGTGAAGTCGTCCGGATCCTCGGCGGTAATGGTAAGTGTTGTTTAGGTCTTAGTCGTCACTATCCACAGTTATGCACATCACATATTTAATGGCAGCGTAGTACTGGAGTTTGCATCTTCTTTTCACATTATGTCGGAATTACTTTACTCGAACCATATTTGATCGTTAGTTTTTTAATTAACATGAGATGTCACCTTATGCACTAGTTTTCCTTTTTCACATCTTTGTTTAACAAATTACTCACTACATCTTCGATATTTATAACTAGCTCTCCACGCTTTTAGTGAAAGCTAACACTCAATTAAAAATAAAAATAAAACATTTTGTGAAGAGCCCTCGCTTGGAGCTGTTTACAGTTTGAAAGCCGCATCATTAGTCCTGCATTGTTACAACAGGAAAATTGCAACGACGCGGATTGAGTACTCCGCCATAATATAATTCCAACTCTTTGTTAATAATACAGTCTTACAGTTTGACAAAATAAACTATCGAGACTTATCTTGTCTACAGGAATTATTACAACTACTACTTGTGACTTTAAATTATTAATTATTTACATTATGATTTACAGGTATTTCTTATTTAATGCCGGGTCGGTATGCAAGTCGGATCCGGAATACACAGGTCATAGCATGATAAATTTACTAAAGGGTTAACAGTATTATTTTTAACTTTTACTTTCAGAGTTTTAATTACTTATTTTAGGTAGATTTTCTTAAATTAATTCTCATTACAATTATGAGTTAGTTCAGGGGTATTTGGTTTAATAGTGCGATTTAATGTTCTTACTTACTTCCCGTTTTATATTTTTATTAATTAATTTTTTTTTTTACAATTTAAATCGTAACAATTTCCACACATTCTTTTATCGTTTGGGACATTTATAATAGCTGATAATCATTATTCTCCATATTCACCTATACTGAGACAGCTTTTCACGATGCATAAGCCTCCAGGTTAAATTAAAAAAAAAAATTATTTTCAACGAAAATTAATTTTTCTTTCTTTTTTAAACTTAAAACATTCTTCTTATATAACCTTCTAAACAAATAATATAACCCGAAACATAACTAGAAATTTTCACTAACTAAAACGTAATTAATTCTTCATTTCATGTCTTTTTTAATTGCAATGTGGCAACTATGTCTATTGGTTTTCATCCTAATTTTTCAGTAGATATACTGTCCATCTATCCATACATAGTGGTTTTCTATGAGCGATTTGCATATCAGTAGGTGCATTCCATCGTATTATCATTATTATTATTATTTTCACTTCACTCAGGGTCGTACTTAGTTTTATTTATATAAAAATAAAATACTTGTTCTTCAGAGTGTAAATTCTCTCCACTCACAAGCAGTCAGAATGTTACAGTGGTTACCATATGGTGGTGAATAGTACAGCCTGTATAGTTTTGCAGAAAAGTACATTTATAATTTTAAAGAAAAATCTGGATTGGCCCGTCCGCTGACACGTTCCACGCAGCATCCGAAAAAGCAATAAACCATAAAAAAGAATTTAGAAAAATTCCCAAGGCCGGCCAGGAAGTGGAAGGCTGGACAAGAGTCAGACCCGACATAAAGTAACATGTCTGGAGGCTTGCATGGATTTGCACCAACAGGTGACTACCACAGATTCTGTGATTTTAAGAACGTAACCCGGCCTGATTGCAGAATAAAAAAACTCCCAGCCCTTCTATGGAAAAGGAAAGTAATTATGTGCAAAGAAAAAAATCCCCGTGATGAAATAGAACCCAGACCAGCCGGTCCAGCTCATCATGTACAATAGCACCCACCTGCTTAATTAAAAAACATCTGTACCCCACAAACTTTTACCAACCCATTATAGAGCATAAATTTTACAATAAAGCATAAACATTAATGCGCGCTGGACACATCCAGCGAGCGGGCCTACAATCGTTCTCGAAACTAAGTGTATTATCAAACCGAGGTCACATGAAAATTGTCCAGCCGGGCACGCACTCGATTAAAACAGTTTAATGGTGAAGAAAGTCAATTTAAGTGGATGTTAAATGCACGGTACAAGTTCTTCTCTCTAGAGGCCCAATTATGTAAGAATTGGTTAAATATCACCATATTTGGTCCAAATGGTTCCCAGGTGGTTACAGTGGCATGCTTTACAGTGGTTTCTCCTCCAGCAGCCAAGGAACGAGAGTCTAAGTGTTTTCAGGTCATGGTGGAAGCTGGAATCACCACCAAGCTGGAGTCAGGTCTCCGACTACATCGAGAACCCTAATCATTCATAATAATTAATTTGCTGACAACTAAATCATAACACACACATGCCACCCCTGACCAATTCCACTATGTTCATTATAACACGTTTAACATTTTCTCTTTTTGTTTTTAAATTACTAGGTCACACACAAGGCTTCACTGCTTCATTATTTGATATAAATTTATAATGCACCCTTACATACGTATGAAAAGTTAACATTTCAGACAGGTATTAAGCTTATGACGGCCACGTGCTCACACAGACAATTCATCAAAATTCCCCAGTTCCACAAAATTACATAATTATTTTTACACCCCTTTTCACCTGGACAATTGGTATTTACAAAATACAAGGTATACGGCTGTTTCAGTGTTTAAATAAATTTAATATGTGACAAGGAATATACTTCCGGTCACCACGCACGAGGCATGCATATCAGACATATCTGTTCACATCCACGCCAATAATGTTTAAATATATACTTTTTAAAAGGAATGAATAATATACATAAATCTAATTCACTTACCGGAGGTCTATGAGCGTTTACTTAAGCATGATAGGATATAAATACCACAATTTATCGAAACTCTATGCTGCCGGAAGAGAAGTTGTGCACGCTTTCGTAGTAGGCCGCAGACTGAATCAAGCTTGCAGTTCGCGAGCCTGATTAGCGAACCTAACCGTTTTCCCCAACAGATCGCGCAGGCATGCGGTGAGGCAAAATACGGTAACACAGAACGACGCCAAATAATAACTTCGCCCTTATTTAATAAATTCTATTTTATATAGAGGCCCAGTTTCTTTAAAACCGCGGCACAAAGCGAACGTTACATCTCCGTATCACTCGGTCCGCTCCGGTTTCTCGATTCTCTGCGGTTATTGAACGCGTCACTTAAAAAATTCGTCTCCAACTTATCCGCGGATAAATTTAAAATACTTAATAAATTTTACTCGACAGGGGTAAAATTGAAAATGACAGGGGTCAGGTTAGAGTTGTTCCGCGACATAGACATACACCTGTACATTGAAAGCGAGATCCGGGGCGGCTTAGCAACAATTTTTAATCGGTACGCCAAGGCCAACAGCCCGTACATTCCCGATTATGACGCAAGCATGCCGCACAACTATTTACTGTACCTCGATTGTACCAACCTGTACGGAACGGCTATGACACAGCCTTTACCACAGTCCGGTTTTCGATGGTTGGAGCGTAAGCGTACAGAGATCGATACGTTGAACGTGCACGCGTTACGCGACGATGGTCACACCGGCTACATCCTCGAAGTTGATCTGCGGTATCTACATCACCTACACGACTTACACAGTGACTACCCTTTAGCACCCGGAAAGCGTACTATTACAGGCAGTATGTTTTCACCGTACTGCTATCGCATGAAGCTGTTAAAAGACTGTGTGCAGTAACGTTAAGGTAGAGAAACTGATAACGTCCCTCGAGGACAAGACGAAATACATTGTTCATTACAGAACATTGAAACTCTACCTCGAACTAGGAATGGAGTTGAAAGCGATTCACCGTGTGTTGGCATTCACACAGTGTGTGTGGTTGAAACCTTTAAAACTCTTCGAGTTTAATACGGAGCGACGAAAGGAAGCTATAAAACACCTTTGAAAAAGACTTTTTTAAGGTAATGAATAACGCGCCGTACGGTAAATCGTTGGAAAACGTACGGAAGCGAATCGTTTTCAAGTTAGTTGCAAACGAGAAGAAACTTCTCAAACTAACGGCTAACCCCAGGTTACAACATTTTTTCATCTATAACAAGGACCTGGTAGGTCTCACGATGAAAAAAACGTCCATTACACTGAACCGACCTTTGTACGTTTGGTTCAGTGTATTAGATATTAGTAAGCTGATCATGTATCGGTTCCATTACGGATTCACGATGAATACGTACGGGTCACGTGCGCGTCTATGTATGATGGACACGGACTCTCTGTTGTACGACATTCTCACCGACGATGTGTACAAAGACAGGGAGAAACATCTCGAACTCTTTGACACGTCGGAGTACCCTAAGACACATCCGTGCTACAGTGAAACGAACAAGAAAAAGTTGGGTACTTTTAAAGATGAAACGAATGGAATACCGATACTTGAATTTGTCGGGTTGCGTGCAAAATGTTATTCATTCGTTACGGCAAACGATAAGGGAAAAAAGGTAGCGAAAGGTGTGCCACGTTTCGCGATAACTACACAGTTGAAACATCGACTTTATAAGGAATGTGTAAAGACCACTTCTCAAACTTATACTACGTCGCAGACTATCCACACCGAAAAACATAACATATAAACGAGAAAGCTTACAAAATTATCGCTGTCACGGTACGATGACAAACGATATGTCTTGGAGGACGGCGAAACAACACTGGCGTACGGTCATTACAAACTCTGTCAACCCAGACGCGAGATAATCCAGCAAGCGAGAAAATCAGTTATAAATTACGCGTTCGATATTCGTTGATATAAGACTCGCTTGCGGGACCAACACACTGTCAGTAACGATGATGAAATCGGTGAGGCTCAGTGAAAACGTAACGGTATATCTCGTACCAAATTTTTGCGATTCGCGTTTCGGGTGGCGATATAGAAAACGTACGCAAAACTATTGCAAAGGAATTGCACAGACCGGTGAGGAGGAACTTTCCCAGACATGCGGTGGAGGTGAAGGGGTTACACGATCTGTACCAAGCGGATTTGGTGGAAATGATACCGCATGCCAAGTTGAACAAGGGGTACAAATATATAATGACGGTAATTAACGCGTTTAGCAAATATGCATATGCGATTCCCTTAAAAACTAAATCGGGTGTTGAAGTAGCGCAGGCTCTCGAACCAATAATTGTTAAAAATAAAATGAAATACCTGCAAACGGATAACGGGAAAGAGTACTTTAAAAGTACCGTACAAGCTTTACTAAAGAGATTCAACGTCAAACACTATTCAACGTATAGCAAGAAGAAAGCGTCCATCGTGGAGCGATTTAATCGTACGTTGAAAAAGAACATGTACCGTACGTTCAGCGAGCAAGGTCATTATCGGTAATTGTCGCTTTTACCCGAACTGGTGATGGAATACAACGATAGAGTGCACAGAACTATAGGGATGAAGCCGCGACAAGTCGACGAGAGCAACGAGCGAATAGCGTTGGAACGAATAAGAAAAAATATCTCACCGCGGAAGGTGAGCAAGAAACATAAGTTTAAAATAGATGATCGAGTGCGTATCAGTAAATACAAAATCACATTTGCTAAAGGTTACACACCAAACTGGACGAACGAGATATACACCGTGCACAGAGTTCAGCCGACCGTGCCGGTTACGTACTTGTTGAAAGATCACACGGGTGACGTTGTGGAAGGCGGGTTTTATGAACAAGAATTGAGTAAAACCAGCGTTGGCGATGTGTATCTCGTTGAGAAAATATTACAAAGTAAAGGTAATCGCGTCCGAGTGCGCTGGCTCGGCTTTGACGGTAAACATGATTCGTGGATACATAAAAAAGATCTGATATAATAACATTACCACAGTATTTAACCGAACGTAAATGAGTTAAGATGAAGATTGAACAACAATCGTTAAATTTAAATGTTAAGAACGTAGACTCTACTAAGTACAACGGTGAAGTTGCATATAATAAACACAGTCCACTGTTTCCGAACAGAGTTCGATGCATCGTGTGCGGCGGATCGTGCAGCGGAAAGTCAAACGTTGCCTTTAATATGTTATCCTATCCAAACGGACTGCGATTTCAGAACCTGAACGTGTTCTCCAAAATACCGTATGTTGCAAGACGTTTATAATGCTCTCGCTGACGAAAGAATGACATACTTCACATACAGTGAAAACGATGAAGTACCGCCTCCGCACGAAATTGCAACTAATTCAACCATGTTTTTCGACGATGTGGTATGCGAACGACAGAATAACATACGAAAATATTTCGCTATGGAACGGCATAGCGGCGTGGACACTTTATACCTTTGCCAGACGTACAGTCTGGTGCCAAAGCAACTGGTGCGTGATAATGCCAATATCTTTGTTTTGTTCAGACAAGATGATCTCAATTTACGCCACATTTACAACGATCACGTTACTACAGACATGAAATACGAAGAGTTCAAAGCGATGTGCTCCGAAGCGTGGAAGGATCGTTACGGATTCTCAGTCATCAGCAAGGACTCACGGATAAACGCGGGCAGATACAGAGTGGGTTTCGATCGTTTTATACATAAATAGAATAGTTTGTGCGAGAAAGTCGTCAGTGTCAACATGGATGACAAGCAATTGACACAAGAAATCGATGCAATTAGCGACAACATAAGACAAAAGTATCGCGCGTTGAAACATGACATCAGAGAGAGCGATAAAGCGTTAACGAGAACGTACAAACCTCTTTTGGAACCGTTAACCCAGATTTATGAAAAGTTGAATGACTCCAGTGATAAAATTAAAAAATAAAAGTTGAAGATGAAGATACGAAGACAGCTGTCGAGACGAGAACACCATCACAACCTCGTTTCCTTAGAACGAAAGTGTTGGCGCAAACGCCTGATGTCGAACGTGACTCTTGAAGAGTTTGTAGCAACACCTGAAGCCCGACACGAAGTACAAGAATACGTTGAACAGTCTGTCGAAGGTCTGCTCGCGAGGAAATACTTACTACTCGCGTTATCTGATGATCGAGAAAAAAGATGGATCATACGTACGGTGTCCGTAACGTTGAAGGCAAACGGATGGTGGTCAATTCGGTGTTGGAGATCAATCAAGAAGACAGCTTCTACATAGCTGGAAAACGATACAGGGGCACACCGGGTCTCTACGAACTTATGTTTATGAAAGAACCCAACAAGAGCGTCTACGATGAAAACGATTTAGCAGCTTACAAGTCTATACTGTCGGACACTAACGCTCAAGAGATGATGCGTTCAGTGCGAGCGGAAAGAAAATAACGAACATGGCGGACGGTGACGGTGATACGGACACTGTGACCGACGGTGTGTCAACTGTACGCCTTCAAACGAGATGCAAAGAGCGAGTTGCATAGAGTCGTCAAAATCTTTCAAATGCGTATAGATAAATCTATATGATGTCGTATATCTATTAATTGCATGCACATACGGTACGCAGTTCATTAAACGGCGAAGAGTCTGAGTTAAAGCTCGTGACAATGCGGAAATGAGAAATTTAATAAAGCAACTGGATAAGATGATAATCACCGACGACTGGAGAACACTGTTTTAACAATGTATAAAAAGAAGAGGGGGTGTGGTATCGTCGAAAACGTGTTTAAAAGCGTTGCACCATCTATTGTTTCGTCAGTTATCAATCGAGCGGTGGACGCGCTACCTGTCGAACTACAACTGCCGGGTTACAGATAGTGTGGACCGGGAAAGAAACTTGAAGAAAGATTAGCGCGTGGTGATCGTAGAATCAACCAATTAGACGAAGCCTGTCGCGAACACGACATCGCTTACGCACAATACAAAGACAACGAAAGTAGACGCATAGCGGACCGTAAACTCGCGGAAAAAGCGTGGGGACGGGTAAAGGCGTTGGATTTGGATATCAGCGAACGAGCTTACGCGACAGCAATTGCAGTGGCCATGAAAGCAAAATCAGCCATAGGAAGCGGCCGAAGTCGTAAAAATTAAAAGAATGTAAGTGGTGGGGTGAAGAAGAGGAGGAAGAGAACTGTCCGGACCACCAGGAAGAAAAGGAGAACTGCATCCGGATTGTATCTACGTCCGTACCGAAAAAACTAATTCACATACCGCTCCGCCCGTTGTCCGAAGATGAATTACGTTTATATGCAATAAAACTAAACATACCGTGTTTTAGAGATGTTTACATGCGCAGTGCATTACCGGATACAGCGCCGTGGAAGAACGAAAGCGTCACTGTGAATTTGGACGACGAGAGCGGACTTGGAACCCACTGGGTATGTTACAAGAAGCGTGGAAATCGAGTACACTATTTTGACGGATACGGTAATTTACGTCCACCTCTCGAGCTGATGCGATATTTTGGCGATAGAGCCGACGTTCGTTACAACTACGAACGGAAACAACCTCCTAACACGGTCATCTGTGGTCATTTGTGTTTAGACTTTTTATCGTCTTCTGGTCAATAAACTTCAGCATGTCGTCGCTAACGGTCACCGTGACGGGTACCGACGCTGCGAATCTCGTGTGTAACTTTTTCCCACCCCTCGAGTTATACGGTGAATGGTACGTTGGCCTAATGTATTTTACATCGTATAATTCAATACCAAACGTTATTGAAGGAAAAAATAATGAATTTCCAGTAAAAATTTCCAATGATAAGTGGTCCGTCATCAAGTTGCCTACCGGCACCTACGAAATCAGTGATATCGAAACGTATCTGCAGAAACAGTTGGACGAGAGAACTAACATTTTACTCTAAACAACAAAACATTAAAGTGTGAACTTTACTGTAAGCATGACATCGACTTTTCGCATACACCGAATACCATTGCACGTATGTTGGGATTCAAGGAGAATCAGCAGCTGGAAGCGTATAAACACTCGAGTCGAACGTACCCGTCGACATAATCAAATTTAACACCGTTCACATACAGTGCAATATCGTACGGAGTGCGTACAAGGACGGTCAGGACCAGCACACGTTGCATTCGTTTTATCCGACCGTGGCACCAGGTTTCAAAATAGTTGAAACGCCGAGAGACGTAATATACTTACCGGTAAACGTGCAACGCGTTGACAACATAACTTTGTCTCTTGTCGAACAGGACGGGGATTTAGTCGATTTTCGCGGTGATACGACTGCATTTGAAAATATGGGATTGTATTTCGGACAGACGTTACCTGTAAAAACGGAGTGTGTACGAAAGAACATGGTAGTCGGTGTTCAACGTTGAAGCGATTGACATCAAGGAACAAGCGTTTCTTACTTTCTTACTTTTACTTGGATTCAAATTATACGATTAAAATAATGTCGGGTAAAATTTTAGCTATCGAACGAGGAGTGGCTTTCGATAACAGAATCGTTGAGTTCGAATATCGTACGCACGCACAGTATGCTTCCACCCGATACGGCAACAACGATAAAATACGTATACCCATCTAACAACAGGATGTTTTCACTTTACCGGCGGAGAGTTTTCTGTACATGGAAGGAATATTGACCAAGGTTAACGCTACCGACACAGCGTTGAACGTGAAATTAATCAACAATGTAATGGCTTTCTTGTTTGAGGAGATCCGTTATGAAGTGTGCGGTGTGGAAGTGGACCGTACGAAAAACGTTGGAATCACGAGCAACGTGAAATTGTTACTCTCGAGCAACGAGCACGAAAGAAAGTATTTGATCAATACAGGATGGGTGACATAACCGACGACTCGTTGCCAATACACGAGAGTACCGGTGATTTTACGTTTTGTCTTCCGTTGAAAATATTATTCGGTTTCAGCGAAGACTATACACGCATCATGCTGAACGTTAAGCACGAATTAATTTTGTTGCGTACGTCTACCGATCAGAACGCAATGGTGCTAAAAGAGTCGGGTGCAACTGCAAACGGTAATCTCGTAATAAACAAAGTACACTGGAAGATGCCCTATGTGCGCGTGTCAAACAAGTACCGAATACCGCTATTGGAGCATATCGATGAGGATCATGAACTGGTGATGCCGTTCCGCAGTTGGGAATTGCACAAGTATCCCGTTTTACCGACGACAAATCGACATTTGTGGACCTTGAAGACATCGTCACAGTTGGAAAAACCTCGGTATGTAATACTGATATTTCAGACGGACAGAAAGAACAATATAGCGAAAAACGCGTCGGAATTTGATCACTGCAATTTAACGAATGTCAAGCTATTTCTTAACGATAAATACTATCCGTACGATAACCTGAACCAGGACATCGATAAAAAAACGTTACGCACTGTTCTACGACATGTATGCACGTTTCCAAAAGGCATACTATGACCGTCGCAACAGATCGCCCCTTTTGTCACCTAATGAATTTATAACGAAAGCACCGTTGTTTGTCATCGATTGTTCCAGACAAGAAGAACCAATCAAGTCGTTCGCCCTTGACGTGCGTTTAGAATTTGAATCCAGTAACAATTTTCCGGATAAAACCACCGCTTACGCTTTGATTATTCACGATAGGATAGTACAGCGTTGTTGAATACTTTCGTTTGTCATGAAAACTTGTTCTCCCCTCTACCAGTTTATAAAGATAGGTATTAGCGATCTCCGACTTGCAACAAGCTCAGCCTGTCTCAACGATGGAAGGTGACTGTGGTAGCAGCAGCAGCAGCCATTGTGAGTATAACGTTTACTTGTCTCTTGCATATCCTATTAACTCTTACTCTAAGTTCGTTACCGTCGGACTCTTTAACGAACTCAACTATGAACCGGGTGTTTTGTTTACAAACGGGAAAAAGAAACGTATGTTACTTGACTTTTCCGAGTGGAATTACTAACTTTGACTACGTCACTGTCGCAGTAGAAATACTCATAAACATAGTCCTGGTAGTTCGAGACGGGTCACTGACACGGTAGATATACCTGTAAACTCGTCAAGGACTAGTATGGGTGTAAAAAATTACTCATTACGGTACAACAAATGTTAATACGTATCATGTATGAACGACATATTTACCCGATTAAAAAAAAAAATTTTTAAATAAATTAAAAAAATAAAAAATAAAGTAAATAAATAAATAAAATATATGTACTGCTTTTACATATAGCAGAGTGTAACGACTGGATTCACCCCGTGGAAGCCAAACAGCCGCGTCAGGTGGAATATCTTGTCTGCAGCCTCGCCCTTCTCGATGTGGAGACGGACGAGTGGGAGAGGGACTCGGTTCTGAGAGTTGCTGAACAGGCAGAAAATTGCCTGCACCGGGTAAACGAGGTCTCGGAAATCCAAGAGGATCTCCTATGGATCAGTGTGCCCTTCAAGCCCGCGCAGAATTACAGACAAGGGCTTGACGCGTCTTGGATAAAAGGTATGGTATTCCAGGTTATTAGCCTCCAAGAAGACCTCGACCATGCGGTGGTCCTCGATGCGGTGGTATCACAGCCAAGCAGCTTAAGGTCAAGTTTGTCGGCCGACAGGCCGTGGGCCGCGATTAGCCGCCGGTATAGGGCGGCGACATTGGGCACCCCGTGGACGAACAGGGGCGGCGTGCGACCAGTCGCGTGCAAAAGGAAGTTGCAAAGCGTTCCCGATAGGGGTCTTCGGCTAGCGGCCAAAGCACCCTATCGGTTCCCTTCTCGACTTTTGAGAAGAGGACTCGGTGTCCGCTCCTTGGATGACACCGTAAGGCGACTTGCACGTAAATTTTACGTCCGAGCTGCGAGGACCCAGGCAAACCCACTCATAGCTGGCCTTGGCAAGTACCGACCACGTCCAGGTGATTGTTGGAAAACGCCTCGGCAAATACTGTACTAGAACGGCCTAGTACGAGCATGCCGTTATAGCGGCCACTAATTAATTAATAAATTTTCCGTCTGGACAGGACCACTAGGCAGGAGCCCCTACCGGAGGCTCGATACTAGGAAACCATTGGGACGTCTCACGACGCTCATCCCAGCAGCTGTGGCAGCATGGGGATACATATTTTAAGGAACAGCTTTGCCAAATCAATATTAAGTGCATAGTGGTTGTAAAACTGTATCCACATGACCTAAACTGTGAAGAATTGTTCAGTGACTTGAAAGACGTCGTACTTTTAATAAATAGGGCGAAATTTAATGGAGAACAAATGGACTTTATGTATCCCACATATTTTAAGGAACAGCTTAAATATTAAGTGTTTATTAATAGAGGACGGAACCATTAACCTGTAATGGTAAATGATTTATTTTATTACTTTTTATGTAGTTCTTTGTTTAACTTTCTGTTGCTTTAAGATATTGTTTTCACGATGCACTTTAGACCTACAACGAATTTGCATATTTATTAGAACATTTTTATGTTATAAATTTGTTATATTCCTTAATTTTTTATGGTCTACATTTGTTACTAATAAATGTATACAAACTGAATACCGGTAATATTAAACTTATAATACGTAATTTCTTAATTTTGACTTAAAAAATATTCTTATGACGTTTCTGGACGTGCTTTCGTATAAAATTCTACACATTTGCACTTATTAAGTACTTTGTTCACAGGATGGACCTTCATTTTTGCTCTTTTGCTCCCTTTTAATTGTGAGGGCGAGGCGGCCGACGATCTTCTTGCCTCGGGCGCCAAAAAGCCTAGCTACGCCACTGTAAGCAGACAGAAAACACCGAGATTAGGAATGTTGCTTGAAACAATTTTGAATAAATTGCCTAACTAAATAGGCTAACTATAATTAGGTTAATTAGGTATTAATTATAGGTTAACTATAATTTTGAATAACTGCCTATCTTGAACGGTAAATGTTGAACACTCCTTTCTTCCATTCCTGTTGTGGTTTTTCCAGCTTGTCTTCCATTTCTATGGCTTTTTTTCTTCCACACTTGTTTGCAGGCTTCCTTTTCTTAGTAAACATCTGCTTCTTCACATTTTCACTGTTTGTAGTCCACCTTCTTTAATGTAGAAGGGTAACGTAGTACCTCACCATGACCACAGTTAATTAAATTAACAGGCCTTTTTTCCTTAATAGCTTTTCCTAAATCACATTCACTATCTGAACTTTTACAATCTTCACACGATGGCTAATAGGTTATATCTGCATCTGTATCATCTGAATTGTCATCAATGTCATTTGTTTCTGCCAACAACTTAATTAGATCTTCGGAGAGATACGGGTCACGTTTTCTTTCTATCTGATACACCACAAAATATTGAAGAAAATATTAATCTAAAGTGTAATTTTATATTTATTAAACCAAGGAAAACCATTTTTACGGTGTTTATATTGGTTTTACTACTGTTCAATCACAAAATATTTGTTATTTGGCAACAAATAAATTAGGAAATATAACAAAATATTATTGAGTGCTAGGTTAAAAATTAATTTTTTGTAATGAAAAGGTTAGATAGCACATGACTTAATTAACCCCTAAGCATCACAATTGTGATGGCTACAAAATGTGTTTACCGTAATAGGTAAAGCCTAATCATCACGACTTTGATAGTGCATACTTCTTGTATGTAACATAAAGAAAACTATTAATATTTGCTCATTTAAAGGTATCCATAGTGTTGCACGCTTCCTCTGCGTTCGCTGGGGCCCAGAAGCGCAACAGACAGAATATACCCAAAATAACATAGTATATCACTAAACCAACCAAAACACTTATTACTATTAAATCTCTCTACACCTAATAACATACAATCCAAATATACTTAAAGCTTAACATAATTCATAAAATGGGGGGTGGGTCTGAGTAAAAAATTTGAAACGCCAGTTAGTGAACAGAGTCGAACCCGACCCGTTTATTTTCAAATGATACGAGCCTCGAAACCATGCGAAATTACAAAACAGTCAGCCAAAGTTAATCGAAGTTAATCAATCAGCACTGAGTTAACCCAACTCCCAAAAACTAAATGTCGAAAAGACTAAATACTGAATAAATGGTAAAATAAATAATAAAATTCAATAATTGTACAATTTACAACTTGGTTAAACGAATTACTGGATATGAAACGGTTGCATAGATCAATACTGGTTTACATTAAATAGTGTTTAACATACAAGCGGTGATAGGTTTATGAAAATTCTGACACTGTGTTGTTTCACAAAATATTCGCAAAAGGTTCTGGTTTATGTCACTTAAAGTGAGGAAACAAATTCACCACTCTTTTCCTTATTAATTGCAGTATGACTTTCACTGGAAGCTGTTAAATATTACTTGACACTCCAGCGAGGTTCACTCACGGCCTGCCGTAGCTGGTCGTAACGGGTGCACGTTTCTCAGCTCGTGCTCTGGACCATGCTGGAAGGTCGTTGGTAGAAGGCTACGTCGAGTCTATGTACTCGTATTCTCGCTCCCGTACGTCGGACCAAGTGTTTTAAGTTAGTTAGTTAGTTAAGTACGTCTTGATTAGTTATAAATAACAATTTTTTTTATAGAAATTACAAGTTTTCTTTTATTTTGCAGACGTAATGGACGAAAATTATTCGTCTCCCAGCATTGATTTATGATAACAGAAATCATATTTACCTTGGTAAACGAGGCTTCTTACATACTGCGTTGAAAGGACGGCTCTGTTCACAAAGGCGGTCTGTTGTTCGACTGACAAGATTTAACCGAACAAACGGCTCCGTTAGGGAATGACGTGACGTCAGGCGTCAGGCAAAGTACGATTCGTCGATCGTTGCATTCGGTCGAAGCCGAATAATCGCAACAATAGTTAAAATAACACCTTACAAGTAATTTAAAACCATAGCAATCACTAATAAATAAATATTTTTAAAATGCAAAAGTACTTACAATTTGATGTTTTCATAAAATCTAACCCACTCAGAAAATGGCTGACAAACTGATCAGATGCTGGCAGAGTTGCATCCTAGTGGTCAAACAGTGAACTACTACTACCCAAGAGACCATCATGAGCATGTGAGGCCGGATTTACTGCCGTGTTAAACCCTTAAAACATTTCCAAAAACAGCTGTTCAACCCTCTTGATAGTGAGAGTTAGGTCATAAGGGGATACATGGTGTTTGTATGCACACCCAGCAAGTGGAAATAGTAGAGTGGCCTGTTGATGATGCATAATCAGGTTCTTCCGATGCAGTCCAAACCACCTTAAACTTGATAGGTACGCAGTATGATAGAACAGAACTGTGCCAGGATTTGAATTTTCCCGTCGTAATTTAAACGTGGAAGGCCGCCAAAGCGCGTGGTAGTGGGGCGGCCCAGCTAACGTGATTAGTAAGGCCATGTCCGCGCTACGGCGAAGTAATTCAGCAACCCGTATCAGCTGTTTGGGTAAAGGTTCAGCAATCCGCAACCAGTTTTTTTTCTGTGGCATGGTCTCGGTTAGAGGCCTACAAGCTCTCTCATTTCGTCTCCAACCTTCCGAGAGGGTGCTTGTGGTCTGACGGCAGGGCGAAGTACGTGTTCAGATTTCAATATGACTTCGTAAAATTCTAAAGCGTCTCAGGTGAGAATTAATTATTTTATTTGAGGTTAAGTTCGATGGTAAATTAATAATGGGTTGTGTGTTGCGTTTGTGTATGTGTGTGATGCACACATATGTGTGTGATCGTTGTAAACTCTATTGTAAAAGGGAATCACACGTTAGTTCCGGTCTGGGAACACGCGACTACTTTGCGTTTAACCGTAAATGACCTTAAAAGTAAATGTTACAAATATACAAGTAACGGTTCATTATCTATATTACTTATTATCATAAATAAAAATTAATAAGAGCAACTAGAATGTAAAAAAAAGAAGACAAATTGTGATAGTGCGTGTAGTGTGTGTGTTACGAGGCGAGAGAGTGTTGAGGTAGCTGTATTTTCTAACGGCCAGCTACAAATAAAAAATGTTACAGGGTCCCCGTACAGCCGGGAGAGAGGGGAATGCGGAGATGGTGACACCTACAACAGTCACCATCTGCAGAGCAGTGCACCCGGATGCTCCCCTACGACGTCAGGCCCGGAACAAGTTCTGCAACACATCAGAAGGCAGCTGCCCAGAATGAGACGAGCTGAAGCTTCGGAACTCTTCAGAAACCGTCACCAACACTCATCGCCACGGCTCTACCTGGTATCATCCCAGTTCTTCAAAGTGCAGGTGGGAGCCTTCCAATTACTAAACACTAAACAACTCCGCCGAGTTTTATTTAAATCAACAGTAATTGACGTTATATATAAATGTAAATACATGCTCTAAACAAGGGGTATCAGAAGCCCAGGTGTTTCAAAAACTAATATTGTAATTAACCTTGGTAAATTTAAATTATGTTGAAAAATGAACCATCCTAGAACTCTTTTTTGAAGGATTTAAATCAACATGTTATAATATAAAAAATTAAACACTAATAAAAGTTGTTACTGGTTACATGATTGTTTTATTGCAAGTCCTGTCACTGTGGGCTCCAGCACCCTTTTCGCTTCACCTAGGCCAAGCGGTCTAGTTTTTAAATTTTACGTAACGGCCTAAGTGGCCGTTACAGAACTTGGGCACAGTGGCATTAATATGTTGCTGTAAGGTTTACTACCATTTACACTCGTACTCCTAGGAAGGAAACCTGAAACAGAACATATAATTAGTTGTTTCTGTATTGTGTACAGTATCTCAAACAATATCAGGTAGCCTGATGTCTACCATCTGTCTACACCACAATATCCAACTAGTTATTCAGGCTTTAAAATGTGAAATTCTTTGTAACACATATAGGTTTACCTTTCCAAGGTTTATTAAATCTTCAAATTTGTTTCATTATTGCTTTCTATATACTCCAGGGAATCATTAAGCAACCAGGGAACTCAAACTAAACCTGGTTGAATGACAACCAATTAACCACCGTTAAACCTTTCAGTACCGTGGGTCGATCATATCAGCACTACAATACATGTTGAAGGTGTCACGGCCAATTTAATTTGCTGCCAAGTATCTCAATGTTGTAGTTTGGTTATTCTCTAACAGATGGCATTCAATTTTATACCACTAGAAAGAGGCATTATTAGTTTACACTGTGAAAATTTCACCTTTTTATCCAAGAGGCTTTGGTTTAACATGAGACTGATTGTGGTCTCATGTGTGCTGTCGTGTTGTGTTCAGTAATTTCATGTTTATTCAAAAATGAGTGCTTGTATTAGAAAGGGAATTAGAGCGATTTATTAACTCAAGTGAGAGTGGAAGTTATGTAACCAGCGACAGTGAAAGTGATAGTGATTTTGGTTCACCTAAATAATCATTATTCGTTAATATTTGCTTTGAGGCATTTTTACAACTTAAAAACTTTTTTACAGCAATTTTCGGGACAGAAAAGATAACCGCTATTTTTTTAAGAATATTTATTTCCCAATAAAACAAAACACAACTCAATTTCATTCATATATAAACGATCACATAGAAAATCAAAAACACATTGCAAAAGTTAATATAAATATAAACAAACAAAAACATTAAATTAGTAACCTTCTGAAGTTTTATATACTGACTGAACACAATATATTTAATAAAGAAACTACAAATCAACTTGGCGAGCTTTCATTGCAGAAAAATCTTATATAATAATCACTGAAATCAATTTCGTTGAGCAGTTCAGCATTTGCCACAAAGCTTGTTAAACTTGAAAATCTTAAGTCAGCAGATGAATTACGCAGGTAGTTTATTAACTCTTTCTAGAATGCTAAAGGACTGTTCACCAGATTTATTTGTGGTCATCATGCACAACTAAATTCTCAACGATGTTTCAACGTTAGGGAAAAGAGTTGTCAATTGCTTTTCTCGTATAAATCTTAAAAACTCAGCAGGATAATGATGGTCCTTTACATTTAAGTCGAGAGCCTCAACAAAGGCCTTAAAATGTACAAATTCTTCAATAAGTTCTGAAGAAAGGTCTATAGGATATTTCTGAACTAAGAGAAGATTTTCCTGAATTTCGACATCTTTCAAGGTAAGCAATTTATAAATGAATCCAAAACTTTGTTCTGATTGAAGTAAGTTCTTGATCTGTTTTCTAGTTCACTGAAAATTCTGTCGATTATAACATAAAACGTATTAATAATCATGTCTTGTCTGCCATCCAAGTCCATTTTGGAGGTATCTTCATCATTGTTCTCATCATCAGTAAATTGTTTTTTCTTTCTTCTCCTCTTGAAATCTAAAACATAGTTAGCAGTCTCTGACTTACACAGTTTCAGGCGAATATGGAGGCCACATTGGATGGATGAAATATTAAATGTAATTTTTGAAAGTTTGGTGCTGGACTCAAAATTACATGTGTGTGTGTGTGTGTGTGTGTGTGTGTGTGTGTGTGTGTGTGTGTGTGTGTGTGTGTGTAACTTGATATATGATATATATCATATGTATATGATGTAAGAGTTACTACTCTAATGATGATAAGTGATGCAATAAATTGTACTGTAAAGATATATAGGCTAATGTGAATTTTTGCAAGCTGAAAGCTGGTTCACAGATACAAGGTTTTAAGGTAAATTTCTACTGTTTAGAAGCAGTAATAACTATTGATTTATTATTAATGTAGTGTATTCATTTGTTTCAGTTATATTTATTTACACCCATGAATAATATGATCTGTGAAAAAGTGGATTCTATTGAGGCATGTGAACTATATACAAGAAATTCACTTCAGAATCAGTCTGTTTTCTCGCCTACACATGCAGTTACAGCAGTGCACACCAGTTCACAAAAACAATATCATCAGTGTGATATTAGTACAAAATCATTTACATGATCAGACAGTTTGGCCCCCATCATAAGTTAATACATTCTGTAATTAAGAAGTACAAATACGATGTTTGCACAAAATCGTTTACACTATCAGACACTTTGGCACAACATAAGTTAATACATTCAGGTATTAAGAAGTACCAGTGCGACGTTTGTACAAAATCATTTACTCATCCCAACTATTTGTCAAAACATAAGTTAATATTTTCAGGGATTAAGAAGTACGAGTGCGATGTTTGTACACAATCATTTACACGATCAGGTTATTTGGCCCTACATAAGTTAATACATTCTGGAATTAAGAAGTACGAGAGCGATGTTTGTACAAAATCATTTAGAAAATCGGGTAATTTGACACAACATAAGTTAATACATTCTGGCATTAAGAAGTACGAATGCGATGTTTGTACAAAATCATTTAGACTATCAGGCGATTTAGCACAACATAAGTTAATGCATTCTGGCATAAAAGAAGTACCAGTGTGATGTTTGTAAAAAACAGTTTACTTATGCCAGGTCTTTATCAGAACATAAATTAATACATTCTGCCATTAAGAATTACGAGTACGATATTTGTACAAATTCTTTCAGAAAGTCATTCAATTTGGCACAACATAAGTTAATATATTCTGGCATAAAGTAGTACTAGTGCGATGTTTGTAAAAAATAATTTACTTATGTCAGGTCTTTATCAGAACATAAATTAATACTTAAACTACAAATTTTATTAGTGGTTAAATAATTTATGCTACACTCACTTGTTGCACACACCACTAGTTACTGTGACACCGATTAGCGCTTTCGAACGTACCCGTTCATCATCAGATCGTAACTGCCACCTATTACGATCGATGCCACCCATTAACAGCGTGGCAGTTACCATCTGATGATGAACGGGTAGGTTCGAAAGCGCTAATTGATGTCACAGTGACCAGTGGTGTGTGCAACAAGTGACTGTAGCATAAAATAAATTAATAATTCTGGCATTAAGAATTACGAGTGCGATATTTGTACAAACTCATTTAGAAAATCAGGGAATTTGGCACAACATAAGTTAATACATTACGGCATTAAGAAGTACTAGTACAACATTTTCATAAGATCAATTCCTTATGTCTCCTATTTGCCACAAGTTAAAAGATTGTGCACTAAGAAGTACCAGAGCGATGTTTGTGAAAAAAAAAATTTACTTATGCCAGGCCTTTACTGGAACATAAATGAATATATTCCAGCATTAAGAAGTATGAGAGCGATGTTTGTACAAAATCATTTACACAATCAGGCAATTTGGCACAACATAAGTTGATACATTCTGGAATTAATAAGTACCATTGCCATGTTTGGAGAAAACCGTGTAACAGACAAGCTGTTGTAACAGAAGTCAGTACATTAAGAATTGCAATTATGTGAGACTTATCATAATAAGCTACGAGGTCACTGCGGTATTGCCATGTCATTTCACTCACAAGCTACACTCACACTCATGGGCGCTACACTACAAAGACAAATAAACGTCAGCACAGTCTCATACAATAGACATAAACACACATACACACGCACACACCACACACACACACACACACACACACCTCACACTACTACATCAGTGAGCTACTACAAACAAAGAGAAATCATCTTCTTTACTGTTTTTTCTGTATATAATTTTTGTGTTGTTTTCAATTTTATAAGTAATTATTTTCTTTACTATTTATTAATGTGACAGTTCTTTTTAAATTTTATTTGTTTGTAAAATCGTCATTTACATTATATGTTATTTAATAAAACACTTCATTTTTAAACAAATTTGGTAAAGAAAAATTATACACATTATAAAAAATATACACAAAAATTTACGCATTACAATTATTTTTAAATTCTTTCAATCAGAACTGGATTTGTCGACGTTTTAGCTGTCGCATTATGTTTATTAGTGTTCTTAGTTCTTGAAATTGCCAGCAGATGGCAGCTCAACTGAAGCAAACTGAAACTATGAAGAAATTTCCAATTGCTATGTGTGAAGACCCACGATTCAAAGTTTTTCATTCAAAAAAAAAATTATACAAATTAATATTAGTGATAAATTTTTGTATGTTTTGTGTTTCAACAGTGAAGTGTATTACTTCTATGTAATTTAAAGTGATTTTATAATATTTTAGTTTGCAATAACACACAAACACTTTTGACTTTTTTTAAATAAAAATTGTGTATGAAAAAGTAAAGTGTCATTGAAAGTAGTTATATAAAAGAATAAAATTTTATATTTAGTTATGAAGTGTAAGGTTCAACATTTAAAATAAGGTAAGTACCATTTTTCTAGGTTATGTTATAGTTTCACAAGAATTTTATGAAAAACATTAAAAACGGCCGGCACTCTACAGAAGTTTTCTGCTGAAACGTCTGGACCCAAAGTGTTAACAATGTCCATTCTTAGTGTATAGATACCTGTTACAGTCCTTCCAGTGTGACTGATCCTGCTTACTTTCCTGGTACTGTATTTCTTAAATTTTTTTACATATATTACATATGAAATGAAAATTCAAACATTACTTGATTAAGATATAACATTAATATGCAAATAAAACATTATTTTTTCATAACATCAAATTTTTATAAAAGAGAAATTATAATGCTCAGGTGTAAAGATTCTTAAGCTGCACCACGTTGATAGCGACTAATATAAAGATTTTCTTGATTACCCCCTTCTGTTCGGAGTGCTAAATTAAACAATTTTGAAGACAGCACTTCGTTTGGGCAATAATTATAATGATTTATACTATTTATGACTTAGATTTTAATATCTGTTACTAAATACATCTACTCATTATTATATCAATCATTAATTCGGTAGGGCGCCAGAGCAGAGTATCCCAGGGTTTATTAATAAATAATAACTCGTTCCGTTCAGATACTAATATTCTATATTATTCCATTCTTATTACAAACATGGCATCTGACATTTGATTATAAACATTATGATTTCTAATATAACATCATTGAGATGTTTGGTACACATTTTACAACTAATTTCAAAGTATTATTATTATTTGATTACTATTCTTCAATATTACTATTATTTAAGTATTCTTCGGTTAACGAGTCGCAATATTATATTTTATTCATCTGACATATTGTAACGGGCCTCGTTTAAACGATAACTGTGTTATTTAATTTTTTAAGAAAATTAAATATTTTGTTTTGAAATTAAAAAAAGAATGTATGTTTTATGTTTTATGTTTTAATAATTAAGAAAATAATTCTTGTAAGGGTGTAGTGTTGAAATTTTGTTTGTGTGAGTTAATTTTGTCAATAATCTTGTTTGTGGTTAACTGTAATTAAATTCAGAGTTAATAGGATTGTCTCACTTCACTAATCGATTGGCGATACTTCGTCTTTTTCGTATATATGACTCCCACTTGGGTAATGGTCGCCTTTCTTGTAATCCTGTTGTTAAATAAACTCTATTTTTTAAATTTATAAAATAAATTTAAAACCAAATAATTTAATTACAATATTTTATTGACAATTTTATAAAAGATCGATTTAAAATCGATTATCAAATTATTGCTCGACTCTTTCACAGGGCGATCGATTGTTAATACAGGTTATTGAATATAAAGGTTTTCGGTTCTTTCAACGGTTATAATTAATAGTCAGAGAAGGGGCAAAGCTAGAAAGTATAACATTCACAATAAAATTCTTAATAGTTAACAAATACAAAATTATTTAATAATGTATATAATGTTTATTAATTGAAACGTCTATACCAGTGACGAGCGCTGAATCCTAATAGTAGAGTTCGCTTTGCATGACGGGAGCCAACATGGCCGTCTTTCGTGCTGCTGGAGTTAATGTGGCTTCGATCAGACGAAATTTCTTTCAAATAAAAGATGCCTAGTTCACGTTCCTCGTCTCTGCAGTATGGAAAATTCCTTCTGTTGTTATTAGTGTTGTCTTGGTTAAGTGTTCTGTGTTCACTGCGATTAAATGTGTTGGATTATGTGTGTTCACTTCTGTCCATGTGTGTGTTGAAATTTGGAAAGTTCGTTTGGTTATGAATAATTCTTGTTTTATAGTTTTATTAGTTTATATCACTTGTATTCAGTTCCGTATTAATTGATTTCAATGTTTGTGGTGGTTGTTTTCACTGAATTTAGGTTTAAAGTAAAAATTTCCGTAACTCTCGATTTTTATACTGTAGGCTAGGCTCTACTATTATACGCCATTAACGATTCTGATCTGTGTTTTATTAGCGAGAGCTTCATCAACCGTACTCGACGAATGTTAATTAAGAACTGTTTTACTTCCTTCGTTTTCTGAAATATCTTGCCAAGTTAATATTAGAAAAGTATTGTTTCAATTTTTATTCGTTTCCTATACATGTAAAAAAAGGTACATTATACTCAGAATATATTTTGGTTATTATTTATTTTCATGAAATAGTAAATACATAATCGGTTTCTTTAATTCCTTCTGCTTAATTTGATACCCATTAATCTAAGTTTACAAAGTTTTTTATTAAAATTGTCATATTTCTTTCATTTTGGAAAAGTAGGCTCATTTTTTTGTTTCCTGTCCTCCTCCAAACATTAGCCATTTTAATATGTCATAATTAGGACTATAATAAATTTCAGATTTACCAAAAGGTTTATCTTTCCTTAATTTCTTGCAATTTTATCAATTGATTATCCTTTTAAATATAATTCACGAATTTATGACTTCCCCCTCTGAAATTTTTAGTTAATACATTTACAAAATTTTCAATAATTATTTATATCCTTTTATATTATCCTATTTAAAGTATAGTATTAGTCATAGTACTTGGTGACTGATTCACCTTATATAAATTCCATCTGTTTACTTGGATTATTTAACTTAATTAATTAATTATCATGTTGTTGGAATTTCCTATTTGGCCTAGATTTTCTGGTTTTACATATAATGTTTTTGCCTAATACTGTTTCTATACCCCTTCTGACTTTCTTATTTTCATACAACATTATTTAAAATTTCTTTAATTAACAAATAAAACATGTAGTATTGTATTCCTACTCATAATCTAAACAATATTTAAAATTAATAATATGGTCTTCCTAGTCAGACATTTTAGTTTTTTCACTACTATTAATAACATATTATAAACATTTTAAAAAGAGTATAGTAGTCATACTTAAACATTTTAGTATGGATTAACTTTGTTAAACATATTAAACATTTTCCTAATAATAATAAAATCTTATTCTATTCACCATTGAATTATGGAGTTTATGGGCTTAATTATATACATAACAAGCCATTTATTTTTATTTATTTTTTAAACTTATGGTTGCAGTCTTATCTGTTTCTATTTTGGGTATTACAATTTTCTCCCCTGTCGCTTTGTTTAATCACCACCTGCTTAGAAACATTAGTAATGTTTTCATAATAATATCTGATAAAATTTTATTCCTGTATAATAAAAAACACTAAAGTTGTTTTATGGTATACATATACTTAGTTGAAGTATTAGTTACACTTACTGTATACTTGAAGTTTATTTAATATATTGAAATAACTTGCACTGGTTCACTTATATTTTGGGTCTTATTTCTCATTGAGTTTTACAATGTTTTAAGACCAAAATCTTAGTTATAAGGGATTATAAAGATTTGTTTATTTCATTACACAATAACTTTAGTGGGTGCACTTCTACTCACAACACTAAACACTTTGTTTATAACTATTTTACATTTAATATCAGGTTTTGGGGTGTTATACTTTCTTTGTGACTTTTTATTCTTTTTCGGGGTTGGTTATATTCTTTTGTAATAGGTTTCCCTTGGGTACATCTCGTAGTCCTTCCATCCTTACAATTTTGTTTCTTGAAGATTCTTTCTTCTTGGTTTCTTCAAGGTCATATGATTTTATCATGTTCGTTGGTCTGTTCGGGGTATCTTCCTTACTATATGATTATCTTGGTACGTTTATTTAATCTGGGTATCTTCCTTACCTACTCCTATCCTACCTGGGTATTATTCTTATTTTATCTTAGTTTTTTAGGGTTTATTTATCTTTATACAAATTTGTTGTGTTTTGGTTCTTTATTATTATTTTTTCATTCATGGTGGTATTTTATTTTGATATTTATATGTTCTCACTTGAATTTTCCTTTATATTTATTGTAATTGATATTTCATCATGATCATATCTGGATCTTTATTTAGTGGATTATCTGGCATGCTACAATATATATAAATATTCAATACTTTAATTAACATATAGCATAATAATTTTCTTAACTAACATGAATTTTCTTAATAATTATTATATGCAAGTACTCGACTCGTACTAGAATGCTATTCTTATTATATTTCGTTTCGTTCACTTGATTATACATTAATTCCACTAAATACCCTTTCTAGTGTCATATCACATAAACTGAATCGTTAGTATCTGAACAAGTGTGGGTTTTTTGAGAGTGAGATGAGTTATACTTATGGTAGATATTAATTTCTATGTTTGTATATTAGAATTGTGAATTGTTAAGATATTATATGGTTACTTGTTTGCCGGATTCCAGGCTCTGATTATTCGTTCTCCTTTGCTCATTGCACTTCACTTCCACCAAACATAATTGATTACCACTTCTTAACTTTGTATCACACGCTCGCGTTGTACTTAACGTCACGCACATAAATAAATATACTTTCCCGATTCAACTTTACGTGCACATATAAAATATCTTCATAATACGTACTTTACTCGCACTAACAAAATATTCTTCTTTATACTTTAATTTGTTCCTTCTCGACTTTTATTTAGCGATCTAATCTATACATTTTAAACAACGCTAGTATAACGTTCCGTTATAATTATATTAATGAATGCTTGTACAGAGTATTGCAGATTTCCCGTGCTTGTCTTGAAATTTAAACTTAAAAACTTCCTCTTTTTTACTTGGTGTCTTTTTATAGTTTGTCTATTGTTTCCATCACCACCGTCCTGGTTGATGACACTTTCATTGGCCAGGGTTTGAAATATTTCCCGGTGAATTTGAAATTCTCCATTCCTGTATCGTTATTTCTCGCGCGTTGGACTGACGCTATTGCTTATTGGTCAAACAGTGCGGGCACTTAGTATTTTACCGCATGGCCGCTATGCTGTTAAAAACGACGCTACTTTCTAAAATTGCAATAAATATTGGGGTGTCATCTTTTGTCTTCTGAAGGACACCGACCGGCTTTCATAACGGTACTTGCTTGTTTTTTGCTGTTCCTTATACACAAAACATTTTACGCGTTTATGACATACTAGGTACAGGCTTCTATTTATATTTATTTCGGCTGGCGATAGACTGTCGGCGCACTGGCCTCACCCTGTCCATTCTTATTCTACATATTACTTACATGTATGTATATTACAAATTCTTATACTACCATATCTCTATAATTACTATTAATAATTGAGTTTCTTATTTATATTTATATTGTACACATATTGAATTAATTTATAACGTTCCACAGTAACGTTACACAGGTTCTAGAGGCAATCAGCAAATCTGTGGCACAATTGGAAACATTCTGGCATACATGAAGGTTTTACGTTAATTGTGTTTATTACTTTATTCAATGTGTATATATATATATATATATACAGTAGCGTACCAAGGGGGCGGGGGCGTACCGCCCCAGCCCCCCGCCTGGGAGGGGCCCCACGACGAGACGAATTTGTATTTAAAATTTAAAATGTGTCTCATAAAAAACTTAAATCACATTTTTTACAACCCATTCTATTCATAGATTATTGCGGGTAATTCTAAATTCTAAGAGGCCTTCGAATATATATATTTTTATGGCATAAGAAATAAATCATATAACCTAGTTTACGTTTCTAACTATAAGGAATATTATTATTATTTTATTTATTTACAATTAAAACCCTAATCCTACTCATCATTATGGGTCATAAATCCCCATAATGACGGGTCCTACTGCTTATAGTGGAATCCGAACCACTTGAGTACAGTGGTTATTGTCATACAGCACATAGCATTGTTTCTTTCGAAAAAAAGCCAGAGGTGCCGGGCCGGGATTCGAACCTCGGTCCTCCGAATGAGAAGACCTATCGTTCTATTCACTAAGCCACCGCGGACTCTCATGTTTCATTGAAATAAAAGACAACATAAAAAAATTTCGCATGGATTGGCATCACTGCCATGAGTCGCGGCTGGACATGACCTTGAATAAGGTTGCGGTGGCCAGGCGCTGCTGCGTGTTTACAAACACGAAAACAGTTGGGTCAGTCCGCAGTTGACTTCGTCTTGTTGACTAGGTGTGCTATTTTCCTCACTTATGATAAATGTGCCAAAGTTATTTTTGTAAGTAATTTACTGTAGTTCATTACGTTTTTTCTGCAGTCCTTCCTTCATTTATAAATTTATTGGCTTACCGTCATCTGATCTGACAAAGTAGGCCTAAGTGCAAAATAGAAGTGTATTAAAACAACTACAGTGGTCGCCGGTTATACCGCCCTTCGGTGTACCGCCACCGTGGATTCGGGTACGGCGTGGTTTCGTCTTTTCTCCCTTTCTTTTTACAGTTTTGCTTAATTACTTATTTATTTAAGACGACAAGAACGAAACATGTGTCATATCGGTATGTATACAGTAATTTAGTGTTCATCAAAATGTTTTGGTTAATTTTTACCACGGCCAGGAACTCCCGCCCCGGGCCCCCAAAGGCGTTGGTACGCCACTGTATATATAGAAAAACAACAATGAACAAATGATAAATGCAAAACAAAACTGGTTAGAAACCACGCTGCAAACAAATTGTATCAACTGTTTAAAAGTCGATTATGCTTTTGAAAATTGAAACCGGAGTGCGTTGTACACAATAATATTGACACAAAAGTATTTTGTGATGACTAAACCTGAGATATACCTGTAATGTGACAGTAAAGCGAGCAAATACACAGCCCGAGGTATACTTGGGCTGCGTCCACTAGGGAAAAGTATACTGTCCGACATATTCAGGCTTAGACTGGGAAATGTTAATGGAATGTTACAGTTAAGGACATACGTAATATGTGAGTACTACATTTAGCCGTTCTGCCTTGATTTTACAGCAGTTTGTGTGTATGTGTGTAATTATAATAAATTACAACCTGAAATTTTTTCAAACAATTACTTGTTTTCTGGTTATTTATGTTTCATAATCATGTTTGATAACAAAAACATAATGATTTTAAAAATCTGATCTCTCACTTGCTTATAAACACCCTCACAGTCATGACTGTAAGGTTTCACTTAGGTTTGCATCACAAAAAATAACCATCACGTTTGTGATGCTTAGGTTTTATTAGGTTCTGGTATATTTTGTAAAAGGTAAATAAAATTAAATATAGAATTAGAAATTATCAAATTTATTGACAATAAACTTTCTGAAAAATAAAAGCATAGTACATTACATCATTAAATGAGCAAAGTTTGGATCTCAAACCTATTTATTTTGATGAAATAGCTTAAAACAGTTTTTTGTTTTGATAGGCAAATGTAAGGCTTGAAATTTTCCACACATGATGTTGCTTCTCCTCTTGCAGTCCTCCATGTGACAAGCCATGGGTGCTGCAACATCAACTATAGGCCAGTGTCCATAGCCGTCATATCTCGTAAGCTTATCTGCAACAGGCATTTTCACTGGCGGATTGTATAAAACTTAGACTTTTATTGCTGGCTCCTCATCACCTGATTCATCTGATTCACTTAAAACAGCATTTGCTGATTCTTTAGTTGAGTGAGAAAGACATTCATTAACTGTAATGTGAAAACAGCAAGTCATGTACTCATTTGTATGGAAGATTGTTGGTCTTCTCTTATGTATAGCATCCAGAAATTTACAACTAAGAATTCCAAAAAGTGAAGGGTAAACTTCCATGTCCATTTTCTTGTACTGGAAAAGGTACGGTAGTACTCCATCTGCTGATTAAATACATTGACTCTTCCCATAGATTTATTGTAATTTCTCACAGTAGCAGGACAGGGCACATCAATATGTTGATTTTCCTTCAATATGACCATCGTTTCATATTTTCAGAGGGTGTTGTTCAAAAACAGGTAGAAGCCATCAATACCTTTGTGCCGCGACTAGTAAAAAGAAAATACATCGCGGCAAGTTTTCCGTATTTCGGTTACTTCTCTTTTCGCCCAGATAGTTAGGCCGCGCGGCGCTGGCTATTGTAGGGTCCCGTCAGTTGTGAATCCTCGCGCGCTCTATGGAGTAATCGTCGTAACTGCGCTCTCTCCGAACGTTGTACATGTAAGAGAGCTGATTAGTTGCTTGTAGGGATGGGCGAATTCGATCACTTTAGTGAACTCGATCAGTGAGATCGCGCGGTACGCTTTGGTCCTTAACGGACTGTTGAGCGGAGGTTTATTTTTATATTATTTAGTACTGTGAAAAAAGAAGATGAACAATCAAAACAACAATAAAATAATCTTTACCAGTACAACACAGATATTAAAACATCGAACCAAGGGTCATGTTGATCAAGAAATAAATAGTATAAATTTTATTGTATTTCTCTTTTGTATAAATTATAAAAATTATAAATAAAACAAGTCTTAATTACAGATGTGTGAATTCTTTTGCCTGGTAGGACAAGGGGCTATTGGAAGAAACCTGATTCAGAAGGAAGATAAAAGTTTGAGAAATGCTTATCTAATCATCTTGTAACTAGTTACTGGACAGCATTGCCAATGTACTGCAAATGGAGATTTCATTGCCCTTATCCTGTATAATAATGTTCTGGGCTCAAATTCTTGACAAGGCTCATTGCTGTTTGTTTTTGTACTTCACAACTAATTGGGAGGTTTTATGTATATGTGTATTGCTGAAGGGCAGTGTCTGATTTTGTCCTTACTGCCCCACATATTAGTCTCAATGTACTAGACTGTGCTCTTTCTAGGAGTTCCAGTTGTGTGTTATTGGCTGTTATCACAACTCACTTCCATATTTCATAATAGGTCTGTTGACATAGGTGTTGTAGATAATATTTAGGGTGTCCTGACTACCCCCCCCCCCTAAACATTTGCCTCCCACCACTTTCTTCATAAATCTGATTCATTTGTTTGTTTGTTTGTCTGTCAACTTGGCCTTCCTAACTTTGCTTGTTACCAAACACAATGTCTAAATATTTAGTTCTGTGGCTCTTATTGAGTAAATCATTTTCCTACTTTAATTCGAAGTCTGGACTGTTGTGTTATGGAGACTATGTGGAAATTAGGTGCCAGGTTGGGTCTGCCACTTCTTGTATATAAGAAAGTGACATTTGGTGTAAACTGTTGTACTGTTAAATTATTGACGTTTGTGCTGTACTGGTGTCCAGTGGGTGATCTGTTAACGAACAATTCAGACTATGAACAAATCAGACGACAAACACTTTTGCAAAAGACTTTTATAATCGGATAACAAACACCTCACAGAACTGTATTTTATTGCCATTTATGAACAGTTTCTGGAAGAGACTTTGACAGTTGTATATATAACCTTTTTGTGTGCTAGTTGATTTGTGTTCTCTGAATTTTTGTAAGTGCTTTCCTGAACTTTTTATTAAAAAAAATGATAATATTATGGGGCCTAAAAAGAGTGGAGTGTCAAGAAGTGTGCTCTCCATAGAAACCAAGCAAGAGATAATAGCCAAGGGAGTGAGTGGGCAGAAGATGTGTGATGTTGCTAGGCAATATGGCTTGAACAGGTCTACAGTAGACACAATCTTAACTAAGAAAGATATAATGAAGAAGACTCAAGCAGCTGAAGCAGTAACAAAAATCACATCTGAGAAACAAAGATGTGCAATCCATGAAACAATGGAGAGATTACTTTTAGTTTGTATAAAAGAAATGGAAATGAAAAGAGCTGTAACTAGTATGACTGTCATTCAAGAGAAGGCTAGAGACATTTTTGAAGAACTGAAGAAACGAAACAAACTCCACATTCATCACATGAGGAGATAGAAATAAAGGCTACAACTGGGTGGTTTGCAAAGTTTAGAAGGAGATCTGGCATTAAACTTGTGGTAATGCACGGTGAGTCCGTTGGTGCAGATGAAGAAGCTGAGAAGTTCTGTCTCAAGTTTCAAGAATTCATTAACAAAGAAGGATATTGTCCAAAACAAATTTATACAATTGTGATGAAATTAGTTTATTTTGGAAGCACATGCTAAACCTTGCCTACATCACGAAAGATAAGAAAAATATTCCTGGGCACAAACCCATGAAAGACCAATTGATGTTATTTTTGGGAGCTAATGCTAGAGGTGATGTGTAGCTTAAACCGCTTCTTGTCTATCACTCTGAGAATCCTAGAGCATTAAATGAAATCCATAATTAAAGAAAGACTGGTGATGTGGAGATGGAATGAAAGGCATTGAGTCACACAGGTCCTTTTCAAAAAATGGTTATTCACGTTTTTGCACCAAGCATGAAAGATTACCTTGAGACCAATGAATTGTCATTGAAAGCACTGTTTCTATTGGGCAGTGCACCAGGACACCCATAAGACCTTGAAGATAATTTGTTGGCAGACTTTTCCTGGCAGACAGTTCAGTTTCTGCCGCCAATTACCAGTTTGTTGATTCAGCCAATGGAACAGGCTGTTATTGCAGGTTTCAAGAAATTGTAGACTTGTGATCTGTTTCGTCAGTGTTTTGAAGCATGCCAGTTCTTATCAACGATGACATAAAAAAATTTGATATTCTCGAAGCTACCCGGGTCATTCAAAAGGCTTGGTCAGAAGTGCCAAGGACAGTTGAATTCTGCTTGGCAAAACCTGTGACCATCCTCCATGTCCATGTCCAATGACAATGTTATTAATCACTTCCGAAAAATCCTGAAGTAAAGAGAAAAACAGTCGACTTTGGACAGATTCTTTAACGCCCCTCAAACGGAAAAAAACATGTATGAAAATGCAAAACTGTGTATGTATGTATTATTGTTATTCCATATAAACAAACGAAGTAAGAAATTATATAATGTTTTATTTATTTATTTTGTCTCCAGAAAGAATAATCAAATTTCCATAAAACAATTCGATTATCAGTTAACAAACAATTCGGGCACTGTCTTTGAATAGATATGTTCGTTAATCGATCATAACAGCCGTACCAGTAGTATGTACTTATGTGAGTTAAGGTAATTTTTTTACTTAATGACAACTGGACGTTAAGTTAAGGTGAAAATAACGATAATAGTCATTGATAATTTCATTAGTAAGATAAACCAGACACATTAAGAAAATTTAATTTAATTTTTGGAAAGTTGGTTCGTATTTTAACAAAATTAGAAAAATTGCACATTTCAGCAGAAAATATCTTGAGTCGCGGTAGAAATATTGCCAAGGTCTCTTGTTTACTTTTTAGTGTCTGAATGAATGATTTATTAGTTTTTCAACTCTCACAGCAGCTTTTGCTGCCCTTCATAACGTTAGGGTAAACGCATCAAAACATTAGGTTAACACAGGATACCTGGTAGATCTAAATATACTACTTTTATATATGTGGATTTAACCAGTATAATAGTGTTAGAAATGGACTGAAAGTAATGGCACAGGCAAATACTGGGTAACCAAATACTGTTATACAACGTACAGGACAACTTCAAAAGTAATGCAATATTAATGTAGCGCGCATAACCTACAACTGGACGAACGTAACCTAACAACACTTCATTTATGTGAGTAATTATTGAATTTCTTTCTCCGTAAATAGGTTCGACCGCCGTTTAAAATTATTTTTCTCGCTTTTATATAGTATAGAAGAATAGGAAAGGAAATATTTCACCGCAATTTGAGCTTAGTTTACGTCAAGCACAATTACCGGATTATTTAGTATTATTGTCACAGTTTTTGTTGTTTAATGATGTAAATATTAACTAAGATATAATAGGCTTAACTCATGCGCTTAAGGGTTTACTAATATGACTGTGTAGGTTGTGATTGGACTTTTGCTTTCGAAAAATGTTGAGTTGAAATAACAATTGACAGCAAGAATACAGTAACATTGAAACATACACATATTCAACAGAAAATTGAGTATTACTGTTAGTTACATGTATAGATTGCAACACGTCAACAGTAGGTGAATAGGTTAGGCATGTGAATCAAAGTAAATGATCGTTTCTCAAAACTTGGCATTTTTTGATGATTTCACATTGATTCAATACACATCAAAAATAAAAATGGTGGTTACTCAAGTTAACAAATTGAAGACGAGAAATATATTGTTTAACATAATTATTACTGGAAATGAAAACAAGAAAATAATCTCATGCTCAGTATGTTATTATTGAAACCATTTATTTTTATTTTGTATTGAACTGATGAATAAAATAAACTTCAAATTTTTGTAGACTTCCAAAATCAAGGTACATTAGAAAACATTTAGCCACATAACATTTTCAGATTCTATACATAGTCATAGTTATTTTCAGTAGATATTTCATGTATACCTACTTTTAGTTGAATAAGTGTTTGTAATATAAAGGTGGTCAGTTCAGCTTGGTTAGGATCAAACTGTATCAGTAAATAAATAGTAATGGAGCCATGTTATGTTGTACATGAAACAGCTTTATAGTTTTTGAGGAGAATTTTATTTTTGGAAGGGGTTGCATATAATTTTATTGGAAAAAAACATTGAAGTTGCAAGGAGGAGCTCCAGTGTACCCGGATACACGAGGTAATATTAACTATAATTAGTTATATGCAACTTGGAGACCACAACACAATATGTATAATATTATTGGTTTGGTCAGTGTTGTATTATATTAATGGAATTCATGGCATTTAATATTATTAAAATACACAGTGTAAACTAAAAATCTAATACACAAATGCACATGTTAACCAGCTACTAAATATCATAGTTTGGCCGTGCACAAACATTAATTATAAACTAACAGTTCAGTAAAGTATAAACATAATGTTATTGTAACATTACATAATGTTGAACATCCGTATTTTGCTATATTAAATTGTGAAAATTCAGGTACATTTTTCTGAGAAATCATATTTTATTTTTAATTTTATAATATGTTTAATATAGCCTAACTTCTGTATTGACAGTGGGAACACAGTGGGAGTGCACATGTGGTGTTCTTTCATTTAGCCATTTGTAGCTGACATTAAGATGCCCCTCCCAACACAGCAAATATATTTGAAGTATTTTAAACTTGCCAGATGTGTAAAACTTTTGTTGTAAATAACACTTTGCCATTAGGCTGCTTGTAGTATTGCAACATATTCTCACAACTGTCAGTTTGATACTTATATTAAACAAAATACAGAGTATAACTTCAGCAAATAGTTTAACTCAGGGGTTTTATAAAAATTTTAGTATTCAGTTGATATCAGAGTTTTGTTTCTTTCTCAAAATAATTCTAAAATTATGTCAAAATTCTTAGCCTGTAATTTTTGGTAAATAGGAATTAAAGTCTGTGTGAAAATATGGACAGGCCGAAAAAAAATATGAACATGTATGGTTTTCAAGAAAAGTGTACCTTTATGGGGTGAACATTTTTTCAGGAAACATCATTATAGTTAGTACTGTGTTTCAATACTCTTCTGTACATTGGTTCATCCCAGTTACATATGCAGGCAGCATTAATGTGAGTTCTCCTGTACATAAGTTATCTCGAATCTCTTTTCAGCCAGAAACACTTTATTGTATTAACATGAAACTCCTCACACAAACTAAAGTAAGGTACCCGTAGTGGTGAAACTGAGGTTTGACAATGTGAAGACATTGGTTATTAATAATGATGCATTAAATAGAATACATTGTTCTTAATCGATCGGACGTTACTCTTGTGCTAACTTGTGTGTGATGTAGGTTTTGTCTTATAACTACCAGTGTACTTTCATATGTTTCAGGTGTTAACAAGAGTAATTTATCAATTATAAACAAACAAACAAACAAACAAAATGGAAAAGGTCAAATTTGAGGACAAGGTATACATTTTAAATGTAAAATCCATAGTTTTTACTATTAATATAAAATTAACTTGTTACACATGTCACATCTCTCTCTCTCTCTCTCTCTCTCTCTCTCTCTCTCTCTCTCTCTCTCCCCCCCCTGTTTTGACTTCATTGTCTCACACCCAGTTTCTGCAGTGTACAAGGTATGTCAACTTTTCGAACATCTTAGAAAATACGCTACACACACTTATTGCTGAGTAACGCTGTGGTCAAACTGTAGTAAATGATCACCCAACATATCTTTCATTTCGTTAAAAATTTGTGTTGGTGTTAAACCCTTTTTTAACAAGAAATTTGATGTTGCATGATGTTAGACCTTCCCTTTTTTCAACAGCGCACCAAGAAATGACCTTGAGAGATGACTTTGTTTACACAACTGTTTGTTATTAACAACACAGCAGAACAACTAGATGCTTTACATGTATTCATGTGTCATAGTCCAGTGAAAAACAGAAACGCAAAAATACCTCTAGATTGTAGACCACGATCTTTTGAAATTCCCTTTGAATGAAGGTCACTAGATGCAGAAATTTCTCTATGGAAAAGGCAATAATGAAAGGTTTAAGATTACACCGTTAACTTGCCTCTCTTTTATCATAACATGTACTTGCTTTGATGTGGTTCTCTGTGGGACCATTTTGGCACTCACCTTGCGGATGCCAAGGTCTTCAGTTAAAACTGTCTGCACAGTTTCACTATCAACTTACTCAATTGTCATACCTCGCACATTAGTTTCAGTATTGGACACAATATTGGTTTATATACTCGTACTTTTGTGTCCTGTCTCAGATATTTTTTAGCCAAACAGTATGAGGTAGGCACACAACATGAGTGTTCATGACTTGCATTGAACTTTGTATCCAACCAGCCACTCTTGTGACAACCACTCTCAGGTATTTTATTCTCCAGTTGTCTCACTCCACACATCCACATTGTCAGTCTTTACTCATTAATCTTCAACTCTTCACTTTGTTAGTGTTTGTTTTCTATTATATGCTTCGGGTATGTGACGTGTGTACCAATAGTCTGCTGACTTGTGTTCTGCGTGTCATTTGTTTTTGAGTATTTGTACTCCTTACATGTCCTCATACATGTTTGTTAATATTTCAGTGCAATTGTGTTATTTGCGCTGGCAGTCTTAACGTGCATTGCTGTTTTCTTTTTCCTCCATTGTACAATTTCCACCCCCATAAGTGCAATTTCTCTGCCAAAATTAAAACAAAAGTCATTTCCATAACACCACTGAGAGAACTTTATTATTTTCTTTCAATCGTAGTTTAATTTTTATGATTTTTGAAAAATCCTTTTTATAATAATTACTGTACTCCACAAATTTTTGAACCAGAATTTTATTAAAAAAAATGGTACATTTCTGTACATTGGTTCATCCCAGTTACATATGCAGGCAGCATTAATGTGAGTTCTGTACATAAGTTATCTCGAATCTCTTTTCAGCCAGAAACACTTTATTGTATTAACATGAAACTCCTCACACAAACTAAAGTAAGGTACCCGTAGTGGTGAAACTGAGGTTTGACAATGTGAAGACATTGAATATTAATATATGATCACCCAACATATCTTTCATCTCGTTAAAAATTTTCTGTTGGTGTTAAACCTTTTTTTAACAAGAAATTTGATGCTGCATGGTGTTAAACCTTCCCTTTTTTCAACAGCGCACCGAGAAATGACCTTGAGAGATGACTTTGTTTACACAACTGTTTGTTATTAACAACACAGCAGAACAACTAGATGCTTTACATCTATTAATGAGGCAGATGTAGTGTCATAGTCCAGTGAAAAACAGAAACGCAAAAATACCTCTAGATTGTAGACCACGATCTTTTGAAATTCCCCTTGTATGAAGATCACTAGATGCAGAAATTTCTGTCTGGAAAAGGCACTAATGAAAGGTTTAAGATTACACCGTTAACTTGTCTCTCTTTTATCATAACATGTACTTGCTTTGGTGTGGTGCTCTGTGGCACCATTTTGGTACACACCTTGCGGATGGCAAGGTCTTCAGTTAAAACTGTTTGCACAGTTTCACTATCAAGTTACTCAATTGTCATACCTTGCACATTAGTTTCAGTATTGGACACAATATTGGTTTATATACTCTTACTTTTGTGTCCTGTCTCAGATATTTTTTAGCCAAACTGTATGAGGTAGGCACACAACATGAGTGTTCATGACTTGCATTGAACTTTGTATCCGACCAGCCGCTCTTGTGACAACCACTCTCAGGTATTTTATTCTCCAGTTGTCTCACTCCACACATCCACATTGTCAGTCTTTACTCATTAATCTTCAACTCTTCATTTTGTTAGTGTTTATTTTCTATTATATGCTTCGGGTATGTGACGTGTGTACCAATAGTCTGCTGACTTGTGTTCTGCGTGTAATTTGTTTTTGAGTATTTGTACTCATTACATGTCCTCATACATGTTTGTTAATATTTCAGTGCAATTGTGTTATTTGCGCCGGCAGTCTTAACGTGCATTGCTGTTTTCTTTTTCCTCCATTGTACAATTTTCATCCCCATAAGTGCAATTTCTCTGCCAAAATTAAAACAAAAGTCATTTCCATAACACCACTGAGAGAACTTTATTATTTTCTTTCAATCGTAGTTTAATTTTTATGATTTTTGAAAAATCCTTTTTATAATAATTACTGTACTCCACAAATTTTTGAACCAGAATTTTATAAAAAAAAAAGACTTCTATGTGTTATTATTGTACAGTATATTAGCGTACATATGTTTTTGAATATTTAATTTTTTAAATGATTAAAAATCATTGGGTAATATTTTTGAATGATTAAGTACTTAATGTGTTACGGCATAAGACACTTTTATTAGTTTTATCCCCAGGAATTTCCCCCTCCACCAACTCCTTTCTGGGATAGGTGTAGCCAGGATTCCTGTAGTGGCAAGCGGGAGGAAATATGTTGGGGGAGTCCAAAATTTGTCACGTAAAACTAACAAACTATTAATAGAAAAAGTATGTAACTAATTTTGTTTACTTTACAGTAGAGAACTAATCACATTTGACTTATTCAAATATCGCACTTGCCTTTTACCTATCTTACTTCAATATCATTCAAATTCATATTACCTGATCATAACTAATAAACTTTAGTGTAACAATATATTATTAAAATCTGTTTCAAATATGGTGTTTCTCAGATAAGATTATTTATCCTTTCATGTACCTTTCAGGTATATACTAGGGCAATTTGAAATATTGATGACCTGATAATGAAAGACTTTTTCTTTCTGGAATCATTTTTATATTTCAACATAGTCTCCATGTAATTAAATATACTTGGTCCAGCGATGCTGCAGTGCTTTTATCCGATCGCAGAAGTTTGATTGTTCTACAATACAATACAACGTTAACTGCCGCCCTGCCCCGGGAAGTTTTGACATTTGGGAGTAGTTAACAGTCAGATGAAGCTAAATCAGGCAAATAAGGCTGATACTACAGCAGTTTGTACTTCAACTCTGCAATTTTTGCCATAAAAACAATGCTTGTATGAAGTCTTGCATTATCCTGCTGCTATTTCTGTATTAACCCGATATGTATTTCACAAATGTTTTCATTTATTTATTTCTTTCACCTTTTCAAATTATCTAGATTCCACATCCAGCTTGTGTAGTGCGGTGCTGCAGACATGTAACTTGAGGGATTTCTTCCTAATTCCTAGCCCAGTATTTGACAACAGCAAATTAGTTTCTCCATTTGGCTTGTGCTGTGACACCACTTCCTCCAAGTTACCAGTTACCGGTTTTAATATTTACAGAATCTCTACTTTTGTTTCCAACTTCTGTTCTTGTAATCATTTGTCTATAAAATTCAATGCTGTTTATAAATTTACCTTGTCTTCTACAAATAGAAGCCATATTACCAGTAAATCTTAACATTTTTATACTCTTTCCATGAGGTGTTAATCCAATTGTAAAAGTTTTTTATTATTTCCTTTACAGCCACGTGTAAAGCATTCTCCTGTAATGGTAATAAATTTGTATAACTGTAAATAGCGTAGTCTCCTAAGCTGCTTCGGTGGTACACATGGGAGCCATTATTATTATTATTATAACTGTAAATTTAATTATTTTTTATCTGTAGGATGTTTTAACGGATGTTATAAAGACAGAAGTGGGTGTAGAAGAAGAAGAAGAGACTAAACAGGTAAAATATGCACAAACCTGATTATGTAACCCACAGCTAATGTGTTAGATTGTTCAATGCCTTGTACAACTTGAGAGTAGGATTACATTCATTTGTAGATATTTAATTTAAATATCAACATAATACACAGAATACCAGTCTAACAGTATTGTAAATGAAAAACCAGATGTGATAAAATAAGGAAAATCACACACACACACACACACACACACACACACACACACACACACACACACACACACACACACACACACACACACACACACACACACCACACATGTTGTACAGAGTGCAGATATTTATTAGAAAAATTGATGGATAATTCTATTTATTTCATATTTATTTTTAACACGTTATTATGTACTCTGTAAGTCACGGAGAAGACAAATTTAATTTTATAATTTTTTAATTTGCAGTATATATTGCCACTTGTAAATTCTATCATAAAAGAAGAAGTATGTGTTAAAGAAGAACAATCTGTAAAAGAAGAACTGTGTGTAAAAGAAGAACTATGTGTAAAAGAAGTACTCATGAAAGAACAGAATGAACAGTTTATTGATCAGGTATAGTACACAAGTATACATTTGTTTGTTACAATAAGCATTTAATGTTACTGTACAATGAACAACATTATTATTTGTAAAATTATTGATTAAATCTGTTGGAGACTCTTGGTATCCCATTGGAATCATTATTATGTGTGCTTTCCTTAGTTCACTTGATTCAGCCAAAACATTTTGTATCAGTCACCATTTTGTAAGTTACATAAGGTTGGCATTTTATAACCCATTCATGTTGCTGGCAGCCAACACTACAGTGGACCTTGAATTATTAAGTGTTTATCATCTTGCCAAATTGGTACATCGCTATGTGCAGCTCTTCTGAACATCTCTGTCCTTTAGTCAAATTTGCCTTTGTACTAACTCTAATTGCATTATACTGGGTAAATACTCTGCCCTACAGAGTTGAACTTTTGTAAGCAACTGGGTGGCTGCCATTAATGAATTAATGACTCTGTCATCTTGGCAACACACTCCTTCCCATTTGAATCCTGTTGACTGTGTTCTGGTGTACTGGTCTTTGCGTGAAGCTGTTGTGGATCACTATTGTGAAGACCAGTCCAGGTGGTATCATCTTCTCTGCTGTCAGGCAAATTTATTGGCAACATAAAACTCAGATCTGACTGTCAGTCTTGTGCGTCTGCCTTTTGTGCAGACATTCCTCCTGGCCTCAATTTGGTGGGAGTCTTTAGTTAGTTTGTAAAATGTCTCAAGTTATGATTGGGGACTGTACTGTCATCACTTGCCCTCGGCAGTTGGCTTTTAAATACAAATGCCAATACATTGAGGGTTGTTACTTCTCTACAGAACTCCGAGACATTGTGGCTGGTTGTACAGTTTGCCCAAGAATCAAATGGATTGCACCTATTGTTGACGAGTGCAGTTTAACAAGATGTCTTTGTCAAAATAGTAATAGGACTGCACATAGTCCAGTTTTACTGCCTAAGGATTGTTGATTTGGGGTACTAAGTAGGCATAGTCATACTCCAGTGCTGCAATTATTTCCTCTGACAGGGGTACTTACCTTCTGACCACTCAATCCCTCCACTTCCATGTGTCAGTGTACCTTCGTGACCTTATTGCTTAAAGGTATATGTCATATGTGTGTCTGCCATAACCACTGTGGAAATGTAATGTTTTCCTTTAATTGTGGTTTTGTATTCTGTGATTTATTTGGGTCAGTTGGGAGTATTTGATTTTTTTAGTAATTATTATTTTTCTTGTTGTTGACATTGTTTATTTTATTTCGTATCTTGTTATAGTAAATTAGCCATCTGGGTTTTGGCCAATGGGAGGGGCTTGTTCGCTATTTTGGATCACATAAAATATTGATGTAATCAATACCAATTGTGAAGTCGAAGGTCATTTTGTATATCGTTGTATATCAGTAGCTTCTGTCTTATTCTCAGAGCATTGTCGATTACATTCAAGTCATGTTTCAGCAGTCAGTCATTTTAGCACAAACTGTACAATGCAAGTAAACCCTATTACATACAGTTAGTTTTAAAGGTATTGGGAAAAACAGGTATTAAAATATTTGATTTCCTTGACATTATTATGTTAACAATTGTTATTGTATCTTTTATGCTACTGAAGATGTGTAAAATGGAAATTTAACTGTTGTTTTGTTTCAGAATACTTAGTGAACAATTTTACAATTAAGAAAATATATGAAGGATATGCATGAAGTATGAAAATTACAATGATAATGTGTTAGGGCTGATTAATCATGAGTCATTAATATGGAAAATACTTTCATTGTTCCTCAAAAAACAGTCCTCATGTTTTAAACTGGTAAATTCTGTTTCGCCAAAGATTTTAATCCTCCTTACTGTAATACCTTGTTTTTTACCTCTCTGTCTATAACACCAATACTTTACCTGATGAACTACATATTTCCTCAGAAACCGGCACAAAAACTCACAGTAAAAAGTTCTGGCCTCATCAGGTAAATCACAAGCTTATTTTAAAACAGCTATAATTCTGAACATCATCGTCCCTCTTCCTTACATGGCAACCCCATCTGCTGCCCACATTCATTATGTGGAGACCCTACTTCGCATGACTCGTAAAAATTTGCCCTCTGTCCCTCACTTCCATATAATTTGTCTTCACTCTCTCGCTCACACATTTGCCTGCTTAATGTACCTCATCAGTAGTTTCTACCCAATAGAAGTTTTATCTTCCTCTGGAAATAACTTTGTTGACTTTGTTATTTAATATACTGCCATTGTTAGTACTGTATATGTTAATATGTTGATCTGGTCAGTTTTACCTGCTAATCCGTTGCCCCACTAATATATTTTAGTGACTGCATTCCTTTAAGTCATTAAATTGTACTTCAGTTTGTTCATTCGTACTACTAAGTTGTGTTACGATAATACAAAACTGTTCGTATGTTAACACTAATTTGTTGTTCAAACAACACATTCATTACCCAACACTGTACATAAAAAGTCCGTTATCCCTTTACTTATTTGCCATGGTTACTTATTTTTTGTATACAGCCAATCACATATAACATCTATAATTGTTCAAACAATAAGAAGGCCTTGATACTAATCACTTACCTTACATCTTCAGAAGATTCCAAAAAAATACCAAAACCCTTGGCAGCCACCACATTTTGACAGGCGAAGTTTGGAAACCGCAACACTGTCCCCCACGAAAACAACTTAAAAATCTCAAACTTATGTTTGCTTTGTTCTTTTTTTTACTATGCAGTTTTTGTTCCACTCATTACTCTGATTAAACTGTTATTATGTCACGGCAACTGTTAATAATACTATCAAAACATTCAGTCATATGTGACTGAGACACTACAGCCGGTATTCCACTCCGTCTTTTACATTTCTTTTACCGAGGCACTGCCTTAGTGATCTAGACACGGTCACTGGCATCTACTGTCTCTGGTGTTCTGATTGTACCTATTGCTAATACACTTTAAAAACTCTTAATTACATTTTCTAGCTGTGACACTACTGACAGTATTTTACTCAGCTGTTTACATCTTAGTACCAAAGCCTTTGTGATCTCGACATGGTCGCTGGGGTCTGGTCTCTTTGATGTTTAACTGGTGACTGCCTACCACATGGTTTGGTGTTACTCACTACACTCCCACACTAAACTGGTTTTTTCCAGCTCTCCTGTGACAATATTGGCATATGTGAACTCCTTTTCGTGTGGCACGATACTACAAAGTGTGTGAAAGTGAGTTTTGAGCATGTACACCTGTCAAAAAATTATGCACTTCCCAGGCCAAATTCATGTACAGAAATTCCGCACAGTCCAAAGTTCTGTTTCACACTCACAAAAATCTGTCATTACACTACGGTCAATAAAATGTACCATTACATATCGATACCTACTTACACAATGTAATATACACGCAACATTGAAATACATCAAAGCACAAGATCATTACAAAAAGATTTGTCACCCTCCATAACCTATTCTGTGTTCTAAGGTTCTAAGGTGAACATAATGTATTTATTTAAGTATGCTGGCTGGATCACCACTTGCCTTGTAACATTAAGGATTTATAAGAAAGCCCCCTAAACCTATTGTACAAAGCCCCCAAGAAACAATCCCCAGTCACCATCTGTATGTGGAAACTTATCACTATCCCAGTTATTCACAATTTCACAAATTTTCTCTTAAAAGAAATCCCTCCCCTACCACCACCACCACCACAGGTCTGGTTAGGTGTATCCACTGACCATAGAGTAGAATATGGTAGGGTGACATCTGAAATAATTCATAATTATTCTATCACACAGTTTAGTATTTATAACTAATTCAAGCAAATTAATTTTTAAAGTTTCACTTATTACAAATTTTTAAAACAATTATTAAACAAGATACAAACATGGAAATTCATTGATATTAAACATAACTGCAACAGTTTTAGTTGTATGTAACTTGATATATGATTATCACCAGTTAAATTCATAAATCCATAAAGTATTGCCTAGTGATTTTCTTCAACAAGAAATTTGTGGTTTCTATCAGTAAAATGGAAATTTATTGTCCCTTCAAATATAAAAGTCCTCAGTAGTTTCAATAGAATTTAACATACATTGATTGCCGCCACTTTGCACTAGTAAGAAAAAGCTCTGGTCATTATTTGTACACATCTCATCGTAATGTTTAATCATCTTAATAGTCACATACATTATCTTTGACAAGGAAGGTTTCACTATGTAATGCAAGCAGTAGAAATAACCTTACTTTTGTTTTTGCAATAGTCACGAGTATACAAAGGAAATCATGCAAATGTAAAAATACAGATACGATACAAATTATACTGTACCTTTTTAAACAAATTGATATTTAATTTAATTTAATTTAACCTAAGGGAATATACTTTCAATTTAATTATTTTCTGAATAACTCCTTCAGGCGCCATCTTGTGTTGCCAACTGTTAGAAGAAAATTACCAAGGTTCGAATCAGCGAACCAGGAAGTGCAGAACTGGTTATTTGAAATAATTTACCCAACAACTTATTTGTTGCTCATGAATTATTTATTCATTTTATAGCAAGTTATTTCTTTCCATTTACTTCATTATCGTTAGAACATTGGTTGTTAGCCATATTTATAATTATTCAATACTATACTTTTCCCATATATATATCTAAGTTTAACATTTAAAAGAAGAAACAATTAAAACTAAACCATGGTATTTATTCAATTAATTTACTACCTTATTAAGCAAACCAGTGTTCTTTATTTAATACGTACTCTCATTCACTCTGTTTTACATTCCCCCATACCCATATGAGATCTCATTTGTTTAGTGCTTAAAATTTTGTTTCGTTATAAAATTTATATCGGATTTTGTTGATGTTAGACGAAAATTGAAGGTTACTTAACTGACATGTGAGTCCAGATGACATCGCCTTATACTACGCGCACTACGTAGATCACTGAATTTACATGTTTTTAGAAAAACCCATTTAACTGTTAGTTCAATTTAATATGAATTTTGAATGTTTAGCCACATTTTGAAATATATTATTCACATTTTGTTGTTTTGCGGGCCCGCACTTACGTTTCAAAACTTTTACATGTCACTCGCGCGAGTGATGAGATGAGACTGGGGGAGAACTACAGGCGCTAATTTGTGAAGCGGCTGTTGTAGGATGATCAATTTCCTTTGTTTTTTAAAGTTTATATCACTCCGCCAGCAGACTACTTTCGTTACATGACCGCATTCCAACACAGGATCGGCTCTGACGTATATTCTTACGTCAGATGGTCTGACATGGTTATATAACTTGTTTACAGTTGTGTTGTGTCCTTGAACTGACTTTGGCACAGTTATTCGGTTATTGAATCTGTTCTCTCGTTTATAAAATATTATTAAATAATTCTGCATTCAACTCCTCAAGCAGTGCAGCCACCGTCGCGATCGCTCCAAACAGCAAATTTACCTACATTTGTTCCCTATCACCAAAATGTTATTTATTATCATAAAAAAAAATACAAATTGTGTTCTTGCTCCAAAATAGGCCCGTTACAATACCCCCTCAATGAGATATTTTATGCCGAAGCATAAAAAATCTCATTGACACATTCATACTTGCTAAAGGGATCAGCCAGGATATGTCGCCACAACCCCCTTTACGGTTTACAAAAAAAAAATATAATCAACTCACCCTTGGTCCGGTGACTGTGACCGCATCTGCATGACAATACTGGACTTCTCTCTCGAGATCCCAACACCGTAGAGTCAGACAGATACTTAACGCCCCTGCTCTGACGCGCTGGCCAGCTCAGGTCCGCCGCCACAGCATCACCAAACACTGAAACAACAAATCAAATATCAAATAGTGGCCTTATACAACACCATATCCCCAACTGATCTGTTTCCCCCTAGCGGTGCTGGTTTGCGCTAAGAAGCACTGGTTTTGTTTTTTACTTATTACTAACATATATATTAGAATACCTAAGAACAACATAATACCCACTTTAAAATTCCATACTCCCAGGCTATCTACTTTTTCTTATTAACTTTATCCCAAAATTCAAAATCATTGCCATGATTCCCATCAGAATTTAAATAAACAGACGACTGACTCACAAACATTCCCCATTACCATTTTACATTTCTCTCATCCCCAATTTAAAATGCATTTTAAACATTTAACTTCATAAAATTCTCCTACTAACAAACACAATACAACATAAGAAAACATAGTACATCAATAATTCACATTGTTATTATCATCTTAAAATAAACAATTTATATTTAAAACTTACACACTTTACATCATTAAGTTGCATATAAAATCAGAAAATTACATTTTAATCTCAATTTAACTTTTATTAATTCGTTTCTCAAATTTTTTTTTTTTTTTATCAATCTTTGTTTTACACATCATTTCATTTATTATTCCCTTTCATTAATTTGAGTGATTCTACGTTATTCATTATAATTCACTTTATCAACTTGGCATTTACTCATAATCTTCCCCTTTTATTACTCTAACGCTCCCTTACAAAATCTTTAACTAGTATGACACCCCTCTTTCAAAAATCTACTAACCCTTCTCTACCTCTAACTACTTACTATTTTAACTCAATTCGCCACCTTCTCTCTATATATATAAAAAAAATACTCTCTAACCCTTTGCACATAGGATAAGTGTTTCCCCCCCCCAAAAAGCTCAATTCCCGTTCTCTGGTTCCTGGATTCTACCTAAGGCAACCCCTTCCCACTAAATCTATACCAAATCCCGTCCCAACCCTTATGTTGCGGACTCCCACAATACCCTACCCCTACTACAAAATTGCCATCCCCAAAAAATCTCAATCTCATTACCTCACTACAACTACAACAAAATAACATCAACAAAATAAACAACAATATATCACTCAAAACTCTACATGAATTCTCCATTTCTACTGTGTCTCCACTTATACTTCTCAAAATTCTATAACATTACATTAACTCAAAACAACATTACATTACTTCATCTCTACTATTTCTTTAACTTTGGCTTCAATTTGGACAGATCTATATGTCCCACAAAAATTCAACTTGGACTGACTCAAACATTTTATTCAAACAATTACTATCACCCATTTCTATCTTTTGTAACTCATTGAAAATTTTAACTATCACAACTATTTTGCATTTTATTTTTAAAATCTATAAACACATTGAAAACATATCATATTTTTATAATCCTTATACCTAATATACCAAATGCAATCAACACAATAAGACATAAGAAACACAATATAGGAAGTATTTAGTGCATCTATTTTTCAAATCAAAACAAAATTATTGAGTAGCAAATCATCATTATTAAAATACAACAAATTTTTAATACGTTATCCCTCTGGATAACCGCCCAGCCACACACACTATGACCCCCCCTGGACTGTGGCGTCCAGTTGCGTCCACAAGGACTGAGGTTTTTGGAGGAATGTTACATCTCCGTGTCCTTGCTTCTGCGTTACATTTGAAAAGGTATAGATATCATCGTATCTTTGTCTATAATTATACGCCCTTACTGCGGGTCTACCACCTGGCTCTGCTGTTCCTCCTCGAACAGAGTGGCAGCCGCTGTTCCATAGTTCCGGGATTCCCCCTAGTTTCACCCCCCATTAATTTCTAATATAGACCAATTTCAAGCCAGCTATGGTCAAGGGACTTGGTATGACCATAGCTAACCGCTCGCCAAAACCACGATTAGTGCTGGTAAGGCAGTAATCGCCCGAAAAGTCGGGGAAATCATCTCTTCCTTCAGGCATGTACACATCATCACTATTATGCACGACACGGCAATTTATCAAAGTACAATATAAAATTATACAAAAGGGTGTGCCGTGCATTTTCGCCATGTTGGCCTCCGATGGAGGTAACACTCTCGGTTACCCCCAACACTTTCCGCTATCTACTGGGGCACATGCCACCCCAGCAACAACAACTTACTAACTAATTAATTAAAATTGAGACTAAACTTTCAACCGTTGTAGTTCCACACTCCACTGTTCTATCACTTCATTGAGCACCAAACTACCCCCCCAAAATTATCCCCACATCTTGTATTGATAACAAGTTTTTATTTTACTACACATTATTTAAACGTTCCTATACTCACTGATACTAAAATTTGACAATTATATTTGGTCACTTATTTCTAAAAATTTATTTAAATTTAAAATTATGCACATCCAAAGTTATTTTGGTTTTTTTTTTCTTTTTTTTTTAAATGCTATTTACATTGAAGGCTGACTCTATCGTGACATTCACCACGTCTAGGAAGGTCGCAGTCGCCTGAAAGGCCGGGTCCTGCTGCAAAACGGATCGGCACTCGGTAGATCCACTACGTGAATTCACGTCCCCCCTCTGAAACACACTACTCCCCCTATCCTACCATTTTTTCTACCCCGCTTTCTACCGTGCGCCAAACCGTCTTGCCCCAAAACTCGTCGTTTCGGGCAAAACAGAAAATATTGTCAAAGGCTCCACTTTAATTTTGCCCTTGACACTAAAATATTTAATTTGTATGCACTGCCTTTTACTTAAATGCAGCCTCCATTATTTACAAACACTCTAAGGCAGTGCAGGCACGTGACAGGTACACCGAAACCGCTGCGCCTGGAGTGTATAAAAAATAATTTATGTCACGTACCTGTTGGGGTCCCCCTCCCCGTTCAAATATGTAGCTAAGTTTTCTACTTTATACCAATTTTGGTGGAGCCGGACCATCGTTGTTTTCACCGCCCGAAGGAAGATCTGCCAACCATGGCCCGCCTCCGAGTTCCGAATTCCACGGCCAGGACTGGTAAGATCGTGACCGCCCGAAAATGGGGGAGGATCCCTTCTGTAAACAAACATATTTAAAAACTTATTTATAAACATAACACAGTTACAGTGACCTATATAATTTTAAATTCGTCGCATTTTGAGTACCTACTATTTCCTGCATCGCTGGGTTCCTCAGCACATACGCATTCTGCATTTTTATTTCTACAATTTCATAAGGTCCTTCATACAACAAGAAAAACTTCTTTATTTCTCTGTCTTGAGCACTGGATAAATCATGTCTTTTTACTAACACTAACTGACCTACCTCATACTTGGTCCATTTACCCTTGGCATCATGTTTCTGTTTTCGTCGCTCTCCTCTCGTGAGTAAGTTCTCGTTGGCCAATCTAATTTTCATGTACCTGTCCAAAACTTGACCTTCAGGTGGGTATTCGAAAAGTTGTTCCAATATCCTGGGCGGCCTTGTCCCCCTGATCAACTCATGCGGCGTAAATCCCGTGGACTCATGGGTGGTACAATTCAGCCACTCCTCTACTTTCTTTACGTAGGATGGCCATTCTGTGTGTTTGGCGTGACAGTACGCCCGAAATATCCTGCCAATCTCTCTCATCACCCGTTCTGCTTGATTCGACTAAGGATGGTACACTGCCGTATGCTTGGGTATGATGCCTTCCCATCCAAGTGTCTGCCGCCACTTGCCGCTGATAAACTGTGGACCGTGGTCAGATAATATAACTTTCGGTTTTCCAACATTAAGCATGTAGTCTTTTACTATTTTCTCACTAAGTACTTTACTAGTTGCTCTCCTAATGCTATATAACTTTACAAATTTTGAAAAAGTGTCTAGAACTACAAATACATATAACACACCCCCTCTGCCTCTGGGTAATGGTCCATATAAATCAACCGCAACTAGATCGAAAGGTTTATCTACTTTTATGTAATTCATCTCCCCTTCTACTTTATAATTCACTACTTTCGATTTTTGACATAAATCACACACTCTCAACACTTTTCTCACTCTCCTCTCCATATTCTTAAATATACATGACTCTTTCAAAACATTAGCACACTTTCTCGCACCAAAATGACCATACCTTATATGACAATCCCAAACAATTTTATCTATTAATCCCTCGGGTATAACTAGCCTCCAATCATGCTCCCCACCATCTACTTTTTTAAACAAAATATCTTGATATACTTGAAATCGCTCATTATATTCTGATCCCTCTACATCTGTTTCTAAACTAACAATTACTTTACCCAATTTACTATCAGATCTTTGCAAGTTTTTAATATCACTTAATTCCTCACCAAAAATTCTATCTTCTCTAGTTAGTCTAAAAATTTCTATTTCTTTGAGATCCCTACCAGTTTTATTATCTATAACATCTATTCTAGAAAGTGTATCTGGTACCTTATTATCTGACCCCTTTATGTACTCCCATGAAAAGTTATATTCTTGTAAGGCTAATACCCACCTGGTTAATCGGCTATGTGTTAGCTTACATGAATTCAGAAATGACAGTGCCTTGTGGTCCGTCCGGATTATCGTAGTATTCCCTAGGATGTAGGTGCGGAATTTACCCACGGCGAACACGATACTTAGAAGTTCCTTTTCAGTTGTCGTGTAATTCTTTTCCGCCGATAACAGCGATCTACTGGCGAAGGCGATCGTCAGGTGTTCCTGGTCGCAGCTCTCCTGGTATAACTCCGCCCCTAGCGCTACATTGCTGGCGTCGGTCTGCAAATAAAAAATCTTATTAAAATCGGGATGATTCATCATGATCATGTGACTAAACTTTCTCTTAATTTCATTAAACGCAGTTCGTTCCTTATCGCCCCATCTCCACTGTTTATTCTTCTGCAGTACAGCACTCAGTTTGGATGTTGTGTGCACGTAGTTCTCCTGAAATTTCCTGTAAAAATTGCATAGGCCTAAAAAACTCTGTAATTGCTTAATGTTTTTTGGTTCAGGGAATCGCATTATGGCTTCTACTTTGTCAGGGTTGGCTAATATCCCCTCCTGTGTAATAATAAATCCTAAAAAATGTATTTCTGTCTGCAGAAACTTAGACTTGTCCCAATTCACTGTTAAACCCCCTACTTGTAGCTTATCTAATACATATTCTATGTGTTCTAAATGTTCAGTGAATGTTCTAGAGGCTATCAAAATATCATCGACATATACAGTTAAAAAGTCTAAATCCTTAGGTTGTAGAATATTATCTAAACATTTGATAAAACTGGCAACACTGGTGTTTAATCCAAAAGGTAAGCGTTTAAACTGGTAATTCTTACCGTTAAAAAGAAAAGCTGTGTATTTCCTGCTCTCTGTTGCTAATGGCACCTGCCAGTATCCAGCGGTCAGGTCTAAGGACGTCATGTATTTAACTCCGCTAAACTTCTGCAAAATCTCATTTATGGGTTCCGGAGATTCTCTGTCAGGTATAATAATTTGATTAATTTTCCGAGCATCTAAACATAACCTTACCTTGCCATCCTTTTTTATCACTACCACCAAAGGGTTTGAATAGGGTGATACTGAGCGTTCAATTATGCCTCCCTGCATCATCCGGTCTAATTCCTCCTGGACAGCCCTCCTCTTCGAAAACGGCACCGGGTAGCTCCTCTGCATATATGGTGCGTGGTCCCGAACTTTCAACTCACAGATGTAGTCCTTCGCTTTCCCTGGTGATTCATCAAACACCTCTCTGTACCGCTCCACAACTGCCCACAGCTCCTCTCGCTGAGTATTTCCTACAACTGTATTTTCATTGAAAAATTTGTCGGCTCTATCTGCCCATACACACTCATTACGCTCATGCATCTCTCTCTCCTCATTTTCTAGACTATCACTCTCAAGACATATATTTATTTTGGTCTCTATCTCTCTATCGCTTATCTGCTTATGTAACAGTTTTATTCCCGTGACCTTAGCTTCATTTACTACTTTCTTAAACTCTATTCTGACTGGTTTATTCCCCTTCTCAAATTTTATTATTTGTTTATTGAAATCTATTACTGCTCCGTTTCTTTCCAAAAAATCATTTCCCAATATTACATCTAGACTCAACCCTTCAACTACTAGAAAAGTGTTTTCAAACTCAACTTCATTTATTAAAATATTTAACTGTACTTGTCTGGTTATTCTCTTACTTCTCACCCCAGTTACCCCCACTACTGTAACCCCGGCAACTGGTAATGACGGTATATTCTTGTTTAACTCTTTTAATTCACCCATGACATTTTCAGAAATTACTGAGATCTCGCTACCGGTATCAATTAAAGTTTTATAATTCTTACCTTCAATGTCAGTCGTCACCTCAGTTAATCCTGCTCTGCGTTCCATCACTTTGTTCTCCTCTTCTTCTAACAGTTCCTTCGCCATGTCCATCTTGATAACGTTATTATGGTATCTGTTGATTATTTGGACCCTCCTGTTTTCCATAGACAATGGTTCGGCCCGCTTCTCCATTGTCCTCCCTAGTTTTCCGTGGAGGGACCCACCACAGCTGGATGATTTCCCCCTCTCCCTCTGTTATAATGTCCTCCTCCTCTCGGCGCTCCTCTATGAAATTCTCCTCCTCTCGACTGTGACTGTTGATTTGGTGGTGGGTTTGCTCGCTCGTTCCTGGCGCACTCCCTGTTCCGATGACATCTGTAACAATTTGTTCTATTAACATAATTGTCGGTTTCACAGGCTCTACACCTCCAACTCTCGCCCCTGTTATCAAAACTTCCTCCCCGCGCTCCTCTATGAAAACTCTGTGTACCCCTGTTCTGATAGTAATTATTATTATTATTATTATTATTATGGTGTGGTACTACTGGTGTGTTTGGACGTCGCCCTATGTCGCGTTCCCCTATATTCTGTAGCACGTCTAGCATGCTCTCTAATTCATTGATATTTGTAATCTCTCTAGTCATTAACGAGATTTGCACCTCTCTGGGCAGGTGTTTGCTAATATGTCTTACAAATGATCGGAATGGTAACGGTGGTTCTAGATACTTAGCTTCGTTATATATCATCATCACATAGATGGTTAGGTGGTTATTACTCCTACCAAAATTCCCAGTACCCATTATTTTACTTCTTAAGATTTCTTGGTCTTCTTCTGACCAATATTTGTTTCGAAAAGCTACTTCAAAATCTTCGTAACTATCCCATTCGGTATGGTGTACTTCCGACCATATCTCGGCACTACCTTTAAAACATTTGATAATCTTCAGCAATTTAACCTCCCAGCTACTACTATTAAACCGATTAAATTCCCTAACTCTATTTAAAAATTGCATTGGGTGTACTCTACGATTGTCACAATTAAAAGTTTCTAATTCTATTTCATTATTTGTATCTCGTGTCATAAATATGCGTTCAGTCACATTGTTTACATTTTGATTTTTTACTAAATTTAATTCGTCTCTTATGCTACTAATGTTTTGTTCAAGTGAATATAATTTTTTGTCATTACTACATTCAGACTGTACATTACTTTTTGATATTACTTCAATAGATTCATTTACTGCTTGTATTTCTGTCTTATAATTACTTTCAATTTCATTTATTTTAGAGTCTATCTTATTTTGGTGTTCATCAATATTTTGACTAATTTTTTCAACTGCCATTACTACGCTACTCAACTTACATTCAGTTTCAATATTACATTTATTAATTTTTGATTCTATGTCATTGTTATACTCATTCATTGAATTTATTAATATTTCATTATTTTCATTGATTTGCTTCTCAACTCTATCTATCTGGCTATCTATTTCATTAAATTTGACATCTGTCTTTTGTATTGAATTATCTAAATTAGTTTCTACTTGGCTAACTCTATTGGTAAATTCTACTTTGTTACTCTCACAATGTCAATTAATTTCTTGAATCTCATGTTTCAACTCATTATTCTGATTTTTTAACTCCTCAAAACTATTCTTTTGTTCATCGAATTTTCTGTTCTGAATATCAAATTTATCATTGAAATTGTCATTCTGAATATCAAATTTACTGTTCATTTTCTCTAACTGCTTTAATATAACACTCATCATATCATTTTCTACTTGTTTACATTTTGTTGAGATTGGAGTCGATAGATTACTCGAGTCGTCTATAGCTGATTCAGTTAGGCTGAATTCTTTTGATTGATTTACTGGGGTTGAATGAACCCCTGGTTCTCCCACACTAGCCGACTCGCTCATTTCCACTACAATCTCGTTATTATCTGCCATTTTCGATAAATCTTTTAGATATATATTATTGCATTCTACTTACTCGTACTACATATAATCATGACATAACCTTACTACGTATGTTAACACATTTTTTCCGTTATCTTAAACAACCATTATTCTGCTCTCCCAAGTAGGCCGTATTTTATATAAATTTATTTATATAAAATTGTCCCTGTTCGGGCGCCAATTGTACCTTTTTAAACAAATTGATATTTAATTTAATTTAATTTAACCTAAGGGAATATACTTTCAATTTAATTATTTTCTGAATAACTCCTTCAGGCGCCATCTTGTGTTGCCAACTGTTAGAAGAAAATTACCAAGGTTTGAATCAGCGAACCAGGAAGTGCAGAACTGGTTATTTGAAATAATTTACCCAACAACTTATTTGTTGCTCATGAATTATTTATTCATTTTATAGCAAGTTATTTCTTTCCATTTACTTCATTATCGTTAGAACATTGGTTGTTAGCCATATTTATAATTATTCAATACTATACTTTTCCCATATATATATCTAAGTTTAACATTTAAAAGAAGAAACAATTAAAACTAAACCATGGTATTTATTCAATTAATTTACTACCTTATTAAGCAAACCAGCGTTCTTTATTTAATACGTACTCTCATTCACTCTGTTTTACATTCCCCCATACCCATATGAGATCTCATTTGTTTAGTGCTTAAAATTTTGTTTCGTTATAAAATTTATATCGGATTTTGTTGATGTTAGACGAAAATTGAAGGTTACTTAACTGACATGTGAGTCCAGATGACATCGCCTTATACTACGCGCACTACGTAGATCACTGAATTTACATGTTTTTAGAAAAACCCATTTAACTGTTAGTTCAATTTAATATGAATTTTGAATGTTTAGCCACATTTTGAAATATATTATTCACATTTTGTTGTTTTGCGGGCCCGCACTTACGTTTCAAAACTTTTACATGTCACTCGCGCGAGTGATGAGATGAGACTGGGGGAGAACTACAGGCGCTAATTTGTGAAGCGGCTGTTGTAGGATGATCAATTTCCTTTGTTTTTTAAAGTTTATATCACTCCGCCAGCAGACTACTTTCGTTACATGACCGCATTCCAACACAGGATCGGCTCTGACGTATATTCTTACGTCAGATGGTCTGACATGGTTATATAACTTGTTTACAGTTGTGTTGTGTCCTTGAACTGACTTTGGCACAGTTATTCGGTTATTGAATCTGTTCTCTCGTTTATAAAATATTATTAAATAATTCTGCATTCAACTCCTCAAGCAGTGCAGCCACCGTCGCGATCGCTCCAAACAGCAAATTTACCTACATTTGTTCCCTATCACCAAAATGTTATTTATTATCATAAAAAAAAATACAAATTGTGTTCTTGCTCCAAAATAGGCCCGTTACAATACTAGTACACAAAATCAGGGAAATCAGTAAATCAGGGATTTTCTGTTAGCAATTTATCTTCATGTTAACACTTTCATGTTATGAATTGTTTTCAAGTTTAGGCCTTTGTAACTCACACATTTAGTTAATTATTTTTCTTTTCTACCTTTAGTACTGTTGTACATATCTACGGTTTCTCCTTACTTCACCACATTATATAACCCCAGTGGCACGTGATTAACATGTGTGAGCCGACAAGCAACTCGCTCACTTTATCGTGTTGATAATACGAGATGCTACCCAAAAGTTTGGGGAATTTAAATGTCATGCGCGAACCGTTTGTGGTATGACCTGCTGCCGCTAGAGCATGCAAATAGTACCTTTTGTGAATTAGTGTGCCAACAGCTGTGACAGTGAGAGGCTGCGTTCTTGAGTTTCATGCGTTTTTGTAACGTTGTGTTTGTGTTGTGGCAATTTTATAAATGGCAGATTTTACGTAGCAAGGAAGCTGCATCAAATTTTGCTTAAAACTTAAAAAAACTACTGCAGAAACCCATCGCATGCTTGTGGAAGCATTTGGTGACAATGCTATGAGTCAAAGTGAAACTTTTTTGTGGTACAAATGCTGTAAGGATGGACGACAGTCTGTTGACGATGACCATCGACAAGCACAACACCAGAAAACATCGCGAAGGTATGAGAGGCAATTGTTGGAGATTGTAGACAAACAATCCATGATGTTTGCGCAATTGTAGGAATGTCATACGGGTCCGTGCAACGCATCTTGTCAGACATTTTGGGAATGAGACGCATTGCTGCAAAGTTTGTACCAAGACTGCTCAGCAGCGACCACAAAGAACATCGTGTGGTTGTCTGCACTGAATTGCAAATTGCAGTAAGAGATGATCCCAACTTCATCTCCAATGTCATAACCTGTGATGAGTCATGGGTTTACAGTTATGACCGTGACACTAAGCAGCAGTCATCGCAGTGGAAGTCACCATATTCACCGTGGCCAAAAAAGGCACATCAAGTTTGTAGCAACGTGAAGTCCATGTTGATTTTTTTTTTGACATCAAAGGAATTATCCACAAGGAATTTGTCCCCCCTGGTCAAACAGTCAATGGGAAGTTTTATTGTGAAGTTTTGAAGTGGTTATGTGAGAGCATTAGGCGCAAACATCCACAAAAGTTGATTAACATCAGCTGGGTTCTCCACCATGACAATGCGCCCTCCCACACATCGTTAGCTGTTCAGCATTTTTTGGCTTCCAAAAACACGGTAGTGATTCCCCATCCACCCTATTCGCCTGACCTCACCCCGTGCGACTTTTTCCTGTTCCCCAAAATGAACCTTCACTTGAAAGGCCGACATTTTGACACAATTGAGGACATCCAGGCCGAATAGCAGAAGGTGCTTCAAACGCTTATGCTTGCCGATGTCCAGCAATGCATGGAATCATGGGAAAAACGCTGGGATCGTTGTATCCATGTCCAAGGGAGTTTCTCCATTTTGAAGGAGACGGTGGAAGCTAGGAGTTATGTTATGCAATTTTAATTTTATGGGCAAATTCCCCGAACTTTTGATTAGCACCTCGTATTTCTCTGCAGAACATAGTTACAACTGGCTTTAAATGTTTTTTTCCTCAGTTTACCGGTATGATTACTTAAGGTCTGTTTCTATGCCACATATCATTGATAATGTGCATTCTAATATTATATCCTTTGCTATCTTTGATTACACAATTCCCATGAAATAAATTGGCATCCCAATTGTGTACCACCCCTATAGAAACCCCATACAATAAGTAGATATGCTGTCATTGACTCTTAGCACTGTTTGTACATCTGACCGAACTTTCTGTACCATACTTGTGTGTGTGTCTAATTTAATAGTTATACTAAATAAGTCGGTACATGATTTGAAAAATAATAAATAATAATTTCTTATTAGATAGGTGTTTTATAGTTTAAAAGCACAGGTGTGAATTCAGATGTAAATATAACTGTTACGCTACAGTGTTCATATGCTTAATTTGAAATGATAAGAAAGAATGATGTCAAATAATTGTTTTGTATATAATTTTTATTTTTTTTCAGCATGTTTTTCAAGACATCAATACGGTTGTGAAGGATGAAATTGTTTTAGAAGAAGTGGAAAAAGATGAGAATACACAAGAGGTAAAGTTTTTTTTTAATATACGAACAATCTTCCTTCTGTAGACAAGTAAGATTCATTTAGAGTCTTCCGTCAAAGGCTGTCACTTAATTAGCAAATAATTTTTGAAATTGAACATTTGTAGTCAAAGGTTAGATTCAGTTCTAAAAAAAGAGATAGACACCTGAGAGGTCTTGCATGTGTTATATTATTTATTACTAGTCTTAAATGAGAGATGGGCTTCACGATTCTGGCCAAAGGCAACATGAATATATTTATTTACATAATTTTCTTTATTAAATAATATCTTGTGTTTTTTTGCTGAAACACCAATAAAAAAGGCATTGGTTATCTCCAGCTAAGCTTCATCCACCTTCAAGTTGTCTTAGGTGCAGAAATGTTATCTCATCCCTGGCCTGTATTGTAAGATAAACAGAAAGTTTTATAGTCAACCTGTTTGTTCTTTTAATCTCTATACAAATTTTAGTAAAAGAGGGGTCTGTCAGATTGAACCAGTGACCTAGTTCACTGCGCTGGTTCGCTGACATGACCGACCTAGATATGATCAGTCCATTTCATAAATTACATTGCCCATCTCTAATACTCTACTAGTGTTACTATTGTTGCATGTGTCCCATAGATATCCCTCACTTGTACAAACTATGTATTCAAAATATACCTGAGAAATAAAGGGATGAATTTTGCTGCAGGGTCAACACTGTGTTAAGCAAAAAACAAGTGTGTAAAAACAAACATAATGAAACAAGAGTGGCAACCAGTGAAGGAGTTATGGGAAAACAAAGAGCTTTCTAGTAGAAAAGTGGATAAGGAAGGAGAACTAATCCTATTAAATACTTCTGATTATTATGATAGAAAAATAGGAGACATTGTAAAATTGAATGAATGTATTTCACTAAACAAAAATCATACCTCCCAAATAGAGAGGAAGGACTAAAAGTGTTTAGTTACTTATAAGTAGTGCGTTCCTTGTAAAATGGCTTATCATATAACATAAATTAATGCCTCATCATTTAATGTTCCGCACATTTATGGATTAAGTAAGGTGTATAAAGTAAACATTCCGCTGAGACCGATAGCTCTTGGTTTGGTCCTAAACTTTAAAAATATTAGTTACTTATCATTACTCCCCTTTCTGAGAGTTACAGTTACATTGTCTAAGATTCAAAGCATTTTTATAACATTATTAGTAATTCTGTACTTGATAATGACATACTAATAAGTTTTGGTCAATCTCTTTCCAAGCATGAAAACAAATATTCACTGTTCTTATATACTCAACATTCAGAATGCAACACTTCACCTGGTGGCATAGTGATTCAACTATTAATATTCTCTTTTCATTCATTCTACCTCCATTCTGACTTCAGACAAAAATTATAAAACTTTGTGGGTCCCAGAGTCAAGGTGGTGGCAAAAGAAAGCGATTGTTAAGTGGCACTTGACGGATGCCACATTAAATGCAATTTTGAAAGTTCAAGTGTTGGACTGAAAGGTGTGTGTGTGTGTGTGTGTGTGTGTGTGTGTGTGTGTGTGTGTGTGTGTGTGTGTGTGTGTGTGTGTGAGAGAGACGCTAAAACATGAAAAAATAATTTTATTTAAAGAAAGAAAGGAACCATCTGGCAGCGTGTGAAATGACATTGACTTATGGGAGAACACTAAAAGGAGATAATACAATGGATGTAACAGCCTTCAACATTGACATACAGATGTCTATAAGTATCATAAATCTAAACAAAAGCAGATGTTTGGCAGAGAGAAAATTTACCAGAAAAGACTACTACCTCCAGAGGCGTGTGAACAAAGTTAACATGTGCAGCCAGAAGCATGTTGAAATTAAGGGATTGTTCTGAAGGCAAGCCAAACAATCGCCAGAACGAAGTACAATGAGAATTTACTAAGAAAGTATACGACGAAGGCTAACGTACTAATCAACGGAACAACTGAATGTCACTGAAAGACACCCTGGTGAGTAGTACAATTAGAAATACAAAGAGAGCCACACATGAGTAACTTACATAACATGCGCATCTAGACGAAGTATGAAACAAAGGGTACTCTTACTAAAAGGATAGAAAACGCCAGAGAGAAGCACTACCAGATATTCCAGGAAGAATGCAAAGGGGATGACTAAACTAGTCGACAAGCAAGTGCATGCTAGTACACTTAAGTGGTGTCTTGCTAAGAGGCATAAAAAACGCCAGAAAGAATTATGACTATAACATGTTGAAAAGACTACAGCAGGGGTGGAACTAATTAACAGATGCAGCTGCAAGCTGGACAGAAGGTAAGGATGTCACTGTCAAAAGGCATAGAACAATACCAAAGAAATTTATTATCATGGGATCGGACATACTGAAGCAAAGGGTAGCTGAACCCAGAATAAGAAATTGGTGGGAACAGAAATCGCCTATCAGGAAACAACTTGGAATATAGGCGGGTTTCCTGAAGGAAAGTTCTTGGAAAATCAGAACGTAAAACCAATGAAAATAGAGCAGTGTAACTTGTGAGAGTACTAGGAGGGAATTTTGTAGGAAAATATAGAGAAGGACCAATGGAAACGAAGCAGGAGGACGAAAAGGACTTAAATGGGGAAAATGTAAGAAAGTAGTGGGAAATAGAAGGGTAGGTGATAAATACACAGAACGAAGGTGAGATCGGGAGTCTTTGCTAAAATTTCGGAAGTCGGTGACTAAAGTTTTGGAGAGTCGGTAGGGTCCGTTGTAATGGTTACAGAGTCATGACTTAACACTTAGGAGGCTTTACTTAAAATCGGTAGTAGCCGGTGGTGAAAGTTCAGCAAAGTGATGAAGTGATGTAAGACTATAACGTCTCCTACGTTATAATATCAGGAACCTGTGGTTAATTGCCTCAGGTCAATTACACAGGCTGCCATAGTCTTAACCAACTTCTAATTAAACAAAAGATAAGCATTTAGGAGTATATATTTAATATTGGGTCCTATAATTGAGGAACATTGACAGGGGTTTCTGCAGATTTATTCATTCAGTTTTGTTGTTTTGTACCATTATAACGTGTCGGCTACGTTATAATCCAGGGAACCCGTGGTAATTGACTCTGGCCAATTATACAGGCTGCCTACGTTGTAACAAACTGAAAATTAAACACATCACTAACAATAATTATAAGTACTCTAATAAAAGGAAACAGGGGAGGGAATTTTGCTGATTTATGCACTCACTTTAGTATGCAACAAAGATGACATCCCTTTATTTACGTATGATTGATAATACATTACAAATAAAATTTTTACTTACACAGAAATTGTAAAGGGTTTTTTTTTTGTATTAAAAATGATCATACAGATAGTGTATTTACCTCGGATCCGAGTCTCTTTAAACTAGTTAGGAATTTTCAAATTTACTGTACTCATTAGTCTATTACGTTATTACTTAAAATACCATTTGAAGAATGGTTTCATTTAGTTGTGCGATGTTTCAAGGCTACATCACAAGAGTTACGTTACAACGTATAATTTATGAAATTACTTGTTACACCATTGTAATGCGTAACGCTTAGAGATTGTCATTTAAAAGTCTTTTTCATTTAAAATTACTTATGTTTTAAAAGATACATTATTGACGGAAGACGAGCTTCCGCGTCACCTCTAGTTAAATGTTATCTGTCCATGTCCTGCCGCGTGATTCTTCTGTACTCTCTTAGTAGTGGGTTGTCGTCGTGGTAGTCTTTCCAGTGGATGTCCTCGGAGTCAACTAATGATGAAGTGGATGTTATGGTGTCATCTAGCGTGAAGTCATCCTGTTTCTCAGCGGTAGTGTAAATGCAGTTGAGATCTTAGTCTTCACTATTCACAGTTATTCACATCACATTTGTAATAGCACAGTAGTATTGGAGTTCACATATTCGTTTCACATTATGATGGAATTACACATAACTTGAACCATATTTTCTTTTGGAGATAGGAGATGTCACCTTACACACTTATTTTCTTCTTTCACATCTTTGTGATAAAACACACTACATTTTAGTTACATAGATCTATATCTCCACACTGTTAATGGAAGCTAATAACGAAATAAAAAAAAAACATTTTGTGCAGAGCCCCGCTTGGAGCTGTTTACCGATTGATTGAGTCGCATCTCAAGTTCTACATTGTTACAACGGGAAAATTGTAACGACGCGGAGTGAATACTCCGCCATAATATAGTTCCAACTTTTAATTAGTAATACAGTCTTACAGTTCGACAAAATAAACAATCGAGACTTTGCTTGTCTACAGAATTTATTACAACTACTACTAGTGACTTTGAATTATTTATTATTTACATTATAGAGTACAGGTATTTTTATTTAATGCCGGGTCGGTATGTAAGTTGGATCCGGTATACACAGGTCATAGCATGATAAATTTAATAAAGGGTTAACAGTTTTATTTTTAACTTTTGCTTTCTCAGTTTGAATTAATTATTTTAGTTAAATTCCCTTTTTAATTCTCATTACTATTATGAGTTAGTTCAGGGGTATTTGGTTTAATAGTGCGATTTAATGGTTTTCACTAACTTCCCATTTTGTATTTTTATTAATATTTTTTTTTATATTTGTTTTAAATTTAAATCGTCACATACTCCGCCGCTTAAAAGAGACATGGGGGGAACTTTTAATAAGGTGAATTCGAAAGTAAGGTACTGGGAGTATGCTTGTGGATTACCTTGTGAAATTTACTTAGTACTCGTTTTCTTTTCTTTTGTGAGGTTCCCTTTATCTCGTTTCTTAAAGGCTAACTTAATTTTATTTCTTACTACTAATTTCCCGCAACTTCACAATATCGTGGCCCGACTGATTACATTTGCATACTGTAACTCTATTAGTTAGCTTTCTGCACTTTCTTTAACCCTTTTTAGTGCGGCACCGTTGTGACTTTGTTACGTACTTATCTCTATCTCTTAATAATACTAAGGTAATCTAAAGTCGATCCCATACTCAACCTTAGATCCTTTCTTAACTCTAATTGCTTATTCTACTGAGATAAGCGGAATTTCACGAAGGGGAATCTTTATTTTCTATTAAACGATCAGCTGTTAGAATGCAAGAGGGGACAAACACTTTACACAAGATGCATTGTATTATACACGGGGTGGTGGCTATTGTTTACCAATGCAGGATATCATAACAATTGGGGTGGCGTACTACAATTCTCAACACGATTATCTCCTGCACGAACGAGTTTGTCTTATACTGGCAATCTGGGGAATTTATTTTTCAAACAGGCCACAACCAGGTGTTTACACTATTCACATATACTTTTATTATTATTTTCTTTTTACTTATTTTACTACTACACTTTTATTACACGTTAGTTTAATTTAAGATATTATTAAACTTTTTATTTAAAGGGACTTATTATTTATTAAAACAAAATTTTGTTTTTTGTTTAGGACTCGTTTATTTATTTAGGGAAGCATCATACCATACAATAAAATTAGTACATCTTTTTTATTTAATTCGATTTAATTTTACTTTGTTTAAAGGTTTTGTTTCGGGGTAAGAGGTTTAACACTTTATCTAACCATAGAGAGGGTTAACTAAAGCATTTTGGAAATGTGAATCACTACAAATACTTATTCGACTACACTATACAATTATTGTATACACACTTTAGTTCATGGTAAAACATTTGCATTGGTTATAAGAGAATTACTTAGCATCTCCGAGAAAGAGAAAAAATTCACACAGACGTCAACTTTACTTTCAACGATCAGCTGTTACGCTGGAATGTGGGTCAAACTAGTTTTCTTTTAAACAATGGCATGGTAGTATGCGTAAGAAGGGGGGAATCACACTCGAGGGTGAGAGAATGTTATTGTTCTATTCAACAACAGCTGACGGCTTCCTTTAACGAGGGTGGTATGTGCGATGCGCAACGATATGCGTTTTAAACAAGTTACAGCCCGTTACTAAGCTGAGTTTTAGTTATTATTTGGTTTTACGTACTAATTTTAATTTATCTAATTCTGCTACTAGAAAGGAGTAGAATTTCACTTACAATTTATTTACACGTAATTGACCTTGTTTTATTTAGTCAATTGTTTATATAACTCACCGTGGCAATAGAAATACAAATTACATATTTATGCAGGCATATACAGGAAAACTACAGGTCTTGAATTGTCGCAAGATAGACGTGTTAGAGACTGAACATTTTGACAAATACCTACATGAATTGGTATAATACAAGCTATTATTTTCACGTATATTAAGTAAATCATATACGAGTATGTGCGTAATCCCACACAAAATTTATAATGGTAAATTAATATAGTCACTATTAATCTTTTATGCTACATAGCCTTTTTGTTTTACATACAAAACATTAACTGAGTGCCGCATCTTATCTGAGACACTATGTACACTAACATTTTATATAAAAGCAGAGTTGCGCATTTTATTTTGTGTCGGCTACGTTATAGTCCAGGGAACCCGTGGTAATTGACTCTGGCCAATTATACAGGCTGCCTACGTTGTAACAAACTGAAAATTAAACACATCACTAACAATAATTATAAGTACTCTAATAAAAGGAAACGGGGGAGGGAATTTTGCTGATTTATGCACTCACTTTAGTATGCAACAAAGATGACATCCCTTTATTTACGTATGATTGATAATACATTACAAATAAAATTTTTACTTACACAGAAATTGTAAAGGTTTTTTTTTGTATTAAAAATGATCATACAGATAGTATATTTACCTCGGATCCGAGTCTCTTTAAACTAGTTAAGAATTTTCAAATTTACTGTACTTCTTTAGTCTATGACGTTATTACTTAAAATACCATTTGAAGAATGGTTTCATTTAGTTGTGCGATGTTTCAAGGCTACATCACAAGAGTTACGTTACAACATATGATTTATGAAATTACTTGTTACACCATTGTAATGCTTAATGCTTAGAGATTGTCATTTAAAAGTCTTTTTCATTTAAAATTACTTATGTTTTAAAAGATACATTATTGACGGAAGACGAGCTTCCGCGTCACCTCTAGTTAAATGTTATCTGTCCATGTCCTGCCGCGTGATTCTTCTGTACTCTCTTAGTAGTGGGTTGTCATCGTGGTAGTCTTTCCAGTGGATGTCCTCGGAGTCAACTAATGATGAAGTGGATGTTATGGTGTCATCTAGCGTGAAGTCATCCTGTTTCTCAGCGGTAGTGTAAATGCAGTTGAGGTCTTAGTCTTCACTATTCACAGTTATTCACATCACATTTGTAATAGCACAGTAGTATTGGAGTTCACATATTCGTTTCACATTATGATGGAATTACACATAACTTGAACCATATTTTCTTTTGGAGATAGGAGATGTCACCTTACACACTTATTTTCTTCTTTCACATCTTTGTGATAAAACACACTACATTTTAGTTGGAGATCTATATCTCCACACTGTTAGTGGAAGCTAATAACGAAATAAAAAAAAAAATTTTGTGCAGAGCCCCGCTTGGAGCTGTTTACCTATTGAAAGTCGCATCTCAAGTTCTACATTGTTACAACAGGAAAATTGTAACGACGCGGAGTGAATACTCTGCCATAATATAGTTCCAACTTTTAATTAGTAATACAGTCTTACAGTTCGACAAAATAAACAATCGAGACTTTGCTTGTCTACAGAATTTATTACAACTACTACTAGTGACTTTGAATTATTTATTATTTACATTATAGTTTACAGGTATTTTTATTTAATGCCGGGTCGGTATGCAAGTTGGATCCGGTATACACAGGTCATAGCATGATAAATTTAATAAAGGGTTAACTGTTTTATTTTTAACTTTTGCTTTCTCAGTTTTAATTAATTATTTTAGTTAAATTCCCTTTCTAATTCTCATTACTATTATGAGTTAGTTCAGGGGTATTTGGTTTAATAGTGCGATTTAATGGTTTTCACTAACTTCCCATTTTGTATTTTTATTAATTTTTTTTTTATATTTGTTTTAAATTTAAATCGTCACACCATGACATCTCTTTATTACATAATAACATTAATTGCTCTACTTAAAGTTCTCAACATATATGGTTCAACAGTTTACAGTTTACAAGATGATTATATATTTTATTCTTTCAGAAGGGCCCTCAAAATAAAGATGTACATCGGTTTAACTTTTCCATGGATCCGGAATTGAATATAGTATGTTAATAATGGTCACCTCCCCATATACTATCTTGAAATTGTGCCATTAGAAGAATGGACTTTATTTACCTTTTAAAACAATAATGCTTTACAGTTTAAACTTTTACTCTTTTACTACAAATAGTTTTATCAGATTACAGACTACATCTTACATATAATGTCTGTTCTTACAAGTCTTAAAGTGTTAGTTAAATTGTCGTTTGTTGGTTATAATTTTAGTATCTCATAACCACGGAAGACAAGCCTCCAGGTCACCTGTGGTATCCTGTAGTTGATGCAGATTCGGCTCCTCGGTCCTCGGTGTGTTTCCTGAAGGTCTGTCGTTGTCTTAGTATCTGGTGACGGTGAAGTTCCTGACGTGTGTTAGATCATTCTGGTTCTGGTACTCTCCTCTTAGATGACTGGTAGTAATATTTTGTTGTTAGAATAATTAATGCTGTAACGGTACAGAAGTGTGTGATCCAGTTTTAATCAGCATGTAATTCAGTAATTAATTACTTTCATAAATTGTTAACTTTCACCTGTGAGGAGCCCCAGTAACCAGCAATGCACATACAGTTAGCCTAAACAATTGCCCAGACGTATTGCGTAACCGCCCAGCAGCAGGCTCTTTGTGAATCACAGTCTGCAGTTTGTCATCAGAGAGTGAACATTAGTAAGCAGCATCAGACAGTAAAGGTAGTGGTTTAAAATTAAATGGTGGCCTCGGGTGCAATATAGGCCGTAAAATTAATTCGGCCTATATTTTAAAGCACAATAAAAAATTAAAGTGGTACAAACAGTATAACGCGTGGTCACATAGTAAAAAACATAAGAGTTCAAGTCACGTATGTTGGCCGACTTTTGTTGTGAAGCTATCCGACAAAATGTTACCAAAGTGTAATTTGAAACTAAACTCAAATAAAGTGAATTAAATAAGACGGAGTGTGTAGTGGTAGTGCGGAAGATTATGAACTGTGGGAATAACCTTAGTGAACAAAAACAGCCTACAACACGAGGTGGTAATGGAACGGATTAACGCCGTGGGTTAAGTATTCTACATATAACTATCAGAACTATTCCCTAAATACAGACATTAAACATAAATACAGAGTTCTATTAACAGGGGTTTAAAAATAAAAATGTAAAAAAGAATGAAAGAGAGTGCGACAAAGTACTGGGTCATTATTAAGGTTAAGCAAATTGTTATAGCCATTTAAGAATAATAATCATAAGAATTGTTTCATTATTGTTTGATATACCGGTACTGATAACTTTATATGTTGTTTACGCTCAACAAAACAAAAAACGAAACTTTTAACCAATGTAGTAACCAACCAGCATAAAATTTGATTCGTTATTGCATAACTGTAAAACATTATATTAAATAAAATCCAAATAAGTTGTTTTAGCCAGAATAAACTGTGTTATTATATTTCGTAACGCCAACCAAAGTAACCTGTCTGCAGCTGGTTTCGTCTGAACAACTTTGGACCCCGAAATTCGAAGGTAAGAGTAAGATTATATATTGGCACTTAATTATTTTTGTCTCACTAGCGCCCGAACAGGGACTCGAGTATAGGGTGTATAACCTATATTCGCCAGACCTAATTAAGCTGCAGAACAGGTTATTTGGAAGTGAGGGCGATCATTGGGTAGTTTGCTAAGCATACATTTATAAGTATACATTTACTCAAAAAGTTAGAGTAATAGTGATAAAGTCAACAATATTGATTTGACTAGTACAAGTACAGACAATCAAGTAAATACAATAATAACCGAAATGGTAATAAATGAAATAAGTTTAACAGAATCAGTGACAATGGAGGGCGCTAAGATTCATTCAACACCTATCCAAAACAAGCAAGATGACAATAATGATATAGTTAATATGATACAACTAATGTTAGAAAAACAAAATATAATGTTAGAAAAACAAAATATAATGTTAAGTAATAAATTTGATGAACGAAGTAATCAACTCGAAACCAATTTTAATGAATTTAAGGGCGAAATTAACAGTAATTTAAATGCCTTAAATAATCGCATAGATAATAATGAGAAAAAATTTGAGAATAAATTCGATGCAATGAGTATCGATATAAACAAACGTTTTGACACTAATGGTGCTAAGTTTGACGTATTAACTAATTCATTGTGTAGTATTGATGAACGACTTAACGAAACATGTAGAGAAATAAAAAGAGAAACAGGTGAGTTAAGAGAGAGTGTGTGTGTGTGGTAGACAATAAATATGAAAACACGGTATCAAAAAGTGATACAGCAAATAGTAGTAGTGACTTTGAGGATAAAAATGTAGTTGATCGTAATGAGAGGGAGTGTGAAGACAGTTTAAATGAAGAGAGTGTACAGAGGGTAGAATTTCCCCGTGATGTGGTTGTGGGTGAAGAAAAGTTTCACCAGCCGTGTGGGAGGACAAAGGTTCCTCCTTAGTTTTTGTAAAAGACAAAAGGTCTTTGAATTATTTTTGTGTACCTGGTAAAGCCAGATGTTGTAATAATGTTGTGTTGCCCTCTGTATGGAACGAGAATGTAAAATGTTGTGAGAAGCATTGCAATGAAAGTGATTATGAGAGAGAGAGCATGGTAGAAATATTTAAGGTGAAGAGAGATTATGAAGAGTTAATACAGAGTTTAAATAGTGAGAGAACTGGTAGAATTAAAAACATACCCTGTGTGACAAACAATGTGTATATTGATGACAGATATTTGCCTGTTAATGAATCTATAGTAGCAGAATATGGTAATAATAATGTAATGGTAATAATAAAAAACACTGACGGAGACTTTACAAATAATACTGATGTCGACTTGATTTATGATAAGATAATTTTGGGGGGTAACCCTATAGATTATTATTTTGGTATAATGGAAAAAATAAAATTTTATGGCCATTACACAGAAAATAGCCATATGATGAATGCAAATAAAATTGACAAATGTTATACAAAAATAAGACTATTATACGATGATGGAGGTTGAAAGCAGTGTATGGACATCTTAAATACTTTAATATATGGTAATGACCTTGCTGAATTTAGGTATTGATGTGTGGTATATAAGAAAATTATTACGGAAACTGTAAATAAATGTGTCACTGTTAAATGTATTGTGTTAATAGTATTCTGTTGCAATGTATATTATAGCTTATGTGTAACCTATGTTTGTAATGAGAGGGAAAGGTATAATAATAAATAATAATAATTGTATTCCACTAAAATAATGAACAAAAGGTATTCATGAAGCCCATTTTGTATTGTGTATTTATATTCAAAGTGTTTTAAATAATATAACTAAAGTTAAAATGTTTTTAATAAAATGTTACTAAAGTAATTGTGGTGAATTAAAATTATATTTGGATCTGAATTGAAACGTTAAGAGATAAATATGTTAACAAGAAGATTTATAGAAACAAAAAATTTGTAGGAAGTATGTGTGTCAGTATATGATGTAACTATGAGTGTTTAGACTGAAGGAGTGTTTATAACTGTGTTTATAACACCAGTCTGGCAGATGACTGTTTATGTAAACAGGTGTGTTGTATGTTTTGACTAATGTTTACAGCCAGAGGTGTTGAAGCTGAGTTGACAATAACAAAAAATGTTGTAGTCTGCTGAATCGTTGCTGGTACGTAATAGGTAAAACCCTATTATGAAATAAAAGAAACATCTGATGTGATGGAATGTAGGTAATAGTTTTGTAGGGTCTTTTTGTAAAATGTAATTAAAACAAATAATGAAATTGTTTCAAACAAATAAGATTGAAATAATGAACTTAGAGTTTGAGAAATTAAATATAATTAAATTAATTTGGTAATTAAATTAATTGGAAAGATGATTTTTAATAATAACCTTGTAATAATGAATTTAATTTTATTCCCATTCGAATTCAAACTGGAATTATAAATTAAAGGCTAATTGATGTAAATAATGATTAAAACCTTTATTTGAATTAAAAAATTGAGAGAATGTTTATGATGAGACGGTGTTTGGAAAAGGAGATATGCATATAACTACTAATGGTAAACTTTTATAAATGTATAATAACATATATTGTTGTATTAATATTATTTTCTAGGGTTATAATATACAATGAGCCAGTGCTTTGTCAATGAACCAGTGGCTAAGAGGAAGCAAATCAGTTGTGGGATATGGAGTGATGGAAGGCTGTTTGTTGATTCTTTAATTGAATGTGTCACAGTCGCCAGACTAGGGGGGTAAGAACCCATGATTTTAGTAGTGTTCAGGGGGGTTGCGGCACCAGATCCTCACTGATCCTCTCAGTTTTAGGCAATAAGAGTTTGAACGCTTTGGCCTTCAACCTCTTATTGGGGGGGTATTGTAACGGTACAGAAGTGTGTGATCCAGTTTTAATCAGCATGTAATTCAGTAATTAATTACTTTCATAAATTGTTAACTTTCACCTGTGAGGAGCCCCAGTAACCAGCAATGCACATACAGTTAGCCTAAACAATTGCCCAGACGTATTGCGTAACCGCCCAGCAGCAGGCTCTTTGTGAATCACAGTCTGCAGTTTGTCATCAGAGAGTGAACATTAGTAAGCTGCATCAGACAGTAAAAAGGTAGTGGTTTAAAATTAAATGGTGGCCTCGGGTGCAATATAGGCCGTAAAATTAATTCGGCCTATATTTTAAAGCACAATAAAAAATTAAAGTGGTACAAACAGTATAATGCGTGGTCACATAGTAAAAAACATAAGAGTTCAAATCACGTATGTTGGCCGACTTTTGTTGTGAAGCTATCCGACAAAATGTTATCAAAGTGTAATTTGAAACTAAACTCAAATAAAGTGAATTAAATAAGACGGAGTGTGTAGTGGTAGTGCGGAAGATTATGAACTGTGGGAATAACCTTAGTGAACAAAAACAGCCTACAACACGAGGTGGTAATGGAACGGATTAACGCCGTGGGTTAAGTATTCTACATATAACTATCAGAACTATTCCCTAAATACAGACATTAAACATAAATACAGAGTTCTATTAACAGGGGTTTAAAAATAAAAATGTAAAAAAGAATGAAAGAGAGTGCGACAAAGTACTGGGTCATTATTAAGGTTAAGCAAATTGTTATAGCCATTTAAGAATAATAATCATAAGAATTGTTTCATTATTTTTTGATATACCGGTACTGATAACTTTATATGTTGTTTACGCTCAACAAAACAAAAAACGAAACTTTTAACCAATGTAGTAACCAACCAGCATAAAATTTGATTCGTTATTGCATAACTGTAAAACATTATATTAAATAAAATCCAAATAAGTTGTTTTAGCCAGAATAAACTGTGTTATTATATTTCGTAACGCCAACCAAAGTAACCTGTCTGCAGCTGGTTTCGTCTGAACGACTTTGGACCCCGAAATTCGAAGGTAAGAGTAAGATTATATATTGGCAATTAATTAATATTGTCTCAATGCAAAAGTTTGTTTCACTGGGTTTTCACTATACATGATTATTTATTAGTTGAATTTCACCTTAGGGTCCTAGTACTGTATTAATTACATAATTTTCTTATTTAAGATTTGGTAGAGATGTCATCGGCGCACAATTTAGTTATTCTTTTACTAGTTTTCAACATATTATAATATATCCTTCTGATCCTCTCTTATTAATATATTTGTGTTGGTGTGATTGTAATTTATGTATTAAGTTGTAACGGGGCTAAAAAGGAGGGGTTTTTTATTTTATTTTATGAATATAAATTTATTTCTCATCGGCGTGGCCGTCCCATGTATCGTCAAACAAAGGAACAGTGTTGTGAAGTCAGTGCAATGGAATGCGGCATGTATGCGACAACGCAATTTAATTCTAAGAACTGTAATACGGTGTGACACACACAGACGCGCAAACATCAGCGCAACCGACGCCGAGAAGCTAAAACAACATGGCTGGATTGTACATTTTGTGTGCCATGTGTTCAGAAGCGGGCGGAAGCATAATTAAGATCCCGCCTATCTTAGTGACATAATCAAAGGCAGTGTAATTTTGTCGACGTAGAAACCCATGAATAACCCGTACCTCGGATACAGTGACAAGGACTTTACCAACAAGAGGCATTGATATCCGTCTTGTCCATTTTGAGAAGAGCGGCATAGTGCTAACATGCTGACAGTCTCCATCCACGGTCCGCCGGGCCCGGCACAATACCAGACATGGTTCATCAGCAAAATTTTATTAATTAAAAGTTAATAGTTATGGTGCAACGAAGTCCCAAAATAGACAGTGCGGGAGTGTTTAATTAGGAAGAAGAAAATAAGAAATCGTAAACTGTTATACACTGAAAGGAGAACTTTGGATGAGACGCGCCACGAGGTCGGGTGAGACGGCACCGAACAGGTAACAAATTTAATCAAAATTATTTTCTATTGAGGGTTTAAAAGAAAAAGATGGGGGGTAAAAAGGAATGAGAGTAGTCTGTGCAGCAATCTGGGTCGTCTATAATAAAATAAGATAGTTAGGTTCATGTATTAGTAAATATATATTTGTCTGTGTAAAATGATGCAAGGTCTTGTTTATGTTTTAAATAATAAAAGTAATAGTAAATGATGTGAAGACAGAGAAGTTTAAGTCAGTAGAAAATTTGAGAAAAATTAGAAAAGAAATAGATAAAATGTTAAAAGGTTTTAAAGAATGGAATAAAATTTTAATTGTTTCTCTTCATAAATGCGAGTTGCGTACGTTATTAATATAGCCTTGCAATCATCCTTGCATTTCGAAGTTCGTGTGACGAAACCCTAAGCTGAACGAGGTAAGTGTGAAACAAATAGTTTAAGAAATATTTTTGTGATTTAAATCTAATTTTCTCATTCAAGCCTAGCCCGCGTTGAAGAGAAGAGAGGGAATTCTTATTTGTTTCTCGTTCTCTTTAATTCAACAGCGGTCCGCGAGGTAACGCTGAGTTTCACAGATGTTGGAAATTGTAGGTTAGTTATCCGCGTACAATAATTCCTACGTTACACTCTCTACTTATATTACAACTTGTTCCTGCTGTACTAAATATTATATAAATGAGAAGATATCGTTAAATTCTGAAATGATTCTTTATTATGATTTTTGTATTTATTGACAACAAAGTTCTTCCTTTACGGAGATACAAAAGTCGATCGTATTAGAAGTAATCGATTATAGATCGGATTCAGGGTTATATATTATTTTAATTATTATGGTATTTCTTTAAACACAGGGTGTGAAGGTTCTTTCAACTATTAGTAAGGTCAGAAAATGCATAAATAGGATTACAAGGTATCACAATATAGTACTAATTTCTTATTAAATATTATTTAAAATAAGTGTATTTTTACCGTCCGCTGGACATCGTTACTTGGTAAGGCCGTGTACAGATAACCTCGTCGTAGTGTTTGGTCAGTAACGGAATGTAGATGAATTGATCCTCGCCAGTCTTCACTCCAAGTTCGAAATAAAAGTTGAATTCTTGGTCCTGGGATGATGCAGAAATGCCGCTCCTTTTGTTCACCAATGTCCGAGTTTTGTGGTTACGTGTTTCAACGTATTTCGTGTCCAACTACGCTTTTTCTATTGAATTGTGAAAGATGACGTTCAAGTATAATTTTGTGTTTTGTTTTCGTTCTTTATAATATTGGATTATATAACTCTATTCAGGTAGTTATTTCTCTGCTTTGGTTGATTAATTCAGTTAATGATTACTCATTATATTGAGTTTTATTAGTAGAGTTCTTCCTTTAAATTTTTGTCACTTTTGATGTACAGGTTTATTATAATTCGGTTATATCAGACTGTCGAATGTCAGTGAACCATATCATGGTGATTTATTACTTAATTTTGTTCACAATTGTATTGGTTTAATTTAATTTTATCAATTCGTTTCTGAGTGCATCAAAACTAATCCGTCTTCATTCATGGATAATAATTCAATAATCGAATCAAATTTTATATCTCTCGTTGTCCTTGACAACCATCCTGTCTCCTCTTATTGGATATTATATATTAGACAATAACCATTATTATACAATGTTCTTACACTCATCAAAATAATCCTTTACTAAATTTACATTATATCCTATTATACTTTTACATATTGTTTGTTACTAAATTTTATACATTTTGCTGTCGTTTCCTCTTAATTTACTTACTCTAACAAGTATTATTTTTCTGTTACAAAATATTACCTTTCGGTATCATTGCACTATTGCATTTTGAGATTTTATTTAAATTGACTTTATTTATCTGTTATCAGCAATTATTATTAACTTCTCCTAACTCATTATATTCTATTTAGTATTTTTTACAAATTTCTTTACCTAACCTTTCTGACCTGACTTACTATAGAATGTTACTGGTTTTAGGCCTATCATTACATTTTTATCTACTTCTGATTTTAGTTTGTTACTACCTGCATAGAATCCTTCATTTGTTTATTATATGATTACACTAAACCCTTTTGTATCTCATTAACAGTTATAGCCTTTCTGGCCAAGTTTACAATTGTAAGCTGCATACTAACTAAGTACATGTATACAAACATTTAACTATATAAAGTTTAACAACAGCTCTATAATGATATATTGATAACACAAAACATGAAATTAATATAAATTAATTGATATTCTGTTAAAAGAATTACTCCGCTTGCTACACACAAAAAACAACATAACTATCGTGATAATAATACAACATGATACAACGTAATAACAGGTACATTTTTATGAAATAAATCATGCACTAATTAATCATTCTCCTCTCATTTAAAACATCAATTATTATAAAACTGTCTAAGTTAGGTTTTACCTTCGTCTATTGTTTACACCTTTCACTGAACACTGAAGTTGGTATTTATAAACATTCTCAAATTTTTCTTTCTACCTTGTGTTCTTATTGCGGGATGATTCATTTATTTATTAATGGGTTATTTTCTGACCTTTTACTAGTATGGATAATAATTATTTTTTATTTTTATTTTAACACTTATAATCTTATTTATGTAACGTAGGGGACCATATTTTCATTACGTTACAAATGCTTCCCCTCCAAAAGAAGTTTAGTTTACCTGAATATAATTTGGGTCAAAATAAACTTATATTTTTTTTCATGACTTGGAATGCCTTTCTTTTATTCATTGTATAGTTTTAATGGTAATTGATTGGATTTCTGAATGTAACATTTTTGACTAGTATTCACTTTTCTCTATAGGACGAAAATTCATTAATGATATTAATTCTCTTGATTTGTTTTTTCAAGCATTACTTGACAATGATTGGTCACAATAATCAGTAAAAATTAGTTTTAACACTCTCATGTTTCTATTCACTTCTATAAATGCGTTTCTCCATTGATCTTCTGTCAGCTATCTTCTTTCTGTTTTCTTCCTTCATACTTTTGGAATCTGATGTCAATCTTCGCAGCTGTTTTATTATCCCTTAAATATTCAATTTCCCTAACATGTGAGCTGGGACAGTCCAGAGAGGCACTTTTGGCTATATACTCTGCTGGCCATACTACAATTCAATATAATACTGCTGGAATTCATCTACAGACAGTTATAAAAATAAAATAATATCATAATAGTCTTTTCATTTGACTAATAATAAACATCTTTGGGATTCTTTACGCGGTTGCGTTTTACATTTAATTATATATATTTCTTTTTCTTCTTGATTCCTTCTTATTTTCATTAGCTATTTTCAGATAACCTTCTTGACAGTCATTATTCGTATATATCTTTGACCTTCCTTCTTGTGACAGATGTTCTCCGTACTAATTCTTCCTTTATCATTTTCAATTCAAAGAAATTCTAAATTGTATTTGCATTAATTATTATCATTCTTTAGTTTCATTGTAATTATAGTCATTAAATTATCCATTGTTCTTCTTATTTTACCTTGTTGTCTGAACACATTACCATTAATTGTTTATATATATATTTTTTCTTATTCCATTTTAAGTCATTTTGTTTATAAATAATCATGTAATGTGTTCTTCAATTCTCTTGGCGTTTTGTCATATATCTTAAATCACATTGTTTCTAAGTATTTTGAGTAAGTTTTTCTTAAATAGTTTTTTTAATTTTTGGGGGTTTATTCTTAATATATTCAAAATAATATCTTCGTAAACACATAGTAAGACGTTCTTACTTATTTTAGAATTTTGGGGTTTTATTCTTAATATATTCAAAATAATATCTTTGTAAACACATAGTAAGAAGACGTTCTTACTTATTTTAGAATTTTGAGGTTTATTCTTAATGTATTCAAAATAATATCTTCGTAAACACATAGTAAGACGTTCTTACTTATTTTAGAATTTTGGGGTTTTTATTTCTTTTTTAATTAATTTTATTTGGTTCCTTCGTTCCAATGGGTTGCTTGGTCGGTATACGGAAAATCAGTCTCCTTTTTCTGGTTGACTATTTCTTGTTTTAACCATGGTCCATTAACTCAGGTACTCCCTTTCCTCGGATTATTGCAGTATTCATAATGATTTTTGCCCTTGTTAAATACCTCTCTTTCATCTGGTATTGTACCTCTGCTGATACAAAATCTTCATTTAAGTCACAGTTTTCCGTCATAGTTAGATCCTTTTTAACTATCAGGTATTGTACCTCCTCTAATCTAACATAATCACTCATATATACTATCATTCCATTCTCTTTGACCTCTAGATTATTTACCCAATGTTTTACTGGTATATTCCGTATTAAAATATAACTGATATTGTCAGATACTCTTCGATCGTCGATATATTTAAATGATATCTAAACTTATTTAAGTTTTTCTTTATTATTTTATTGTGGTTTACTTTTGCCATTTTTATTGAGTTTTTTCTATGATTCTTAACTTTACTTAACTCCCTTCGTTCATTAATTGGGAGGTTAAATGCATTAATTAATCCACCCTTCCTCATCTCCAATTCTTCTTTTGTATTTAATAGTTTCTTTCTACATATTTTCCTTATTTTCTTGGTCTCATTTTCCATGGTTTACATATTCTCTTTGTTTTTTCTATTTCTATTTTCAGATAACAATGCATTTTGGTCTTCTCTAATTTCTGTTTCCTTGCTGCTCTCTTCTGTATTCGGACTTACTATAATACCTTCGGAAGTGCTGTCTAGTGTTTTATTCATATTCTTGAAACCTCTGTTCATTGTTTCCCCTAACCTTCTGAAACTTTCACCCATTTGTCTGAAATGTTCAACCAGAAAATCCATTATGTCCTGATGGGTCACTTTCTTTGGTTGTTCTGGCATTTTCGTCTGTTGCTTCACTTTGACTATTTCTATTTCTTGTTGCATATTTGATTGTTCCAAGTTTTTATTATTTGGTATGCCTTTAAATTCTTCTATTTGATTATGTTCCTTCCTCCAATTACACGTATCTTCTCTGGATAGTTCAAACATAACCCTTATCCATTCCCTTAATTCTGCGTTTTCTGTGTGTATTGGGTTTCCTGGTCTTCTTATTAATTGTCTCCATTGTTCATATTCCTCCTGAGTATATTGCTCTGTCACTTGTGCGTATACTCCCGTTCTTTCATTTTTCATTTGTGCTTCATTATTGTCCCATCTTTCCCAATCTTCTTCAGTCATTCTTTCCACATTGTTATCGTCTTTTTCGTGGGCTGTCCCTATAGTCTCTTCTTTATTACACCTGTCGTCTAACTCCCACATTTCATCGTAAATATCTCTCAATGTCATTTTGTCGTTTGGTGTTCCCATTGCATTCGCACGACTCATCTGTGGTCGTTCGTGATCAGTGGTATTCTTCTTGATGTACTCCATCTCCTTGCTGAATTTTTTAAATAGCACTGTCATCCATTCCGCGTAACTTAATCGTCTCTCTTGTTCGGGCATTTTTGTTTCCTGTTGTATCATAGCTCTTTATTGCATTTCTCTGCCTGTAATAGTTGCCTGCTCAAGTTAAGTATTTGTTATAGAATCAATGTTTTACTTAACTTAAGCCGTACACAAGTTGAGCGCCAATTTATAACTTAACGCGTATAGCGTCTTTTCTCCTGTATCACTATCTTCTAAAGCCTCACTGTTGGGTTCACCAATTTATAACTTACGAATCTCTCGTGGGTTGAATGAGGGTATAATAATTTTTAAATATGCTCCACGTTGGAAACGCCAATTTATAACTTAACCCTTACGCCTTCTCTTTATTTAGTATATATAATATGTGTTTTGTTGTGATTGAAATTTATGTATTAAGTGTGCAAATCTAATTTTCTCATTCAAGCCTAGCCCGCGTTGAAGAGAAGAGAGGGAATTCTTATTTGTTTCTCGTTCTCTTTAATTCAACAGCGGTCCGCGAGGTAACGCTGAGTTTCACAGATGTTGGAAATTGTAGGTTAGTTATCCGTGTACAATAATTCCTACGTTACACTCTCTACTTATATTACAACTTGTTCCTGCTGTACTAAATATTATATAAATGAGAAGATATCGTTAAATTCTGAAATGATTCTTTATTATGATTTTTGTATTTCTTGACAACAAAGTTCTTCCTTTACGGAGATACAAAAGTCGATCGTACTAGAAGTAATCGATTATAGATCGGATTCAGGGTTATATATTATTTTAATTATTATGGTATTTCTTTAAACACAGGGTGTGAAGGTTCTTTCAACTATTAGTAAGGTCAGAAAATGCATAAATAGGATTACAAGGTATCACAATATAGTACTAATTTCTTATTAAATATTATTTAAAATAAGTGTATTTTTACCGTCCGTTGGACATCGTTACTTGGTAAGGCCGTGTACAGATAACCTCGTCGTAGTGTTTGGTCAATAACGGAATGTAGATGAATTGATCCTCACCAGTCTTCACTCCAAGTTTGAAATAAAAGTTGAATTCTTGGTCCTGGGATGATGCAGAAATGCCGCTCCTTTTGTTCACCAATGTCCGAGTTTTGTGGTTACGTGTTTCAACGTATTTCGTGTCCAACTACGCTTTTTCTATTGAATTGTGAAAGATGACGTTCAAGTATAATTTTGTGTTTTGTTTTCGTTCTTTATAATATTGGATTATATAACTCTATTCAGGTAGTTATTTCTCTGCTTTGGTTGATTAATTCAGTTAATGATTACTCATTATATTGAGTTTTATTAGTAGAGTTCTTCCTTTAAATTTTTGTCACTTTTGATGTACAGGTTTATTATAATTCGGTTATATCAGACTGTCGAATGTCAGTGAACCATATCATGGTGATTTATTACTTAATTTTGTTCACAATTGTATTGGTTTAATTTAATTTTATCAATTCGTTTCTGAGTGCATCAAAACTGTAACAGTACAGAATTGTGAGCCACCCCAGTTTAATTTTATATTAATTTAAATCATCATTTTAAGCACTTTCCAAATTGCCAGACTTTCACCTGTGGGGAGCCTCCAGTACAGCAATGCAACATACATACAGTCAGCCAAAACAATTGCCAGACGTATTGCGTAACCACCTAGCAGCAGGCTTGTGTGAGACCCAGTCTGCAGTGTGTCATTAGAGAGTGCACAACAGACAGCCAGCATCAGACAGTAAAGTTTTGTGAATTGAAAAATAGTGGCCTCGGGGGTGTAAGATAGGCTGAAATAATTAGTAGGCCTATCTATTCTATTTTATAAAACATACAAACAGTATAATGCGCGGCCAGCCTAAAAAACTTCAAGTGACTTTCTAATTGCGAAAAGTTACGTCGGCCGACTAAATAAATAATATACGTATAATTTGAACAGTGGTGACTGACGGTCATAACATTGACGTGAATTAACCAGTGTACCAAAGAAAAAAACAACTAAACGCGGAGTGAACCGTAATGTTGAACAAACAGCGATTGTACAACTCACCGAGAGACACATGGAATGGTTAAGTACCATCAGTAACTAATTGGCCAAAACTTTTAAATTTCACATATATAATGGGTAGAATACTAACAAAATTAACTAAATGAAATAGAAGGGTGAGGGAGAGAGTGAGTGAGAGCGTAAGTTTGGGGTACGTACCTACAAAGTAAAATACTGGTTCATAGATTGAGTAAATTAATTAATTGTAAAATTTTTTGCATTATCTTGCTGTTGTAAGGGGATGATGCAGAGACCTTTGTAGTAACTTTTTTTATATGACTCATGTAATAAGTAATTAAGCGATTTTTGTGTAAACCGTTGTTCTACCGAGAGTAAAGAGGGAAATTTAATTAAAGAAAAATAAATAAGCGCCATTCATTACATAACATGCGTTAGCGTAATTATTCGTAACTCAAACAAATAATCCTGTCTGCAGCTGTTTTCGTCTGAAAGACTCTGGAATAAAACCCTAAGGTAAGAGTTAATTATAATTTTGTAATTAATTGAGAAGTTTCATTGGCCCCGAACTAGGGACTCGAGTGTAGGTTACAACCTATATTCGCCAGACCTAATTAAGCTGCAGAACGGGTTATTTGGGAGTGGGGCGAGGTTGTAAATTGTAGAAACAAAACTAGGGATATTTATATATGTAAAAATAATAAATAAAAATGGAAAGTAATAGTTTGACCGAATCAATGGTCATGAGTGGGTTGGAGGTCCATTCGACCCCAATCCCAGTTCAAAATGGAGAATAAAGTAAGTCAGATGAAATAGATGACTCGGGGATTCAGGTAACCCCACCCGTAATGAATCAAAATAAACAATCTGAGGATAATGGTATGATAAAAATGATGCAATTGCTTTTCAAAGAACAGAAGAGTGACTCGGACGCTAAATTCAATGTACAGAATAGTAAATTTGATATTATAAATAGTCGTTTTGATGTAAGTGATGTTAAGTTCCATGAGTTAAAGGGCGATATAAATAATATTGACCAAAAATTTGATAAGCGTTTATATGATATGAAACAACAGAGTGTTAAGTTAGAAGACAATATTAATAAACGTTTAAATGAGACGAATGAATGTTTCAATACATTTAAAGAACAAGTGGTAGAACAAATTGAGAAACAAATACAAAAGGTAATTGAAAATTTTGAGTATAAAACAAATGAGAATTATAATATGTGTAAAAACGTGGTAGTTGAGAATAAGGAGATTAATGTTGAGAGTGATGAAGATTTTGTTGAAGTAGAGTTTAGTAATGAAGTGTTGCTAGCAAATGTCAATGAGAATGAGAGAGAGTGTGAAGACAGTTTAAGTGTAGAGGGTGAAAAGAGGGCAAATTTGTCTGGTGAGATGGGTGAAGAAAATGCTTCACTAGTATTGTTGGAGGACAAAGGTTCCTCCTTAGTTTTTGTAAAAGACAAAAGGTCTTTGACTTGTTTTTGTGTATCTGGTAAAGCCAGATGTTGTAATAATGTTGTGTTGCCCTCTGTATGGAATGAGAAATGTTGTGATAAATATTGTAATGAGAGAATTAAAGAAAGAAAAACCGAAATATTCAAGTTGAATAGAAATTATGAAATACTAGTACAGAATTTATGTATGGAGAGAGAGGAGCAAATTGATTTACCCGTTAACATAGAGTTTGATAATTATTTTGATGAATATGGTAATAACAATGTAATAGTAATAACAAAAAACACTGACGGAGACTTTACAAATAATACTGATGTTGACCTGGTATATGATTATTATGGTAAAATGAATAAACTGAAATGTTACGGTTACTATACACAAGATAACCGCAAAAACAACATTTTGATGTTGTGTTACGGTTATCATGTGTATAGTAACCGTATGTGGAATGCAAATCAAATTGAAAATTGTTATTTGAAACCCAGGCTAATTTTTGACGATGGTGGCTGAGCCTCAAATTCACAAATGAACAATTTTAAACAGTTTGTTTATTGGTTCTGACCTCGCAACCCTGGACATTGAAGTGTGATAAAACTGAATAATTAATGATGAAGAATTGTAAATATATGTTGTATATAATTAATATTATATTAATTACGAGTAAAGAGGGAAATTTAATTAAAGAAAAATAAATAAGCGCCATTCATTACATAACATGCGTTAGCGTAATTATTCGTAACTGAAACAAATAATCCTGTCTGCAGCTGTTTTCGTCTGAAAGACTCTGGAATAAAACCCTAAGGTAAGAGTTAATTATAATTTTGTAATTAATTGAGTAATCCGTCTTCATTCATGGATAATAATTCAATAATCGAATCAACAAATTTTATGTCTCGTCGTCCTTGACAACCATCCTTTCTCCTCTTATTGGATATTATATATTAGACTATAACCATTATTATACAATGTTCTTACACTCATCAAGATAATCCCTTACTAAATTTACATTATATCCTATTATACTTTTACATATTGGTTGTTACTAAATTTTATACATTTTGCTGTCGTTTCCTCTTAATTTACTTACTCTAACAAGTATTATTTTTCTGTTACAAAATATTACCTTTCGGTATCATTGCACTATTACATTTTGAGATTTTATTTAAATTGAATTTATTTATCTGTTGTCAGCAATTATTATTAACTTCTCCTAACTCATTATATTCTATTTAGTATTTTTTACAAATTTCTTTACCTAACCTTTCTGAACTGACTTACTATACAATGTTACTGGTTTTAGGCCTATCATTACATTTTTATCTACTTCTGATTTTAATTTGTTACTACCTGCATAGAATCCTTCATTATTTGTTTATTATATGATTACACTAAACCCTTTTGTATCTCATTAACAGTTATAGCCTTTCTGGCCAAGTTTACAATTGTAAGCTGCATACTAACTAAGTACATGTATACAAACATTTAACTATATAAAGTTTAACAACCGCTCTATAATGATATATTGATAACACAAAACATGAAATTAATATAAATTAATTGATATTCTGTTAAAAGAATTACTCCGCTTGCTACACACAAAAAACAACATAACTATCGTGATAATAATACAACATGATACAGCGTAATAACAGGTACATTTTTATGAAATAAATCATGCACTAATTAATCATTCTCCTCTCATTTAAAACATCAATTATTATAAAACTGTCTAAGTTAGGTTTTACCTTCGTCTATCGTTTACACCTTTCACTGAACACTGAAGTTGGTATTTATAAACATTCTCAAATTTTTCTTTCTACCTTGTATTCTTATTGCAGGATGATTCATTTATTTATTAATGGGTTATTTTCTGACCTTTTACTAGTATGGATAATAATTATTTTTTATTTTTATTAACACTTATAATCTTATTTATGTAACGTAGGGGACCATATTTTCATTACGTTACAAATGCTTCTCCTCCAAAAGAAGTTTAGTTTACCTGAATATAATTTGGGTCAAAATAAACTTATATTTTTTTTCATGACTTGGAATACCTTTCTTTTATTCATTGTATAGTTTTAATGGTAATTGATTGGATTTCTGAATGTAACATTTTTGACTAGTATTCACTTTTCTCTATAGGACGAAAATTCATTAATGATATTAATTCTCTTGCTTTGTTTTTTCAAACATTACTTGACAATGATTGGTCACAATAATCAGTAAAAATTAGTTTTAACACTCTCATGTTTCTATTCACTTCTATAAATGCGTTTCTCCATTGATCTTCTGTCAGCTATCTTCTTTCTGTTTTCTTCCTTCATACTTTTGGAATCTGCTGTCAATCTTCGCAGCGGTTTTATTATCCCTTAAATATTCAATTTCCCTAACATTCCCTAACATGTGAGCTGGGACAGTCCAGAGAGGCACTTTTGGCTACATACTCTGCTGGCCATACTACACTTCAATATAATGTAGCGGGGCATTTCGGGCCTATTTTGGGGCAGTATAAAGAAATTTGTATTTTTCTTTTTAATAAATAACATTTTCGAATATTAGGGATAAAATTTTATAAAGAACGGTAAAGTTATTATTTGCGACGGAAGTGAACGTGGCAGCACTGCTGTGTTAAAATTACTTATGAATATGTTCTCAAAACGAGAAACGGACAACAAACTGTACCAAGGTCAACAAATGACGAACACGAAACCAGTAGACACATTATGTAACAGCGTAAACAAGTTATATAACCAGCGTCAGGCGATCTGACGTCAAAGACGATCTTTGTTATGAAATGCCATTACATAACGAGGTGTGTCAACACCAACAGTTTCGTCAGACTGTCAGCGAACAAAGCAGTCGGCTACTACCATCTATAAGTGACGGACGCGAGCTGTACTGTGCGTCCCCGACTCGCAGGGTTTGGGCGAAGTTCTTTGTATCGCCCGCACCGTAAAGAATGTGAATACTATATTTCAAAACATGACTTAAAATCAAGATTTCGTATTAAAAGTGTGATTAACAGTTTTCATTATAATCTAACAGTTCGATAATCATGAAGTAAAGTAAAAGTGCGCACGTAAAACCATGTGACGGCTTCAGGAATAATAATCGGCTTCAAATTCAGCTAAGTAGCCATGTATCAATGAGATTTTAATAAGGGTTTTTCAAAATTACTGGCAGAATGGGGAAATAAATTTTGAAGAAAGTATAAAATATTTAAAAATGAGATCTCTAAAGTAGCTTTGTGAGTGTTGTGTGTGTATGTGAGAATATAGTTTTACTATAGTTTATAGTAATAAGAAGGCTGGTTTGCGTTCCCATTATAATTCTTAATAAATGTATTTCAAGAATCTGTTATTGTATTGCGAGTAAGTAAATTAAAAGAGATTCAAGGTAATTAACAACTATTATTCACGAACAAATTTTGTCTGTATGATTTTATTAATATGAAATATGAATAATAATAAAGTATTAATAACATTTAATTATTGATGAACATAAATGATTGTTATTATTTCAGCAACCACATTCTGTTCTCCTAGTTCGCTGATTCGAACCTTGGTAAATTATTTTCTTGCAGTTGGTAAGGCAAGATGGCGCCCGACAAAAGTAGATAGTAAAACTTTAATAAATTCGACTATATTTAATCAATCATATTATATTTAGTTTATTATTATCAAGAGTAATAAAACATAACAATAATACTGCTGGAATTCATCTACAGACAGTTATAAAAAATAAAATAATATCATAATAGTCTTTTCATTTGACTAATAATAAACATCTTTGGGATTCTTTACGCGGTTGCGTTTTACATTTAATTATATATATTTCTTTTTCTTCTTGATTCCTTCTTATTTTCATTAGCTGTTTTCAGATAACCTTCTTGATAGTCATTATTCGTATATATCTTTGACCTTCCTACTTGTGACAGATGTTCTCCGTACTAATTCTTCCTTTATCATTTTCAATTCAAAGAAATTCTAAATTGTATTTGCATTAATTATTATCATTCTTTAGTTTCATTGTAATTATAGTCATTAAATTATCCATTGTTCTTCTTATTTTACCTTCTTTTCTGAACACATTACCATTAATTGTTTTTATATATATTTTTTCTTATTCCATTTTAAGTCATTTTGTTTATAAATAATCATGTAATCTGTTCTTCAATTCTCTTGGCGTTTTGTCATATATCTTAAATCACATTGTTTCTAAGTATTTTGAGTAAGTTTTTCTTAAATAGTTTTTTTAATTTTTGGGGGTTTATTCTTAATATATTCAAAATAATATCTTCGTAAACACATAGTAAGAAGACGTTCTTACTTATTTTAGAATTTTGGGGTTTTATTCTTAATATATTCAAAATAATATCTTTGTAAACACATAGTAAGAAGACGTTCTTACTTATTTTAGAATTTTGGGGTTTTTATTTCTTTTTTAATTAATTTTATTTGGTTCCTTCGTTCCAATGGGTTGCTTGGTCGGTATACGGAAAATCAGTCCCCTTTTTCTGGTTGACTATTTCTTGTTTTAACCATGGTCCATTAACTCAGGTACTCCCTTTCCTCGGATTACTGCAGTGTTCATAATGATTTTTGCCCTTGTTAAATACCTCTCTTTCATCTGGTATTGTACCTCTGCTGATACGAAATCTTCATTTAAGTCACGGTTTTCCGTCATAGTTAGATCCTTTTTAACTATCAGGTATTGTACCTCCTCTAATCTAACATAATCACTCATATATACTATCATTCCATTCTCTTTGACCTCTAGATTATTTACCCAATATTTTACTGGTATATTCCGTATTAAAGATATAACTGATATTGTCAGATACTCTTCGATCGTCGATATATTTAAATGATATCTAAACTTATTTAAGTTTTTCTTTATTATTTTATTGTGGTTTACTTTTGCCATTTTTATTGAGTTTTTTCTATGATTCTTAACTTTACTTAATTCCCTTCGTTCATTAATTGGGAGGTTAAATGCATTAATTAATCCACCCTTCCTCATCTCCAATTCTTCTTTTGTATTTAATATTTTCTTTCTACATATTTTCCTTATTTTCTTGGTCTCATTTTCCATGGTTTACATATTCTCTTTGTTTTTTCTATTTCTATTTTCAGATAGCAATGCATTTTGGTCTTCTCTAATTTCTGTTTCCTTGCTGCTCTCTTCTGTATTCGGACTTACTATAATACCTTCGGAAGTGCTGTCTAGTGTTTTATTCATATTCTTGAAACCTCTGTTCATTGTTCTTGAAACCTCTAACCTTCTGAAACTTTCACCCATTTGTCTGAAATGTTCAACCAGAAAATCCATTATATCCTGATGGGTCACTTTCTTTGGTTGTTCTGGCATTTTCGTCTGTTGCTTCACTTTGACTATTTCTATTTCTTGTTGCATATTTGATTGTTCCAAGTTTTTATTATTTGGTATGCCTTTAAATTCTTCTATTTGATTATGTTCCTTCCTCCAATTACACGTATCTTCTCTGGATAGTTCAAACATAACCCTTATCCATTCCCTTAATTCTGCGTTTTCTGTGTGTATTGGGTTTCCTGGTCGTCTTATTAATTGTCTCCATTGTTCATATTCCTCCTGAGTATATTGCTCTGTCACTTGTGCGTATACTCCCGTTCTTTCGTTTTTCATTTGTGCTTCATTATTGTCCCATCTTTGCCAATCTTCTTCAGTCATTCTTTCCACATTGTTATCGTCTTTTTTGTGGGCTGTCCCTATAGTCTCTTCTTTATTACACCTGTCGTCTAACTCCCACATTTCATCGTAAATATCTCTCAATGTCATTTTGTCGTTTGGTGTTCCCATTGCATTCGCACGACTCATCTGTGGTCGTTCGTGATCAGTGGTATTTTTCTTGATGTACTCCATCTCCTTGCTGAATTTTTTAAATAGCACTGTCATCCATTCCGCGTAACTTAATCGTCTCTCTTGTTCGGGCATTTTCGTTTTCTCTTGTATCATAGCTCTTTATTGCATTTCTGTGCCTCTAATAGTTGCCTGCTCAAGTTAAGTATTTGTTATAGAATCAATGTTTTACTTAACTTAAGCCGTACACAAGTTGAGCGCCAATTTATAACTTAACGCGTATAGCGTCTTTTCTCCTGTATCACTATCTTCTAAAGCCTCACTGTTGGGTTCACCAATTTATAACTTACGAATCTCTCGTGGGTTGAATGAGGGTATAATAATGTTTAAATATGCTCCACGTTGGAAACGCCAATTTATAACTTAACCCTTACGCCTTCTCTTTATTTAGTATATATAATATGTGTATATAATACAATAATAGTCCTCCTTATCTTCCTGTCTATTTTTATTATTATCCTCCCTCAGGGATTCTATTAATGTCTCAAATGTCTTATTATTTTTGTTTATTGTTTCTTCCATTCTTTGAAACATCATCATTATTACATTCATGTCGATGCTCCCTGTTGCTTTTTCTGGTTTGGGTTTCTCTGTTTCGTCTCCCATTTGTATGGGTCTTTCTCCCACTTGTTCCTCTGATTCATCTCCCGTTTGTATTGGTCTTTCAATTTTTAGTGTGAGCGGTTCTATTTCTATTTCCTTGACTTGAACTGCCTCCCCATCTTCCACACTTAATTCGGGTTCTGCATTTTTCTTTCCTTTTGGTTGCGGCACCTTGATTTGTTGATAGTTGCCGGGCTTGTTCCTTTCCTTTCAAGCCTCACTAGTTGGGCTGCCAATTTATAACCAACAGTTATCGTATGTGTTGTTTTGTTGTTATGTCGGGTGTTGCACTCTGCGCACTTTTAATACTTACTAATGGCTGGTTTCTCTGCGACGATGTTGTCCTGCAAACACAACTTGAGCTAATATGTGTATGTGGGCGCCACTTGGATATTTGTTCCAAGAAATTATTATTATTAAATTTGATTTCTTAGTTGTTAAATTAATTATATAAAAAAATGTGAACAAGACAGTTTGAATTGTAAATAACATATGTTTAATGATCTTTCTTTTCATAAAAATCTTCTGAAGGACTAACACTCGAATTAAACAAAATTGCAGAGTTACAAAAAATTATTATTGACAAGTTTTTTAAGTAAGTATCGGCCAATAAATATTTTATTGCTCAGTTGAATAGCATGAATTTAATGTATGAAAAAACTTTATACTCAGGACGTGAATCCTTTGAACTATCAAGACAAATCAGTGGGATGCTTTACAAAAATGTGTGTGATTTGAAGGTGTTTGACATGTATAGTACAACTGTGTGACAAAGGATACCAGGTATAAATGATTTTAACTTTTGAACAACTCACGTTCCGGTGGGTAAGTATTTCCTTCACTGGACACTTTTCTTGGGGACGATTCCAATCTTGCGTTTCTTCGTGTTTACGTTCGTCACGCACTGGTAATTATTTATAAGTCAAATTACGGTTTTAAAACTCCGCACAATTGAAATAAATTCGTACTGTATCTATGCTTTGAAATCTGGCGGCGGCGAACAGCTGTCTGCGTGGTTTCTCTATTTGGCCGTCACAGCGCTAGTTCCAGACTCAATGTAGAAGGCTCGTGTCAGTAAATTGTTTTGGGAATGTTGTCGAAGTTGGTTTGTCTTAGCAAATACCAGCAAAATTGATTCTCTCTATTAAAATCGGTCCTTTTCAGGGCCGCTGGATATCTGGCTGTGTGCGTTTCTATTAAATATGGCGTGTTGCTGCTCTATTCAACAACACGTTAGCGTATACTCCTTATATAGGTTAAGTTAGTCTTTTGTCATGTACGGGAAAAAGCCTTTCTGTGTTCTCGTGTTGAATTCTTGTTCTTCGATTTCGCCTTGGACGAGATGATCGGATTCGTAAGTGATGTGTCTCTTGTGGATTCAAAGCATAAAGTGTTTTTTGTGTCAAATTTCGTCTTCCTTTTATACTCTGTAAGGCTCATTGTTTTAATTTTTTGACTTGAACTTCCGGTATTTTTGAGTAAAATTTTCTTCTGGAACGTTCGAGAATATGCAAATGGAACAAATTTGACTTCCGTAGAAGCTTTAGAACAAAAACTTCTTATTCTTCATACTAAAGGATATTACTGAAATTATTCTGGTATTTGTCAAACAATTTTACAGAACTACTTACAATCTGCATGCCATTATTATTTTTGGATTCTCTGCTTTCAACTGAATACAATGAGACCATACACGATTGGTTTTGAACAAATTAAATCTAATAAATTAACATAAAATACAATTCTTACCTTGTAGTGTTTGCACAAAATTCTAATTCTCTAATTATTAAAATGTTATGAAGTTGCTTGGTTCTTGCTATAACGTTAATACATAACACATTTATCCTTTCATAACAAAATAAACAAGTATTAAAACATATAACATATAAATAAGTTCATTTTTCTATAGGCATTACATATGGCCTAGATTTTTGTCATTAGTTTATTGATGAAAATTTGTCTTTTTCGGTATTATAGGATTTTTTGGGTATTCACTTAGAGTTTGTTATATTGTTTATCTTTGGGAATACCTGGTTTATCCTGATACATTTTATTTTTACTGTAATATTACTTAGCATCTTACTGTCTTGCATAGATGAGTTATTTTCTTGGTGTGACAATTTTCACTTTTTATTCAAAATTCTCTAAGAATTAAGCTTGTCTTCAACTGAGCAAGTTTGTTTCCATTGTACATTATAGGATTGTACCTTTTTCCTTTATTTTTTCTAATATTCTGCAATTATTCTGTCAAATATGACTATTTTTGTGATTGTTTTTTGGCCTCAGCCTGGTATGGTATAGGTAAATAGTTTCATAACTTGACTGTTAAAGTGTTTTAGGTGGTCATATATATAAGTATAGTTACATTATATTGTATTTTAACTTTAGAATACAATTTTGTTGCATTTTGATAACATTAAAATCATAAATCTTACAATTTTATATGTTCATCACATGTTTTCAGTTTAACACTGTTTTTGACTATTTTAATTGATTTCTAATCAATTTACAGCTTTCTCTATTTAAAATAATTTGTTCGTCTTTGTATAATTGACATTTACATATAGTTTTTATATTAATTCTATAATAATTAATTTTCACATAAAATCTGAGTGATTGGTCTCAGCTCCTAAACCTAGATTTTTTGTCATAACATTTATATATTTTTTATTTTAACTTACATCCTTTTTAATAATGTATTCAAATCATTTAATACATTTATTTTATTTATATTACAAAGTATAATAATAGATATTGTCCGTTAATTCACAATAAATAGTTTTTTTATACCCTATTCAGAGTTACATTTCTTAATATGTAATGACCTCATTTTGGTCATTTCTGAGATTATCTGTTTCTCTTATAGTATATTATCAGTTTCACTATTCTTCACTTAAACAATATATATGGGGTTTGAGTCTTAGTCATAGCCTTGGTCGTTTTTTTTTCATGTTAATGATATTAATTATCGGACAATATTACAAAATTTTTCGGATTACTTGGGTTCGATACTGTTCACCTCACCTTCCTCTTATGATAATTTACTTTCCAATTAAATTCCTTTATGGAACATACTGTGATGTTACATATGCCTCCCCGTTAAAATTGATAATTTGGGAAAAACATTTCTTCAGTTTTGATGAAATTATCATTTCTATATTTACCTTTTATTAGCTTCATTATATTTCATTCTTTTATCTTATAATTAGATTCCTGTACTACTTCTTTAACATATTAATCCATCTCATTATCCATGTCTCAATCTTTACCATATCTCCTTTTCCTTTCCTTTACCTTGATGTTAATTATTTAATCTTTGATATAACTCCCTAACAATTCCCTAACTTTTATAGCGGGTTCGGAGTCAGAGGGGCCCCATTGGCAATCCAATCTCCGCCGTTCCCTAACTATAACCACTGAAATCAGGGGAAACACATCTCTGTCCAGAAAATATATAAGATGTACTTAAAATTGCACTTTCGGAACAAATAATAATAATAAAAAAATATAATATTCAAAGATTATAGGCTCCTACACATAAATTCCCTTTCTTAATCTCTTCTGATTATTTCTCAATTATATTAATATACTGTTCTCCGCAGGTAAAATTATCTTTTAAAATCATTCAATGTCAATAGCTATATTTATAAATTCATCATTACCTCCTCATGTAACACTGTTTCACTTTTTTTTGTTTTATTTCATTTATCATCTCCTTTTAGTATCAATTATATGACAGTATTTCTCCTCCTTAGTAATATCAATTGTTATTTGATTGTTCAATAATTTATTTAATTAATTATGTCCTTTCCTTCTTTCCTCCTCTCCTTCTATAAGTACGGGTAAGTTGGTAAATATACGTTGACTTGGCTATTGGAAATAAATTTATATTTTATATATATATATATTTGCCTTTGGTGGAAGGTATCCTTCTCGTATTTTTATTTATTAATAATCTTCTCACCTTCTATAAGTACAGGTAAGTTGGTAAATATATGTTGACTTATATTGTTATTCATGGTACCTTCTCAATGACGCTTGATTATTTGTACCCTTTACTTTGTTATTGACAGTGTCAGTTACCTCGTATGTATTGTTTTATTTATCTTTCGTAATTGTAAAAGGTCCTGTATATAAAAGTAACAATTTTTTTTGTTATGCCTTGTATAGTACTGGGCAATTCTCTATTCCGGACTAACACCTTTTCTCCTACCTTATACTTAATAGCCTTTGGTTGGGATTGAATATATTTCTTTCGTTGTTGTTCTGTTTTTTCTAATACTCTATTATAAAACTTAGTTCCTTCAAAGTGATATTCAAGTTCGTTGGGAAAACTAATAATCTCCTTTATTTCCCGGGGTGGGGTCTTTCGAACATAACTGTGTACGGTGACTCCTCTATTGTATTATGATAGGATAAATTGAGAAAGTCCTCTGTTGACGCTAAGTATTCGTGCCATCTCTTCTGTTCATCATGGCAGTAGGTTCTCAACAACTGTCCTACTTCCCTCAACACTCTCGGCTGGATTTTTCCATCGACTGGTTCCTCTCCTTCCTTAATTCTTTTATTGCCTGAGCGTATTTTTCAAAAATCCGGTCCATTTGTTCCTTGTAATTTTCCTTCTTCTTGGGATGCATCCTTCTTCTAGGCACACTTACTTTAAACGCATTATGGCTTATGATTTTCTTTGTCGTAATGCAGTCGTTCTTTTTGTCCCTCTTCATTAAGTTCCTTCTATATTCCTTCATATAAATTCCTTCTCTGCGGTCGATGACTGGGGAGTTTAGTATATCAATTAAACCACTTCGAGTCATCTCTACTATTTCCTTTGTATTATTTCTATTGGTTTTTCTCTGTTCGTCCAATCTATTAGCTATGTCATATGTTCTTTGTATTCTCTCGCTAACGTCTTTCCGGACTTCTCCTACCTCCTGTATGATTTCGTCTTGGGTTTGCCTTACCTTATTATCAAGAGTTCAAACATCTTGTTTCGTCTCTACGGTTCGCTCCTCTATGGTTTCAAAGTGGGTATTATTTCCTTCCTGCAACCTTTCTAACTGTTTAGTCATTGTCTCGACCCTTCTGTCACTGTCGATTTTACTATCATAGATTTTTTTGTTTACCGTCTCGTAATTTGCACTAATTTCCTTTTTCAGGGACTCTATACTTTTTTTATTTTCCTCCTTATCTTCCTGTCTATTTTTATTATTATCCTCCCTCAGGGATTCTATTAATGTCTCAAATTTCTTATTATTTTTGTTTATCGTTTCTTCCATTCTTTGAAACATCATCATTATTACATTCATGTCGGTGCTCCCTGTTGCTTTTTCTGGTTTGGGTTTCTCTGTTTCATCTCCCATTTGTATGGGTCTTTCTCCCACTTGTTCCTCTGATTCATCTCCCGTTTGTATTGGTCTTTCAATTTTTAGTGTGAGCGGTTCTATTTCTATTTCCTTGACTTGAACTGCCTCCCCATCTTCCACACTTAATTCGGGTTCTACATTTTTCTTTCCTTTTGGTTGTGGCACCTTGATTTGTTGATAGTTGCCGGGCTTGTTCCTTTCCTTTCAAGCCTCACTAGTTGGGCTGCCAATTTATAACCAACAGTTATCGTATGTGTTGTTTTGTTGTTATGTCGGGTGTTACACTCTGCGCACTTTTAATACTTACTAATGGCTGGTTTCTCTGCGACGATGTTGTCCTGCAAACACAACTTGAGCTAATATGTGTATGTGGGCGCCACTTGGATATTTGTTCCAAGAAATTATTATTATTAAATTTGATTTCTTAGTTGTTAAATTAATTATATAAAAAAATGTGAACAAGACAGTTTGAATTGTAAATAACATATGTTTAATGATCTTTCTTTTCATAAAAATCTTCTGAAGGACTAACACTCGAATTAAACAAAATTGCAGAGTTACAAAAAATTATTATTGACAAGTTTTTTAAGTAAGTATCGGCCAATAAATATTTTATTGCTCAGTTGAATAGCATGAATTTAATGTATGAAAAAACTTTATACTCAGGACGTGACTCCTTTGAACTATCAAGAGAAATCAGTGGGATGCTTTACAAAAATGTGTGTGATTTGAAGGTGTTTGACATGTATAGTACAACTGTGTGACAAAGGATACCAGGTATAAATGATTTTAACTTTTGAACAACTCACGTTCCGGTGGGTAAGTATTTCCTTCACTGGACACTTTTCTTGGGGACGATTCCAATCTTGCGTTTCTTCGTGTTTACGTTCGTCACGCACTGGTAATTATTTATAAGTCAAATTACGGTTTTAAAACTCCGCACAATTGAAATAAATTCGTACTGTATCTATGCTTTGAAATCTGGCGGCGGCGAACAGCTGTCTGCGTGGTTTCTCTATTTGGCCGTCACAGCGCTAGTTCCAGACTCAATGTAGAAGGCTCGTGTCAGTAAATTGTTTTGGGAATGTTGTCGAAGTCGGTTTGTCTTAGCAAATACCAGCAAAATTGATTCTCTCTATTAAAATCGGTCCTTTTCAGGGCCGCTGGATATCTGGCTGTGTGCGTTTCTATTAAATATGGCGTGTTGCTGCTCTATTCAACAACACGTTAGCGTATACTCCTTATATAGGTTAAGTTAGTCTTTTGTCATGTACGGGAAAAAGCCTTTCTGTGTTCTCGTGTTGAATTCTTGTTCTTCGATTTCACCTTGGACGAGATGATCGGATTCGTAAGTGATGTGTCTCTTGTGGATTCAAAGCATAAAGTGTTTTTTGTGTCAAATTTCGTCTTCCTTTTATACTCTGTAAGGCTCATTGTTTTAATTTTTTGACATGAACTTCCGGTATTTTTGAGTAAAATTTTCTTCTGGAACGTTCGAGAATATGCAAATGGAACAAATTTGACTTCCGTAGAAGCTTTAGAACAAAAACTTCTTATTCTTCATACTAAAGGATATTACTGAAATTATTCTGGTATTTGTCAAACAATTTTACAGAACTACTTACAATCTGCATGCCATTATTATTTTTGGATTCTCTGCTTTCAACTGAATACAATGAGACCATACACGATTGGTTTTGAACAAATTAAATCTAATAAATTAACATAAAATACAATTCTTACCTTGTAGTGTTTGCACAAAATTCTAATTCTCTAATTATTAAAATGTTATGAAGTTGCTTGGTTCTTGCTATAACGTTAATACATAACACATTTATCCTTTCATAACAAAATAAACAAGTATTAAAACATATAACATATAAATAAGTTCATTTTTCTATAGGCATTACATATGGCCTAGATTTTTGTCATTAGTTTTTTGATGAAAATTTGTCTTTTTCGGTATTATGGGATTTTTTGGGTATTCACTTAGAGTTTGTTATATTGTTTATCTTTGGGAATACCTGGTTTATCCTGATACATTTTATTTTTACTGTAATATTACTTAGCATCTTACTGTCTTGCATAGATGAGTTATTTTCTTGGTGTGACAATTTTCACTTTTATATTCAAAATTCTCTAAGAATTAAGCTTGTCTTCAACTGAGCAAGTTTGTTTCCATTGTACATTATAGGATTGTACCTTTTTCCTTTATTTTTTCTAATATTCTGCAATTATTCTGTCAAATATGACTATTTTTGTGATTGTTTTTTGGCCTCAGCCTGGTATGGTATAGGTAAATAGTTTCATAACTTGACTGTTAAAGTGTTTTAGGTGGTCATATATATAAGTATAGTTACATTATATTGTATTTTAACTTTAGAATACAATTTTGTTGCATTTTGACAACATTAAATTCATAAATCTTACAATTTTATATGTTCATCACATGTTTTCAGTTTAACACTGTTTTTGACTATTTTAATTGATTTCTAATCAATTTACAGCTTTCTCTATTTAAAATAATTTGTTCGTCTTTGTATAATTGACATTTACATATAGTTTTTATATTAATTCTATAATAATTAATTTTCACATAAAATCTGAGTGATTGGTCTCAGCTCCTAAACCTAGATTTTTTGTCATAACATTTATATATTTTTTATTTTAACTTACATCCTTTTTAATAATGTATTCAAATCATTTAATACATTTATTTTATTTATATTACAAAGTATAATAATAGATCTTGTCCGTTAATTCACAATAAATAGTTTTTTTATACCCTATTCAGAGTTACATTTCTTAATATGTAATGACCTCATTTTGGTCATTTCTGAGATTATCTGTTTCTCTTATAGTATATTATCAGTTTCACTATTCTTCACTTAAACAATATATATGGGGTTTGAGTCTTAGTCATAGCCTTGGTCGTTTTTTTTTTCATGTTAATGATATTAATTATCGGACAATATTACAAAATTTTTCGGATTACTTGGGTTCGATACTGTTCACCTCACCTTCCTCTTATGATAATTTACTTTGCAATTAAATTCCTTTATGGAACATACTGTGATGTTACATATGCCTCCCCGTTAAAATTGATAATTTGGGAAAAACATTTCTTCAGTTTTGATGAAATTATCATTTCTATATTTACCTTTTATTAGCTTCATTATATTTCATTCTTTTATCTTATAATTAGATTCCTGTACTACTTCTTTAATATATTAATCCATCTCATTATCCATGTCTCAATCTTTACCATATCTCCTTTTCCTTTCCTTTACCTTGATGTTAATTATTTAATCTTTGATATAACTCCCTAACAATTCCCTAACTTTTATAGCGGGTTCGGAGTCAGAGGGGCCCCATTGGCAATCCAATCTCCGCCGTTCACTAACTATAACCACTGAAATCAGAGGAAACACATCTCTGTCCAGAAAATATATAAAATGTACTTATAATTGCACTTTTGGAACAAATAATAATAATAATAAAATATAATATTCAAAGATCATAGGCTCCTACACATAAATTCCCATTCTTAATCTCTTCTGATTATTTCTCAATTATATTAATATACTGTTCTCCGCAGGTAAAATTATCTTTTAAAATCATTCAATGTCAATAGCTATATTTATAAATTCATCATTACCTCCTCATGTAACACACTGTTTCACTTTTTTTTTGTTTTCTTTCATTTATCATCTCCTTTTAGTATCAATTATATGACAGTATTTCTCCTCCTTAGTAATATCAATTGTTATTTGATTGTTCAATAATTTATTTAATTAATTATGTCCTTTCCTTCTTTCCTCCTCTCCTTCTATAAGTACGGGTAAGTTGGTAAATATACGTTGACTTGGCTATTGGAAATAAATTTATATTTTATATATATATATATATTTGCCTTTGGTGGAAGGTATCCTTCTCGTATTTTTATTTATTAATAATCTTCTCACCTTCTATAAGTACAGGTAAGTTGGTAAATATATGTTGACTTATATTGTTATTCATGGTACCTTCTCAATGACGCTTGATTATTTGTACCCTTTACTTTGTTATTGACAGTGTCAGTTACCTCGTATGTATTGTTTTATTTATCTTTCGTAATTGTAAAAGGTCCTGTATATAAAAGTAACAATTTTTTTTGTTATGCCTTGTATAGTACTGGGCAATTCTCTATTCCGGACTAACACCTTTTCTCCTACCTTATACTTAATAGCCTTTGGTTGGGATTGAATATATTTCTTTCGTTGTTGTTCTGTTTTTTCTAATACTCTATTATAAAACTTAGTTCCTTCAAAGTGATATTCAAGTTCGTTGGGAAAACTAATAATCTCCTTTATTTCCCGGGGTGGGGTCTTTCGAACATAACTGTGTACGGTGACTCCTCTATTGTATTATGATAGGATAAATTGAGAAAGTCCTCTGTTGACGCTAAGTATTCGTGCCATCTCTTCTGTTCATCATGGCAGTAGGTTCTCAACAACCGTCCTACTTCCCTCAACACTCTCGGCTGGATTTTTCCATCGACTGGTTCCTCTCCTTCCTTAATTCTTTTATTGCCTGAACGTATTTTTCAAAAATCCGGTCCATTTGTTCCTTGTAATTTTCCTTCTTCTTGGGATGCATCCTTCTTCTAGGCACACTTACTTTAAACGCATTATGGCTTATGATTTTCTTTGTCGTAATGCAGTCATTCTTTTTGTCCCTCTTCATTAAGTTCCTTCTATATTCCTTCATATAAATTCCTTCTCTGCGGTCGATGACTGGGGAGTTTAGTATATCAATTAAACCACTTCGAGTCATCTCTACTATTTCCTTTGTATTATTTCTATTGGTTTTTCTCTGTTCGTCCAATCTATTAGCTATGTCATATGTTCTTTGTATTCTCTCGCTAACGTCTTTCCGGACTTCTCCTACCTCCTGTATGATTTCGTCTTGGGTTTGCCCTACCTTATTATCGAGAGTTCAAACATCTTGTTTCGTCTCTACGGTTCGCTCCTCTATGGTTTCAAAGTGGGTATTATTTCCTTCCTGCAACCTTTCTAACTGTTTAGTCATTGTCTCGACCCTTCTGTTACTGTCGATTTTACTATCATCGATTTTTTTGTTTACCGTCTCGTAATTTGCACTAATTTCCTTTTTCAGGGACTCTATACTTTTTTTATTTTCCTCCTTATCTTCCTGTCTATTTTTATTATTATCCTCTCTCAGGGATTCTATTAATGTCTCAAATTTCTTATTATTTTTGTTTATCGTTTCTTCCATTCTTTGAAACATCATCATTATTACATTCATGTCGATGCTCCCTGTTGCTTTTTCTGGTTTGGGTTTCTCTGTTTCATCTCCCATTTGTATGGGTCTTTCTCCCACTTGTTCCTCTGATTCATCTCCCGTTTGTATTGGTCTTTCAATTTTTAGTGTGAGCGGTTCTATTTCTATTTCCTTGACTTGAACTGCCTCCCCATCTTCCACACTTAATTCGGGTTCTACGTTTTTCTTTCCTTTTGGTTGCGGCACCTTGATTTGTTGATAGTTGCCGGGCTTGTTCCTTTCCTTTCAAGCCTCACTAGTTGGGCTGCCAATTTATAACCAACAGTTATCGTATGTGTTGTTTTGTTGGTATGTCGGGTGTTACACTCTGCGCACTTTTAATACTTACTAATGGCTGGTTTCTCTGCGACGATGTTGTCCTGCAAACACAACTTGAGCTAATATGTGTATGTGGGCGCCACTTGGATATTTGTTCCAAGAAATTATTATTATTAAATTTGATTTCTTAGTTGTTAAATTAATTATATAAAAAAATGTGAACAAGACAGTTTGAATTGTAAATAACATATGTTTAATGATCTTTCTTTTCATAAAAATCTTCTGAAGGACTAACACTCGAATTAAACAAAATTGCAGAGTTACAAAAAATTATTATTGACAAGTTTTTTAAGTAAGTATCGGCCAATAAATATTTTATTGCTCAGTTGAATAGCATGAATTTAATGTATGAAAAAACTTTATACTCAGGACGTGACTCCTTTGAACTATCAAGAGAAATCAGTGGGATGCTTTACAAAAATGTGTGTGATTTGAAGGTGTTTGACATGTATAGTACAACTGTGTGACAAAGGATACCAGGTATAAATGATTTTAACTTTTGAACAACTCACGTTCCGGTGGGTAAGTATTTCCTTCACTGGACACTTTTCTTGGGGACGATTCCAATCTTGCGTCTCTTCGTGTTTACGTTCGTCACGCACTGGTAATTATTTATAAGTCAAATTACGGTTTTAAAACTCCGCACGATTGAAATAAATTCGTACTGTATCTATGCTTTGAAATCTGGCGGCGGCGAACAGCTGTCTGCGTGGTTTCTCTATTTGGCCGTCACAGCGCTAGTTCCAGACTCAATGTAGAAGGCTCGTGTCAGTAAATTGTTTTGGGAATGTTGTCGAAGTCGGTTTGTCTTAGCAAATACCAGCAAAATTGATTCTGTCTATTAAAATCGGTCTTTTCAGGGCCGCTGGATATCTGGCTGTGTGCGTTTCTATTAAATATGGCGTGTTGCTGCTCTATTCAACAACACGTTAGCGTATACTCCTTATATAGGTTAAGTTAGTCTTTTGTCATGTACGGGAAAAAGCCTTTCTGTGTTCTCGTGTTGAATTCTTGTTCTTCGATTTCGCCTTGGACGAGATGATCGGATTCGTAGGTGATGTGTCTCTTGTGGATTCAAAGCATAAAGTGTTTTTTGTGTCAAATTTCGTCTTCCTTTTATACTCTGTAAGGCTCATTGTTTTAATTTTTTGACATGAACTTCCTGTATTTTTGAGTAAAATTTTCTTCTGGAACGTTCGAGAATATGCAAATGGAACAAATTTGACTTCCGTAGAAGCTTTAGAACAAAAACTTCTTATTCTTCATACTAAAGGATATTACTGAAATTATTCTGGTATTTGTCAAACAATTTTACAGAACTACTTACAATCTGCATGCCATTATTATTTTTGGATTCTCTGCTTTCAACTGAATACAATGAGACCATACACGATTGGTTTTGAACAAATTAAATCTAATAAATTAACATAAAATACAATTCTTACCTTGTAGTGTTTGCACAAAATTCTAATTCTCTAATTATTAAAATGTTATGAAGTTGCTTGGTTCTTGCTATAACGTTAATACATAACACATTTATCGTTTCATAACAAAATAAACAAGTACTAAAACATATAACATATAAATAAGTTCATTTTTCTATAGGCATTACATATGGCCTAGATTTTTGTCATTAGTTTTTTGATGAAAATTTGTCTTTTTCGGTATTATGGGATTTTTTGGGTATTCACTTAGAGTTTGTTATATTGTTTATCTTTGGGAATACCTGGTTTATCCTGATACATTTTATTTTTACTGTAATATTACTTAGCATCTTACTGTCTTGCATAGATGAGTTATTTTCTTGGTGTGACAATTTTCACTTTTATATTCAAAATTCTCTAAGAATTAAGCTTGTCTTCAACTGAGCAAGTATGTTTCCATTGTACATTATAGGATTGTACCTTTTTCCTTTATTTTTTCTAATATTCTGCAATTATTCTGTCAAATATGACTATTTTTGTGATTGTTTTTTGGCCTCAGCCTGGTATGGTATAGGTAAATAGTTTCATAACTTGACTGTTAAAGTGTTTTAGGTGGTCATATATATAAGTATAGTTACATTATATTGTATTTTAACTTTAGAATACAATTTTGTTGCATTTTGACAACATTAAATTCATAAACTTACAATTTTATATGTTCATCACATGTTTTCAGTTTAACACTGTTTTTGACTATTTTAATTGATTTCTAATCAATTTACAGCTTTCTCTATTTAAAATAATTTGTTCGTCTTTGTCCAATTGACATTTACATATATTTTTTATATTAATTAATTTTCACATAAAATCTGAGTGATTGGTCTCAGCTCCTAAACCTAGATTTTTTGTCATACATTTATATATTTTTTATTTTAACTTACATCCTTTTTAATAATGTATTCAAATCATTTAATACATTTATTTTATTTATATTACAAAATATAATAATAGATCTTGTCCATTAATTCACAATAAATAGTTTTTTTGTACCTTATCCAGAGTTACATTTCTTAATATGTAATGACCTCATTTTGGTCATTTCTGAGATTATCTGTTTCTCTTATAGTATATTATCAGTTTACACTGTTCTTCACTTAAACAATATATATGGGGTTTGAGTCTTAGTCATAGTCTTGGTCGTGTTTTTTTTTCATGTTAATGATAGTAATTATCGGACAATATTACAAAATTTTTCGGATTACTTGGGTTCGATACTGTTCACCTCACCTTCCTCTTATGGTAATTTACTTTGCAATTAAATTCCTTTATGGAACGTTCTGTGACGTTACAATATTATTCATGCTTAATAAGTTTAATTTGAACCTTGAGATATAGAGATCTTAGAAGAAATGTCTATTGATAGAAATCGTATTCTAAAATAATGAATGATTATAATATGTTAAAATATAAGCTAATTGACAGTAATGCCAATGAACGTAATTGATAAATGCAGTCATTGAACTGATAAATGTGTATGTGTCACGTTATTTAATTAACAACCTGAGGATGATACGACAAAATACTTAATTGGTATTCTTGAACACAACAAAATATAATTGTACTCATCACTCTTAAGTAAACTCAACTAACATCAATAGGCATCTCCATAGACAATTATAAACATTCGTTACAAATGGTGCTCCAATCGCGGGGCTTAAGAAGGTAATCTCTAGTTAAAGTTAACGTTTCATGTGTGTGATGTAATTTTATATATGTTAAGATAAATCATATGTATATGATGTAAGAGTTACTATTCTAATGATGATTAGTGATGCAGTAAATTGTAATCTAAAGCTATATAGGCTAAAGTTCATTTTTGCAAGCTGAAAGCAGGTTCACAGATAGAAGGTTTTAAGGTAAATTTCTACTATTTAGAAGCAGTAATAACTAATGATTTATTATTAATGTTGTGTATTCATTTGTTTCAGTTATATTTATTTACACCCATGAATGAGTTTATCTGTGAAAAAGTGGATTCATTTGAGACCTGTGAACTATATCCAAGAAATTCACTTCAGAATCAGTCTGTTTTCTTGCCTACAACTGCACAGTTACAGCAGTGCGCACCAGTTAACAGAAACAATAAGAATCAGTGTGATATTTGTGCAAAATCATTTACACACTCATGGAATTTGGCACAACATAAGTTAATACATACTGGCATTAAGAAGTACCAGTGCGACGTTTGTTCAGAATCATTTAAACGCTCAGGTCATTTGGCCCAACATAAGTTAGTACATTCTGGCATTAAGAAGTACCAGTGCGACGTTTGTTCAAAATCATTTACACAATCACCCAATTTGGCACAACATAAGTTAATACATTCTGGCATTAAGAAGTACCAGTGTGACGTTTGTTCAAAATCATTTACACAATCACCCAATTTGGCACAACATAAGTTAATACATTCTGGCATTAAGAAGTACCAGTGCGATGTCTGTACACAATCATTTACACAATCAGGTCATTTGGCCCAGCATAAGTTAATACATTCTAGCATTAAGAAGTACCAGTGTGACGTTTGTTCAAAATCATTTACACAATCACCCAATTTGGCAAAACATAAGTTAATACATTCTGGCATTAAGAAGTACCAGTGTGACGTTTGTTCAAAATCATTTACACAATCATATGGTTTGGCCCAACATAAGTTAATACATTCTGGCATTAAGAAGTACCAGTGCGATGTCTGTACACAATCATTTACACAATCAGGTCATTTGGCCCAACATAAGTTAATACATTCTGGCATTAAGAAGTACCAGTGTGACGTTTGTTCAAAATCGTTTACACAATCATGCGGTTTGGCACGACATAAGTTAATACATTCTGGCATTAAGAAATAGCAGTGCGATGTTTGTACAAAATCATTACACAATTATGCAAATTTTCCCAACATAAGCAGATACATTCTAGCATTAAGAAGTATCAGTGTGTGATGTTTGTATAAAATCATTCATGTATCGTCTTTGTCACAACACAATTTAAAATATTGTGCATTAACAAGTATCAGTATGATGCTTGGACAATAGCATTAATACTGTTACAACACATGGTAATACATTCTGGCATTATGAAGTACCTGTGCGATGTTTGTCCAAAAGCATTTACTGGGTAAGCTGTACAACAGAAGTCGGTACATTAAAAATTACTAATCTGATGTAAGTACATAAATATTAACTGTGTCCTCCACTTTTTTGTGTCATGAATAACACATGTTACATTAAACAATAGCAGGCTGATATTTGTAACACATTCTTTTCTTGATTGATAATTTATCACAATAAATTGATTCATTGATCATTTGTCTGAGATAAATTGATCTATTCTATTTGAGAAGCATCAGTGTGAAATATGTACAAAAACGATTAAATACCCAAGAAGTTTTAATATACAATGAATTAAAACACCATTCTAAAATTTGTAAACAAAATTCTCACCAACAAGAATATTAACACAAACAGAATAATACATACTCTCATAAGTGGTCATGGGATATTTGCTGCAGGAAAATGTGACATTAGAAAGAAAATTTAATGTACGATTTAAAATTATTTAATTTTATGTTGCATCTTAGTGTGAAATTATTGATTTTTTAGTCTGTAATTTGGTTTATCACAGCATGTATAAATTGATAGTTGTATTTTAACAGTATTGGTATGATATTTCTAACAAAACCTGTGTTTGCTGTTGTGGTTCAAATCTTTGTGTTGTTGGAATAAATGTAGTGACTAGCGATATAACAGTAATCTGTATGTATAATTTCAGTTTAAACATTCACATTTTACTAATTGTTAAGAATATCCAGTCTTAGTGTATAGTTTACCTGTACAGTCCTTCGAGTGTTATCGATTGTTACTTTCCTGGTACTGTATTTCTTAACATGTGATACATGTAATACATATGAATTAAAAATTGAAACATTACTTGATTGAAATATATAACATTAATATATACACAAAGTTGCAAATAAAAAAATTATTTTTTCATAACATCAAATTTTTATAAATGAAAAAAAATTAGAACGCTATTACTAATTTATAATATTACTAATTAATTTATACGAACAGAAGGTTTATTCCGATAGTTTTCTGTGATATGCTATACATTGTCTCTGTGTTCCTATATAGATAAGTATATCCTAAATACATACTGTAGATAAGTGTGTATATTACCCATTGATCTATATACACACTATATGTTTTAAATGTATAATTATAATTTGCTTGTGTTATATTCTACTCTCTCACTAGAGGAAAACATGTTTACCGTAAAGCGTTTCTGCGTGTGTTTATCTATATTTAAACTCGGTATTAAAAAGTAATAACAAAAACATGTATGCTAACATTATCATTTTATTGACATAAATACATTATCTGAAAAGTAACACATACACACACAATATATTTATTCACTCATGTATATACTGGACAGTAATGTGGTAATTTTCGCATTCATAGGTTGGCTAATCTGTACGCTTTCAAATTGTGCTTATCATGTTTTTACAACGATACAGTTCTACGAGCCTTGGCTGGCAGCGGACGTCATTACGTTTGCTGCCTGTGCTGTCTTTTTCACCTTCTTGTTCTCGTGACAATTATTTAGGCCTTAGGCCTCAACGTTTTTTCAATGTAAGCTGAGTGGCACACATTTGCGCCTCATCTAAAATGTAGCTTCATTTACGAATCGGTTTCTTCAAAATTAAAATCTTTCAGACTTAGCCAATCTCAACACTATGATTTAAGTGTAAAACAGAAACCTAATAAATATATTAATACAGTCCACTATCGTTATCATTCTGCATCCTGGCAATAGCACCCCAAACATCATTCTTCCTGATAGAAATTCTTAGTACACACGTGCCGACATCAACACATTTTGGTCCACTCGGATCGGAATTCAACATTTTTTTTGGTCCCACGGGCCGCATAATAACATTTTTTGGTCCCTCCGTGCCTGGATTCGTCATTCACCTTTTCATTATTTTTCTGCCCCAATTTCTGGCCATCACGGGCGACTCAACATTTCTTTCGTCGCCATTGAGCCTCGTGACGACATCACTGCAAGACCATCCATGTGCTAGCGTCAATACTCCAGTTTAAGCAGTCATCTCTCCAGTCTGTGTGTTTGCCATCTTCTCCACGGCCTCGACGCTTCAGGACATCGCATACCAGGTACCACATCATTAATATCATTAACAGGTGCGTACAATGGCTGAAGAAGGCCTCAAAGTGTTGGTCAGAAAGAGAGGCGGCTTAAAGTCTGCCATATTGCGTATTAATTCGGCTATCATTAACTTTGACAAAAACACTAACACCAAACATTTTTTAACAGTTAGACTTGAAAGTCTAAAAAGCTTGGCAACAAAAGACGATGAGGTACAGTCCGAAATTGAACTCATTTCTAAAGACATAAACGCTGCTCAAGAAGGCCGAGTTGAGGTCGAAGAGCTGTTATATTCAACAGAAGCCAATATCTTACAATTGATAGAAACCTTTAACGTTCAGACTGTATCTCCCGTATTAACAAGCAATATGCAACTAAAACCGATAAGTTTGCCCTGCTTCACAGGCAATATCTTAGAATGGCAGCATTTCTACTCAATATTTCTGGACTTGGTGCATGCCAGATCTGATCTAACGTCAGTGCAGAAATTACACTATTTGTATTCGTCTCTGAAAAATGAGCCGCTAGATTTAATTAAGGCATTACCTATTTGTAACGAAAACTATTCGATAGCGTTGAGTTTGCTGTCCGCTAGATATGACAACAAATTCATACTAGCTAAGTATTATATTCAAAATTTACTTGAAGTAAAGTCAACAATTAAGGACTCTGTCCAAAGTTTGGCAGAATTCATAAATACGATAACGTCTTCCGTTAATTCACTGGCGGCCATGCAACTGTCAGTGGATTCATTCGAGCTTATCACTGTACAATTATTGTCGGCAAAACTGGACCATACCACGTTTAAATTATGGAAGGAGTCTATAGACCCTGATAGTCTTCCTAACTTTCAAGGTTTTACTCAGTTTTTAATCGCACATAGACAGTTGTTAGAAAATACACTGCCTATCGATGCCGGACAGCAGCTCCACAAGCTAAGTTTAAGATTCAATAATAAATCTGACAAACATAAATCACGAAACGCTGCTGGCAGCACTGCATTTAAAAGTTATCACTCAGCGTCAAATAATTATTCATGCTTATGCTGTAAATCTAATCATCCAATTTACATGTGTGATAAATTTCGTGCACTAAGCACATCAGAACGAGGACAATTTATATTAAATCATAAATGCTGTACCAATTGTTTAAGGCCAGATCATTTCTCATCTAATTGTAAGATTAAACAATCATGTAAGATCTGCTCAAAACGACACCATACATTGTTGCACATAAACAATGTGTCAAAACCAGTTTCTGCCAGCAGCAGTAACTATTGTTCACTTAAATTACAATCTACAAATAATGTTCTTTTATCAACAGCAATTGTATTTGTCATCGACCGGGCTGGCAATAGAAACTCGCAAGAGTTCTATTGGATGCGGGTTCACAAATTTTTGTATGGAATCATTTGCCAAGAAATTACGGCTTAACTTGACTAAATCTAACATACCGATTACAGGTATAAATAATACCGCGTGTTGTGCCACTAATCTAGTGTCTATACGCATTATTTCCCACTATCAAAGATTTAGCTTCGAGGCAAAATGTGCGGTCTTATCTGCATTAACCCATAAACTGCCAGCACAATCTTTTGACATAAATCAATTTAACATTCCAGATAACGTTTTCCTCGCTGATCCACATTTCAACATATCAGCTGACATCGACATACTTTTAGGAGCGCAATTTTACCTAGATTTAATTTTAGCTAACAAATACGTACGCGGTTCTCATTTTCCTATTATACAGGAAACAAAGTTAGGCTACATTCTAGCAGGCAATCTGCCCAAACACTGCCGTTATAAGGGTCCTGCTGTTTCGTTCCTGGCTAGGAACAATGACAGTCAAATTCTGGAGTCTCTCGAGAAATTTTGGGAGACCGAAACTATCCCTGATAATGCACCTATTAATAACGAGTCAGCTTGTGAGGAGCATTTCGTTAAGTCTACTCATCGCAATCAAGAGGGTAGGTTCGTTGTTTCGCTACCATTTAAGTCTGACAATCCCCAGTTGGGTGAGTCCTATGCTAGCGCTGAAGCAAGATTCTTGAGTTTAGAACGCCGGTTCATGCGTGATTCTAAGCTTGCGCGCGAATACGCAAACTTTATTCAGGAGTATAAGGATCTTGGCCACATGACGCTTGTCGACGATTACTCTATCAATTCCGGGGTTTCAAATACCTACTATCTGCCTCACCATGCCGTCTTTAAACATTGTAGTTCTACGACAAAACTTCGCGTCGTTTTTGACGGCTCGTCCAAAACTACCAATGGCCTTTCAGTGACATTGTGTCGGTAGGCCCAAACGTCCAAGAAGACCTTTTTTCTATTCTTTTGTGATTTCGTATGCATAACTATGTTCTCATCGCCGACATCGAGAAGATGTATCGACAAATTCTGGTAGCTGAGAAGGATTGTCATTATCAACGTATTCTGTGGCGTGACTCTCCCCTCGAACAGTTTAAACACTTTGTATTGCGAACTGTAACATACGGCACTGCTAGTGTTTCGTTTTTGGCTACTCGCTGTCTTAATCAGATTGGTAAGGATCATGAAGCTTCTTCACCTGACGCAGCGTCAGCTATAACCAATGATTTCTATGTCGACTATTTGCTAACCGGTGCAGACACCATTTCTGATCTGCCCAAGTTGAAATCTGACTTAGGTACGTTGTTGAGTCAATACGGTCTCACTCTGCATAAATGGGCAGCAAATGAACCCAATGTGGTCGCAGATCATGACAATTTATCACTCCCTTTAAACAAACAGGGTAATGTGCGTACCTTGGGCATTCTCTGGAATAACACTACCGATTCATTTTTGTTTGACATCAAATCATTCCCCGTTGAATCAAGCATCTCCAAGAGGAAAATCCTATCGATTATCGCAGGCATATACGATCCACTCGGACTCGTCAGTCCCATTGTTTTCCTGTACAAACAGTTTATGCAGCAACTCTGGCTGTGCAATCTTGGTTGGGATGAGCCAATCTCCGGGCAATTACGCTTGCATTGGCATTCATTATGCGATAAATTAAATCTGATCGGTAAAATTATTGTCCCACTTTCTGTTCGCTGCAAGTCTAAAGCAAAGATAGTTGAATTACATGGGTTTTCGGATGCTTCTGAAAGGGGATATGCGTGTTGTGTTTACATTAGAGTCATTTATCAAGATTCATCGGCCTCTTGTCACCTTCTGTGTTCTAAATCTCGTGTGCCCCCCCCCCTACGACAGGTGTCATTACCTCGCATTGAACTCTGCGCTTGCTTGTTGTTATCGCGACTCGTATTCAAAGTCGTCCCTGCTCTTCATTCCTTTATTAATAGTGTTCATCTGTATTCTGACTCTATCGTGTCCCTTTACTGGATTCATGCCCAGTCTTCGAGGTGGAAAACCTACGTCGCTAATCGTGTTGCTGAGATTCAGCGTCTTACGGAAGCCTACACATGGCATCACATCAATTCTCTACATAATCCTGCTGATATTATTTCTAGGGGATGTTACCCCGACGTTTTGCGTGATTGTTCGCTTTGGTGGCACGGTCCCGCCTGTTTGTCTCAATCTTCCGAGTCCAATCTTTTTCCACCCTTTTTACCTTCTAATCTGTCGTCTTCTGAATTCACTGCAGAGGAAAACCAAACCCCCAAACTTTCTCTAATGTCTACCCTGGCTATTGATCTTTCAAAGGACTTTTGTTCGTTGCACCGTCTGACTCGCGTATACGCTTACTGCATTCGATTCATCAAAAATATTAGACTCTCCAGTGCTGAGAAAATATCGGGCGCTCTTACCCCCTTTGAAATTCATTCCACTCTTAATTTTTTCATAAAACAATCTCAGTCGATCCACTTCGCTGCCGAGATTAATTGTCTTCGTAATGGGTCTTCTGTCTCTATTAGGAGTAAGTTGTCTTCTCTGGACCCGTTTCTTGATGAGTCTGGCGTAATATGCGTCGGCGGGCGCTTACAGCAGTCGCAACTACCTTATGATAATAAGCATCCTATTGTCTTGCATTCATCAGCTCATATTACTCGCCTTATTATTGAACACATTCGCCTACTCCACGCTGGTGCTCAACTCGTGCATCACTCACTTCGTCAACGTTGGTGGATTATTAACGCCAAGATAGTCATTCGCTCCATCATTCGTAGATGCGTCAAGTGCCTCAGGTTTAGTGCCAAACATCAGGTTCAGAGGCTTGGTATTTTACCATCTCCTAGAGTCACTCCTTCGTGGCCATTTCTATTCTGCGCAGTTGATTATGGTGGTCCCTTCATGATTCGTCATGGCGGGCAGAAATCTAGGACTCTGTCAAAATCGTAAGTGTCTTTGTTCATCTGCTTAGACACAAGGTTACAATAATTATTTAGCACAATGCTATTTCACTTGGCCACTGGCTTTCATTACCTTATTGTCTGACAATTTGGACAACTTAATTGTGATATGTATCATCACAACATTTTCATGTTAACTTGCATCATTGCGTGTTTTTATACTAAATTTGCATGTGACTTGTAATTTTACAACCATGCACTGTGCTATTATATCTGTACTTATCATATTTTCATGGTGGTATACTTTGCTATTTTTGTATTTATATGTTAATAATTTGTGAGACAGTCTATGTCCTACACATTTACATTTTGATATTGGTATTGGGTTATGTGTCATCTCATTGGTGGTATTGTTTTTATATACAAATTTTGTTACATAATATTCGCATGGTCTGCAGTTATACAAACCATGTATGCATTTTCTTGCACATTTGTCAATATGTGTGATATTTATTACTCTATGAATGTATTTCTCGCAATTGTTCAACACATGTATTACATTTGTATAACCACATTGTTGTACTTGTCACTTATGCTATTGTGCCTTGTATTCATATATTTGTAATTATCTAAACCGATTTCTATTTTATTTATTACGTGTAACTTGTATCTATAACACATTGTTTTTTTTCGCATCTACTGTCTATAACCATGCGCCACGCCTATATTTTTATTTTTATATTGCATTTTGTATTTTGTGATCACGCAGTGCACAATTATTATTCATGCTTTAATCATGACACACATGTCATTACACTTTGTGCTTGCAATCATTCAACTATGTATAGCTTGTTTTCACAATAATTTATTGTAAATTCCTGAAACTTCAGGTATAGCATGCATCGTTCAAACTATATGGCGTCATGCTAAATTTATGTCTTTACATGTATAATCTTATAATACTTTGTCTGTTCACTTTACATTCAATACTATTGTATAGGTCTACTGGCCTTAACTGGTTCAAGCTAACCACTATGACTTGCCTAAATGTTACAATTTATCGGGCCCATCATGTGATGAGTCACCGATTATTCATCATTAAACATTGTCAAATTATGTATTTTCATGTCTTATATCGTTTAATATTGTATGCATACAATATATATTGGCAATACATTGCTAACTTTTGCATTTATACTCATGCACAAATCAAGTTGCACGCCGACCTTGGCCTGCTCAACTCTTTTCATCACTCAAGCTTATCGCTAAGCAGTTAATGTCATAACTGTTATCTAAGATTTCATACTCAAGGTTCAATACAACTTACTGAGATTGACCTTTACTATTAAGAACTCTGTATTTTTCTACAATAAGTTATTAAAATGTATTAAAAAATCTTTTGATTTTTTGCGGGCAGTTATGGACAGTAATGTGATAATTTTCGCATTCATAGGTTGGCTAATCTGTACGCTTTCAAATTGTGCTTATCATGTTTTTACAACGATACAGTTCTACGAGCCTTGGCTGGCAGCGGACGTCATTACGTTTGCTGCCTGTGCTGTCTTTTTCACCTTCTTGTTGTCGCGACAATTATTTAGGCCTTAGGCCTCAACGTTTTCTCAATGTCAGCTGAATGGCACACATTTGCGCCTCATCTAAAATGTAGCTTCATTTACGAATCGGTTTCTTCAAAATTAAAATCTTTCAGACTTAGCCAATCTCAACACTATGATTTAAGTGTAAAACAGAAACTTAATAAATGTATTAATACAGTCCACTATCGTTATCATTCTGCATCCTGGCAATAGCACCCCAAACATCATTCTTCCTGATAGAAATTCTTAGTACACACGTGCCGACATCAACACTTTTTGGTTTACTCGGATCGGAATTCAACATTTTTTTTGGTCCCACGGGCCGCATCATAACATATACATTACGTAAAATTCACAATATTACACACGTTCATATATTACATACAATTTATTTATAATTTTTACTAAGTTTTAATAATACAATGTATTACCTTATATATATATATATAAGGTAATACAATGTATTACCTTATATATATATATATATATATATATTGCAAGGTAACAGCTTATAGCCCAGACCAGACTTGCAGAAAAGAATGCACAATTAGTGAATTTTAATACATTTATTGTTCTTTCTTCTACACACTCTTGTATTAAAATGTTCTTTTGTTATTCTTTATACAATTAAATTCTTGTTGTTCAAAAAATCTGTTTGAAATGCCTTTAAATAAATATTTTCTTGGTTTAAACAGTTCTGTAAATTTTTTAAGTGCTCAAAGTCTTCTTTTTTAAAGAAAATTATTTTAAATTAGCGTTCTCTGACGTTATACTTGAAAGTTTTATAATTTGATAACAATTTAAATTTTGCTTCCCTGTTTGCTCGTCTTCTCTGTCCTGCCGGTCGACATTCTCGATCCGCCCTCCAGCGATCCGCTGTCTCGGTCCACGTCTCCAGGAACTGCCTTGCTCAACGTCTCTGTATTCCAGCCGCCACGATCAGCAAACGATGCTCAGGCACGGTAGTCGACAATCTCGCAGTCCGATGTTTTCCTGCTGACACTCACTGCTAACTCAACTCTACGGACCCAAGGACGTCTGGAATTTACGTTGCCTGGAATCGCTGCCCACTGCGACCGCCTTCGCTGAGTATGACGTACTTTCAGAGAGAGAGTTTTCAGGGAGAGAGATTAGAGAAGACTGGCTACTCCTTTTATAACGCAGCTGAATGTAAGCCGTCGCACTGCCGCATGACGTCACCGCCGATATGCGCGTAGGCGTCGTTTCTATTTACTCAATTTAATTCAAGAGTGCCCACGTGTACGCCGACTTCCTTTTTCTTGAATCTTCTAGAACACATCTTTGAAACACATGAATATACTTCCCTAACATTCTATTTGCTACCCACATTACACAACACTTCACTCACATAAAATTATATCTTCATGGTTCTACATTGACTTATTTTCTAATTTATCCTATTAATTTTATTTGTTTTTATTAATACTATTTATTTTATAACGTGTCGGCTACGTTATAATCCAGGGAACCCGTGATAATTGACTCTAGCCAATTATACAGGCTGCCTACGTTGTAACAAACTGAAAAATCAAACACAACACTAAGAATAATTATAATTATTCTAATTACAGGAAACAAGGGGAGGGAATTTAGCTGATTTATGCACTCACTTTAGTATGTAACAAGATGACATCTCTTTATTAACATATGATATATAACACATTACATATAAAAATTTACTCATACAGAAATTGTAAAGGGGTTTTCTGTCAAAACAAATGATCACACAGATCATGTATATTACCTCGGATCCGAGTCTCTTTTAATCTAGTTAAGAAGTTTCAAATTTACTTTACTTTTTAAGAAGGTTGCATTGTTACTTAAACACCATTTGAAGAATGGTTTTATTTATTTAAGCGATTCAAAGTTATCTCTCAAGAGTAATGTTACAACGTATGATTTCAGAAATTACTGGTTACGTCATTCTAAAACTTAATGCTTAGAGATTGTCTTTTGAAGTCTTTGGCATTTATAAATACTTATATTTTAAATATACATAATGCACGGAAGACGAGCTTCCGAGTCACCTCTTAGATAAGCTTTATCTGTCCATGTCCTGGGGCGTGAATCTTCGGTACTCTCTTAGTCGAGGGTTGTCATCGGGGTAGTGTTTCCAGTGGATGTCCTCTGAGTGAATTAATGAGGAGATGGATGTTATGTAGCGTGAAGTCGTCCTGATCCTCGGCGGTAATGGTAAGTGTTGTTTAGGTCTTAGTCGTCACTATCCACAGTTATGCACATCACATATTTAATGGCAGCGTAGTACTGGAGTTTGCATCTTCTTTTCACATTATGTCGGAATTACTTTACTCGAACCATATTTGATCGTTAGTTTTTTAATTAACATGAGATGTCACGTTATACACTAGTTTTCCTTTTTCACATCTTTGTTTAACAAATTACTCACTACATCTTCGATATTTATAACTAGCTCTCCACGCTTTTAGTGGAAGCTAACACTCAATTAAAAATAAAAATAAAACATTTTGTGAAGAGCCCTCGCTTGGAGCTGTTTACAGTTTGAAAGCCGCATCATTAGTCCTGCATTGTTACAACAGGAAAATTGCAACGACGCGGAGTGAGTACTCCACCATAATATAGTTCCAACTCTTTATTAATAATACAGTCTTACAGTTTGACAAAATAAACTATCGAGACTTATCTTGTCTACAGGAATTATTACTACTACTTGTGACTTTAAATTATTAATTATTTACATTATGATTTACAGTTATTTCTTATTTAATGCCGGGTCGGTATGCAAGTCTGATCCGGAATACACAGGTCATAGCATGATAAATTTACTAAAGGGTTAACAGTATTATTTTTAACTTTTACTTTCAGAGTTTTAATTACTTATTTTAGTTAGATTTTCTTAAATTAATTCTCATTACTATTATGAGTTAGTTCAGGGGTATTTGGTTTAATAGTGCGGTTTAATGTTCTTACTTACTTCCCGTTTTATATTTTTAGTAGTTATTTTTTTTTTTACAATTTAAATCGTCACAATTTCCACACATTCTTTTATCGTTTGGGACATTTATAATAGCTTATAATCATTATTCTCCATATTCACCTATACTGAGACAGCTTTTCACGTTGCATAAGCCTCCAGGTTAAATTTAAAAAAAATTTATTTTCTTCGAAAATTAATTTTTTCTTTTTTTTTAAACTTAAAACATTCTTCTTATATAACCTTCTAAACAAATAATATAACCTGAAACATAACAAGAAATTTTCACTAACTAAAACGTAATTCTTAATTTCATGTCTTTTTTAATTGCAATGTGGCAACTATGTCTATTGGTTTTCATCCTAATTTTTCAGCTGATATACTGTCCATCCATTCATACATAGTGGTTTTCTATGAGCGAGTTGCATATCAGTAGGTGCATTCCATCGTATTATCATTATTATTATTATTATTTCCACTTCACTCAGGGTCGTACTTAGTTTTATTTATACAAAAATAAAACACTTGTTCTTCAGAGTGTAAATTCTCTCCACTTACAAGCACTCAGAATGTTACAGTGGTTACCATATGGTGGTGAATAGTACAGCCTGTATAGTTTTGCAAAAAAGTACATTTATAATTTTAAAGAAAAATCTGGATTGGCCCGTCCGCTGACACGTTCCACGCAGCATCCGAAAAAGCAATAAACCATAAAAAAGAATTTAGAAAAACCCCCAATGCCGGCCAGGAAGTGGAAGGCTGGACAAGAGTCAGACCCGACATGAAGTAACATGTCTGGAGGCTTGCATGGATTTGCACCAACAGGTGACTACCCCAGATTCTGTAATTTTAAGAACGTAACCCGGCCTGATTTCAGAATAAAAAAAACTCCCAGCCCTTCTATGGAAAAGGAAAGTAATTATGTGCAAAGAAAAAATCCCCGTGATGAAATGGAACCCAGACCAGCCGATCCAGCTCATCATGTACAATAGCACCCACCTGCTTAATTAAAAAACATCTGTCCCCCACAAACTTTTACCAACCCATTATAGAGCATAAATTTTACAATAAAGCATAAACATTAATGCGCGCTGGACACATCCAGCGAGCGGGCCTACAATCGTTCTCGAAACTAAGTGTATTATCAAACCGAGGTCACATGAAAATTGTCCAGCCGGGCACGCACTCAATTAAAACAGTTTAATGGTGAAGAAAGTCAATTTAAGTGGATGTTAAATGCACGGTACAAGTTCTTCTCTCTAGAGGCCCAATTATGTAAGAATTGGTTAAATATCACCTTATTTGGTCCAAATGGTTCCCAGGTGGTTACAGTGGCATGCTTTACAGTGGTTTCTCCTCCAGCAGCCGAGGAACGAGAGTCTAAGTGTTTTCAGGTCATGGTGGAAGCTGGAATCACCACCAAGCTGGAGTCAGGTCTCCGACTACATCGAGATCCCTAATCATTCATAATAATTAATTTGCTGACAACTAAATCATAACACACACATGCCACCCCTTATCAATTCCACTATGTTCATTATAACACGTTTAACATTTTCTCTTTTTGTTTTTAAATTACTAGGTCACACACAAGGCCTCGCTGCTTCATTATTTGATATAAATTTATAATGCACTCTTACATACGTATGAAAAGTTAACATTTCAGACAGGTATTAAGCTTATGACGGCCACGTGCTCACACAGACAATTCATCAAAGTTCCCCAGTTCCACAAAATTACATAATTTTTTTTACACCCCTTTTCACCTGGACAATTGGTATTTACAAAATACAAGGTATACGGCTGTTTCAGTGTTTAAATAAATTAAATATGTGACAAGAAATACACTTCCGGTCACCACGCACGAGGCATGCATATCAGACATATCTGTTCACATCCACGCCAATAATGTTTAAATATATACTTTTTACAAGGAATGAATAATATACATAAATCTAATTCACTTACCGGAGGTCTATGAGCGTTTACTTAAGCATGATAGGATAGAAATACCACAATTTATCGAAACTCTATGCTGCCGGAAGAGAAGTTGTGCACGCTTTCGTAGTAGGCCGCAGACTGAATCAAGCTTGCAGTTCGCGAGCCTGATTAGCGAACCTAACCGTTTTCCCCAACAGATCGCGCAGGCATGAGGTGAGGCAAAATACGGTAACACAGAACGACGCCAAATAATAACTTCGCCCTTATTTAATAAATTCTATTTTATATAGAAGCCCAGTTTCTTTAAAACCGCGGCACAAAGCGAACGTTACATCTCCGTATCACTCGGTCCGCTCCGGTTTCTCGATTCTCTGCGGTTCTTGAACGCGTCACTTAAAAAATTCGTCTCCAACTTATCCGCGGATAAATTTAAAATACTTAATAAATTTTACACGCGTAATGTTGATTTACTGTTGCGTAAAGGTATGTACCCTTAAGAATACGTTACGAACGAATCAAAATTTGACGAGAGGCAGTTACCGGACCGCGAACATTTTTACAACGGGTTGACAGAATCGGATGTAGACGAAGAAGATTGCGCGCACGCTCGAGCGATTTGGTCGGCTTTCGACATGCAAACGTTCGGCGTGTATCATGACCTTTACTTAAAAACGGACGTACTGCTGCTTGCTGATGTATTTTAAAACTTTCGAAACATGAGCCTGCAGTACTACGAACTCGATCCGTGTAACGTTTTTACCACCGCCGGTTTAGCGTGGAACGCGATGCTGAAAATGACAGGGGTCAGGTTAGAGTTATTCCGCGACATAGACATACACCTGTACATTGAAAGCGGGATCCGGGGCGGCTTAGCAACAATTTCTAATCGGTACGCCAAGGCCAACAGCCCGTACATTCCCGATTATGACGCAAGCATGCCGCACAACTATTTACTGTACCTCGATTGTACCAACCTGTACGGAACGGCTATGACACAGCCTTTACCACAGTCCGGTTTTCGATGGTTGGAGCGTAAGCGTACAGAGATCGATACGTAGAACGTGCACGCGTTACGCGACGATGGTGACACCGGCTACATCCTCGAAGTTGATCTGCGGTATCTACATCACCTACACAACTTACACAGTGACTACCCTTTAGCACCCGAAAAGCGTACTATTACAGGCAGTATGCTTTCACCGTACTGCTATCGCATGAAGCTGTTAAAAGACTGTGTGCAGTAACGGTAAGGTAGAGAAACTGATAACGTCTCTCGAGGACAAGACGAAATACATTGTTCATTACAGAACATTGAAACTCTACCTCGAACTAGGAATGGAGTTGAAAGCGATTCACCGTGTGTTGGCATTCACACAGTGTGTGTGGTTGAAACCTTTAAAACTCATCGACGAAAGGAAGCTATAAAACACCTTTGAAAAAGACTTTTTTAAGTTAATGAATAACGCGCCGTACGGTAAATCGTTGGAAAACGTACGGAAGCGAACCGTTTTCAAGTTAGTTGCAAACGAGAAGAAACTTCTCAAACTAACGGCTAACCCCAGGTTACAACATTTTTTCATCTATAACAAGGACCTGGTAGGTCTCACGATGAAAAAAACGTCCATTACACTGAACCGACCTTTGTACGTTTGGTTCAGTGTATTAGATATTAGTAAGCTGATCATGTATCGGTTCCATTACGCATTCACGATGAATACGTACGGGTCACGTGCACGTCTATGTATGATGGACACGGACTCTCTGTTGTACGACATTCTCATCGACGATGTGTACAAAGACAAGGAGAAACATCTCAAACTCTTTGACACGTCGGAGTACCCTAAGACACATCCGTGCTACAGTGAAACGAACAAGAAAAAGTTGGGTACTTTTAAAGATGAAACGAATGGAATACCGATACTTGAATTTGTCGGGTTGCGTGCAAAATGTTATTCATTCGTTACGGCAAACGATAAGGGAAAAAGGTAGCGAAAGGTGTGCCATGTTCCGCGATAACTACACAGTTGAAACAACGACTTTATAAGGAATGTGTAAAGACCACTTCTCAAACTTATACTACGGCGCAGACTATCCACACCGAAAAACATAACCTATACACGAGAAAGCTTACAAAATTATCGCTGTCACGGTATGATGACAAACGATATGTCTTGGAGGACGGCGAAACAACACTGGCGTACGGTCATTACAAACTCTGTCAACCCAGACGCGAGATAATCCAGCAAGCGAGAAAATCAGTTATAAATTACGCGTTCGATATTCGTTGATATAAGACTCGCTTGCGGGACCAACACACTGTCAGTAACGATGATGAAATCGGTGAGGCTCAATGAAAACGTAACGGTATATCTCGTACCAAATTTTTGCGATTCGCGTTTCGGGTGGCGATATAGAAAACGTACGCAAAACTATTGCAAAGGAATTGCACAGACCGGTGAGAAGGAACTTCCCCAGACGTGCGGTGGAGGTGAAGGGGTTACACGATCTGTACCAAGCAGATTTTGTGGAAATGATACCGCATGCCAATTTGAACAAGGGGTATAAATATCTAATGACGGTAATTAACCCATTTAGCAAGTATGCATATGCGATTCCCTTAAAAACTAAATCGGGTGTTGAAGTAGCGCAGGCTCTCGAACCAATAATTGTTAAAAATAAAATGAAATACCTGCAAATGGATAACGGGAAAGAGTACTTTAACAGTACCGTACAAGCTTTAGTAAAGAGATTCAACGTCAAACACTATTCAACGTATAGCAAGAAGAAAGCGTCCATCGTGGAGCGATTTAATCGTACGTTGAAAACGAACATGTACCGTACGTTCAGCGAGCAAGGTCATTACCGGTGATTGTCGCTTTTACACGAACTGGTGATGGAATACAACGATAGAGTGCACAATAGGGATGAAGCCGCGACAAGTCGACGAGAGCAACGAGCGAATAGCGTTGGAACGAATAAGAAAAAATATCGCACCGCGGAAGGTGAGCAAGAAACATAAGTTTAAAATAGATGATCGAGTGCGTATCAGTAAATACAAAATCACATTTGCTAAAGGTTACACACCAAACTGGACGAACGAGATATACACCGTGCACAGAGTTCAGCCGACCGTGCCGGTTACGTACTTGTTGAAAGATCACACGGGCGACGTTGTGGAAGGCGGGTTTTATGAACAAGAATTGAGTAAAACCAGCGTTGGCGATGTGTATCTCGTTGAGAAAATATTACAAAGTAAAGGTAATCGCGTCCGAGTGCGCTGGCTCGGCTTTGACGGTAAACATGATTCGTGGATACATAAAAAAGATCTGATATAATAACATTACCACAGTATTTAACCGAACGTAAATGAGTTAAGATGAAGATTGAACAACAATCGTTAAATTTAAATGTTAAGAACGTAGACTCTACTAAGTACAACGGTGAAGTTGCATATAATAAACACAGTCCACTGTTTCCGAACACAGTTCGATGCATCGTGTGCGGCGGATCGTGCAGCGGAAAGTGAAACGTTGCCTTTAATATGTTATCCGATCCAAACGGACTGCGATTTCAAAACCTGAACGTGTTCTCCAAAATACCGTATGTTGCAAGACGTTTATAATGCTCTCGCTGACGAAAGAATGACATACTTCACATACAGTGAAAACGATGAAGTACCGCCTCCGCACGAAATTGCAACTAATTCAACCATGTTTTTCGACGATGTGGTATGCGAACGACAGAATAACATACGAAAATATTTCGCTATGGAACGGCATAGCGGCGTGGACACTTTATACCTTTGCCAGACGTACAGTCTGGTGCCAAAGCAACTGGTGCGTGATAATGCCAATATCTTTGTTTTGTTCAGACAAGATGATCTCAATTTACGCCACATTTACAACGATCACGTTAATACAGACATGAAATACGAAGAGTTCAAAGCGATGTGCTCCGAAGCGTGGAAGGATCGTTACGGATTCTTAGTCATCAGCAAGGACTCACGGATAAACGCGGGCAGATACAGAGTGGGTTTTGATCGTTTTATACATAAATAGAATAGTTTGTGCGAGAAAGTCGTCATGTGAACATGGATGAAAAGCAATTGACACAATAAATCGATGCTATTAGCGACAACATAAGACAAAATTATCGCGCGTTCAAACATGACATCAGAGAGAGCGATAAAGCGTTAACGAGAACGTACAAACCTCTTTTGGAACCGTTAACCCAGATTTATGAAAAGTTGAATGACTCCATTGATAAAATTAAAAAAATAAAAGTTTAACATGAAGATACAAAGACAGCTGTCGAGACGAGAACACCATCACAACCTCGTTTCCTTAGAACGAAAGTGTTGGCACAAACGCCTGATGTCGAAACACCGAACGTGACTCTTGAAGAGTTTTTAGCAACACCTGAAGCCCGACACGAAGTACAAGAATACGTTGAACAGTCTGTCGAAGGTCCGCTCACGAGGAAATAATTACTACTCGCGTTATCTGATGATCGAGAAGAAAAGATGGATCATACGTACGGTGTCCGTAACGTTGAAGGCAAACGGATGGTGGGCAATTCGGTGTTGGAGATCAATCAAGAAGACAGCTTCTACATAGCTGGAAAACGATACAGGGGCACACCGGGTCTCTACGAACTTATGTTTATGAAAGATCCCAACAAGAGCGTCTACGATGAAAACGATTTAGCAGCTTACAAGTCTATACTGTCGGACACTAACGCTTAAGAGATGATGCGTTCAGTGCGAGCGGAAAGAAAATAACGAACATGGCGGACGGTGACGGTGATACGGACACTGTGACCGACGGTGTGTCAACTGTACGCCTTCAAACGATGTCAACTGTACGCCTTCAAACGAGATGCAAAGAGCGAGTTGCATAGAGTCGTCAAAATCTTTCAAATGCGTATAGATAAATGTATATGATGTCGTATATCTATAAATTGCATGCACATACGGTACGCAGTTCATTAAACGGCGAAGAGTCTGAGTTAATGCTCGTGACAATGCGGAAACGAGAAATTTAATAAAGCAACTGGATAAGATGATAATCACCGACGACTGGAGAACACTGTTTTAACAATGTATAAAAAGAAGAGGGGGTGTGGTATCGTCGAAAACGCGTTTAAAAGCGTTGCACCATCTATTGTTTCGTCAGTTATCAATCGAGCGGTGGACGCGCTACCTGTCGAACTACAACTGCCGGGTTACAGATAGTGTGGACCGGGAACGAAACTTCAAGAAAGATTAGCGCGTGGTGATCGTAGAATCAACCAATTAGACGAAGCCTGTCGCGAACACGACATCGCTTACGCACAATACAAAGACAACGAAAGTAGACGCATAGCGGACCGTAAACTCGCTGAAAAAGCGTGGGGACGGGTAAAGGCGTTGGATTTGGATATCAGCGAACGAGCTTATGCGACAGCAGTTGCAGCGGCCATGAAAGCAAAATCAGCCATAGGAAGCGGCCGAAGTCGTAAAAATTAAAAGAATGTAAGTGGTGGGGGTAGTGGTGGGGTGAAGAAGAGGAGGAAGAGAACTGCCCGGGCCACCAGGAAGAAAAGGAGAACTGCATCCGGATTGTATCTACGTCCGTACCGAAAAAAAACAATTCACATACCGCTCCGCCCGTTGTCCGAAGATGAATTACGTTTATATGCAATAAAACTAAACATACCGTATTTTAGAGGTGTTTACATGCGCAACGCATTACCGGATACAGCGCCCTGGAAGAACTAAAGCGTCACTGTGAATTTGGATGACAACAGCGGACTTGGAACCCACTGGGTATGTTACAAGAAGCGTGGAAATCGAGTACACTATTTTGACGGATACGGTAATTTACGTCCACCTCTCGAGCTGATGCGATATTTTGGCGATAGAGCCGACGTTCGTTACAACTACGAACGGAAACAACCTCCTAACACGGTCATCTGTGGTCATTTATTTTTAGACTTTTTATCGTCTTCTGGTCAATAAACTTCAGCATGTCGTCGCTAACGGTCACCGTGACGGGTACCGACGCTGTGAATCTCGTGTGTAACTTTTTCCCACCCCTCGAGTTATACGGTGAATGGTATGTTGGCCTAATGGATTTTACATCGTATAATTCAATACCAAACGTTATTGAGGGAAAAAATAATGAATTTCCAGTAAAAATTTCCAATGACAAGTGGTCTGTCATCAAGTTGCCTACCGGCACCTACGAAATCAGTGATATCGCAACGTATCTGCAGAAACAGTTGGACGAGAGAACTAACATTTTACGTCTAAACAACAAAACATTAAAGTGTGAACTTTACTGTAAGCATGACATCGACTTTTCGCATACACCGAATACCATTGCACGTATGTTGGGATTCAAGGAGAATCAGCAGCTGGAAGCGTATAAACATTCGAGTCGAACGTACCCGTCGACATAATCAAATTTAACACCGTTCACATACAGTGCAATATCGTACGGGGAGCGTACATGGACGGTCAGGACCAGCACACATTGCATTCGTTTTATCCGACCGTGTCACCAAGTTTCAAAATAGTTGAAACGCCGAGAGACGTAATATATTTACCGGTAAACGTGCAACGCGTTGACAACATAACTTTGTCTCTTGTCGAACAGGACGGGGATTTAGTCGATTTTCGCGGTGATACGACTGCATTTGAAAATATGGGATTGTATTTCGGACAGACGTTACCTGTAAAAACGGAGTGTTTACGAAAGAAACATGGTAGTCGGTGTTCAACGTTGAAGCGATTGACATCAAGGAACAAGCGTTTCTTACTTTCACTTGGATTCAAATTATACGATTAAAATAATGTCAGATGAAATTTTAGCTATCGAACGAGGATTGGCTTTCGATAACAGAATCGTTGAGTTTGAATATCGTACGCACGCACCGTATGCTTCCACCCGATACGGCAACAACGATAAAATACGTATACCCATCTAACAACAGGATGTTTTCACTTTACCGGCGGAGAGTTTTCTGTACATGGAAGGAACATTGACCAAGGTTAACGCTACCGACACAGCGTTGAACGTGAAATTAATCAACAATGCAATGGCTTTCTTCTTTGAGGAGATCCGTTATGAAGTGAGCGGTGTGGAAGTGGACCGTACGAAAAACGTTGGAATCACGAGCAACGTGAAATTGTTACTCTCGAGCAACGAGCGCTAAAGAAAGTATCTGATCAATACAGGATGGGTGACATAACCGACGACTCGTTGCCAATACACGAGAGTACCGGTGATTTTACGTTTTGTCTTCCGTTGAAAATATTATTCGGTTTCAGCGAAGACTATACACGCATCATGCTGAACGTTAAGCACGAATTGATTTTGTTGCGTACGTCTACCGATCAGAACGCAGTGGTGCTAAAAGAGTCGGGTGCAACTGCAAACGGTAATCCCGTAATAAACAAAGTACACTGGAAGATGCCCTGTGTGCGCGTGTCAAACAAGTACCGAATACCGCTATTGGAGTATATCGATGAGGATCATGAACTGGTGATGCCGTTCCGCAGTTGGGAATTGCACAAGTATCCTGTTCTACCGACGACAAATCGACATTTGTGGACCTTGAAGACATCGTCAAAGTTGGAAAAACCTCGGTATGTAATACTGATATTTCAGACGGACAGAAAGAACAATATAGCGAAAAACGCGTCGGAATTTGATCACTGGAATTTAACGAATGTCAAGCTATTTCTTAACGATAAATACTATCCGTACGATAACCTGAACCAGGACATCGATTAAAAAACGTTACGCACTGTTCTACGACATGTATACACGTTTCCAAAAGGCATACTATGACCGTCGCAACAGAACGCCCCTTTTGTCACCTAATGAATTTATAACGAAAGCACCGTTTTGTTTGTCATCGATTGTTCCAGACAAGAAGAACCAATCAAGTCGTCCGCCCTTGACGTGCGTTTAGAATTTGAATCCAGTAACAATTTTCCGGATAAAACCACCGCTTACGCTTTGATTATTCACGATAGGATAGTACAGTGTACAGCGTTGTCGAATACTTTCATCGTTTGTCATGAAAACCTGTTCTCCCCCTCTACCAGTTTATAAAGATAGGTATTAGCGATCTCCGACTTGCAACAAGCTCAGCCTGTCTCAACGATGGAAGGTGGCTGTGGTAGCAGCAGCAGCAGCAGCCATTGTGAGTATAACGTTTACTTGTCTCTTGCATATCCTATTAACTCTTACTCTAAGTTCGTTACCGTCGGACTGTTTAACGAACTCAACTATGAACCGGCTGTTTTGTTTACAAACGGGAAAAATAAACGTATGTTACTTGACTTTTCCGAGTGGAATTACTAACTTTGACTACGTCACTGTCGCGGTAGAAATACTCATAAACGGAGTCCTGGTAGTTCGAGACGGGTCACTGACACGGTAGATATACCTGTAAACTCGTCAAGGACTAGTATGGGTGTAAAAAATTACTCATTACGGTACAGCAATTGTTAATACGCATCATGTATGAACGACATATTCACCCGATTAAAAAAATGTTTAAAATAAATTAAAAAAATAAAAAATAAAGTAAATAAATAAATAAAATATATGTACTGCTTTTACACATTCGCTTAGCATTGCATAGTGTATCTTTATCATTATCTACCACTGTACTAGTCAATAGTACAGCGTTAGATAACGTGGAGTAGGCCTGCTTTACGAATCTGTAAAGTTGGGGAAACCACGTTAAAAAAAGCGTAGCGGACTCTCATTCGCCTCAGGCCGCTAGGAAAAGATGAGAGGAAAAAAATAAAAGTGAAAAAATGTTTATTTTTATAATAATAAATAAACTTATATTGTGCTTTTATGGTTTTACACATTGCTCTTATCTTCCGTTGTGCTAGAAAATAGTACAACATTAGATAACACATTAGAGGGTACAGAACTTGTGTGTGTAACGCACAAGTACAGAAATAATTACAGTCAAACAACAACGCCCTCTTGATGTAGTGGATGCGTTCCGGTTCGGAGTACCGGAGGTGCCGGGTTCAAGTCCCGGAAGGGCCATAATTTAGTTTGCGGAAACCATCTCCGTGATGTCACACACCACCTGTCCAGAGCCAGTGTTTTACACACATACAGTGCAGTTGGAAACCAACTACCTCGCCTCCTGTTTCGTCATACCTAGTGTTTTAGTTTTAGACATGCAGCAGTCAAACACATGCGTCATGAAGTTTTGGCATGTCCTGGGCGTACCCACATTTCAAATATCGGGTACCCCCATCCGCTACACATTGTTTTAATCATTTCGGGTACCGAATTTCGGACACCAACTACCACACCCTCTGAGTCGTCACTGACAGTGATGTCATAAACACACACACAGCTTTATAAAACAGTGACGTCAGTGTTTTAGACATGCAGCACTCGGGCACCAACTGCCAGGGCCTCTGTGACGTCATGAAACAGCAAATAGTTGAAACCGGAAAAGTGTTTTAGTACCAACACTTTCCCTCTACTACAAAGTGAAATAAAAACAGATTTAAAAGTGATGAAAAATCTGGATACATAAAACACAACCTAATCCTATGAATGATCAGATAATCAGGGCGGGAGTTAGTCCTCGGGGGATAGTACGTAGGCCCAGTAGGCTCCATGACTGTGACCCAAGCCGCATCAGCGTACATGCGTAAGCGGGCCCCTTTTGGGTTCACCAAGTGGCTCTCCGAATCAGGGTGCTTACAGTTCAGGTCGCCCGCCAGGACTACCCTCCTGTGTGCGCCAAAGACGGCCTACAGATCGTTCGACAGGAGCTCCGTTTGTGTAGGCTTGTATGCGGAAACCACGAGTAGACCCCGTGGTGCCGAGAGCAGCATGGAGCTCAACCGCGGTGCACGCACTCGAGGTTCCGCCGCTGAAGAGACGCCTTCACCGCGATGGCGGTGCCACCTCCTGCGCGACCCGACCGGTCGTCTCGGTAGCACACGTAGTTGGGTAGTCGGAATCGACGATGCGGGGTCAGGTGCGTCTCACGAAGAAGAAGCACATCGGGGTTGTGACGGGCAACGAACTCTAAGAGCTCAGAATGCCGGGAAACGGGACCGTTGGCGTGCCACGCCACGAGCTCGAGGTCTTGCTTGAGGGATTGCTGTGTTTGTCCGTTGTTCACAACAGACCGATAACACGGCAGGCTTCCACCAACAGGAGGAACTTGTCTTGGGGCGAGGCTGTTGCCAAGCGTTTGTTGATATTTCGAAAAGTCCGGGCTACTTTCTGCAAGTCATAGCTTGCCAGAAAGTCGGATGCGACGGCGAAATCATCAGAAGATGTTTGTAGAGAACGCTTGGCGGCAGCTGCATAGCTGTGGCGGGGCGAGGCGGTGGAAGCCTTGGGGGCAGTTTCTGGAGCGGGTGATCGCTCTGGCTTTTGGCGGACAGGCTTGGGTCCAATGGCAGGTAAAGGCTGGCCCGTGTTCTTGGCCTGAGGTCTTTTACCTTTCTTGCCTGATCTAGGGTAGCGAGGCTTGGGTGGCGGCGGCAGTGGAGGATCCAGTTCCTCGTCATCCTGCGGCAACGGAACTTTAGCATACGCGGGTGTCTCGCGTTCCGGTTCTGGTGGTCTGTTTAGTTTTGCTCGGGCTCACTGCACTATGTGGTTTCGGAACCGGAGCAGGCCTTGGGGCTGGTTTCCGTGCCACAGGCTCAGAGGCTTTGGCCGATGTTACTGGCTAAACAACATGACGAGGTAAGCCTAAGGGCTGGACCGGCTTTACTAATTTGTCCAACTGTTCTTTGTAAATAGGACAGCGCCTGTTATTTGCAGCATGGGCGCCTCCACAGTTTATGCAGTACCTGTGATTGTCAGGAACAGCGCAGGCCTGCGTTAAGTGATCCAGGCCTCATCGGACGCAGGTCGGCGCGTTCCGACAAACAAAACTACTGTGGCAGTACCTCTGACACCTGTGGCATTGGGAAATCTTCCCGATCTGACGGTAGGGCTCTACGCTAACGCAGAGCCCGAACAGCCGTTTCAACTCTAAAAGGGCCTGAGTGGGTTCGCCCTTCTCCACCTGGAGTCTGATTAGAGGCAGGGGTCGACGCGAGCCGTAGGTTGTAAACAACCGAGAGGCTGCCACAACCTTGTAGCCCGCGTCGCGCAGTTCGTCTAGGACGGCCTGCGGATCGGTCTGTATGTCTAGCCCCCGAAGAACGAGGGTTACAGGCTTGATGCGGTTTACGGTATAAGTGTGGAACTGGAACGATTGTTGTTCCAGCCACGCCACTGGATCACTCCAAGGTTTCGGATCCGCTGCGGCAGGTAACGCGTACAGTCTCACTCGCTTGGAGCTTGACAGAAGCGTTATCTGCCAGCGCAACGACCTTACGGAGTTGGCGACTAAAACCGATGATTTCCTTGATGTTCGTGACGAAAATCGGTGGGATCCTTCTTTCGAAGGTGCGGCTAGGCGCAACCTCAGCGCAGGCTTGGAATGCCGTTGAGACCGTACCCGAACTCAAGGAAGGCAGTGAGGAAGACTTCCACGGCTTGCCACCGTGCCCTACTACCACCCAGTCGGTGGAAGCCTTGGTCTCCATGTCGGGGGAGTCAGAGTCCAGGTCCAGCTCCAGGTGGACGGAGCAGCAGCTTGTGCTCTGGTGGTCGCAGTGTCCGACGACGCTCTGGGCTGTGCGGTTGTGCGTCCCAGAGAACTGAGTTCCGAGCTACCTTCTGGAGCTCCTGCCTCGTGGCCCTGCCCAAGTAGGGCGTGTGCTCTGTACTCTGCTGTTGTGCTAGCCTACACTAGCTCAGTATACACCGAGGGCGTTTCCACAAATCCCCTGCACGTATACGGTACCTGCCCAGCCCAGCCACAAGTGGATTGTCTGGAAACCTCGCCGCACGTGCATAAAATCTGCTTGCAAGCCGCCTGAATGTTTCGCCTAAGGAGCGGACGCTAAGTCCTCTCCTTAGAAGGCGTGATGAGAAGCGACGGGGGACTTTAGCCACTAGCCGAAGACACCTGTCGAGGGCGCTCTGCAACGTATTTTTATGCATTGCGGCGAGTTAACCCCAAATCGGGCAAGCGTAAGTAATGACCGGCAGCAAATACGCGCCGACGATCATCTTGCCCAAATTCCTGGTCATGGGTGAGCTGATCAGTAGTCGAAACATTAAGCTCAGACGAGCGGATGCTCGCTTAAGAACTGTCTGAGCGTGGGTACGCCAGGTGAGCCGACGGTCAAGGTGTACTCCGAGGTTCTTGACCTCTTTGGACCAGCGCAAGTACATTCTGCCGATACGTAACTGCCTAACAGGGTGCTTCCGTCGCTTCGAGAATTCAACGGCTACACCCTTGGTAGCGTGTTGCACTCTCCAATTTTTAGTGCACTCCCGAGCGTGTCGAGCTGGCGCTGCAGTCGTAAGACGGCTATTTCCACATGACGATCGGCCGTAAATACGGCCGTGTCGTCCGCAAAAAGGGCCACCTGAACTCCAGGCTGTCTCGGCACGTCGTTGACGTAGACTGAGAACAGAAGGGGGCAAAGAACACTACCTTGAGGGACGCCGGTTGTGATTCGTCTCTCGGAAGAGACTGAATCGCCAACTCTCACGCAGAGGATCCTCTCCGTCAGAAAGCTAGCAATCAGACGAAAGTACAGTCTGGGAGCTGAACTCCCTAAGCTTGAATAATAGGCCATCATGCCATACGCTGTCTAAGGCTTTTTCAACATCTAAGAAACAGTCAACGGTTCGTGATGTATTCCAACATTCTCATCAGATGATGAGTGGTCGATTGCCCCACACGGAAGCCGAACTGTTCGGAGACCAGCACGTCAAAGTTAATTAGATGTTCTCGCACACGACGCTGCACGAGTCGCTCATAAACCTTGGACGTAGCGGAGATTAGGCTGATAGGCCAGAGGTTGTCGGGGCGGGTAGCATCCTTTCCCTGCTTCGGGATCACGATGACCGTCGCCTTTCGCCATTTCTTAGGAAAGTAGGCCTGTCTGAGACACGCGTTGAACAAATCAGTCAAGAATTGAACTCCAGGCTCAGGGAGAAGTCGTAGAGCGGTGTTAGTGACACCGTACGGGTCTGGAGCTTTTTTTGGGTGAAGGTCAGCGAGCCGATCTGAGACCTCTTCCAAAGAAATGGGTTTGGGCTCCGCCGTGATCGGATGAGGTAGAAAGTCTTCCACAGCCATCTCGATTTGTTCGTCGAAATCCCAGTCCATCGGCGGGTTGGGAGCAACCTGGCGCTCGAAACACAAGCCCAAGTACTCGGGCTTCTCCTCCGGACGACCCAGGAGTTGTCCGAACGGCCCAACAATGGCGGGGAGTAGAGGTCGTCGCCTCCGACCCGTCATCGTGGAAGGTATTCTTTAATAGTGACTTTGCGGGTCCGCATCCCCCGTTTGGGCCACAGTGAGTTCCCAACAGCTACGTCGGAACGTCTTCAGACTGCCACGCAGTCGTCCGGTGAGCCGAATGTATGCTGCCTTATCGGCCGGATCACGGGTCCTCTGCCAACGTTTCCGGAAGTAATTCCTCTCGCGAGCGAGAAGAGAGACTTCCTCAGGGATCCGTTGGTAGTCAGACGTGAAACCGGCTCGTATGCGTGAAGACACGTCTATAGCCGATATGATTGCCTCTTCGATTCCCGCTACTGCTTCGTCTAGGAGGCGAACGGAATCAAGTGGGCCCGCTAGCGGCAGTCTACGGCACAGAGCCGGGCCGTAGCGGTCCCAATCGATAACCTTCTTCTCGTCACGTGAATAGGCGTGCTGGGTAGCGACGTGGAGCGAGATTGGGTTGAGGTCGGATGCCAGCTCCGTAAGCGAGAATACCTCGACCGGACAGACAATTCTTTGGGTAACCGCAATATCCAGAACATCGGGAGCCTCGTTAGGTAGCATCGGAAAAACGTAGGCTGCCCTGGACCAATCACCATCGCCCGGCGCGATTCAACATATCTGAGCAAGTTCTTCCCGTTCGAAGTAGTCAAGCGACTATTCCAAACGCGATGCTTGCAATTCAGATCGCCGGAAAAAATTACCCTTCGGTGGGTATCGAAGATAACGTCTAGGTCGCCAACAAGGAGTTCAGCGCGAGGGGTCTTGTATGCTGAAACCACGAGGACGCCGCAAAGAGCTCCGTGGACCTCAATGGCGGTGGCCTCTAGGTTTGTACGCTGCGGCAAAACGACACGATGATGACCTATAGAAATCCTCACCGCGATCGCCGTGCCGCCTCCTTGTCGGCCAACTCTGTCATCCCGATAGACCACGTAATTCGGTAATCGAAACCGGTTCGCCGGGGTCAGGTGGGTTTTTGTGAGGAGAAGTACGTCGGGTTTGAACCGAGTCAGGAATTCCAGAAGGTTGGAATGCTGGGAACCGATGGAGTTAGCATTCCAGGCTACGAGCGAGAGGTATCGTCTAAGGGCTCGGTTCATAGAAGACCTATGACAGTACAAGCTTCTACCAAGAGCATAAACCTCTCGGTTGGGTCAGCAGTTTCCAGTCTGTCACGGATGGAGGTGAAGGTGTATGCGACTTTCTTCAAGCCGTAGCCGGACAGAAAGTCGCTGACGAACTGTCGTCATCGGAAGTGACGGACTGGGCGGTTTGCCTGGAAACTGTGGCCGCATAAGAGCGACCAGGCTTAACGGCAGATCAGGTCGAGTTGGTGGAAGCTACAGGACCAGGGGCAGTCGAGTTTGAATTTGCTACAGGAAAAGTACGCTGCTGCGCTTCGTCGGACTTATACCGGGAAGCAGGAATTTTCTTGGGCTGTGGGCAGGCAGGAGCTCAGGTCCGAGCAACCGGTGTGGTTATCCCTTTAGATTTTGATTTAGTTTTGCCTGCTCGCAGGTAACACTGAGATGGCATTGGAGGCGAGGCTACCTCTGGTTCAGAAGCGGGAGTTGGTGGTTCCGCGGAGGCGGTCCGGCTCCATTACCGAGTTATTGGCTACAAGGACGAGTCTCTGCTCCGGAAGGCGACGTGGTTCGTTTCTGTGCCTTGGTAGGGGCTGGAGGTGGAACCGGAGAGGGCTCGCGCCGTGCCGGTGGTACCTTTGGTGGCGACTTAGCCTGTCCTTTAGTCTTCTTCTGTGTTGGGGGCCGCGTTACTGGCTGCCTCGGCTTCGGGAGGGGCCCCTGCGGCTTTCGCTTGAGGAGCACCGTCCTATTTACTGGGCAGTTACTGTAGTTGGCTACGTGGCCTTCGCCACAATTGATGCAGCGGTATTGCGACTTGTCTGCCACAGTGCAGGCTTGCGTGGAAACCTCTGGCACTGCGCTAGTTTGCCCGGGGGCGACTGGATTCACCCCGTGGAAGCCAAACAGCCGCGTCAGGTGGAATATCTTGTCTGCAGCCTCGCCCTTCTCGATGTGGAGACGGACGAGTGGGAGAGGGACTCGGTTCTGAGAGTTGCTGAAGAGGCGGAAAATTGCCTGCACCGGGTAACCGAGGTCTCGGAAATCCAAGAGGATCTCCTATGGATCAGTGTGCGCTGCAAGCCCGCACAGAATTACAGACAAGGGCTTGACGCGTCTTGTATAAAAGGTATGGTATTCCAGGTTATTAACCTCCAAGAAGGCCTCGACCATGCGGTGGTCCTTGATGCGGTGGTATCACCGCCAAGCAGCTTAAGGTCAAGTTTGTCAGCCGACAGGCCGTGGGCCGCGATTAGCCGCCGGTATAGGGCGGCGACATTGGGCACCCCGTGGGCGAACAGGGGCGGCCTGCAACCATCAGCGGAAGCAGCCGGAGCTTCCCCCTAAGTAGTTGGTACCGCGGCCAGTTGGCCCTGAGAAGGACCGATGTCCATGGCCGAGGTCCGCGAGGATGCAGACTCGGGGGAATTGTTCCTCTTCGGCTTCTTAGCCGGACGTCTACGCGGACCAACGGTCACGTATTCGTCCGGCTCTTCCACCGGGAGGGGAGGTAACGGATGAGGAAGCTCGTCCGTTTCCATCGCTCGAGGCGAATCAGGCGAGTCGCCCGCGTGAGGCAAGGCAGAGCCGAGCGATCGACACTCGTGCCGTCGCCCGTAGTGGGCATGCTGGCCGAGTGTGGCCGCCGGGCAGATACTGCAAGGGAGTCCCTGCACAGACGCCAGGGATCTTGGGTTCGTCCGAAGCCGCGTAACCCACGCGACTTCCCTGCTCACGCCAATGCGGGAGGAGCTGGGCTAACGACCAGCTTCGTTAGATACCATTCCTTACCTAGACTGGTGTCCACTGGTCCCTTTACCCCGGTGGTGTCTCAAGCGGTGCTTACCACTGGTGGGGGCCCGCAAGGATCACTCGGGCAGTGCTACCTAACAGCCGTGGGCAAGTTAGGAAGAAAGCTCTGATGTACGGCACTCACCAATGAGCCCAGAGCTGTCCTCTTCTTTCCTGGCCGGTGAGATGTTTGCCGGCGTCAGGTGGTCCTAATAAGGGTCTTCTGCCAGCTGCCTCTTGTACCAGCTACTCAATTCACCGGCAGCAACTGGCTCCTGGGTCTTCTTTCCTATTGAAAGACGATTTCCTCGTCCCAGCGGAGAGGCAGGCGATTGCAGCAAAAGCTGTAGTAGCGTCCAGAGCAGAAGCTGAAGAGAGTTCGGAGAACGTCCTTTCAGTCCGAAGTCTGGAAGCGAAGTCGAGAAGTGTCCCCTCGATTTTATTTTGGAGGGACAGGATGATGTTAAATTCGTTGGATCCTGGGACCTCGAAGAAACCCGCGACGGCAGAATGGGGGAGACCTCGAAGACTTTTCGTTTGAGAAGTAGTAATTACCCCCCCCCCCCACAACGGGCAGGGTGCCTCTAACCGCTCAGGAAAGGTCGCCGAGGGCTGCCAAACGGCAATGTCGGCGCACGGGAGAGAGCGTAGGAGGAGGCAGCGGCCACCAGAGGTGGCACTGAGCACACCTAAGGCAAGCGCAGTTCCCCCCTAGTCTGTCGCCGAGCGCCAGCATGCGTCAGAGAGCGTCCGCTCGTCTCGCTCAACTGTTTCCGATACTCGCCAACAAGGCTATGACCCGCAAGCTGGGTAAGTTGATTGTCAACGCGTACCTGTTGCCGATCATTACCTACGCTATTCCCGTCTGGGGTTACCTCGCAACTGTTCATGAAAGGAAGTTGCAAAGCGTTCTCGATAGGGGTCTTCGGCTAGCGGCCAAAACCCCCTATCGGTTCCCTTCTCGACTTTTGAGAAGAGGACTCGGTGTCCGGATGACACCGTGAGGCGACTTGCACGAAAATTTTACGTCCGAGCTGAGTAGAGGGAAAGTGTATGTATGAGAACAATGGCGATGACGTCACAGAGAGGCACTGGTAGCTGGCTTCCGCGGTGTGAAAACAATGGGTTTGGGAACCCCCAGTTGAAAACACTACCGGGTTCCAGTTCATGACGTCATAGAGGCACTGGCAGCTGGTGTCCGAGCTGTCCATGTGACGTCACTGTTTTGTATGTGTGTGTGTATGTGTGACTGAAACACTTCCGTGTTCCAGTTCATGACATCACACAGAGGCTCAAGTCGCTGGCGTCCGCATGGCTAAAACCAGTTTCAAACGGAGGCCGTGGTTTCTGCATGTCCAAAATTTGGTAGCCGAAAACAATGTGTAGCGGATGGGGGTACCCGGAATTCGGCGGTTGCCCGCAGAGGCGATGTCATCGGGTACCGTTACGCGAAATTTTGGGGGCATCGGGTACCGTTACCCGAAATGTTTAAATCAACGGATGGGGGTACCCGAAATTTGTGGGTACACCCTAACCGGGTTCCAGTTCATGACAGAGGCCCTGGCAGCTGGTGTCCGAATGTTAAAACACTTCCGCGTTCTGGTTTATTTTGATGTAACAAAATAATCGTTCTCTCTTTTAATGTCTGAATTTTGATACCCTAAATGATTAAAACAACGGATGGGGGTACCCGAAATTTGTGGGTACGCCCACATGACGCATGTATAAAACACTGGTTATGACGAAACGAAACAGGAGGCTATACAGATGGGTTCCGACAGGTGTTGGTTTCCACAAAATAAATTTTGACTCCTCGGGATTTGAACCTGGATCTGCGGTTCGCAAAACCATATATTTTATTATTATATATGAGTATATTGTGTTATAATAGAACAGATGCATCCATTTGAATACTGTTTAGAAAAAACATATTAAAATTATGCATTACTAAAATTGTGTAATTGTATAAATATATTTTACTCTGTGTACCTGCAAAATTGTAACAAACAGGTCTGGTTGAATCGCTGTGTGTTGATACAAACAGATTATACGCTCTCTCACACTCTCTCTCTCTTTAGAGAGAGATGCATCTGAACCCTATAAACCGGTTTTCTTCGCATGCTGGCGCATACCACAATCCAGCTGTCTCTCTCTTTATCAATAAGTTGGCTGCATCTCAACTATAAAAACTTATCTTCGCTGGCGTATACCTTATTCAAGTATGATAGGAATAACTGTTTTGTATAAAGGTATAATAATAAAATAACAAAGGTTACGGTTTATATATAAGTTTTAATAATATCGAAAGCTTTTACAATCAAATCATAAGCTATAATTTTCTTTCTCTCTCTACACACACACGTTCTATATTCACAAGACAATTATAATTGTGCAAAACATACGCGCGCTCTCTATATACATAACTAAACAAAATAAACACTTTATCTCTCTCTCTCTCTCTATATATATATATATATATATATACTTACATAATTATACAAAATAATCTTTTTTTCTCTCGCTTTCTCTCTCTTTTGCAGCCTTGAAGGTTCTCTCTCTCTCTCTCTCTCTCTCTCTACATATATATTCTCTCTCTCTGTACACATATATATACACACACACACACACACACATAATTAACAAAATAATAATTACATTTACTACAACCAAAACAAGCCTTATATGTCTAACAATATAAAATAATAATAATAATTAATAACATACAATATTACAATGTTGATGTGTAATATGTTAATAATAACATACTAAATGTAGACACACATCAAATGATAATTACTATGGTGTTAACTACATGTGTAAAATGGTACACCAAAACCTTGAATTCAACTCTTTTTAGTATTTTAGATAATAACAAAGGTAACAACGCTTATAATTTTTTAAAACAATTGTTCTTCAGAGTGTAAATTCTCTCCACTCACAAGCACTCAGAATGTTACAGTGGTCACCATATGGTGGTGAACGACATACATCTCCCTCGCATTCGCACAAACACATAACATCGAAACAAGGTTTCTGTAACTATGAGAGAAATCTTTTAAAAAATTTAATTACACATAAAAATTTAATTAACACTTTAATGATTGTTTATCTTAACTTTTTATGTTATAAACCACATACGTTTTTTAATAATTAAAAACAGAATATAATTTCCTACAATTAATAATACTTGATCAAATACAAAAGAATGTAGACACATCAAATGATAGTTAGTGTGATATTAAAAAAACATGTATTCTGAATTAAAGTCATTTTGATATCTTAGATATCCGCTAGAGTCATGCCTTGACCACTCATATTTTTTTACCAGCGAGGTATACGCTGTACCAGTAAAATTATACATCATATAGTACATCTGATTAACCAGCTTTGTTTTAGCAATTAGCAAATCTTTTATTTGAAGATATTCAATATTATGGTTGTTACAATAACTAATTAATGTTTTGAAGAGTTTGAAAAACTCATTACGAATAAATACTTTCATTTTGTAAATATTCTTTTCGTTTCGTATTGATATCCATCTACTCAGTGTCTTACGATTATTTCTAAAATTATAATCGAATTTAATCACGTCGCATTGACAATATAATCTATTATTACCATTTATTTCTCTGTTTAAAAGTTTTTCTACAATATTAGATCCAAGCAACACCTTGTTCTTTCTCTGAAAATGAACAGTTAACATTAAAAAACGACAAAAAAAAAATATAGAAGTCTACTTCATCATTTAAAAACATTTTACTATTAATGTTATTATTACTATTATTATTATAATAAATCAATCCTGTTCTCGTTTATTTGGTCTGGAAAAAAAGAGAAAAAATTAATACATAACCACTTCTGTATAAGTAATTATTAGTGGTACTGAAATATCATACTCACATAATCAATATCCAACTGCACGCTCACTTTCTCGTTCGCCAGCGGAGTGTGTGAGGTTACGCATAGTGATAGGACACAAGGCTTCACAGCTTTCAATTGCTCCTCTGTAAATATGTCACACCATCTTTTAGGTAGGTATACATAGAACAGTTTACCCTCCGGCTGAGGACAGGCTCCGGTATCTTCCAAATCTACCACAACTGACTCCCCGAATTTCGTTTTCACAAATTTCATGTGAATTATATGATACTTTACTCCTAAAGAAAGACTTGACAAGTCTCTTTTTGGTAAAAAATTTTCAACTGTCTTCGCGTTCGCAACGATTCCTTTCATGGCGAGTACTGATGACTGCACAGGGAAACACTGGCGTATTTATTCTGTTTCCCCCGATCACGTTCCTTCCTTCTAAAGCGTCATCTCCTTCGGTCACGACCGGACGACGACACCCTACCCCGCACCCCGCACCTCTACCGCAACGGTGACGGCTACAATTTTTCTTCCTACCCCACCCCGCGTCGTCTCGGGCCACCAGCTGCTTTCGGTCACGACCGGACGATGACATTCTACCCCGCACCCCCACACCGCACCCAGAGCCTCGCCACCACCCCGCACCTCGCCAACATATTTTGTTCAATTACTTTGTCTGTCGCTCCGCAACGACCGGTATCCCCCCGCACTCCAATCGAGTCCGTCGGCGACAACCTAGCTTCCTACCCCACCCCGCGTCGTCTCGGACCACCATCTGCTTTCGGTCACGACCGGTCGTACAACCCAGCCCCCCGTACCCCGCACCCGACATCCCGCGGGAGGCGACTCAACGAGCGCGCTTCGGCCAAGGTCGCTGGCATCCTGTACCCCGCACCTCGCCTACCTCTCGGTCACGGACACCGGCTGCAACCTAGCTCCCTACCCCGCACCGCCATCCCACACCTTTACCCCGCACCGCATCGGTCACGGGCGTCGGCTTCCTACACCGCACCCCCACCCCACCCCACCCACCGCAACGCGTGTCGTCGGTCACGACCGGACGACTACCTACCCCGCACCACTGCTCCTCGCGAGGCCGATCGGTCAAGGGCGCGCGGCGACAGCGTCACCGGTTACCGGACTGTCTATATAGGGAACCGACGACGCGAAGCCGGCCTCACTCCTTTCACAATGACCGACAGCAGCAGCAGCAGCGGCGGCAGCAACAGCGAACACCGTGCTATCAATGGTAATGTAATTACTATAAAATTTATGATACTTGACAATACACTAAACACACAAACAGTGTTATTAGATTACAAACGCACGATTGTTGATAAGATTTGTAGCGAAGCCGTAGCATTAAATAATTATATAAAATGGTATTTAGCAGTTCGTGTATCTTTTAAAAAATTAATAAACACCGAAAATATTTATTGTAATGCGGTATTCAGATCGCGTACAGAACTTAAGTCACAGTATGACGATATCGATGAACAGTATTCGATAGCTAGCGAGAAAATAATGGAATCCGTTGACAAATTCACGCGTGACGGAAGCGGGTGGGTCGAAAACGGTGTCGAGTCGGTGGAACTAAACATTACAAAATACAATCCTCTTGTGGGGTCGAGCTTTCTACCTACACCATCGAAATTGTCACACAGTAGGAAAGGAATTATTAATGTGAAAAATTTAGAAGATGAAAAGTGTTTCTTGTGGTCTGTGCTCGCCTGTATACACCCGATCGCGTGTAACCCGCATCGCGTTAGCCATTACCTTCCGTACGAAGAAGAAATAAACATGAAGGACATACCTTATCCCGTCGCAGTCAATAAGATAAAACGTTTTGAAAAATTAAACGAAAACATATCCGTTAACGTTTTTGGCTACGAAGACGAGGTATATCCTTTACGTATCACTGAACATCGCGGTAGAAAGTACCACGTAAACCTACTGATACTGTCCGACGCGAACACTACTCACTACTGCCTCATACGGAACCTTTCGCGTATGCTTTCGTCGTTGACAAAAGATTGTCGTGCATCGGTGTACTGCAACTACTGTCTACACAGATTTTCGGACAATAAAGATACTAACGCGGCGCGAAAACGAGTTGAAGAACACGAACGCAACTGTTCTCAGCACGGAGTACAGAAAGTAAAACTTCCTGACGAGGAAGAAAAGTGGATGTATTTTAAAAACTTTTCACTTTGTCACCGCGTACCTTATACGGTATACGCTGACTTCGAATCGTTTATTGTTCCGACCACCGGTAAAAACGGGGCACATCATATACCAGCCAGTTTCTGCTATGTGATAGTTGACTGGATGGGAAACGCCGTCAAGGAACCTGTAATATACCGCGGTAAAGACGTGGTGGACACGTTCCTTCGTATGCTTTTAGCCGACGTTCAACGACTCGATTAAAAGTTTAATAAACCGATCCAAATGACAGCGGCCGATGAACGGTCATTCCGAAACGCCACTCACTGTCATCTGTGCAAGAAGCCGTTAACGGACGACACGGTTCGAAATCATTGCCACATAACGGGTAACTATTTAGGCGCTGCTCACAATGCGTGTAATATAAATTACAAAATACCAACACACGTTCCGGTTTTTTTCCATAATTTAAGTGGCTATGACTCGCATCATTTGATGCAAGGTTTCGGAAAGTACAAGGAAGATGAAATAACGTGTATCGCTACTACAAGCGAACGTTACATCTCCGTTACACTCGGTCAGCTCCGGTTTCTCGATTCTCTGCGGTTCATGAACGCGTCACTTGAAAAACTCGTCTCCAACTTATCCGCGGATAAATTTAAAATCCTTAATCAATTTTACACGCGTAATGTTGATTTACTGTTGCGTAAAGGCGTGTACCCTTACGAATACGTTACGGACGATTTAAAATTTGACGAGAGGCAGTTACCGGACCGCGTACATTTTTACAACGGGTTGACAGAGTCGGATATAAACGAAGAAGATTACGCGCACGCTCGAGCGGTTTGGTCGGCTTTCGACATGCAAACGTTCGGTGATTATCATGACCTTTATTTAAAAACGGATGTTCTACTGCTTGCAGATGTATTTGAAAACTTTCGAAACATGAGCCTGCAGTACTACGAACTCGATCCGTGTAACGTTTTTACCACCGCCGGTTTAGCGTGGAACGCGATGCTGAAAATGACAGGAGTTAGGTTAGAGTTACTCCGCGATATAGACGTACACCTGTACATCGAAAGAGGTATCCGTGGCGGCTTAGCAGCAATTTCTAATCGGTACGCCAAGGCCAACAACCCGTACATTCCCGATTATGACGCAAGCAAGCCGCATAACTATTTACTCTACCTCGATTGTACCAACCTGTACGGAACGGCTATGACACAACCTTTACCACTGTCCAGTTTTCGATGGTTGGAACGTACAGAGATCGATACGTTGAACGTGCACGCGTTACGTGACGATGATGACATCGGTTATATCCTAGACGTCGATCTGGGGTATCCACATTACATACACGACTTACACAGTGACTACCCTTTAGCACCCGAAAAGTGTACTATTACGGACAGTATGCTTTCACCGTACTGCTATCGCATGAAGCTGTTAAAAGACTTTGTGTGTAGTAACGGTAAGGTAGAGAAACTGATAACGTCCCTCGAGGACGAGACAAAATACATTGTTCATTACAGAACATTGAAACTCTACCTCGAACTAGGAATGGAGTTAAAAGCGATTCACCGTGTGTTAGCATTCACACAGTGCGTATGGTTAAAACCTTTCATCGATTTTAATACGAAGCGACGAAAGGAAGCCAGAAACACCTTTGAAAAAGACTTTTTTAAGTTAATGAATAATGCGCCGTACGGTAAATCGTTGGAAAACGTACGGAAGCGAATCGATTTCAAGTTAGTTCCAAACGAGAAGAAACTTCACAAACTAACCGCTAACCCCAGGCTACAACATTTTTTCATCTATAACGAGGACCTGGTAGGTCTCACGATGAAAAAAACGTCCATTACACTGAACCGACCTTTGTACGTTGGGTTCAGTGTATTGGATATTAGTAAGCTGATCATGTATCGGTTCCATTACGGATTCACGATGAATACGTACGGGTCACGTGCACGTCTATGTATGACGGACACTGACTCTCTGTTGTACGACATTCGCACCGACGATGTGTACAAAGACATGGAGGAGCATCTCGAACTCTTTGACACGTCGGAGTACCCTAAGGCACATCCGTGCTATAGTGAAACAAACAAGAAAAAGTTGGGTACTTTTAAAGACGAAACAAATGGAATACCGATACTTGAATTTGTCGGGTTGCGCGCAAAATGTTATTCATTCGTTACGGCAAACGATAAAGAGAAAAAGGTAGCGAAAGGTGTGCCACGTTCCGCGATAGCTACACAGTTGAAACATCAACTTTATAAACAATGTGTAAAGACCACTTCTCAAACTTATACTACGGCGCAGACTATCCAAAGCGAAAAACATAACATATACACAAGAAAGCTTACAAAATTATCGCTGTCACCGTACGATGACAAACGATATGTCTTGGATGACGGTGAAACAACACTGGCGTACGGTCATTATAAACTCTGTCAACCCAGACGCGAGATAATTCAGCAAGCGAGAAAATCCGTTATAAATTATGCGTTTGATATACGTTGATATAAGACTCGCTTCCAGGAGCAACACACTGTCAGTAACGACGATGAAGTCGGTGAGGTTCAGTGAAAACGTAACGGTATATCTCGTACCAAAATTTTGCGATTCGCGTTTCGAGTGGCGATATGGAAAACGTACGCAAAACTATTGCAAAAGAATTGCACAGACCGGTGAGAAGGAACTTTCCCAGACGTGCGGTGGAGGTGAAGGGGTTACACGATCTCTACCAAGCGGATTTGGTGGAAATGATACCGCATGCCAAGTTGAACAAGGGGTACAAATATCTAATGACGGTAATAAACGCATTTAGCAAGTATGCATATGCGATTCCCTTAAAAACTAAATCGGTTGTTGAAGTAGCACATGCTCTCGAACCAATAATTGTAAAAAATAAAATGAAATACCTGCAAACGGATAAGGGGAAAGAGTACTTTAACACTACCGTACAAGCTTTACTAAAGAGATTCAACGTCAAACACTATTCAACGTATAGCGAGAAGAAAGCATCCATCGTAGAGCGATTTAATCGTACGTTGAAAACGAACATGTACCGCGCGTTCAGCGAGCAAGGCCATTATCGGTGGTTGTCGCTTTTGCCTAAACTGGTGATGGAATACAACGACAGAGTGCATAGAACTATAGAGATGAAGCCGCGACAAGTCGACAAGAGCAACGAGCAAATTGTGTTGGAACGAATAAGAAAAAATACCGTACCGCGGAAAGTGAGCAAGAAACATAAGTTTAAAATAGGCGATCGAGTGCGTATCAGTAAATACAAAATCACATTCGCTAAAGGTTATACACCAAACTGGACGAACGAGATATATACAGTGCACAGAGTTCAGCCAACCGCACCGGTTACGTACTTGTTGAAAGATCACACGGGTGACGTTGTGGAAGGTGGGTTTTATGAACAAGAATTGAGTAAAACCAGCGTTGGTGATGTGTATCTCGTTGAAAAAATATTACAACGTAAAGGTGATCGCGTGCGAGTGCGCTGGCTCGGCTTTGACGGTAAACACGATTCGTGGATACATAAAAAAGATCTGATATAATAACATTACCACAGTATTTAACCGAACGTAAACGAGTTAAGATGAAGATTGAACAACAATCGTTAAAGTTAAATGTTAAGAACGTAGACTCTGCTAAGTACAACGGTGAAGTTGCATATAATAAACACAGTCCACTGTTTCCAAACACAGTTCGATGTATCGTGTGCGGCGGGTCATGTAGCGGGAAGTCAAACGTTGCCTTTAACATGTTATTCGATTCAAACGGACTGCGATTTCAGAACCTGTACGTGTTCTCCAAATCGTTATTTCAACCAAAATATCGTATGTTGGAAGACTTTTTAATGCTCTCGCTGACGAAGGAATGATGTACTTCACATACAGTGAAAACGATGAAGTACCACCTCCGCACGAAATTGTACCTAATTCAATCATGTTGTTCGATGATGTGGTATGTGAACGGCAGAATAACATACGAAAATATTTCGCTATGGGACGGCATAGCGGTGTGGACACTTTGTACCTTTGTCAGACGTACAGTCTGGTGCCAAAGCAACTGGTGCGTGATAATGCCAATTTCTTGGTTTTCTTCAGACAAGATGATCTCAATTTACGTCACGTTTACAACGATCACGTTAACACAGATATGAAATACGAAGAGTTCAAAGCGATGTGCGCCGAAGCGTGGAAGGATCGTTACGGATTCATAGTCATCAACAAGGACTCACCGATAAACGCGGGTAGATACAGAGTGGGTTTCGATCGTTTTATACATAAATAGAATAGTTTGTGCGAGAAAGTCATCAGTGTCAAGATGATGACAAGCAATTGACACATGAAATCGATGCAATTAGCGATAACATAAGACAAAAGTATCGCGCGTTGAAACATGACATCAGAGAGAGCGATGAAGCGTTAACGAGAAAGTACAAACCTCTTTTGGAACCATTAACCCAGATTTCGGAAAAGTTGAATGTCTCCGGTGATAAAATTAAAAAAATAAATGTTGAAGATGAAGATACGAAGACAGCTGTCGAGATGACACCACCACCATCACAACCTCGATTCCTTAGAACGGAAGTGTTGGCACAAACTCCTGATGTCGAAACATCGAACGTGACTCTTGAAGAGTTTTTATCAACACCCGAAGGTCGACACGAAGCACAAGAATACGTTGAACAGTCTGTCGAAGGTCCGCTCGCGAGGAAATACTTACTACTCGCTTTATCTGATGATCGAGAAAAAAAATGGATCATACGTACGGTATCCGTAACGTTGCAGATAAATGGATGGTGGGAAATTCGGTGTTGGAGATCAATCAAGACGACAGCTTCTACATAGCTGGAAAACGATACAGGGGTACACCGGGTCTCTACGAACTTATGTTTATGAAAGAACCCAACAAGAGCGTCTACGATGAAAAGATTTAGCAGCGTACAAATCTATACTGTCGGACACTAACGCACATAAACATTATCATTTACCCGGTGCTAAAATAAATACAAACAAAGGTGTAAAGTACAGAGAGATAATCGCCCGATTGTTCCCACCGCGCAGCGGACGTGGTATCGATTACGTACACTGGAACGATCCCAACGAACTGGTTGAACGGTTGAGACTGCTGGTAAGTCCAAAACGCGCCGGTCACACCGGACACGACAACGAAATCATCTCCGTTGTGGAGGAATTACGTGAAGCCAACATTATCGTATAAATTTTATGAACGTCGGTGTAACAACTCATTGACGTCAACACTGTCAACATGTGCGGATTAGATTTGACACCTGACTTTGAAGTCGAAAACGAGAGACTGAAAACCTTTACATCATGGCCTGTGCATTTCATCAGTCCAACCGCTATGGTTGCCGCAGGCTTTCATTACACAAATGAAATTGACAGGGTTCGATGTTCATTTTGCGGTATAGTAATCTTTCGTTGGAAAGAGGGTGACGATCCGATTGTGTTACACACGCGATGGTCACCACAGTGTCGTTACTTAAAACGGTTAGCACATCATTTGTAGCGTGCAGTCGTACAATGGTTGTGGACAAGTTCGGGAGACATCAAAGCGCCGTGAGCGTGCGACGAGAAACAAAAAGACAATTACGCGATACTGTAGGATTTAAGATTACGAATGATGGGCATATAGATGTTGAAAACAAAAAGATCCGCAATCTGAACGAACCGGATGCAGCAAAGGATGCTGTATCTCTGACTTATATGCAAACACATTGTCTGCTACTCGATGATGAACGTAAAAGTGTGGACGTTAAAGGGTGTAGATTGAAAAATGTTGATACTCCTGTAGACGTTAAAGACGTAGTCAACAAATATTACGTTGATGACAACTGTATACAACACTCGAGTCAAGAGAGAGGTGAGGTCATCGATGTACGAGATCGATGGGTAATCAACGTTCGAAGTCCGGAACAAGCGACCGATGCGGTTAACAAAATCTATGTAGACTCGAACGTCATTAAAAAAGTATCGAACAGCTATTTGTTTGGGCAGAGCTGGTTGTCGGGAGTGAGTTCACCGATTTTTGCAGATGACGCGGTTAACGTAAAATACATGTTGCAGAACACCGTTAGCTTGAGCGAAGATGGTGTTTTCAAAGCAGCGGGAAAGAGAATAACAGACGTAGCGGATGGTTTTGCGGAGAGCGATGCTGTTAACTTACAACAATTAAATGACGTGAGACGATACGTAAAGAGCGAGATGTATAAAGTCGTTAAAACATTTCAGTATCAACTGGATTACTACTTATTGAAATTGTCTAAGCCACGTAGTTCAGAAGACGAGTGGACACTCGACACGAAGGAAATAAAAAGGTTAATAGATGAATACGATAAAAACACAGAAGAGAAAGACTGGAGATCGGTTTACGATGTACAACAACGTTAAGAGGAAAAAGGGGTGGGGCGTCGGAAACGTGCTTAAAAACGTTGTACCGTCCGTTGTTTCGTCAGTTATCAATCGAGCGGTGGACGCACTACCTGTCGAATTACATCTGCCGGGTTACAGATTCTGTGGACCGGGCACGAAACTCGAAGAAAGATTAGCGCGTGGTGATCGTGGAATCAATCAACTAGACGAAGCCTGTCGCGAACACGACATCGCTTACGCTCAATACAAAGACAACGAAAGTAGACGTATTGCAGATCGTAAACTCACGGAAAAAGCGTGGGGACGGGTAAAGGCTTTGGATTCGGGTATCAGCGAACGAGCTTATGCGACAGCAGTTGCAGCGGCCATGAAAGCAAAATCAGCAATAGGAAGCGGTCGACGTCGTAAAAATAAAAAGAATGTGAGTAGTCGTGGTCGTGGTGCTGGTGGTGGGATGAAGAAGAGGAGGAAGAGAACTGTCCGAACCGCTAGGAAAAAGAAGAGAACTGCGTCCGGATTGTATCTATGTCCGTACCGAAAAAACTAATTCACATACCGCTCCGCCCGTTGTCCGAAGATGAATTACGTGTATACGCAAAAAAGCTAAACATACCGTATTTTAGAGGTGTTTACATGCGTAACGCATTACCGGATACAGCGCCGTGGAAGACCGAAAGCGTCATCGTAAATTTGGACGACGAGAGCGGACCGGGAACCCACTGGGTATGTTACAAGAAGCGTGGAAATCGAGTACACTATTTTGACGGGTTCGGTAATTTACGTCCACCTCTCGAGCTGATGCAATATTTTGGTGATACAGCCGACGTTCGTTACAACTATGAACGGAAGCAACCTCCTAACACGGTCATCTGCGGTCATTTATGTTTAGACTTTTTATCGTCTTCTGATCAGTAACCTTCAACATGTCGTCGCTAACGGTCACCGTGACGGGTACCGACGCTGCGAATCTCGTGTGTAACTTTTTCCCACCTCTCGAGTTATACGGTGAATGGTACGTTGGTCTATTGGATTTTACATCGTATAATTCAATACCAAACGTTACTGAAGGAAAAAATAATGCATTTCCAGTAAAAATTTCCAAGGATCAGTGGTCCGTCATCAAGTTGCCTACCGGCACCTACGAAATCAGTGATATCGAAACGTATCTGCAGAAACAGTTAGGCGAAAGAACAATCAGTTTACGTCCAAACAACAACACATTAAAGTGTGAAATTTACTGTAAGCATGTCATCGACTTTTCTTATACACCGAATACCATTGCAAGTATGTTAGGATTTAAGGAGAATCAGCAGCTGGAAGCGTATAAAACACACGAGTCGAACGTACCCGTCGACATAATCAAAGTTAACACCGTTCAGGGTGTTACAGGGTGTACAGGGTGCGTACAAGGACGGCCAGGACCAGCACATGTTGCATTCGTTTTATCCGACCGTGGCACCAGGTTTCAAAATAGTTGAAACGCCGACAAACGTAATATACTTACCGGTAAACGTACAACGCGTTGACAACATAATTTTGTCTCTCGTTGATCAGGACGGGGATTTAGTCGATTTTCGCGGTGAAGTTATCACGATACGACTGGATCTGAAAATATGGGATTGTATTTCGGGCAAACGTCACCTGTAAAAAGGGAGTGTGTACGAAAGAAACATGGTAGTCGGTGTTCAACGTTGAAGCGATTGACATCAAGGAATAAGCGTTTCTTACTTTCACTTGGATTCAAATTTTACGATTAAAATAATGTCGGGTGAAATTCTAGCTATCGAACGAGGAGCGGCTTTCGATAACAGAATCGTTGAGTTCGAATATCGTACGCACACACCGTATGCTTCCACCCGATACGGTAACAACGATGAAATACGTATACCCATCCAACAACAGGATGTTTTCACTTTACCGGCGGAGAGTTTTCTGTACATCGAAGGAACATTGACCAAGGTTAACGCTACCGACACAGCGTTGAACGTGAAATTAATCAACAATGCAATGGCTTTCTTGTTTGAGGAGATCCGTTACGAAGTGTGCGGTGTGGAAGTAGATCGTACGAAAAACGTTGGAATTACGAGCACTGTGAAATTGTTACTATCGAGCAATGAGCATGAAAGAAAGCATCTAATCAATGCAGGATGGGTGACGACAACCGAAGAGTTGTTGACAGTACACGAGAGTACCGGTGATTTTACGTTTTGTCTTCCGTTAAAAATGCTACTCGGTTTCAACGAAGACTATACACGCATCATGCTGAACGTTAAGCAAGAATTGATTCTGTTGCGTACCTCTACCGATCAGAACGCAATGGTGCTAAAAGAATCAGGTGCAACTGCAAACGGTAATCTCGTAATAAACAAAGTACACTGGAAGATGCCCTATGTGCGCGTGTCAAACAAGTACCGAACACCGCTATTGGAGCATATCGAGGAGGATCATGAACTGGTGATGCCGTTCCGCAGTTGGGAATTGCACGAGTATCCCGTTCTACCGACGACAAATCGACATTCGTGGACCTTGAAGACATCGTCACAGTTGGAAAAACCACGGTATGTGATACTGATATTTCAGACGGACAGAAAGAACAATATAGCGAAAAACGCGTCGGAATTTGATCACTGCAATTTAACGAATGTCAAGCTACTTCTGAACGATAAATACTATCCGTACGATAACCTGAACCAGGATATCGGAAAAAAACGTTACGCACTGTTCTACGACATGTATACACGTTTTCAAACATCATACTACGACCGTCGCAACAGAACGCCTCTTTTGACACCTAATGAATTTATAACGAAAGCACCGTTGTTTGTCATCGATTGTTCCAGACAATAAGAACCAATCAAGTCGTCTGCCGTTGATGTGCGTTTAGAATTTGAATCCAGTAACAATTTTCCAGATAAAACCACCGCTTACGCTTTGATTATTCACGATAGTACAGTACACAGCGTTGTCGAATACTGTTCATCGTTTGTCATAAAAAACTTGTTCTCCCCTCTACCAGTTTATAAAGATAGGTATTAGCGATCTCTAGCTTGTAACAAGATCAGTCCGTCTCAACGATGGAAGGTGACTGTGGTAGCGGCGGCAGCAGCAGCAGCAGCAGCAGCAGCAGGCATTGTGAGTGTAACGTTTACTTATCTCTTGCATATCCTATTAACTCTTACACTAAGTTCGTTACCGTCGGACTGTTTAACGAACTCAACTATGAACCGGGTGTTTTGTTTACAAACGGAAAAAAGAAACGTATATTACTTGACTTTTCTGAGTGGAATTACTTGTTGATATTTCGTGAACAGTTACTATCCAGTATGTTATTGTACGAAGAAGGTGAAAACCGTGAAAAGAAGAAGAGTGTGATGATCAGTCGTAACTTTGGGAAAACGTTTGTTCGGATTAAACGTAGTAAGACCGAATAATTTGTTTTCACAGAACCCGAGTGGATCCGTTTTGGTTGTTTATTAACAGTACTAAAGAAATATCTTGTTCGCTTGTTTTATGATCAAGATCACTTCAAGTCGTACATTAATCAGGTAGTAGCCAAGGGGTGTTATGTACCACCATCCTTCTTTTTCCCCTCGTTTTTTCGATTGGAAAGCAGTCGTCATGACCAACAGCTAACATTTGATCGTCTTTACGATGAACTGGTATTGGAAGGAAAAGTAGAGGGGGAATTTGAAAAAATTAACGTACTTGATGCGAACAAGTGTCACTCGGAGAAATGAACTTGAATAGGACGGTTATTGCCGAGTTTGAAGCGTTTCGTGGTGACAAAAATGAATATGTAATCAAAGAGTTCGTTGCAGTTGATATTACAACCGGACGTTTTGTTATCTTGTTGTTCGCTCCACCATACGAAATTGCACGACTGCACCTGAAATTTCAAAAAATCAATGACTGGTTGGAAACACATTATCACAGAATTCGGTGGAACGATGGTAATGTGCCGTACAAGAATATGGTACGCATCGTTGCAGACTTTTTTTCAGACAGTTCTGTTGTCTATACAAAAGGGTTTGAGAAGGCAAATTTCTTACGACAGTTGTATCACCATGGTGAGGTGATTGACTTAAACGATATTCAAGCACCTGTAGTTCCTAGATCCTTTGTACCCATCATACAATGTCCTGTTCCTCATCGTCAACCCGTTACCACTCCCCCCTTACACTGTGCATTGCGCAAAGCTTTGTTTTATGCAGAATGGTTGCGGCAACGAAATAAAATATAGTCGGTTGTGAACATGTTTTCATCATGGTGTTAGTGTGAATGCTACGTGACAGAAATGTCCATAAACGTAGAATTAGGTACCGTAGTGTGTGCGTGAGTGTTAACCTTGACTACGTCACTGTCGCGGTAGAAATACTCATAAACGTAGTCCTGGTAGTTCGAGACGGGTCACTGGCACGGTAGATATACCTGTAAACTCGTCAAGAACCAGTATGAGTGTGAAAATTACTCATTACGGTACAGCAAATGTGAATACGCATCATGTATGAACAACATATACACCCGATAAAAAAAATAAAAAAATAAAAATAAAGTAAATAAATAAAAAATATATGTACTGCTTTTATACATAGGCTTAGCATTGCATAGTGTATCTTATCATTATCTACCAATGTATTAGTTAATAGTACAGCGATAGATAACGTGGAGTAGGCCTGCTTTACGAATCTGTAAAGTTGGGGAAACCACGTTAAAAAAAGCGTAGCGGTCTCTCATTCGCCTCTGGCCGCTAGGAAGAGGATGAGAGGTAAAAAATAAAAGTATAAAAAATTTTTATTTATTTTTAATAATAAATAAACTTATATTGTGCTTTTATGGTTTTACACATAGGACAACAGTACATATCACTCGTCCACCTCATAGTTGCAAGTAAGAGACGAGAAGTATAAGTACAAAAATAATTACAGTTAAACGACAACGGCCCCTTGGTGTAGAGGGTGCATGCCGGTTTGGAGTACCGGAGGTCCCGGGTTCAAATCCCGGAGGGGCCATAATTTATTTTTTGCGGAAACAAACTGTCTCGCCTCGCAGTCGAACACATGCGTCATGTCGGGTACCCCCATCCGTTGATTTAAACATTTCGGGTGTTAACTTTCGGACACCAAGAGATTTCAGGTACCTCCATCCGTTGTTTTAATCATTTCGGTTGTCAAATATTGAACATCAAAAATTTCGGGTACCTCCATCCGTTGTTCTAAACATTTCGGGTGTCAAATTTCAGACATCACGTAGTCGTCGAACCAGCTATCATATCCACCCAGCCTCCTGTTTCGTCATAACCAGTGTTTTATACATGCGTCATGTGGGCGTACCCACAAATTTCGGGTACCCCCATCCGTTGATTTAAACATTTCGGGTAACGGTACCGATGCCCCCAAAATTTCGCGTAACGGTACCCGATGACATCGCCTCTGCGGGCAACCGCCGAATTCCGGGTACCCCCATCCGCTACACATTGTTTTCGGCTACCAAATTGCGGACATGCAGAAACCACGGCCTCCGTTTGAAACTGGTTTTAGCCATGCGGACGCCAGCGACTTGAGCCTCTGTGTGATGTCATTGGAACACGGAAGTGTTTCAGTCACACATACACACACACATACAAAACAGTGACGTCACATGGACAGCTCGGACACCAGCTGCCAGTGCCTCTATGACGTCATGAACTGGAACCCGGTAGTGTTTTCAACTGGGGGTTCCCCAACCCATTGTTTTCACACCGCGGAAGCCAGCTACCAGTGCCTCTCTGTGACGTCATCGCCATTGTTCTCATACATACACTTTCCCTCTACTGAGCTGCGAGGACCCAGGCAAACCCACTCATAGCTGGCTTTGGCAAGTACCGACCACGTCCAGGTGATTCTTGGAAAACGCCTCGGCAAATACTATACCAGAACGGCCTAGTACGAGCATGCCGTTATAGCGTTATAGTTATGCCGTTGCCACGGTAGGCTGCGTTCGTTGTTTTCTTGTGAGTGGAATTTTCCACTACACTACGCTGGCTCCAGCTTGTCTGGAGCTCTATAACTCGTTTATTACTCAGTATATTACGTCGAAACTTTCACATAGTGCTGTATTTAACTAGTGCCGTGTGTACAATTAGTGGAGATAGTGGTGAACTTGTGTTTTTGGTGTTAAAGGTGTTTTGGTGTTCTCCGTTGCTGACTGTTGCCTGGTAAGTGCTGCAAGTTACTGGTAACATTGCCTCACTACCTGACTGGGGTCTCCTAGTCATAATATTAAAAATAAATATTAAGTGTTTATTAATAGAAGACGGAACCATTAACCTGTAATGGTAAGTGATTTATTTTATTACTTTTTATGTAGTTCTTTGTTTAACTTTATGTTGCTTTAAGATATTGTTTTCACGATGCACTTTAGACCTACAAGGAATTTGCATATTTATTAGAACATTTTTATGTTATAAATTTGTTATATTCCTTCATTTTTTATGGTCTACATTTGTTACTAACAAATGTATACAAACTGAATACCGGTAATATTAAACTTATAATACGTAATTTCTTAATTTTGACTTAAAAAATATTCTTAAGACGTTTCTGGACGTGCTTTCATATAAAATTCTACACATTTGCACTTATTAAGTACTTTGTTCACAGGATGGGCCTTCATTTTTGCTCCCTTTTAATTGTGTATCATCTGAATTGTCATCAATATCATTTGTTTCTGCCAACAACTTAATTAGATCTTCGGAGAGATACGGGTCACGTTTTCTTTTTATCTGATACACCACAAAATATTGAAGAAAATGTTAATCTAAAGTGTAATTTTATATTTATTAAACCAAGGAAAACCATTTTTACTGTGTTTGTATTGGTTTTACTACTGTTTAATCACAAAATATTTTTTATTTGGCAACAAATAAATTAGGAAAAATAAAACAAAGATTTGGAAAGTACAGTTTTCAAAATTGTGAAAATATTATTGAGTGCTAGGTTAAAAATTTATTTTTTGTAATGAAAATATTAGCTAACACATGAATTAATTAACGCCTAAGCATCACAATTTTATTACAAAATGTGTGTACCGTAATAGGTAAATCCTAATCATCACGACTTTGACAGTGCATGCTTTTTGTATGTAAGAAAAAGAAAACTATTAATATTTGCTCATTTAAAGGTATCCATAGTTAAAATAACACCTTAATGTTTTCATAAAGTCTAACCCACTCAGAAAATGGCTAACAAACTGATCAGATGCTGGCAGAGCTGCATCCTAATGGTCAAACAGTGAACTACTACTACCCAAGAGACAATCATGAGCATGTGAGGCCGGCTTTTTGCAGTGCTAAACCCTTAAAACACTTCCAAAAACAGCTGTTCAACCCTCTTGATAGTGAGAGTCAGGTCATAAGGGGATACATGGTGTTTGTATGCACACCCAGCAAGTGGTAATAGGAGAGTGCCCTGTTAATGGTGCATAATCAGGTTCTTCCGATGCAATCCAAACCATCTTAAAACTTGATACGCAGTATCATAGAACAGAACTGTGCCAGGATTTGAATTTTCCCGGCGTAATTTAAACGTGGAAGGCCGCCAAAGCGCGTTGTAGTGGGGCGGCCCAGCTAACGTGATTATTAAGGCCATGTCCGCACTACGGCGAAGTAATTCAGCAACCCGTATCAGCTGTTTGGGTAAACGTTCAGCAATCCGCAACCAGTTTTTTTTTCTGTGACATGGTGTCGGTTAGAGGCCTACAAGCTCTCTCCTTTCGTCTCCAACCTTCCGAGACGGTGCTTGTGGTCTGACGGCAGGGCGAAGTACGTGTTCAGCTTTCAATATGACTTTGTAAAATCCTAAAGCGTCTCAGGTGAGAATTAATTATTTTATTGTGCCTTTACCCATTTCTTAGTGAGATATCTTGTATATCAGCGTACATGCGTCCTGTCACTCCAAACATTTTGAGTTTACTGATGAGGTTTGCTCTCCAAACTGTCTCGTTAAATCAATAAAATCTGTGAGCAGCTTGTCTGTTAAATCTTGTTTGACATCATTGATAAATTTTGTGAACACATTGAACTTGACATGTTGCCTCTAAATTTAGCATGTTTTTCAGCAAGCAGCTTTGGAGATGCAACACATTCAGTGACAGGCAGTTGGCAGGCAACAAGCATTTTGCCAGCTGTCCTCAGGCTGAATTTATAACTCAGGCTATGTCCTCAGGCTTTATTTTATTAAAATATTACAACTGAAATAATAATAATAATAATAATAATAATAATAATAATAATAATAAATACTCTATGAATTGAGTGATAGACAGTTCTTTTTTAAAGTATTCACTTAATGTATTTTAAGTTACTTATATACTCTAAGGTACCGGTACTATCTATCTTGTTATAAATAAATCTAAAAAAATACTATTCCTTGATGTATCCGTTAGTCAGGAGGACATACACATCAGCAGTACTCTGGAAAGCAACTCATATTGGACCAACAGATTCTTAGACTTTCCACACGGATAACGTAAAAAGGGAAGTCATCCAAGTTAACCTTCACTCCTCTAGATTCAGTTGGAGTGGTGTGGTTAACATTTTTAATTATTTTCAGGCTAACGGCTATTCAAAAACGTTCATTAAAAAGTGTTGGTGACATTACAAGAGTAATAATCTTGAGATGGAAGTAAGTGCAACATAAACATCCCTTATGGTCATTGTGTCCTGGATAAAATGATCAAGATGGGGTGTGTACATTTTGTGTGATGGTTTCACTCTCACCAAACATTAGGTAAATTATTATCTGTTAGAATAACTTCTGACTCTGTGTTTGGTACAAAGAATATTACACTGATAGTAAGGGGGAGAACCAAGCAAGGGAGCTAATGCTAGTGGTGATGTGTAGCTTAAACCGCTCCTTGTATATCACTCTGAGAATCCTAGAGCATTAAAAAAATCCATAATTAAAGAAAGACTGGCAGTGATGTGGAGATGGAATGAAAGGCATGAGTGATGCAGGTTCGTTTCAAAAAAGGGCTATTTAAAGTTTGTGCACCAAAGATCAGGGATTACCTTCAGAACAATGAATTGCCATTAAAAGCACTGTTTCTATTAGACAATGCACCAGGACACCCAAAAGACCTTGAAAATAATTTGTTGGAATACTTACCCTGGCAAATAGTTCAGTTTCTGCCGCCAAATACCACTTTGTTGATTCAGCAAATGTATCATGATATTATTGCGGGTTTCAAGAAATTGTAGACTTGTGCTCTGTTTCGTCAGTGTTTAGAAGCATGCCAGTTCTCCTCAACGATGACATTAAAAAGAAAAATTTGATATTCTCGAATCTGTCTGGGCCATTCAAAAGGCGTGGTCAGAAGTCACTCAACGACAGTTGAATTCTGCTTGGCAAAAGCTGTGGCCATCCTGCATTCAGGGAGACGGAGTTGATGTCCCTGAAATTATGGATGAAATTGTGACATCTGTTAGAGATCTTGAATTGGAGGTGAATGAAGATGACATTAAAGAGCACATAATGGAAAATAATATGACGACAGAAGAAATCCAAGAACTCTTGAATGAAGAACGCCAAGAAACTCACCGAGACGTGTTTTCTTCTGATAAAGAGGAAGACGAAAGAGGATCAATTCCAACATCTGCTATTAAAGATCTTTTAAAGAGGTGAGAGGATGTCAGAACAACAGTCCGAGAATGGCACCCAAACCAGTTTGAGGACAATAGGCTCGGGGATCTCTACAGGGACAATATTATTAATCACTTCCGAAAAATCCTGAAGTAGAGAGAAAAGCAATCGACATTGGACAGATTCTTTAACGCCCCACAAACGGAAAAACATGACCGATCAAAATGCAAGACTGTGTGCGGTATTTATATATATTACCCTAGATTTATTACATATAAACGTAGTAAGAAATTATAGGTATAATGTTTATTTATTTGTTTGGCCCTCCAGAACGAATTAATCAAATTTCCATAAAACAATTCGATGATAGGTTAACAAACAATTAGGGCAGCGAACATCGTCTTTGAACGGATTATGTTAGTTAAGCGACAGCCCTACCGTTCCGGTAGTATACTTCTGTTCTGTCCTGTGAGTCGAAGGTAATTTGTTAAATTAATAACAACTAGACGTTGCGTTAAGGTGAAAATAACGATAATAGTCATTGATAGGTGAGAAGAACGATTAGGGTTAATTTCATTAGTAAGATAAACCAGACACATTAAGAATTACCAAATTGAATATAAATCTGGAAAGCTGGTTCGTATTTGTTGACTAACTTATTCCACAAAATTAGAAAAATTACACATCTTCACCAGAAAATACCTTGAGTCACAGTAGAAATATTTCCAAGGTCTCTTGTTTCCTTTTTAGTGTCTGAATTAATAATTTATCAATTTTTCAACTTTCACAGCAGCTTTTGCTGGCCTGCATATGCTGTAAATGCATCAAAACGTTAGGGTAACAGGATAGATATCTGGTAGATCTAAATATACTACTTTCATATATGTGGATTTAACCAGTATAATAGTATTTTAGAAATGTAAATGAAAGTAATGGCACAGGCAAGTACTGTTATACAACATACAGGATAAATTCAAGAGTAATGTAATATTACTGTAGCGTGCATAACATACAACTGGACAGACATAACCTAACAACACTGTATTTATGGCGTAACTGAATACTAACATAAGGTGAACCAGTCTTCATCAGTTTATACAAAATCGCATTATAAATTATAAAATCTAGTAAAAGTTGCTATAACAATTAATAATTTAATGCACTTTCACTTGTGAAAAAATTTACTTTTTGTTATATCCTCATACGCACGTTTCGGAGTGGTTTGCTCCTTCATCAGTGAGGTATAAGTGCAGAAAGCGTCAAGGCGTTGGTAGTCTGTAACGGTTTTTTGGGGATTGGTTGTGTGTGGAGATGGAAGGGGGTTGGCGCGAGATTCTGAATTGTGTGCGTTGTCTATTATTGTGTCGAATAGTGTGTTGGATTTAAATTGTAATTGTTCATTGAGTATGTTGTTTGGTTGTGTTTTGTTGTGTTTGTATATTTCGTATTGTTCTGCGGTGTTGAGTTTGCGACTTTTGGGCATGTAGTGTAAAATTTCAAGATTGTTTTTTATGTTGGTGTAACTGTGGTTTTCTGTTTGGATGTGTGTGGCAAATGTGGATTGTAAGTTTTTATTGGATAAAGCTTTTGTGTGTTCAGAAAATCTGGAGTAAAATGATCTTCCTGTCTGGCCTATATAGAATTTATTACAATCGTTGCAGTTTAAATTATATACGCCTGTCTTGTTGTATATGTCTATGTCTTTGTTTGTGTCGTTAATGCGTCTCTTGATGGTATTGTTAGTTCTGTATGCTATTTTGTAATTGTGTTTTCTGAATGTGTTGGCAATTTTGTGTGTGTTAGAGTTGTAATATGTGAGTGTGATGTATTTGTTTTGTTGGGTGTTATTTGTATTTTGTGTTGTTTTGTTGTTTTTGTATAGGATTTTTCTATTTAATTTGTTTATTAATTCAGGGTTGAATCCGTTTTTTATTGCTATGTATTTTATTGTGTTAAGTTCTTCATTGTAGTCTTCGTCCGCCGTACTTCGGCCGCCGCCTGGACGTCGTCGTAGATTGGTGGTAAATTCGAATGTGTGTGTCTGTGGTAAGTGTATATTGTGTTTGGCATCAGTGCGTTCCACGAAACTCTCGATGACTTGGTCCCTCAGTGCATAATTGAAAACCAATTCACTTGTAAAATTGAATATCGCACATCCATGCACAGAAGATAAGTATTACCATATATAATATTCTGATTGATATGTAATTTCTATCGCATGGACGTAGAAAAAAAGTGTAGCGTCGTCTAAATCCGTTGTAAGAAACACTCATGATATGTACATAATGTGTCCGCGTGTATGCACTGCATAAGTGAACATCACTTTACTTGTAAAACACACATCATGCATTGAAAATAATTACCGTTTATATTATTCTGATGGGTATGTAATATCTGACAGTTAATTTGTTTAACCTTTTGAAACAGGATGCAACCCAAGCTGATATTCGGTAGTGGTCGTCCTTGACTTTGGGTGTGGTTAACCATAGCAGCTCTGGCGTTTTTGTGCGTTGTTTGTTTTTGTCATCGAGTGTGCATTACCTGTTACCTTCTCTTTCGCGTTCATCCTTAATGAGCTTTTCGCTATTGTATAAAAGCTGGACGAATTGCTCTCAACGGCACATCATTCGACGAAACTCAAGTGGATCTCGTACAGGGTGAGTTTGTTTTAAAATTATTCTTTAGTTTCTATAGTGTATTATCATCAAGCAATTATTTTAAATAAAATTGATTTTTCTTTAATTAGTTGTATGTAATAACACATGAACGGACGTTGTGCAACGCTCGTTCTAGCTTGTAAATTGACTGGTAATAATAGTGTTAATGTTCGAAGGACTTTTAAAATTAAATATAATAAAATGTTAAAGCAATAACGTTTAATTAAAAACAATTAAATATATGTAAGCAAAATATATTACAATTTAAAATACATAATATGTAAACGCACACAGTAGTGACAATTACTGTGACAATTACTATGCAGTGACAGTTACAAAATACATAATATGTAAACACGTGCACTATGACAATGTGTACAATTAAATCAAATGAAATATCTGTAAGCAAAATATATTACAAGTTAAAATACATAATATGTAAACGCACACAGTAGTGACAATTACTATGTAGTGACAATTACAAAATACATAATATGTAAACACGTGCACAATGACAATTATGTACAATTAAATCAAATGACTTATGTGTAACTAAAACAAATGAAAATACAACTAAGTACACTAAGTACAAGTTAAAATACATATGTAATCGTAGGCACATGCAATGACAATTGTGTACAATTAAAACAGATGAAATATATGTAAACGTGTGCAATGACAATTATGTACAATTATACGTGCTAAATAATACATACGAAATACAAATATATTTGTTAATTCAGAAGGTGCCCATCTGGTCGTACTCTAAAATGTCCACCACGTAAGCCCTGTATTTTCTCCGCGAGAAACCAGTTGAAGTGAATATGGCACTAAATTTTTTAACTCATCATCGAAAACGCTTGCGTATCTCTTCGGCAGATATACGCGATATTTTAATTTAGTATCCCTGTAGTCCTGGATAGTGGCGAGTACGGCCTTCCCGTACTTTTCGTCTATGTTTTGTAGTTCGTCTATTGGATTTTTTTACCCCAATTATTAATTCTTTAATTTTTTTATATTCTATCGCGCTAATGGTCACGAACATTGCAACGAAGGATGCCATTTTACACTGAAGAATCTGTATTTCGCTTGCACGTCTGTCAAGTTCTGAATGAATAACAATCGTTCGTACCGATATAAATAGGGAGGTTGTTGAGGGGGGAAACCAGAGAGTGCATGCGGAGGGGGAACCAGTCGACGCACAGTAAGCGGTTATTATTAACCGTGTGAAACAGGATGCAAGCCGCGGGTGACGTAATCGACTCTTATTATACGTCTAGACAGGGTGATCTCATCGACTCCAGACGAGCATGTGGGAACGGAAGCGTAGGCGACAAGACGACGGCATTAAATTTTTTATGCGTCTAGACAGGGTGATGTAATCGACTTCAACAGAAAGGCGACGGCTGATATTTTTACGCAAGCGAAATGATGCTAAATGAAACAACAATGTATGCCATTAGTAATTTACCAGAAACCTACTGATTAGTCTAAAATCCCATACAACCCACTCGCGTAAAGCGTGTGCTCTATGATTTGTACATATTTCCGGAAATAAGCGGTTCACGAGACATGCTGTTCCATGTATTGAACGTAATTGTTCGAGTTTGGGACAACCGAAATCTTCTAAATTTATAATACTGAAATGTACAATACGCTTCTCCAGAAAACATTTTTTCTGTAATCCTTTTACGAACACATAGAACGTGTACTTTACTAATATCGACACAAGATGTTCGTACGATATGTCCCCGTCCGTCCACTCTATTCTATGATAATGCTCCGTTAACCATCGGTTTGTCCTCATGTGTTTGTGATTCGAAACGAACATGTTTACTGGAGGTGCAAATATCCAATGCCTGTCGGCAAATGGGGTGATGTCCATAACGGCTAGTTCCTTGACGAGTTCGTTTTCATCGTTGTCGACGAAACAGTGAAAGTCAAGTATGACTGCTAGCTTGTCGTCGATCATCCTTTTTTCGTTACAAACAGTGTGTTCGGTGTCGCTAGGAACGCTCTCGATCCGTCCTTCTCTCGGAACAGACACGTTGTATGATGTGAAACGCTTGTAAAGAATTTTTTCGGTACGTTTACCTTGTACCTTATCTGTTCGTCACGGATCAGTGCAACAAATGTGTGTGTCAAAACATCGTATACAAAAATTTCTACAGGGTACAGTACTGCGTGCTTTAAGTCACTGCAACGTCTGTACTCGTACGGAGTTAACAGCTCCATGCGTCCGTCCACAACGCGTGCTGTACAAACACTGAGGTATATTAGATTGTAGGAGGTATAAACACTTCCGTCACAGCAGCAGCAGCAGCAGCAGCATAGATTTTCAAATAATTTTTACTGGTTTATGTCGTGTATAAGCCGAAATGTTCTTGCCCTTTTATTAACAGCCGGTAAGCGCGAGTATGAATTTGCTGTTCGTTTTCTGACTGCGTGTTGTTTAGTCGTTCCCAGTAGTCGTGATAGCAAAAAATAATCATTTTTATCGAAGTATCCTAAATAAAAGAAACCCCCTTCGGCTAGTTTTTTGGGTGATATCGGGCATTCTATAAAATTTATATGGTTTCCGGACGGGAACAGTGATAAGACTTTTGCTATCAAAACGTGATGTACTTCTTCGTCGGAACTCATCGTCACGTCGTAGTCGATTCTGGATTAAAACCGATGAAGAAAATTCGTAGTAGTCACTGTGCGTTGAAACTGGAGCGAACTAGAAATATGCTCTCATGTAAGCGGTGTATGCGACTCTACATAAGCGACATGTATTATGATGATGGCGCAATGCACGCATGTGACAAAATGTCGACAGGGAAGAAGTACGACTTCAACGATTTGTGCGTAACAAACTTTGCACATCGTACCCTGATCCGGACCCCTTCTTCTTTTTTTTATTCTCTTTGATCGAGTCGGTGCGTTGTTCGTTCTCTGCTGCCGCTGGCGCTGCTGCTGCTGCTCCCGGTTCGGTAATGATGCCCAGTGCCTTAATGATAAATTTTTTGTTTCACTAACATTATGTAAGAGCACACGGGGAAATGACGTGCGTGTTCCATCCAAGCTTTTTCTCCACGTTCCCATTTGTTTAAACCGCCTCCACAGCAAAAACAAATCACTCTATCATTCCATCCGTTGTAAAAGAAACCCGCTTCGGCAAGTTCTTTAGGCGTTATCGTCAACGATATCGGCCAGTCTTTAAAACTCTTTAAACGGTTTTCGAAGCTTTTGTAACGGGCGATATGTTTTTTTGAATCAAGGCGACCTGCACTTCTTTATCGTCCGGTGATACGGACATGATCATCGTCGACGGTTCACTGCATTGTCTGAAATAGCGATTGTTGTTGGGATTGTTATCGTCATCCTCGTGATCGTGTGAAAGCATCTTGCGCGTCCACTCACGACTCGTGCTGATGAAACACTGAGCGAAGAATAGGGGAGGAAGAAGACGTTTCCCCCTCTAGAAAGAGGGAGGGGGTTACAGATATTAAGAAAATAAAGTACATGAAAATTGATTACATTTTTTTTTATATAAAAAACATACATGAAAAACTCACATAATATTCTAAAAAGCAGCATATTATTTACAGCAAAAAAAACAATAATATACAGAGTGAGTTTAATTGTGTCTGCGCACTGTGTTGGACAGCGGAGTGTACACGTTGAGCAGGGAAACACTTGGTGCAGTATCAAGCAGTAGGCCGTGGTCTGAGCGGGGAAATTGATCGATGACTCGAATTCCAATTCCATCAACCGGTGAAGACTTGAGCGATTCGTCCTGTCTGCTACAATCGAAGACGAATAGCGGTGCTTTCGTTATGAACTCAGTCGGTGTTAGAAGTACGTTGGGTTGAGTTCTATGGTAGTACGATTTTTGAAATCGCGTATACATGTCGTACAGCAGAGCGTAACGACCGTTATCGATATCCAGGTTCAGGTTATCGTATGGGTAGTATTTGTCGTTCAGAAAGAGTCTCGCGTTGGTCACCTTGCAGTGATCGAATTCGTCTGCGTGTCTCTTCAGATCGTTCTTTCTAGCGGTCTGGAAGGTGAGTATAATGTACCGCGGTTTCTCAAGTTGTGTCGTTGTTTTCACCGTCCAAGTCTGTCTGTCGGTCGACGGTAAAGCCAGGTACTCGTGCAGTTCCCAACTTCGAAACGGTAAGAGTAGCGGAAGGTCCTTGCGTACGATGTCCAACAGACGTATCCGCACTTCGTTGTTCACGTACACGAACGGAATCATCCAAGAGATCTTGGTCAGTTCTATATCAGCGTTAGCGGGCGTATCCGTGGACGAGAACAGAGCGTTAACGTTGGTGGAAGTGCGTAACAGTATCAGTTCCTGTTTCATGTTTAATATAACGTGCGTGAAATCCTCGGCGAATCCCATCAGCATACTCAAGGGTATGCAAAAGTTGAATTCTCCATTTTTACCCGACAGTGTTTCTCGTTAGCTGCTGGAGCAACCCAACCGGCGTTTTTCATGGAAACAACGTCTTGCGCGCCGACGGATAGCATGGTTTTATTAGTGGACGTGATGCCGACGCTCTTGGTGCGATCCACTTCCACACCGGCCAGCTCGTAACGGATTTCTTCGAAGAGAAACGCGATCGCAATGTTGACCATTTTCACGTTCGTGGTATCGGCACTACCGGTCTTCTTGCTCAACTTGCCTTCAATGTACAGGAAACTTTTTTCGGTAAAGTGAAGACTTCCTGCTGCAGGATAGGTATACGTATCTCATAGTTATTTCCGTATCGTGGCGCCGACGCGTACGGTGCTTGAGGATGGTATTCGTAATGTGTGATATTGTCTTCAGAAAACGGTCCCCGTTTAACCGATAAGACGATACCGCTGTCCGCCATGTTACTTGTTTTTCTTGAGTTTAAATCCTAGCGAAATCAGATAGCGTCGGTTAGCCGCTGTTAACCGTGTCAACGACGAACGTCTACTGATACCCTTTCCGAAAGTGTCGTCCTCTTTCATCTTGTGGTGCGCACCACCGCTCTTTGTCACCGCTAAAGCGACGGTATCGGCGAAATAAAATCCCATGATTACTATGCACGTTTCAGATGTATACGCGCGGTGATGACATCGTCGCAAAAATTCACAATATCACCGTCCTGATCGTGTACGGACACTGTAACGTTAGGCAAGTGTAGTACGTTAAGCGGAAGATAAATGACGTTGCTAGGCGTTTCGACTATCTTGAATCCCGGCTCGACCGTCGGGTAGAACGAGTGCAGTATATGCTCGTTTCGTCGAGCCTTGTACGAACCTTGTACGGCGTTACACCTTATCTCCAAAACGTTATCTTTGTTAATGTTTACGGGCACGTCCGACGTGTGTAATTTATACGCTTCTAACTTGCGTTTCTTGGAAAACCCCAGCATGGTACCGATCCCGTGTTTTGTACGTTCGAAATCAATATCGTATGAAAATAAAGTTCACATTTCAGCGTGTTGTTGGGTCGTAGCATAAATTTCGAGTCTAATAGCGCTTTTTTCAGGTATGTTTCGATATCACTGATTTCGTATACACCGGTCGGTATTTCGACGAGTTCTAACGCTTTACGTGGTCCCTTTAGTACGGAAAAGACGTTGTTTCTTCCGTTTTCCACGTTCGATGAAGAGTTGTACGTGGTAAAGTCTAGCAGTCTCGCATACCATTTGCCGTCCGTCAGTTCGAGCGGCGGAAAAAAGTCACAAACCAGTGCGCTTGGATCCGTACCCGTTACGGTGACCGTGAGAGAAGACATCTCGTCATTTACTGATTGTTCGATGTCAAAAACTCCAGACATAAATGTCCCCAGACGACCGTGTTCGGCAGCTGTTTACGCGCGTAATTGTAACGAACGTCGGTTACTTTCGATCCGAACTACCGTATTAGCTCGACAGGAGGACGTAGATTGCCGATTGCATCAAAGTACGTGACTCTGTCGCCTCGCTTCTTGTAGCATACCCAATGCGTGCCCGGTCCGATAGCGTCGTCCAGATTCACGATCGCGCTTTCGTTCTCCCACGGTGATGTACGAGGAAGTACGTCGCGCATGTACACGCCTCTGAAATAAGGTACACCCAATCGTTTCGTGTACTCATACAGATCTCAATCGGACAACGGGCGCACGGGTATTTCGATTAGTTTTTTCGGTACGGGCGAAGGTAGAGTCCAGAAGCCTTTTTACCACCGCCACCGGTCCGTCTTCGACCTCGTCCTGTCCCCGTAGTCCTCCTCCTCCTCCTGATTATCGTGCGTCGAACCGACTTGCGACGACCAATGCGACGACGACGTTTACGCACACAACCGCCGCAGCATTGTCATCGCTGCCGCTACAGCCGCCGCGTACGCTCTTTCGCTGATGCCCGAATTCAAAGCTTTCACTCGATCCCACGCTTTGCCGGCTAGCACACGATCCGCTACGCGTCTTCGTTCGTTGTTCTTGTACTTGGCGTAAGCGATATCGTGTTCACGACAGGCTTCGTCCAACTCGTTGATTCCTCGATCACCACGTGCCAATCTCTCCTCTAGTTTCGTTCCGGGTCCACAGAACCTGTAGTCGGGCAGGTGTAGTTCCACCGGTAACACGTCCACCGCTCGATTGATCAGTGTAGGTCACTGACTTTGCGACGAATGGTACCGCGCTTTTAACTATTTTTCCGATGAGAGCACGCCCCTTTTTTTGATCAACGCGACTACGAAGTTCGTACATGTCCACTGTTTCGACTGCTGTCGATAAAGGGATCTCCAATCGTGGTCGCCCTTGGATTTGTCTAGATCGTTAATCAAGTCGTTCGTCTCCGCCTTGCTCGTAAGCAATAACTCTGCCTCTTCGGTGCCGAGTGAAGTACGCGCTGCGTGCGTATGCAATTTATAGTTATACGATACCACTTTCTCCCAACGGTGTTGGAACACTTTTGCGAGGTTGTACGTTTTGCTCTTCGCGTACCGCTTCGCGTCTTCCAATTGACGCGCGGTCACTGAGTCCGTAGGCCGTGCGCCGCCGTCGCCGACGTTTAGAATAGTCTTTCCTTGCGCGTTGAAATAAGTGTCGTTTACCGCTGTGATCGTGCCGCTTCAAAAATTCCAAGTTCACCGCGTCCTTGTTGTTGACGGGTGGCGCTAACTGTGTTATCCGCACGTTGCCGACCATTAGGTTAGAGTTCGTATCCTTCGGTATGATCTTTGTGTCCACGTATAATTTGGTCGCAGCGTCTCTCGCACGAATCGGGTCCCTCAGAGACTCTATGCGATGGTCCCGCGCGTCGATGACGGCGCCGTTCTTCTTGTTCGGTGCCAGTTGTGTGAAACGCAAGCACGTGTAGTCTACGTACTGCTTGTTGACTGCGTCTGTGAGATCGACGGGAGCAGTGACGTTGACGAGCTTACGACCTTTCACGTCTATTCTCGAGGAACCTTGTGTCGTCGAATCATCGACTAGATAGTGGTCACGCACGAACTGCAGTGGAACAGCATCGTTAGCATCGTGCGGTTTGCCCAAGGTGAGTATTTTTCCCCGCTACGTCGAAGTGTCCGTCCTCGGTCATCGCGATACCGATATCCTTCCGCAGACTGCGTCGCGTCTCCCTTCGCATTCTGACGGTGCTCTGGTGTCTCCCGAACTTGTCAACGCTCATCTCGTTAATGATGTACATCGACCGCCATGCACGGCATTTATACGTACTCACGTAATAAATCGATTAGTTTTGATACAATCGTACCGTCTATACATTTTATTCCACGACAGAGTCCGTTGGTATGTTTCCTTTCACGATCGTGTTTAGAAATTCATCGTACACGTATACCCGTCCGTCTTTGAAGAAGTAAATCTTTCCATCATTGTATCGGAACGCACTATCGACGGCTTCTGGTAAGCCGACAAAGCGATCTTTAACGTATCTGTGTTTCTTGATCATGAAAGAACACTCGCCTATCTCCGCGTAATACATATCGTTGTACAACAGAAGGTTACGACCCGTGTATGTGTGTATCGCTGCGTTTATTTTCGTCAACGTGCGAACACCGAGCGTTGTGATCGGTCGCGGATACACGTTCACCGGCTGCAGACTGTGTATATTGAACATGTATACGTATTTGTCTACGAAGATCACCACTTCTTCGGTCCGCGGTCTCTGATGCATCGCCGAAACGTTGGTGAACGTCGACGGTAAGAACGTCAACCAATCCGTCAACAGAAGCGGACTCCCACCCGAACACTTCGACTCGAGATCCAGAGTCCACAAAAAGTTATCGTGCACTATATACAGGTATCTGTTGATTATTAAAAATTGATTAACGATCTTTAGTCGACATAAATCCGTTGTCGTCCGGACGGTGTCGTTCCTCGTCGGCGTCGTCGTCGTACCGGTCGGCGGCTTTCCGTACAAGTGTTGAATGCCTCTTATGTCGTCGTCTCTCAGCTCGAACGGACCGCCCGAGCGCGGTACGTAGAAAGGGTACATGATCGAATCCCACTCGAGGGAATGAGACAGTCCTAACGCGTGTCCGATTTCGTGCGTTAGTACCTGTAAAAAACTGGTCTGATCGTCCGGTATTTCGGTTGCGTTCGCATAATTCCACGATTCGTAGTAGTCCATGTGTATTTCGGTAGTGTTATACGGTAAATCGGGCGGGTAGTAAGCGTATGCGAGTATACCTCAGCGTCCGTCCAAATCGTACCCGCAGATCGTGCACCTAGATGTCAGACACTTGTGTTTAAAATATTTCATAGCGATGACTAAGTCAGCGTTTATGTCGTTGGGTCGATAGTCGCATTCCAGATTCGAGTGTTTCCGCCATTTAGTGAACGTTTGTCGTGTCGCTTCTATAGCGCTGGCGGTACCGTGAACGAACCGCCACGTCAGTCGTCTCTTGGCCCACGGCGTTCGTAAGGTGTACGACACGAAATCTTCGTTACCACATCTGCGCGCCCGCATCAGATTCATCGTATCGTTATTCAATTCTCCGCTTATGGTTAATTGTAATTCTCTTGAAACGACGAAATAACGCTGGCGTTGACGGTGGCGTTGTCCACACCGAGTCGTAAACTATCGTCGGGCACCTATCCGTATCGTGTCAAGTAATCGATAGCGAAGTCCACATCGATAGCGTTATCGGACGATGCGACGACACTCGTGCACGCGATAATAAACACTAGTGCGATATACATGTTGTCACAACCAAACGTGGAATGTCCCCGTCGTGTGTACGACGGTATTATTTATACTTTGTCGGCTTTCAGAATCGAATAGGGAGCACGTCGACTACTTTCGACCCTTGTAAATCCTAACGGTGTCGTGAATCCTTTCTTCTTCTGCTTCACAACGTAGAGACCGGGTCGCGGAGTGTAGTAGTACACTGAACCTCGTTCTGTGTGTAACCTTTGACGTCTTTCCGCGATCAACTCTTGATATATTATTTCCGCGCCAAGGTCAGGACGTACAGCGTCTCCGATTCGACGTCGACTACGAAGGCGAACGCATCCGTCCTGTATTTATTTTTAACAGACGCTTTGATCACAAAATAGTGCAAGGGATACAGTTTGGTAGTGTCCATTTCGTTAACGTTAATGTGCTTACGCGGCATTAACGAGTTCTTTAAGATCGATTCCATCACGGTGGTATTGCTAATGACAGATGATGTCGTGTACCGCTCTTATTATACGATGATGTCGGCTTCACGTAGTTCTTCCACTATGGAGACGATTTTGTTCGTGTGCCCACCGTTTCCGGCACGCTGTGACGCCATCAACAGTCGCAATCTGTTCACCAGTTCGTTCGGATCGTCCCAGTGCACGTAATCAAATTTGTCTTTTTTTCTCGACAGCGCCATATACGTTGTGTCGGTATTATTATGTGCGTGTCCCGTACGTTTCAGTGGAAACAGTTGTGATATTATTCGTTTTTAATTTACACCTCTGTTTGCGTCCACCTGTGCTTTCGCTAAATAACAATGCTTGTGCGCGTTGGTGGCTCGAAGTATATCTTTGTACGCCTTGAGATCCGTCTCGTTGTAAACGTTTTCGTTAGGGTGCTTTATGAACACGAGTTCGTAAAATTCCTTCTTACCGGTCTGTGCAACTCTGTCGCATAGTCTTGCGAACGATCTGCTGTATGTTCTTCGACTGACGTTTCATTCTCACATTGTCGTGGTGCGAACCGTGATTCACAATACGCTGGAACGTAGTAAACCGTCAGCTCAGTGCTGAACGTAACTCTTGGCGCTACCGTTCCGGTACGTCCGCCTTCCATCTCATGACTGTTGTGACGCTGCCCCTCCACACACAATTATATCAACTCGACTGAACGGAAGAACAGCGCGTTTTTCTTGCGATGACACAAGTACGTTAAGACGTGAGCTAAACTTATTTTCATACATCTGTTACGGGCGAGGCCTATTCCGCTGTAATATTTCATGAGCGCGTGTTGTTTCGTGTCCAATGCTCGTACGGTCTTGACAGAATTCATGTCTTTGAATGTGACGCTACGTATAACGTTGCGCGGTACTCGTGCATTTCCGCCACTACAACGTTATCGTTCTCATGTAGGCGCTCGCACATGTGTTTAGCTTTGAGTTCGGTGATCGGACGCTGACTTCCCGACTCCTTGTGCAGGTGTATCAGGTACGAGTTCGACAACCAAAATTCGTCCGCCATAGCGCCTGTGCACTGCTGCCACTGTTCGTACAAACGTCGGTTTTCACCGTGTACCCTTGTTCGGGCGAATACCGCAGACCAAAGTATTCGCAATACTCGCGGAGTGTAAGCAACGCCTCCTTCAGAAAGAGTATTGAAAATAATCCCTGCGCCTTGTTGTTCACCAATGCGAATTGTTTACCTCTCGCTAGTGTCGATAACGAGGACGGTGGACAGTGCACGTCAAAACTTACGTTGTAGCTAGGATCCAGTGCGCACTTTGGCGCTATCGCTGCGCTCTTCTGTATATTCTAATCGATGTACGTATCGGAATAGTGCGCTCCATAATGACAATACAACACGGAGCGTGAGGGATCAAACTTCCTTAGGCGAGCATGTCCGTGTACACTGTGGCGTAGTTCATCCTGCCGTGCGAATCGTGCACACGTTGAACGGCGTGATACAGTTCGGGAATCGGACGGAAACGCGAAAGAAAATTCCATCCATGACGTACGGTACACTTGAACATACTCTTTTCGTAAACCACGAGTTCTAACGGTATGTTGTTTAATTCGCACTCTTCGATAAATTTAAGCCAACGTGATTTGTTGTGTATACGATCGGAGACTATCATCAACAGCGCGATCGGCGGCAGATCACTGCTATTTTTTTTATGTGACGCCAACAACGTCTGTGATGTCTGTCAACACCGAACTTGTAACGTGTACAATATATATATATATTGTAACGTGTCGTTTCACCAAACATAAAACTAATAACAGTACTAACTAAAAGATAATTTACTGACTGTGACAAATTATGGCTGACCTTGACCAAAAGACCAAGATGTTAAAAATCCCATGACAAAAGATGTAAATAGTAGACTAATTTATAAATAGGAACGTAATATATAAGTATGTACAACTAGTATGTAAGAAATCCGATATTGTGAAAACCTATTTAACTATGGGGAGGTCTGCGCACCTCATGCGCACCTCAGACCGTTATTTGATATATCAAGAAAAAAACTATATAAAGTGAATTATTTAAGTGTTACAAATATAATCATGTCAAACTGTAATTCTAAAAGTTATATTGTGTGACACTGTTAAGAAGGGAAAATAACAGTGAAATACATTTAAAAGAAAAAAATCATGTGTGGAGAGAGTGATTAAGTATAATTAAATTTGAACGTTGAAGAAATATATAATCTATATGAAACAGGTACATAACACATATAGTGAAACAAGACACAGTAACTAATTGAAAAGGATGAAACTTTAAATTAAAAACTTATAATAAAATAGTGTAAGGAAGAAAAAATAAAGTTCAACCGAATATTATTAATTAGAAATAGTAAACCAAACCTGTGACCCATAAAAAATATAGCCAAGGTCTTACTTAAAGAAATTAGTTGTTTGAGGTAAGAAGGGGATTGTTGAAAATGTCCAATTGCAAGACAGAACGTGTAAAAAATTACTGCTGAATTTGATACAAATTGAAGATCAATAAAAGATGAGGTGACCAGGAAAACCAACCCAAAACCTAGAAAAATTATGTTTTAATAAAGCGACCAAAAAACCAGATGTCCAGGAGTAATGAATCAACCAATAAATCCGTTAAGAAAACTGCTAGATTGGTGAGATCACTCCAAGACTAAATCAAATATTCGAGCTAACATTGCGACAGTAAAGATTGAATTACAACAAAAACAATAACTGAAAAACAATAAAAAAATAATAATTGTGAATTATTTTAGTACACTAATATACAATAGTCATTAATAATAATAAGAGTTTTTTGTTGTAGTTATAGAACCCACAACCATACAACAGACATACACAACACCATATTACCAAGTCTCATGCATAAATATTATATTGTCTGTTCTACGTATAAATTGTACCAGACTTTAACGATACTTGTATGTTAACCTTAGGGTTTAATATTTATCGATTCAGATAAATAACCCTCTATTTAGCAATAAAACACAGGTTTTTTTATTTAGTTACAAATCAATTTCAGAGATACTAATTATTTTAATATTACATATTAGCGACCCCAACACAGAGTGAACAATATAAAAGTATAAAGAGAGGGAGGATTATATTTACTGAACATTACAATATATATATATATATAAGTCTTTTGTCGTTATTATCACATTCAGTTTGTTTTACAACTTGCGTGCAAGTACTTACTATATTTTTACGTTAGTGTTCAGCATTACACACACACACACACACACACACACACACACACACACACACACACACACACACACACATCCACTTCATTATGTTTTTTACCTAATTATTATACAACTTTCATTACGTTTTACAGACTGAACGGCAGTAGCTATAATAAACAACACGTGTCTGAGGAGCAGCGTCGAGTACGATGGTAAATACAACATTTTTCTTTATTTAACGAGTACAAACAGAATATACCATTAGAGTGACGTACTGTTTTTTTTTTATAGTTCACAACGGTTACGACGTGCACTGCTGGGCATCACAAGTCCATCGTCTCCTCAACCCGACCCAAGTCGGTAAGTCCGTTTTCATTAACAATCACTTGTACTATTGCGTTTACGTCCGGTGTTCAAATTATACTTTTTTTTCAGTGATGCTGCCGGACCACCTGCTGCTGTGCTGCTGCTGCTGCTGCTGCTGCTACTGCTGCTGCTGCTGCTGCTACTGCTGCTGCAGATCCTCCATCTCCTCAAGCCGGCACGAGTCGGTACGTAAGTTTTCATTAACATTCTCTTGTACTATCGCGTTTACATCTGGTATTAAAATTGTTCTTTTTTCAGCAATGACGACGAGACCCACCGCGATGAGAGTAATATGCTGTACGATGATGATGATGACAGCGTTATATCAACAGTGGAGCTGGACGAGATAGAATATGACGATGATGATGATGATGAAAACGCCTCATCGTCACCATCGATACCTGTTATTGAATTAACTATGTAAGTCTTCTTCTTATTCGTACATACTTTCTTTTTTCCGTGACAGTACATGATTTTATATTTTGCCTTTTTCTCCAGTGACATTCAGCCGCACCCACAGCCGGTGTCTCTTACACCTCCGCAGTCGCCACCTCAACCGCAGCAGCAGCAGCTACCACTACCTCGTCCGCGGTGGATACACACGCGCCCTCACCCGCAGCAGCTACTCCCTCAGCCCCGGCAGATAGCACAGCCGCAGCCTCAACCTAATCCACGGCTATACCTTCACCCGCAGCAGCTATGATGGGATCCACGTTTGCGGTCCCCTCCAGAAGACGCACTGGTTAACGTCTTCTTTGACGTTATAGATACGGTGGAACCAAGGATACACGGTGAGCCCACGTCGATGAGGCTCCTTCTGAGAAATAGATTACCGACGTGGTGTTGGAGCCGAGGAGAGCTCTGTCCTGTACAAGGTATGATACCACACACTACGTCAGGAGAGTTACACTGAGGGACAGAGACTTCTCGGTTTGGTGTGTGCACATACATACCACTATCAGTGTATCCTAAATTTGTTTCGGACCGCGGCGTTGGAGAGGACATCACCTGGATGCCCACAGTGCCGTGGTTCAGCAGGCCGAATCGACCATTTTATGCTCGCATGCATATTTGAGGTATGTTACAGTGCACATAAACGTTATTCTAATCTATCCTACTAGTATCAACTTCTTCTTCTTCTTCTTCTTTCTATGGCACTACAGCCCTTGTTGGGCCCTGGCCTCCTTCAATTTTTCCCCCCATTCTCCTCTGTCAGCAGCCATCCTCCTCCAGGAACGCACTTTTAATATCTCTCTTGCATCCTCATCCACCGCATCCTCCCATCTTCTCCTTGGTCTTCCCACTGGTCTTTTTCCATGGATTCTGGTATACAATAGTTTTTGTGGTATCCTTTCTTCTCCCATCCTGGCTACATGACCAGCCCACCTTAGACGCTGTAGTTTTATGTACCGTGTTAACGGTGGTTCTTTATACATTTGATACAATTCATGGTTATATCTTATTCTCCAGCCATGTACGTCATTAACTGGTCCCAGGATTCTTCGCAATATTTTTCTTTCAAAGGTATCGAGAGTGTTTGCTGCCTTGGAGTTCAGGATACACGTTTCGCAACCATATGTTAGGATGGGTCTTATTATTGATTTGTATATCCTTAGTTTCGTGTTTCTGTGGATGTCTTTGGATCTGAAGATACTTGATGTGGCGAAATACGCTTTATTGGCTTGGACTATCCGGTTTCGGATTTCGGCTTCTTCTGTGCCGTTTTTTTCTAATATGGTTCCCAAGTATTTAAAGTTGTCCACCTTTTCGATATTGTCGATTGTTCCGTAGTTTCTTTGTCTTCTAGTCTGCACTAATATTTTTGTTTTATCTATGTTGATTTTGAGGCCTATATTGCTAGCATTTTCTTTGAGTTCAAAATACGTTTCCTCTGCTGCATTTTTTGTCCTACACATTATATTGATGTCGTCCGCATAGGCTACTAATTGGACCGATTTGTTTGTCAGTACGTTGTTTCTTCCTACTGACAGTTTTCTGATAACATATTCTAAAGCTAGATTAAACAAGGTCGGGGCCAGCCCATCTCCCTGTTTTAACCCTCGATTGATTACAAATCCTTCTGTTTTGTGTCCTTGTATTCGTACCTGAGCTTCTGTACTAGTCATTGTCAAGTTTATCATCCTTACCAGTTTCACTGGTATGTCGAATTCGTATAAAATATTAGATAGTTTATCCCTATCTATCGAATCATAGGCTTGTCTAAAATCAACAAAAATATTATAGACGTCTATATCTTGTTCCCACGCTTTACTCAGAACTTGTCTGACTGTATATATTTGATCTATGGTGGATCTTCCTTTTCTGAAACCGGACTGGTATTCGCCGATAATCTCTTCAGCATATGGCTGTAATCTTTTATTGATAATGTATGTAAAAATTTTATATCCGGAGCATAGTAGAGAGATTCCTCTGTAGTTCTGGCATGATAGCTTGTCCCCTTTTTTATGTATAGGACATATGATGGTTTTCCTCCAATCGTCAGGGATTTGTTCTGTACTCCATATAGTGAGTATTAAGGCATGCAATTGTTCCACGAGTTTTTTCCCACCCCACTTAAGTAGTTCAGAGGGAATTTCGTCAATTCCTGGAGCTTTGTTATTTTTCTGTGCTTTAATTGCCTCTTGTATTTCCTGCATTGATGGTGGCGGTTCGTCATCGTGTTCATTTCCTCTTCTAGGCTCTTGTCTATTTCTGTCTTTTGTTTCGTCCGTTAGGACCCTTTTGAAGTATGTTTTCCACGTTATCTTAATTTCTTCTATGTCACTGATTATTTCTCCATTTTGATTTTTGCATATATTTGTATTTGGTTTATATCCTTGTTTTAAATTTTTAATAAATTTATATGCATCTCGTGAGTTATTTTCTATAAAGTCTTTTTCCATTTTCAGTATTTTGTTATTCTCGAACTTTCTCTTTTTCTGTCTGCAAGTCTTATCTGCCTTATCCTTTTTATTTTGAACTCTTCTTTTCTTTCTCGTGTCCGTCTTGTCATATATAATCTGTGTGCTTTGTTTCTTTCTCCAATTGCCCTTTTGCACTCTTCGTCAAACCATTGGTCCATTTCATTTCCTTTGTTTATTCCTAATATTTCTTTTGCCGCTGTTTTTATAGTGTTTTTAATGTTTTCCCAGTGTGATTCTAATGTTGGGTTTTCCTTCTCTTGAAGTTTTTCGCTGATTTCTTTTTCAAGTTTATCCCGGATGTCTTGGTCTTTCAGTTTATCTATGTTTAATCTTTCTTTTCTCTCTGTTTTACTGCTTTTGTTCTGGTTAATTTTGCACCTGAAGGTAGTTTGCACTAGCATATGATCTGAGTTACAGCATGCCCCTCTTCTGCTTCTTACATTTAATATACTTGTTGCTGCCCTTTTGTCTATCAGAACGTGGTCTATCTGATTTCCTGTTTCTCCGTCTGGAGATATCCACGTTATTTTATGTATATCGCGGCGGGGGAAGTATGTTGAGCTAATGACCATATTTTTACTAGTCGCAAAGTCTATTAGAAGGTTTCCGTTCTCATTGGATTCATCATGCAGGCTGTGTTTTCCAGTTGTTCTTATGTATTCTTCTTCTTTCCCGATTTTGGCGTTCATGTCTCCTATAATCATTTTTATGTCATTTCTAGGTGCTGAGTCATATACTTGTTCTAACTTTTGATAAAATTCTGTCTTTAAAATCTCATCTTGGTCTTCTGTGGGACAGTGCACATTTATTATTGTAAGATTAAAGAAATGAGTTTTTATTCTGATTTTGCACATCCTTTCATTGATTGGTGTAAAATCCTTTATATGTTGTTTTATTTTGTTATCTATAATAAAGGCTACTCCAAATTCTCTTGTTCCACTATTTTTTCCACTTTGGAGTATAGTGTGCCTCTTCGTGTCTCTTATTCCTTGTCCTAACCATCTTGTCTCTTGTATTGCGGCAATTCTTATTTTATATCTTTCGAGTTCATCACAGAGTTCTCTTTGTGCTCCGGGTCTGTTCAATGTTCTGACGTTCCATGTTCCTAAAGAGTATTCCATATTCCTTTGCCGTAGTCGTTGCCATTGTTTCCGTCCAATCCGAGGCTTTCTTGAAGGTTCCGTGGTGTGGTATTTTTTCCGGGGGTAGGTTACCGGCCTACCGCCCAACCCCCAACCTGGAGGACCAGGGATTTTTCTGTTAGGGTTCCCTTCCCTTAGCCGATGGGTCCCAGTTTTCTGGCGCCGGGAACTCGCCATTCACCCTCTCTCGTCTGCTACATTACGTACTCAGGGGCCACGCAACTTTCGTCTTCGAGAACGTGAGAGTAGGATTTGTGGGTAGAGCTGAGTTCCCTTCCGGGAACCTCTGACTCTCTCGTCAGAAACAGTCGGCGTTTCTCAGAGTTTTAGTGTTGCATAGTAATCGGCATCCTATACAACCTCCGAGACCTGTAACCCACCTTCAGCCCCCACTAGTATCAACTATACGTCACTAATACTGTTTATTTTTTTTCTGTTACAGATGGCTGTGCACAAGAACTAGGGTACTTATATTTTTATAATTTTGGATTTTTGTCTTTGTATATATAAATTTGTTGTGTATATATTTTCTTGTATATATTTGTTTAAACTTTTTGACTTTATATATATATATATATATGTTGTGTATATATTTTATTGTATATTTTTTTGTTTATTACAATACACATGTACATTTTTATTTGCTTAATTGTTTATTTTCAACTATCCTTTTCCATGCATGATACGTGTTTCATAATTTTTACAAGTGAAGTGTCAATCAGAATATTATATACAGTAATACTTATCTTCTGTGCACAAATGTGTGATATTCAATTTTTACAAGTGAATTGATTTTCAATTATGCACTGAAGGACCAAGTCCATCGAGAGTTTCGTGGAACGCAGTGATGTTGAACACACTTTTTATTTTTATAATATATACTTACCACAAACACATACATTCGAATTTACCACCAATCTACGACAACGTCCGTGCGGTGGCAGCGGATGGCAAACACGATCACACCACTGCCTTCTTCACATTTACCGTTCATACAACAACCAATCAACGCACGTCACATACACAGCCTCTTCGATTCAAATCTAACCCCCACCGTTGTCGTACCACCAATATTCAAATTTTACAACCACCAATCACTACATTACATGTCACCAACATGACCGACTACTTTTCCAACATGGTCTTGTGGAAGAAGAACGCACTGATGGCAAACACAATATATACTTACCACAGACACACACATTCGAATTTACCACCAATCTACGACGACGTCCAGGCGGCGACCGGGCTGCGGCAGGGCGGCGAACGGCGAACGGCGGCCATACCTTCAACAATCAACGCATCGACACCCCCCCTACAATATCGCCGCCCGATAACATGGCCGACTTACGACCCACACCATCGACACGCCCACCGCTGTCACGTGGGACACCACCACCTACACCCCACTACCTCCCCCACCGCTGTCATGTGGGACACACACCAACGGAAGTCACCCCCACCACCACAATTTTTGAATTTCCCGCCAAGGAGGGGGTGGGGTGAAGGGGGGATGACGTCAAATCCGTTCTCGAACTCTCATAAAACTCCTACTCCGATATTACTTCCATGTTCCATAAGGAAATGGAAGTATGGTGATGGCAAACAAACTCGTGTTCGAGATTATTGCAGATTCTGATTGTACTACCTTCAAAACATGAAAAAAGTAATTTTTCGAAAAGTATCTGTGTGTGTGTCTGTGTGTTGTCTGTGTGTCTGTGTATCTGAAGATTTGTTTTTCTATGGCAAACGATAACAGCCGCAAATTCAAACAGAATCAAATCATTATTTGCATACAATCCTGATTTGTGGAGTACTCAAGACCTATTGTTTTTGGTGAAGATCGGTTAAGGAAAAGGGGTAATTTACCGCTAACGTTTTCTTTTTAATCAAGGGTAATTTTTTTCTATGGCAAACGATAACACCCGCAAATACAAACAGAATCAAATAATGTTACGCAAACAGCCCTGAATTGTAGAGTTCTCAAGACCTATTCTTTTTGGTAGAGATCGGTTAAGGGAAAGGGGTAGTTTACTAACAACATTTTATGTTTTAACATGGGTAATTTTTTCTATGAGGAACGATAACTGCCGTAAATTCAAACAGAATCAAATACTTTTTTGCACACTTCCTGAATTATAGAGTCCTCAAGATTTATTTGATTTTGGTGAAGATAAGTTACGAGAAAAGAGTAGTTTACCTGCAACGTTTTATGTTTTAAAAGGGTAATTTTATTTTTATAACGAACGATAACTGCCGTAAATTCAAACATAATCAAATAAGTTTTTGCACACATCCCTGAATTGTAGAGGACTCAAGACTTATTGATGTTGGTGAAGTTCAGTTAAGAGAAAGATGTAGTTTACCTGCAACGATTTATGTGATAACAAGGGCAATTTCTTCTATGGCAAACGATATCAGCCGCAACTTCAAACAGAATCAAATAATTTTTTACATATTTGCCTGAGTTGTAGGAGACTCAAGGCGTATTGATTTTAGTGAAGATCGGTTACGGGGAAAGGGCAGTTTACTTGAAACATTTTTTGTTGTAACAAGAGTAAAGTACTTAATTTTTATAAATAAAGTATCCTGATAAGAAGATCTTAATAATCTACTGTAGAAACCTAGATGAAATATCTATAAATAAAGAGGCTAGTTGAACGGGGTGGGGGTAATTTTCCATAAATGAAAATTGTAGTTGAAGGGGGAGGGTTTAATTTTTATATGTGTGCTACGTTATCGGCAACAAAGTAGTAGTTTGTTGTTAAAATTCCTTCCCGGGCTGTTTGGCCGTAGTCCAATGTTTTCTGCAAAACCAGACGTTTCGGCAGTGCCGACGACTGCCATCATCAGTGAAAATCGAGTGCGATAACGTGTGGTGGTATACGTTAGTGACCACAGTACTGTGGTTAAGGCTGAAGCAATAAGTGGAAAGAAGGAGTTTCTATGGAAACATTTCATTTCGTAAATGATTTTAATTATAAATCTTAGAACGTGGTAGTCATGTATGGTTCTCCATACCGATATTTTTACTTCCATGTTCCATAAGGAAATGGAAGCATGGTGATGGTAAAAAAAATTGTGGTCGAGATTATTGCAGATTCTGATTGTACTACCCTCAAAACATGAAAAAAATTCATTTTTCGAAAAGTGTCTGTGTGTCTTCTGTCTGTAGATTTTTTTCTACGGCAAACGATAACAGCCGTAAAGTCAAACAGAATCAAATAATTTTTTGCATACAGTCTTGATTTGTATAGTACTCAAGACCAATTCTTTTTGGTGAATATCGGTTATGGGAAGGGGTATTTTTTGGCAAACGATAACTGCCGTAAATTCAGTCATATTCAAGTAATGTTTTGCATATCTACCCGATAGAGAGCTCAATGTTTGTTTATTTTGGTAAATATCGGTTAAGGGAAAGCGGTAGTTTACCTGCAACATTTTTTGTTTTAACAACGGTAATTTTTTCTATGACGAACGATAACTGCCGCACATTTAAACAGAATCAAATATTTTTTTGCATACTTTCCTCAATTGTAGAGGACTGAAGGCATGTTGATTTTGGTGAAGATCGGTTCAGGGAAAGGGGTAGTTTACCAGCCACATTTTATGTTTTAACAAGAGTAATTGTTTCTATGACGAACGATAACTGCCGCACATTTAAACAGAATCAAATAATTTTGTGCATACCTTCCTCAATTGTTGATAACTCAAGGTCTGTTGATTTTGTTGAAGATCGGTTAAGGGAAAGGGGTAGTTTACCAGCAACATTTTATGTTGTAACAAGAGAACGTTTTCCATGAAGAACGATAACTGCCGAAAATTCAAACAGAATCAAATAATTTTTTGCATATGTGCCTGAGTTGTAGAGGAATCAAGGCTTATTTATTTTGGTGAATATCGGTTAAGGGAAAGGGGTAGTTTACCTGCCACTGTTAATATTTTAACAAGAGTAATTGTTTCTATGACGAACAATAACTGCCGCACATTCAAACAGAATCAAATAATGTTTTGCATGCACCCTGAATTGTAGAGGACTCAAGACCTATTGATGTTGGTGAAGATCAGTTAAGAGAAAGGTGTAGTTTACCTGCAACGATTTATGTGATAACAAGGGTAATTTTTTCTATGGCAAACGATATCAGCCGCAACTTCAAACAGAATCAAATAAAGTTTCGCATACTGCTCTGAATTGTAGAGTTCTCAAGATTTATTGTTTTTGGTGACGATCGGTTAAGGGAAAGGGGTAGTTTACCAGCCACATTTTTTGCTTTAACAAGGGTAATTTTTTCTATGACGAACGATAACTGCCGTAAATTCAAACAGAATCAAATACTTTTTTGCACACCTTCCTGAATTATTGAGTACTCAAGGTTTGTTGATTTCAGTGAAGATCGGTTACAAGAAAAGGGTAGTTTACCTGCAACGTTTTATGTTTGAAAAGGGTAATTTAATTTTTATGATGAACGATAACTGCCGCATATTCAAAGAGAATCAAATAATTTTTGCATACATTTCTGAAGTTGTAAGTCCTCAAAGTTTGTTGATTTTGGTGAAGATCTGTTATGGGAAAGGGGTAGTTTACCAGCCACCTTTAATGTTTTAACAAGACTAATTTTGTTTCTATGACGAACGATAACTGCCGCACATTCAAACAGAATCAAATAATGTTTTGCATGCATCCCTGAATTGTAGACGACTCAAGACCTATTGATTTTGGTGAAGATCAGTTAAGAGAAAGGGATAGTTTTCCTGTAACGTTTTATGTGATAACAAGGTTAATTTTTTCTATGACGAACGATAACTGCCGTAAATGCAAACATAATCATATACGTTTTTGTATACATCCCTAAATTGTAGAGTACTCGAGGCCTATTGATTTTGGTGAAGGTCGGTTATGGGGAAAAGGTAGTTTACCAGAAACATTTTTTGTTGTAACAAGAGTAAAGTACCTACTTAATTTTGATAAATGAAGTATTCTGATAAGAAGATCTTAATAATCCACTGTAGAAACGTAGATGAAATATCTATAAATGAAGAGGCTAGTTGAACGGGATGGGGGTAATTTTCTATAAATGAAAATTAAAGTCGATGGGGGAGGGGATAATTTTTATATGTGTACTACGTTATCGGCAATAATGTAGTAGTTTGTTGTTAAAATTCCTTCCCGGGCTGTTTGGCCGTAGTCCAATGTTTTCTGCTACACCAGACGTTTCGGCAGTACCGTTGACTGCCATCGTCAGTGAAAAACGAGTGCGATAACGTGTGGTGGTATACGTTAGTGACCACAGTACTGTGGTTAAGGCTGAAGCAATAAGTGGAAAGAAGTAGTTTCTAAGGAAACATTTCATTTCATAAATGATTTTAAATATAAATCTTAGAACATGGAAGTCATGTATGGTTCTCCATACCGATATTTTTTTTTTTATTTCAGTTGTTTGGACTGTGGTGCTCCTAAAGTAAAACATTTTCATAATAAACGCTATATTTGAATTTTGGTTAAAATTCCCTTTTGTCCAACACTTTTGGATTTTACATTTTCAAAATTTGTATCCTTTTTTTGGGTCTGGTGTCCTAAAATTTTGAAATTTCTAAAAATGTACACTGTATTCAGACTTAGGACATCCCCATATGGATTTTTGTGAAGTTATTAAAATGTTGACCCACTTTTTGGGCCCGGAATCCCAAAATTTAAATGTTTCAAAAAACTACACTCAGAATTTAAAATTCCCTTTAACCATTTTAAAACAAATTTTATCAACAGACTGAGGTTATTCTGTTTAATGACTCAATAATGTTTAAAATTGATTCTTGTAAATATTTTGCTCAATTTACTTTATCGGTCACTATAACTAATATATTTAATAAACAATCGCACACTTATTGTGTAATAATTTCAATTATTTATGTATATTTGTTTAACTTCCATCATCATTAAATTTGATTTGTGCAGTTATTTTGTTAATGATTTTTACAACTGCTATGTGCACAAATTTCCTAACTATTTAAAACTATTTCCTAGTTATTTTCTTTAAACGTTTCAAACTAATTTTTGTAATTCTTATTATAATTTTGTTTAAACATTAATGACTATTTATACTACACCATGTATAAACTGTCTTTCATAATAGCTTTGCCCATCCCCCTACTTTTACAATATTTACTATTATTCTTTCACTATATACGTTGCTTGCCTTACTTTACTGGCTTGAATTATCACTTTTTGATTGGGTTGTCTTGAATTTTAAAGCAAGGGAAATGTGTACAATATTTATTCTAGTACATATTCACAATAAAAATAACTGCTAACATAGTTACGAGTTACTATAATGTATTTTTATGTTATTTTGATTAATACACTCCGCGTTCGCCACACACATACATACAAAAAACCACAGCTACACCAACATAAAAAATAATCTTGAGATCCTACACTGCTTGCCAAAAAGTTGAAAAGTTAACACAGCAGAACAATATGAAATATACAAACACTACACAACACAACCAAACAACATACTTAACTACCAATTACACTTTAAATCACACGCACTGTTTGACACAATTATACACAAAACATACAATAATTCGGAATCCCGTGCCAACTCCCTTCCACCTCCACCCCCACCCCCCCGCCAAACCTACCAACTAGAAAAAACCATTACAAGTTCCGGACATTCGTTGTATCACACCTCGCTGAGGAAGGCGAACATCACGCCGAAACGTGTACGGGAAAAAACAAAGTAAGTTTCACAAGTGAAAGTTTAGCAGTTAATATTCATGTATTTTTATGTTAAATACACAACCTAATCTGTTTGTGCACCTGGGTTTATCTAATGGGTCTGAAAGTTTATTTTTTTAATAATAATTTGTCGCTCATAATAGACCACTGGGGAATTAAAAATGAGTGCTGTGCCCTGTCTGTGCACAAGCAGCTGGTGACTCTACATCTTGTTTTACTTTTCACTGGGTATTTTCAGGCCACTGACATTAATTAATATTATTATTAATATTACACTCTGCTCTATACTATGACTTGGTGCTTGTGTAATATGAAGTTAGCTTCATTTTGACTATACAGAAGTGGAATATACTACGTATCAGCAATATTATTATTATTGCTGATTGTAATTTTTCACTCTACCACTTATCCTAATAAGTTCAGACCAAGGCCTGAAATTGTTTACATGCTTTTTTCATGGTAGGTTACTATATGGAAGCAACTAAAAAATATGGATCACGTTTTGTAACAGACCAGCCAGATACAGAGTGATTACATGCTAAGAGGTGAATGGAAGAGGTGAGGCATGCCTTCAAGACGGCCTCCTACTGGAGAATGCACCAAGGCTCATTTGTTCTGTTTTTCATAGTCAGTGACCGGCCACAATGTGGGAAAACACACTGCTGTACTGCTGTGCTCTTGTGAATTAAACCAACATTCGTTAAAACGGTATTGTACAGTGTCTGTCGTCTTTGGTGAGTTACTTACAGTGAAAAGTGTATTTTGAAACAGTGTAAATTGCCTTCTATTATTTGGAAAACAGAAGATTTGCACAGCAAATTAATAAGTTTGGAGCTTCAAGAATACTCATGATACAGTGGATCATGATTTCAAAAAAGAGAGAGATGAAAAGTGTTTCCTAAAAGTAATCTAATGGGATTTCAGTATTCTTTGTTGGGCTTTTTTCATGTGGATTTTCTTTCAATTTATATTGTACAGGAGGACAAGCGTTCTCTTGGTCCCTTTCACTTACAGGATGTTCAATATACTCTCTGACATCAATGAACAATTAATGCATTCTTACGAATCCATTCATAATGCACCACAGACATAAATATTTTGCCAATTCACATTCAAACCCCATGGAAAAACATGTGGCCTTCAGAAGGTGTGTTCAATGTGTCCCATATCCACATACCTGTTTTTACAAATAAGTGAAAATATTAACATACAGCATGTAGTTAAGAAATGACTACATGAAAAACTATGAACAGTGCTATAATTATAATAAATTATTTTTACAAAAAAATTAGACTTACCTTGAGGTAATAAAATATGGTACCAATCAGTAGTGCCAAACCGCCACAAGCAGTAAATTTCAGTGTCACCATTATTGCCACAACGAGCAATGGTATCTTGTGTACAAATGGCGACAACCACTCTGAATACTGTCTGCTGATGAAGCGCCCAACAAACCTACACATCAAACAAATCATACAGTGTATCACATGGGGACCAAGAAGTGATAACTGGTTGTACAATGACCTGATAATTTGCAGTGATCCCACAGAATATGGATTCTAGATAAGCGTACAAGGAAAAATATAACGTATGGCGGTTTATGAATGCTGGTTAATTATTGAGTGGTAGTACAAAGGATTCCAATGTATTAAAAAAGAACTGATATGAATTGAATTAAAGAAATTTAATGGATTTGGATTTATTTCCAAAATTACCTCATTGGCCTGAATATAAGGCTATGATTTTTTCCTTAATAAACCCTTGCAAAAACTGTAACCATGTTATAGGCACAATCTAACATATAAAAATTTCATGTTTCTACCTGCAAAGTGTACCATATTGTGTATGATTCGCCAGCTGCACAGGCTTGCCACGTGAGTAGCATGAATCAACAGGTGCATGTTATAATGAGTTTTTAAGGTCAAGACATGGCAACAGGGGATGTAGCTAAATAGTTTTTGCCACATTCAGTGAAAGGCTGTCCGCAAAACAGTATACCAACTCTCCCTTAACCTCTGGGGAGTTCATCAAATTTGTTTTGCTGAATTTGTTCATAACGTTTCTGTGAGACATTAGACATCTCCCCACTCCGTCTACCAGGGAGTTTGACAAATCAATTTGGTTGGATTCATTCAAAGATTTTTCACGTGATTTAAAACCATTTCCCCACTTCCCTTTTAGGGAAAATTGACAAAACATTTGGCCAGATTCGGGTGCAGATTTTCTGTCCACTTGCGTGACAGCTCCCCACGCACAGCCCTGCATTTTCCTTAATAAATTGACTATCGATCGCCATGTGAACGCAAGACTGGTACCATTGTCTTAGGTTTGACAATGTCAAACTAGCAACCCCCTACAACCTCCAACTAGCAGCCACATGATTAGCTGATTCCCTAAAAGCCGAAGACATTTGTGCTTCCTCAATAAATCGGCTACTCATATCCATACGAACGCAATACGAATACTGTTGTCTTAGTTTTGAAGCCCCCTATAACCTTCAATATGCCATCAAATGTCATTGTGGACACGAAGGGTGTAAAATCAGTTAGAGTTATACCTACAGGCAATGAAAAATCATATATTACTGTGATACAAGGACCAACTGCTCACAGTAGAAGATTTCCACCATACCAACATTTTTCTAGTATTTTGAAGAGAAATATGTTTTCAAAGGAACATTTACCAGCTGGGATTGTTTTTAGAGCACAGGAAAAGGAGTGGATGACACTCAAATGGAAGAATTTATGGTAGATCGGCTTAAAGTTGTTTGGGGGATGTTGACCCGGAGTTTTACTAGGGGAGAGAGTCATGTTAATTCTTGATGTTTTTAGTGGTCACACAACTGAGAAAATAAATAAGCTGGTTGCGGAAACGAACGCTGATCTTGTTATAATCCATGAAGGAATGACTTCTCACCTTCAAGGTCTTGATATGGTTGTTATTAAACCATTTAAGGACCACTTACAGAAGAAGTACAGGGACTGGCAATGGAAACCATGCATTGAGTCTGAGAGGCAAGTTGAAGAAACCAAGCATAAAGGTTTTGGCCTAGTGGATAATAATCCTGAGGGAAAATAAAAAATGAATCCATTGTAAATTGGTTTAAAAAATGTAGCGTTTCTAATAATATGGATGGGGATGAGGATGACATTTTGTGGGAGGACTCCAGTTATGAATCTGATACTAGTAGCAGTACTGAAAATGAACTTTGAGAAGAAAATGAGGATGATGTCTGCGAATTAAAAATAAAGCACTTTATTACTTATAATTTTACCTTTAATGTAAAATAGCCAATTTATCTAGTTTCACATCAAGCTATGGTATTTAGACCATTAAATTATCTTTCTTATAGAACTACTTAAAAACTTCAGGGCCATCTTAATAAGCAGGCTCCTTTTTTTCTTGTAAAACACCTTAAAAAATCTAGGGTCCTCTTATATGTGAGACCACCTTATAGTCGGGTCAATACAGTACTACATATATATTCATATATGATGTATATTTTTATGCTTATGTGGCATGTGAGGCATACACTATAGGGAACTTATGTGTATGTGAATAATACAGAAATGTGTAGAAGGTTAGCAATTGAAAATGTATGGAATTTTAGAGTGTTGCATAGGTGGCAATTATTTACAATTATTATTATTAGGTACAATTATTTCAATGGATCACCTAGAAAGCTATAGAATCATGTTGCAGCATCAGTGGAGTATAAATACAGGTGTTAATTTAAATAAAAAACAATTCGCTGACTTTCCACACTACTGAAATCATCTTCACTCTCTACAAAATCAGTCCTCCTCAGCAATTATTTCCCGTATTACTTCTTCATGTGGATATTGACTAATTTTTACTTCCATGCCCCATAATGAAATGGAAGTATGGTGATGGCGAAAAAAATTAATTGTGTTTGAGATAAGGCCTGATTCTGATTGTACTACCCTCAAAACATAAAGAAAAATCATTTTCTGGATAGTGTCTGTGTGTAGATTTTTTCCATGGCGAACAATAACTGCCACAAATTCAAACAGAATCAAATAATTTTTTGCATATGTTGTAACGTATTGCCGCGTTACAAATCCAGGGAACCCATCTTAACTGACCTCTGACAATTACATGGGCTGCCTACGTTGTAACGAACTGTATAAAATCAAATTAATTGAATAAATTACTCACTATCAGTGTAAGGAAACAAGGGAAGGTATTTTACTGATTTATGCACTCATTTTCATGTGTAACAAGACGACTTCTCTTTATTTAACAACAGTTACTGACAGATCCCATGACATCATTATTTAAACTAAAATATTTAAATGCTTTTCATAAAACTATGGGATCAAATTGATTATATATTCTTATACCTCGGATTCGATTTACTTTCTGTATATTTATAGTAAAGACTTCTAATTATTTTCAGTTCATTTTAGAAGCTTGCAAGACTTCTTTAACCATTTGAAGAATGGTACTATTACTTGGAACGATAATAAGTTACATTAACATTTAAAGCGTTACAACGTATGATAATTGAATTTTTACAGTAAACTCTTAGATTTTCTCATTATAATGTTTACATAAAATTAATCGTCTTTGAAAAGTCTCTTTTAGAAGTGAGTAGTGTAACAAATATGATTAACTCTCGATAGCAAGGCTATCGAGTCACCTTTACAAATGAACGTAGAAACCTCGTCCTGGGGTGTCCGTCTTGGGAATCCTTGTAGTCGGCGTCATCATCTGGGTCGTGTCTTCGGCAAGAATAGGTCGGATGTTCACAGAGGAGATTGAAGCTTCTTTGGTGTAAGTATAAGTAGATTCTCGGATGTCCTAAGCAACGTCTTAAGCATGGTAAACATGTCTTTATGAAGTTTCTGCAGATCACATCTTCAGGAGTGATGTTGTAAATGGAGTTACCTCTTGAAGGGAGTCGTCATCTTGCTTACCACTCGTTCTGTTTTTGTGTTACATTTTCTTTCTTCTTCTTACCACATATTTATGTTATTGATACATGACACACGCTTTCCACTTTTAGCAGTGGTAGTTAATATACTACATTTAAATAAAACAAACAAATTAAAAACATTTTGGTAGAGCTTTCGTTCGTACGTCTGTACTGCGTGAAGGCAACATAGCGAGAGACTTTCTGCTCGCTTCAACTGGTACTTAACAAAGCAGAGGGGCAACTACTCCGCGACAATATAGTCCCTAATTTTATTTAAGTTAACATTCTTATTACCAAAAACTATACCTTAATTATACATATATAATTTAAGTAAGTTATTTTAACGACTATTTGTGTCTTCAGATTTCTAATTATAAACATTATGATTTTTTATCTCTTCCTAAATTACAGACGACTCGATAAACACGTTGAGTCCGGAATTAACAGGTCACCGCATGATGACTAGCAAAGGGTTAATTACGATAATAATAACTTTTTTACAATTCGCCCTTTTTATTAGTGTTTCTTTGGATCTCTTAATTACTTCTCATTCTCATACTGAGTAAATACAGGGGTTTTAGGTATTATAGTGAGATTTAAAATTACTTAATCGCTCGCAAACTTAATTTTTTTATTTAAATCCTAGATTACAGTTAGAATTTAAATCGTCACAATGTGCCTGAGTTGTAGAGGTTCAATACCTATTGATTTTGGTGAAGATCGGTTAAGGGGAAGGGGTAGTTTACCTGCAATGTTTTTAAGAGTAAAGTACTTAATTGTGTTAAATAAAGTTTTCTGAAAAAAAGGTCATAATAATGCACAGTAGAAAGGAAGATGAAATATCTATAAATGAAAATGATAGTTGAAGGGGGAGGGGATAATTTGTTTTTATAAGATAATTTTTATTTGTGATTAAATGTATTCATTAACATTATAAGAAGTCAGTAAATGTATTATTAGAATTTTATATTCAATATAAGCTTTACAGTTACCGTCATGTTTGTAAATGTTAACAGTTATTTGTTCAATTAACCTTTTGAAAGATCAATATTTAATCGTGTCATGCTACTGGTTCAGTATAGGTGAAATGCACATCAGGTATTATAAAACATTACTTGCAAAACTATAAAATACAAACATTTACATGCCAATAATTAGAAAATTCACTACTGGAAAATTGTAGTCACATGTTTTTATTGTATTGCGTTAAAATCAAAGTGGGTTATATATTTATGGTTTGTAAACCTTAACAAAACATGATTTTTACCACAGTCTCTGTACTTTTCAATACGAAGTTATTCACTACAATTTTTATAGGAATTTTATTGAACAAAGTGTATAGTATAACATAACAACACACATTGATTGAATGTAAATTGATTTGTGGAGCCCCACGCTTTTGGAGCGCCAAATTATATATAACAACACGAATCCAAATTTAATTTGATTTATGGACTTCATGGGTGTAATCGTAATAATAAGATGATGCGTTATATATGTTTAAAATTGTTCAATTATTTATTTTTTTATTAAACAAAATCTTTCATTTCGCATATTGAAATAGTACTCATTATTAAATTGTTTGTACGACTCTTTCGCACACGACTTATAGCTAACAAATTTACATACAACAGGTTATACATAAATCGTATTATCTAATTTTAATTAATTAAATATTTTTTTGCTCTCGGCTTACTCATTGTGTGGTCATCTTTTGCAATTGCTGATTAATTTACTTCAATAATGAATTTACTTGTATTCCAATTTCTTTAATATTAATTGGCTTTAAAACTTTCTACTGCATATGCATTTTCCTTTATCAACAAAGACTTTATTAATTACGTTAACTTAAAAATCAAATATTTCTCTCATCATTTACGTTACTCTCAATTACTAAATTTTATACAAGAGATATTATTCTAAATTTCACTCTGCTTTTACATTTATGTACAATTTAGTTATTTTAATAAACTGGTTGAATGTCTTTCATTCTAACTTTAATTAGTGTCTTTCAAATGTCTGTAAGTACTATGGTTTTTCATCACCTCGTTTGACGTGGTTACTCATCCGTATGTCCTCCTTTGGTCCTCAGTCCTCGTCCTCGTGTCCTCCGTCCTCGGGTCCTCTTCCCGGATGCCACTGCATGTGCTGTTTAATAGTGGTCTCGCCTCACATCATATGCTGCAGGTGTATCCATAGACCTCCTCGTATGTGCTCTCCTGCTCTGGTTGGACTTCCAATTTGTCCTGTGACTCTCGCTGTAGATTTAAAATAGTGTCTCTGACTGACATAGCCTCTGTGGCAACGGTTGAATAGAGAAGAAGAAACTTTATTAGCGCGACCTGGTATTTATAGCCAGAACATGCAAAAGCTCAGGTCTGAACAATTTTCAGCTTCTCAGATTTTGTCAAAGCGTCTTTTCCCCCACTCTGGTTCAATTCACTATGTTCGCCTATCTTCGCGAATTACGAAGTCTGTTTCACGCCACTCGATGCTCAATCGATCGCTAATTTTTATATGATTACTATACATAAATTACACTTCTTTGTTGTAATTACAAAAAGAGCTATTCACATTTTACGTATAGTAATTGCACTTTCCGTCACTTTGGCACGGTCTTTTAACTCTTTGTTCACCTTTAATTTCTATACACTTTGGTGTCTTTTGTTTTACCATATCGTACATATTTGTCTTATAATTAAATAAAACATAAAAACTATCACTACTTGAAAAGGGTTGGTTACAGTTCAGGAACGGACAGGCTTCACACACACGAACAAAATACACGTGTACACAATGCTAGTGACAGGTGGCTAGATGTGCGTGTCCATGCATGAATTCTGCGTTCCCTATTTTTAACTACGATACAGCTTGCAATCTGAATCATGTTTATTAATCAATATTTATTTATTTTTTATTATTTATTTAAATTATTTTGGCAATGCACAGTACCATAAATGGTTGTACTGTTGCAATAGATTGAGTGCAGACTAACCTGAGTATTGTATAAAAATGTTCATTATTCCACGGTACCCTTAATGTCATGACAGCCTGGTGCATTGGTGAAGTACAGTTTCTAGCAGTCAGCCTAATATGGTATGCTTTCCAGATGCGTTCAAATTCAGGCAAAGCTATAGTATAACGTAATGCATCGTTCTGAGTGGATTTAATTATGTTCATCCAGTAAAACTGCATCCAAAGTGGTAACGATGCTGGTGTTATCAATCTGTCTGAAAGAGCATGAATATCATATTGCACTTGAATCTGAAAACACAAATTATCTAACAAAACTGTTGTATTTATTCTTACGATGTGAACAATACACAACATTGGCAAAATCGAATAAGAAAAATAGTCATTTCCTAATATAAAACACAATTAGTGCAAACAAATAACACATAACAGACACCATTGTTACATTAAATAAGTATGTTTACATCTTCCAGTTTACAATCAAGCAGAAGCTTTCCAATCTTTCTGCATCTGGGAATTATGGCACAACAGCACATATCTGTGCAACTGTGAACCAAACTTGAAGTGACTCAGTACATGATAAATATAACAGTATTAAGGCAAAGTCTGAGGAATCAAAATTTTGCAGTATCCAACTGACATTTTATACGTTTGCCTATATACAAGGGTAGCTGTAAAGTTCTCGTCCTGACACAGAGTTGGTGCTAGGAATGTCAAATGGGTGCAAGTTTGATTAGTGAGATGGTGAACCACAGTGTTTAAAACACCTGTATTTACTAGTTTAATTGTTGTGATCAAATAAAGAAAATTCACATTTCTCTCAGCAATGACCTTCATATTTGAAGTAATTCTTTTCCCAGCAAACCATTTCTTCAGGAACAGAAAAGTCACTGAGGCTAAATATGGTGAGTACACTGCATGTGGCAGTAATTAGTACCACAATTCAGGAAGCTTTGGAAATGGAATTAATGAAGTGTGAGCATGCAAACTGTCTTGATGGGCAAGCAATTTTTTCAGATGTTTTGACCTAATGCCCTATTCAGTTGATCCAGCCATGCTGCAAAGTGTTCTCAAATGATGGTTTTGCCTTTTTATAAATAGTCTGTGAGCACCCGACCCTGTGAATCTTAAAAAAACAGATTCCATCACTTTTTGATCTAATGTAACGATTTTCACATTCTTTAGAGCAATTCTGTCTGCTTCCACGCGTTGTCTAGACTGCTGTTTTATCTCTGGTGAATGGTGGTGAGTTTATGTTTTGTCAGCAAATGTAAGATATCACAGAAATTCGATTGGATTGTGTTTAACACATTCACTGCTCAGATTCTATATGTTACAAACCTAGGTGCTCAAGTGTTTTTGTTTTGTAACTCGTCATCTTTTAAAAGCACGGGGAACCACAGATCTAAGAATAATGGTTTATAATAATAATAATAATAATAATAAGACATTAGAATAATAAGATATTTTATAGTAGTTTCACTTTGTAACAACAAAAATGAAACATCTCATGCTACATGCAAGTTATCAAATAAAACTGTTGCATTTATTCTTATGATGCGAACAATACTCAACACTGAAAAAATCGAATAAGAAAAATGGTCATTTCCTGATATAAAACACAATTACTGTAACATATAACACATGATATACACCACTGTTACATGCGGCAAGCATGACAAAAGGCGCCAATCGTATACTCTAGTGTTTTTGGTGGCCCTAAAAAGGACCTGGTGGCGAGAAAGCTGATGTTGGTCGTGCCGCGCTGAGATGTTCGACGGCTGCGCCCGCTGTTCGTGGCGTACTGCAGTCCTCCTCTTCTTTCGGCATCGGTTGTAGAGTCGGCTACCAGCCCAGCGAAATCCATCGCTGGCGCGGAACTGGAGGGCGAAGACGCAAGAACGCAGGTTCTATTCTTCAGCCGTTCCTTCCGGCTGACTCCGCGTCATGTCGTCCGAGAGAGGAGAGATGAAGTGCGTCCGATGGCGTGGCGATGAAGAGTGCGTCAAATTTTTTTTTTCGCTCTGGGCTCTGCGGTTGTGCGTCGCAGACGAACTGCTCGGGATCTGAGTTCCGAGCTACCTTCTGGAGCTCCTGCCTCGTGGCCCTGCCCAAGTAGGGCGTGTGCTCTATAGCAGGCCGATTCTCGGCTGTTGTGCTAGCCTACACTAGCGCAGTATACACCGAGGGCGTTTCCACGAATCACGTGGACGTATACGGTACCTGCCCAGCCCAGCCACTAGAGGATTGTCTGGGAACCTCGCCGCACGTGCATAAAATTTGCGTGCAAGCCGCCTGAATGTTTCGTCTAAGGAGCGGACGCCAAGTCCTCTCCTTAGAAGGCGTGATGAGAAGCGACTGGGGACTTTGGCCGCTAGCTGAAGACCCCTGTCGAGGACGCTCTGCAACTTCTTTTTATGCATTGCGGCGAGGTAACCCCAGACCGGGCAAGTGTAAGTAATGACCGGCAGCAGATACGCGCCGACGATCATCCTGCCCAATTTCCTGGTCATGGCTGAGCTGATCAGGAGTGGAAACAGTGCGCACAGACGAGCGGATGCTCGCTTACGAACTGTCTGAGCGTGGGTACGCCAGGTGAGCCGACGGTCGAGGTGTAATCCGAGGTACTTGACCTCTTTGGACCAGCGCAAGTACGTTCTGCCGATACGTAACTGCCTAACAGGGTTCTTCCGTCGCTTAGAGAATTCGACGGCTACACTCTTGGTAGCGTTGAGTTGCACTCTCCAATTCTCAGTCCAGTCCACGAGCGTGTCGAGCTGGCGCTGCAGTCGTAAGACGGCCCTTTCCACATGACGATCGGCCGTAAATACGGCCGTGTCGTCCGCAAAGAGGGCCACCTGGACTCCAGGCTGTCTCGGCACGTCGTTGACGTAGAGCGAGAACAGAAGGGGGCCTAAAACACTACCTTGAGGGACGCCGGCTGAATCTCCAACTCTCACGCAGAAGGTCCTCTCCGTCAGAAAGCTAGCAACCAGATGGAGGTAGCAGTCCGGGAGCTAGACTTCCCTAAGCTTGAATAATAGGCCATCATGCCATACGCTGTCGAAGGCTTTTTCAACATCTAAGAAACAGCCAACGGTCCGTTCTCTCCGATACCCGGCGTCCGTTACGCATTCCACCATTCTCATCAGTTGATGAGTGGTCGAATGCCCCACACGAAAGCCGAACTGTTCGGGGACCAGCACGTCAAAGTTGGTTAGATATTCTCGTACACGACGCTGCACGAGGCGCTCAAAAACCTTGGACGTAGCGGAGAGTAGGCTGATAAGCCAGAGGTTGTCGGGGCGGGTAGCATCCTTTCCCTGCTTCGGGATCACGATGACCGTCGCCTTTCGCCATTTCTTAGGAAAGTAGGCCTGTCTGAGACACGCGTTGAACAAATCAGTCAAGAATTGAACTCCAGGCTCGGAAAGAAGTCGTAGAGCGGTGTTCGTAACACCGTCCGGGCCTGGAACTTTTCTTGGCTGAAGTTCGGCGAGCCGATCTGAGACCTCTTCCAAAGAGATGAGTTTGGGCTCCGCCGTGATCGGAAGAGACAGAAAGTCTTCCACAGCCATCTCGACTTGTTCGTCAAAGTCCCAGTCCATGGGCGGGTTGGGAGCGAACTGTCGCTCGAAACACAAGCCCAAGTACTCGGCCTTCTCCTCCGGGCGACCCAGGAGTCGTCCGAACGGTCCAACAATGGCGGGGAGTGGAGGTCGTCGCCTCCGTCCCGTCAATGCGGAAGGTATTCTGTACGGGTGACTTTGCGGGTCCGCATCCCCCGCTCGGGCCACGTCGAGTTCCCAACAGCTACGTCGGAACGCCTTCAGACTGCCACGCAGTCGTCCGGTGAGCCGATTGTATGCTGCCTTATCGGCTGGATCACGGGTCCTTTGCCAACGTTTCCGGAAGTAATTCCTCTCGCGAGCGAGAAGAGAGACTTCCTCAGGGATGCGTTGGTAGTCAGGCGTGAAACCAGCTCGCGTACGTGAAGACACGCCTTTAGCCGAGATGATTGCTTCTTCAATTCCCGCTACTGCTTCGTCTAGGAGGCGAACGGAATCGAGTAGGGACGCTGGCGGCAATCTACGGCACAAGGCCGGGCCGTAGCGGTCCCAATCGATAACCTTCTTCTTGTCAGAACGTGCATAGGCGTGCTGGGTAGCGACGTGGACCAAGATGGGGTTGTGGTCGGATGTCAGCTCCGTAAGCGAGAATACCTCGACCGGACAGACAATTCCTTGGGTCACCGCAATATCCAGAACATCGGAAGCCGCGTTAGGTAGTGTCGGAAAGAACGTGGGTTGCGCTGGACCAAACACCATCGCCCGGCGCGATTCAACAGAACTGAGCAAGCGCCTCCCGTTCGGAGTTGTCAAGCGACTATTCCAAACGCGATGCTTGCAATTCAGATCGCCGGCCAAAATTACACTTCGGTGGAATCGAAGATGACGTCCAGGTCGCCGACAAGGAGTTCAGCTTGTGGGGGCTTGTATGCTGAAACCACGAGGACGCCGCCAAGAGCTCTGTGGACCTCAATGGCGGTGGCCTCTAGGTTAGTTAGCTGCGGCAAAACGACACGATGATGACCTATGGAGGTCCTCACCACGATCGCTGTGCCGCCTCCTCTTCGGCCAACTCGGTCATCCCGATAGACCACGTAATTTGGTAATCGAAACCGGTTCGCCGGGGTCAGGTGGGTTTCAGTGAGGAGAAGTACGTCGGGTTTGAACCGAGCCAGGAATTCTAGAAGGTCGGAATGCTTGGAACCGATGGAGTTAGCATTCCAGGCTATGTGCGAGAGATCTCGTCTAAGAGCTCGGTTCATAGAAGACCTATGACTTCGCAGGCTTCCACCAAGAGCATGAATCTCTCAGTTGGGTCAGCAGTTTCCAGGCGGTCTCGGATGGACCTGAAGGTGGATGCGACTTTCTTGAGGTCGTAGCCAGACAGAAAGTCGTGGACGACCTGTGCGTCATCGGATATGACGGACTGGGCTGTATGCCTGGAAACTAAGGCCGCATATGAGCGACCAGGTTTTACAGCAGATCGGGTCGTGGTGGAAGCCACTGGACCAGGGGCAGACGGTTTTGAGTGAGCGACAGGAAAAGTACGCTGATGCGCTTCGTCGGACTTGTACCGGGAAGCAGGACTTTTCTTGGGCTGTGGGCAGGCAGGAGCTCGGGGCCGAGCATCCGGTGTGGTTATCTCTTTAGTGTTTTAGTGCATCAAATTTTTTTCTACCGGAGCGGGTTTTATGCACTGACTGGGATCGCTGATTGGGTTGCCCCGAGCACGTTAGTTGGTCACGTCCCGGCTGCCGATCCCTGATTGACTCGCTGTGTCCGCCGCTGGTACCGGAGAGCAGATGTTCGCATACCGCTGCTGTCGCAACTTACATCTTCCAGTCTAAAGTCAAGCAGAAGCTGTCTAATATTATAGTGGACAATGGAAGAGTGTACATTATACATTCTGTATTAGTGGAATTTCATACAACGTCGGATAGAATAAAAATTGTCCATGGAAAATCAACACATTAGAATGAGCCCAGCAAATGTGGTAAGCACTCTCAAGACATGTTCATTCGAATGTGTTACTGACCAATCGTCAGCACTCATTGTGCTGAAAGCTTTTTCATATGTAAACCTTTGTGCACTACATTATGAACATAATCTGTTGAGATGTTTGCAGCATCAGCAAGCTCATGGATTTTCATGCGTTGATCACTTAACATGGTATTGTGGATTTTCCATGTTTGTATCCATTGTAGCGGTTTTTGGGAGACATGAAGGTTCAGCGTCACAAGCTGATGAACAAACACATTTGACTTCAGAATACCATTACTTCACTGTTGAGAACAATGGTATAAAAACGTCTCCCAAAGTGGAATCCATCTTGTTTTTCCTGTTACCATTGAATCTTTTTTAATAAAGTATTCTGCCACTGAGCGACATTCAATTTTATCCATTTCTTGAAAATTACCAAGCCTACTTTATTTGATCACAACAATCAAACTAGTAAATACTAGTTTACTAGTATTATGGTATACCATCTAACAAATTGACTTTGAGAACAAGAATAGTTATTTTGTACTCCTGGTTATAGTTATGGTTGTGTTAGGCCAAGAACGTTTTGAACAACTCTCAAATAGACAAAATAGTGGTCTTGTTACACAGTTTTTTTGCAATAGTTTACAATTACATTCAAAATTATTACTGAGAATCATAATCATTAACTCAGAAAATAACTGTTACAGTAAAGTATGTATTACATTTTGTCTGCTTACTAGTACACACTGAGACTAGGGGTAGTTCAAATCAATTTGTTTGGATTTTCAAACAAAGTATAATAATAATAACAACAACAACAACAAGTGTAACCATAATTTTATACAGTAGAATATGTATAATTTTGTATAGTATATAAAATACACACTGAATTTACTTTGTAAATAAGTAAAGCATTTTCATTGCAATAAAAATACACAACTTTAAGAACTCTACAACTTTCAGTTACAGTGTAGTAAATATTGGGTACAGAAAACAGCAAAAAACTCACATTTCTTAGGTGTGCAAAGATACATGCGTATTTAGTTAACTTTAGACTTCTCACTACTGTTGGCTCAGAAACTATGTGCACCGGAGTTTGAACCTTAATTCCAAGTTAACAGTTACATTAATCTTAAATCAAATTATGTCAATTTTTAGCTTATTCCATTGCCCATTGAATGGTGGTAATCAAACATTTTTCTGTCATTTTTTTTTTGTCACAGTTGTGTTGGTCGTAATAAAAAATGCCAGTTTTATTACCTATTCTAGAGACACTTCAACTTTAAAACAGAGGTACATAAAAACGCAGCATCTGACTGCAATATAGATATGGATATTTTATACAATGGAATGTTTTCAACACATGTGTAAAGGTAGAAGTTATCTGTATTAGAAAAGAAGTTGTTAACAATTTTGAAAAATATCTTTTTCTCATTACCGAATGATCAGAATAAATCGCGCTTGGGGGTTTACGTTTTAATGAACAAAGTGTACAGATTGAATACACACTGACCTGAGTTTTGTATAAACATGTTCATTATTCCACGGTACCCTTAATGTCATGACAGCCTGGTGCACTGGTGAAGTACAGTTTATGTTTTAAAGGTCGTAAGTTTTCTACATCAATTTATAAATTTCAAAAAACGTAAAGTGATAATTGCATTTTATAATGATTTTTATTTGATAGTGAAGTAGTACGCGCTCAGCCTGGGCAGACGTGCCTGATTGCTTTTTGTATTTTGCCCCTGTGAGTCACAATGATGTTTACTAAACTGTCATGAATCTGCCTTACCTGCCCAGACTGTACTACCCCATGCAGATGCTCATCAACTTCAAGGTGGACTGATATTATGAGTAGCTCTCACTGCTAATATGATAAATATTGAATTCTGCATCAGTGAAATTGGCAAGCTTTTGTGCCTGTTCCTCTAACTTCATACATCACTAAGGAAGCAATCACGATTCATTTATATTTTTGTGTATATTGCCAAAAAAGAGTAAAATTAATATTTAGTAGGAATAAACCTGTTTTAGTACCAAGCCACGTGTCCGTTAACTATATGAAAAATATATTGTACTAACCGTCTGTGACTTCTCGTATATGATGTCCTTTCCTATTGCGACATGTTTCGGGACACTTGTCCCATTTTCAAAACATAAAATTTGTAGCACATATCATTCACTGATATACTTGTCAAACGTTAAAATCCATGCGTTATGATGACCACAAATAGCACATTTTAACATAACGAACTATATTATTTTTTGTAACATGAATATGCACATCGGGCAAACAGTGTACACTGCGCAGCGGCCCTCCGCGCATTAACCACAATTGATTCTTGTTATCTTAGTATCTCAACGCGGTGTCGTACAATATATTAGATTTGAATAATAACTGGTCGTTCAAAATGTGTGGCTTGGTACTAGTGTCCCTGAACGCTTTGTACACCTCAAATTCCTCAAGTGCGTTCATATAATGTCCCCTACTGCAAAAGTGGAGGGGTTTTAAATTGGTTCCGAAATCGGTGTAATTATGATTTTCATTAATAAGATGTTTGGCGAATTTTTATTTGATGGTATCATAGTTGCGACAGATAGTGGGTGGTTTGTGTTCGTTAAATCTTTAGAGGAAACCACGGCCCGTCTGGCCCACATAGAAAGCGTCACAGTCATTGCATGACAATTTATAAACGCCCGTTTTATTCTCAAGGCAAGTGGATTCGTGGGTGCGAAGATTATTTAAGATATTATTTGTAGTCTTGTAAGTGACTACAATATCACTGTTTTTGTTTATGAGTGATTTTAAAATGTTCGGCATAAAATTGGTGTATGTTGCGGTGATATATGTGTGGTTTTTTTCTCCCGTGTAGTCACTGTTAATTGGTTAATGTTCCTTTTTCTGTTTTTATGTTTCTTGAGAATGTTTGAGATGTTTTTATTTGTTTGAGAATGTTGTTTACGACATTTGATAATATTAAACATAAACAAACATTTTATACATGACTACGGAATTTAACTTCCATCGAATTAAACTCAGACGAAACTGAATTACTAAATAAAGGTTTGAAATATAATTTACCATTACATACATCCAATTTTAGCCGCAAACATATTATTACAGAAATTTTAAACGCCGAAACTGTCGTCAAAGCGATATCTGACCAACAAGAACAAAATAAGATGCGGTTTTTAATAAATGACAAGTTTAATAAGATTATTGAAAGACATAACATCAATAAGAACATTCGCTCTGTTTTTTCAACCAGTTATAACAAAGAATGAAAAACTCTAGTTAATCTCAAAAAGAAAATAACTGATAATCATGCTTTAGTTACTAAAGCAGACAAAGGCAACACTGTAGTTATCATGGACATGAATACTTATAATGAAAAGATACAAGATTTTATAGCAAACAATAACATAGTTAGATTAACTTCTGACCCTACAGAACAATATACTAAAAGTCTAAATCAATGTATAAATAAATGCATACATCTATTTGATGAACGGACTAGGAGATATTTGAAACCTATCAACGCAAAAGCGCCCTTATTAACAGGATTACCGAAGTTACACAAGGAAAGTACCCCTATAAGACCGTTAGTGAATTTTACCACTGCCCCGGGATATAAACCCACTAAAAAACTACTCAACATAATCAAACAGAATATAATATTGAAGAATACTACAGCTTAACTAATAGCATTGACTTTGTTGATAAGGTTAAAAAAACTAAAAATCGAACCTTCATATAAACTGGCGTCCCTCGATATCATTAACTTATATACAAATATACTGATATCCGAAACTCTACAGATACTGAAGAAGAACCTCATAAATACCAAAAAACTAGATATCAAGAGTATACACGAATTGATTGAGTTATTAAAGTTGCTCCTCGACCAAAATTACTTTACCCATAACAAATTTTATTTCAGCCAACGAGAAGGATTAGCTATGGGTTCACCTCTTTCAGGCCTTCTTGCAGATATATACTTAAATTACTTCGAGAATTCCTACATCTTTGAGAATGATATACATAGTAACAATATTATATTTTATGGTAGATATGTCGATGACACGTTTTTAATTTATAAAGGTACACAGCGGTATTTAGATCACACAGTTATCTAAATAATATTAACAAACATATGAAATTCACCTTGGAACATGAAGACAATGGACAACTAAACTTTTTAGATCTGACAATCACAAAAAACACCAACAATAAATTAAATTTTAATATATACAGAAAACCAACGACGACAGACACCGTGATACATGCCACATCATTTCATCCCATATTGCAAAAAATGGCTGCGTTTCACAGCATGATACATAGACTTTTATCTTTGCCCCTTGATAACAAAGATTTTTTTAACGAGTTAAATACCATCAAATGAATCGCGGTCGCAAATGGTTACAATACCAACGTCGTAAACAACATTCTCAAGAAACATAAAAACAGGAAAAGGAACATTAACCAATTATCAGTGACTACACGGGAGAAAAAACCACACAAATATATCACCGCAACGCAACATACACCAATTTTATGCCGAACATTTTAAAATCACTCATAAACAAAAACAGTGATATTGTAGTCACTTACAAGACTACAAATAATATCTTAAATAATCTTCGCACCCACGAATCCACTTGCCTTGAGAATAAAACGGGCGTTTATAAATTGTCATGCAATGACTGTGACGCTTTCTACGTGGGCCAGACGGGCCGTGGTTTCCTCAAAAGATTTAACGAACACAAACCACCCACTATCTGTCGCAACTATGATACCATCAAATAAAAATTCGCCAAACATCTTATTAATGAAAATCATAATTACACTGATTTCGGAACCAATTTAAAACCCCTCCACTTTTGCAGTAGGAGACGTTATATGAACGCACTTGAGGAATTTGAGGTGTACAAAGCGTTCAGGGACACTAGTACCAAGCCACACATTTTGAACGACCAGTTATTATTCAAATCTAATATATTGTACGACACCGCGTTGAGATACTAAGATAACAAGAATCAATTGTGGTTAATGCGCGGAGGGTCGCTGCGCAGTGTACACTGTTTGCCCAATGTGCATATTCATGTTACAAAAAATAATATAGTTCGTTATGTTAAAATGTGCTATTTGTGGTCATCATAACGCATGGATTTTAACGTTTGACAAGTATATCAGTGAATGATATGTGCTACAAATTTTGTGTTTTGAAAATGGGACAAGTGTCCCGAAACATGTCGCAATAGGAAAGGACATCATACGAGAAGTCACAGACGGTTAGTACAATATATTTTTCATATAGTAAAATTAAATTGATTGTAAAAAGGAACAGTAACCAAGATTATTCTGCAAACACTTTCAAGTCTCATGCTCTGATTGAGCTGGTCAATACACAATGAAAAAGTTACAGTGGATTTGAATTTATTAAGATCTATTAACACACGTGGTGTTTTGAAATATTAATAAAGCAAATGTGAAGAAGCAGCCCTGAATTTGATCAATAATGTTCCCCTTCAAACATTCAGATGGCTGTAATTTGACATTACAATAATGAAAGAGTGACTGATTGTACATTCTGAATTAGCGGAATTCCAAACAATGTGGGATAGAATAAAAATTGTCCATGGAACATAAAGACACAGTAAATCAGCGTTTTGTGATCAGAGAACTGACACTGAAGAAATACTGTGTGTCTGGATGGAACAGTATCACATGAAATACTGCCGTATGGGACTGAAGTATACTCAATTTCAATACCGGTACTCAGTTTCAGTATAATGCTCTCTATGCAGGTAAAGAATTTTTAGTTACAAATTCTGTAAAAAGTGTCTTATAAATGGTATTTCTGTGCAATAGAAAGCCTGGATATTAATTTGTATTGTACCAGGCTTGATTGAACAACATATGAGACTACGTTTGGATGTCCACTTCAAGTTACGTTACTACCAACTGGAGTTCATTATGACAAAACTGAAGGACAATATATAGATATAAGAGGACTTGAGAACTTGTTTAGTAACTCCGGATAAGAGATTAAACAGATTATAAAACCAAAAGAAGTACACCAAGAGGAGTGCTACAACATATCATCTACAAAGAGGTGTTTTTTGAATATTCTCTATTGTCAATGTATTTTCAAAAATGTACAAAAATTTAACATTTAAGTTTTGTGGTAATTGAGTCTTCATATTTTCAAGAATTCTGAGTACTGAAGACAGGCCAGTTGATCTGATTAATGACAGAAAAGAAACAATCCAGAAGGAATGCAAGAGATTTAGAATGTTTGGAGAAACATACTATATAAAATACTATATTCAGTATTTACTCACACTGAGGACGAGGCACATCACCTTGAAACGTTTGTGAAAGTGATAACCAAAAGTAAGTTCATTTGTGAAAGTTTTTTATATATAATAATATATAAAATTGTTGAAATTCTCATTAAACAGATCCACCAGTGAAAATAAGAATAATCTATGTGCTCCTAGACAATAATGGACTGTTTCTGAGGGTCTCTTCAACATCCATTGCCAATGGAACTGAAAAAGATAGGCATAAACTCCATAAGTACACATAATAAATATGTACTTCATAAAGTAAAAACTTTACCCAACTTAAAGCCTGTACCATGAATACACCCGTAGTCAGTAATTAGATAAATAGTTATAAAAATAATATAAGGCCATTACCATTGCAATATATACTATGATCAATTCAACTTCCTAGGGTAAAATTTTACAACTGGAGGCTTATTTTGTAAGAAGATTAATTTTAATCTGTTCTGAGTATATAAATATATATATATATATTTTTTTTATTTGAATCTGATGCCCTAACAAGTTTTTTGCCTAACAAGTAAGTGTTATTCTCGAGAGTTCAGTAATTTCTGTATAGATTTGTAAGAGTACTCTCACGATATTGTAGTAAAAAAAAGAGTGCTAAGTGAATTTACACTAGTTAAAAAAATCTTGTTTGTTGCGGAGACAAGTTGTCTCATTGAATAAAACAATATGTGTAGGGAAATGTTTGATACTCAATAGTCAGAAGTACGGCCCATTGGCATCTGTTGTTACGCCTAACGTCGCCAGTCATTACAACGTACTGCGCCAACCGTCACATTTGCAATCTGCAATCCGTTTTACAAAGCTCTCCGATTCGAACCCTCTCTACTCATCGTGACTAGTACTGACACATGAAAGTACTCGTTGAATGAAGGTCACGTGACATTCGTAGTAAATTTTTATTATAATTCTGATTTTCATGTAAAAAAGCGCCAGTGTGATCGACCGTTGGCATCGAAACCGTTCACAAAACTGTTCGGTAATATTACGGTGAAAAATTGTAACGCCTACTTCAAAGTCTTGAAAAATATTGACGTTCATTTTGAAAGTTCTCATCGCTTAAGTTAGGGCTCGTCTGAATGACACACCCAGCGAGATTATCGAGCGGCGTCATAGTAATTCTGGATTTACTACAATCTATTACAAAGTTGGTCAACCACTAATTTGTCTTCAAGAGTTCCCTACTATAGCAACCTTTGCCGGCACGTTAGTGACAACTTGTCGCGTTACGCCTGTGAACGACTATGCTTTCCGGCATCGTCCTACGCAGCTTAACTAATAGGCTGCAGTGAAACCAAAATTTTTAGACAAAAAAAAGTAAATATCACTATTGTTTGACGACTCGGAACACTAAGTTTTTTATAAGTAAAATCGTAAAGATTTACCTTACAGCCTAAACCGGCTTTCACCAAAGGTCGTCAAAGAATAGTGATATTTAGTTAAGTAACGGACACGTCATGGACAACGAAATCCAAGAAAAAAAAAGTATCTACTAATTCACAAATTCGCGTAATAACTTAATGAAATAGAACCGTATTCCGTTCGTTTCCTTTTTTTATACGTACAGTACATTAACCATGCTCAGCTAAAACAAAGTTTTGATACCTATTCTATCCTGGTACCCTAGGTCCCCTATACTTTCAATATAGGAAGACAGTGGAAGGAAGAGATTTACGGCATTGTAAGGTCATCATCATTGTATTTTTGTCAATACGACGCTTGAAAAGATTCGTTTTAAGCCTGTTGCTGGTTTGGCCACAAAACACAGGATAGGTGCTTTGACTTGGATCTACACCAGCGACCCTCGACTTTTATATTGGAAAACAAATTTAATAATTACTCTGTTTACTTTAATAAGTAAATTAATAATACAATGGTCTCAATCTATATCCTTCCATCTCTCGGCTAGACACGATTGTCTGATGTCTCTTCCTCGATTCGTAAACAGTCACATTCTGTTGTTCAACGTTAACGCTCGATGTGGACATTCCTGCTTTAGTGGTTGAAGCAGATCGATCTGTTTTCACATTGAGGATTTTATGTAAAAATACAGCGTTTAATATCCTTTTTACTTCCATGTTCTGTAAGTAAATGAAAGTATGGTGATCGCGAAAAAAGTCGTGTTCGAGATAAGGGCTGATTCTGATTGTACTACCCTCAAAACATGAAGAAAAGTCATTTTCCGAAAAATGTCTTTGTGTAGAATTTTTTCTATGGCGAACGATAACTGCCGCAAATTCAAACAGAATCAAAAAATTTGTTTGCATATGCCCGAGTTGTAGAGGACTCAAGGCCTATTGATTTTGGTGAAGATTGTTAAGGTGGAGGGGTAGTTTACCTGTAACGTTATACGTTTTAACAAGAGTAAAGTGCTTAATTTTGATAAATAAAGTATCCTGAAAAGATACCAGGTGGTAATCTATCCCGAAAAATATCTAAAGCTAGCTATTATAACATTTACGGTTAAACAGTCAGTGTCGTTCATAGAAATGAGGTGATATTCAAGAAAAACACTTGCATTATGTACATATTTATGTTATTTTACGGTAGGCCTACAGGGTTACTAAACGATTTTACAGGGCTACTAACGAAATTACCTATAACGGAAATTTTGTTATCAAGAGTACAATTTAGAAACATATGGTCGTTTTACCTTTTTTGATTTTAAATGACCAAAAATATTGATCTAACATTGGGACATGCTTTATCGGACTTTTGTAGTAGGCCTATAAATTAACTCGTATATTATAGGGACTGTATAAGTCAAATTTTAATATTCACATTATTTATTTATTCAAATCTGAGAAAAACGACTGTAAATGTTTCTTTGATTTCAGGATGACCTAAAACTCGACTTTAGGGTCCTCATTTCTATCTTGCTCCAAGGGAAAATCTAGACCCCCAATTTTGTGGAAAGAAACATCTGGAATGCGTATTCTCGTTCTCGATTCACTCCTCCAATCCCCCCCCCCGAAACAAAATTTTGGGTACGTTTCTTCACCTTATAAAACACACCCCGGAGCTTCCACCATGTGATAGATGGTGCCAGTCTTTATCCGCTCTCATGACTCAGCTCCTTATCTGGAATCGAAAAGAAATAACACGGTTACGAAGTAAATTTTATCCGAACCTTTCACCTCTCTGTGAAAGTGGTCGTTGCGAGAACATTCTAAAGTACGATTCTGTCTTCAGTGTACGTTGAAGAGATTAAAGTCTTCTTCGCAATTCCCTAGGACTAGGCGCTGCTGTACTCGAATATGTCAACAGAATATACCATTATATTACTTGTCTTATATAAATGTCCATCTCAACCAGAATATCATTTTTTGGTGCATGCGAATTGTTTCCAGAATATGCCACACGTGGTTAAGTCTACTCGTGTCCTGTAGGCAATGCGTATCAACTGTAGTCCTAAAGATATCTATGATGAGTTGGATTCACCACTTGTAGCGTGATCGTCGTAGAGGAATGCACATAATTGGTCTTGTCAGTAACACGCGGATTAACAAAAGTAGACCGTCATTGCGTTTTGACTGCTTTAGCCGAGTTACATATAACATTCCAAATTGTTTTACAATAGCTAGTTATAAAATTCTTGTAATTAAAATTTTAAGATGTGTAGCTTGCCAGCAAAATAAAATACAATCAGAAATTTATAAACAGATTCCATATTACTTTAATTTTTTCAGAAGTCAAATTTAATTTTAATTTAGGTCAGCTGTCGGTGACTGAGTAACTTCCCAGGTCACTGAACCGTTTATCCAACCTAAAAATATGTGGTAAGCTAAAGTCCATTCGATCATATAGGCCTATATCGTATTAAGCATTAACCGTACGTTTTCAGGGAAAAATCAAACGTAAAACGCGATACTTAACGAAGTACGGGTTTTCTCTGTGTACAAACATAGGAATAATCAGTTCCTGCAGAAATTTACTTACAAAGAAATTTACTTACAAGTATATACAGACAACTTATAACGATCACACTCCGGTTTGAATATTCTTTGCCTTTCACTGCAGGAATTAAATCTTCGCTCACGCGAGCCATGTCAGTTATTTATGAGCCAGAGTTTCGATCTACCTACGGTAGTCCTCATTCTGCTCCTTTAGTAGTAGTTAAACCGAAACGTTTGGCTGAAAAATATCCAAGGACCGTTCACGGCTTTAACGGCTACCAAAAACCGAAAGCGGATCAGATTCCGTTTGTCGTCTTCGCGGGTAAGGGGCGAAAGGAAGGGACCTATACCGCCGTCCACGGTGGCTCCCGATTTCTGCCATCTCCACCTAACGCCGCCTCATTGTTGGTGCAGGGGTGAACCTCTACCTCTACTGGATTGAGGCTGATGTTAACCGCGGCCAAAAGAACGGGAACTATGGTGGTTGGCTGTCCCTTATATATAGTAAGAACCCCCCCCCCCACAATACACGTCAGGTACAGAATCTCTATACCTCTTTGATATTCCGTGTATTATTGTCAGTAGCGTATCAAGAATTCAACCGGGGGGGGGGGGGGTCGAGTCCGCTTCATAATAAGAGAAAAAAACAAGTTAAGGGTAATCAATATAACGAACTATCTTTAAATGGCTGACAAACACGTGATAACATCCTGAAATCAATCCCATTACAGTGAACGTAAGAACAGAATAAATATCGGTATGGAGAACCACACATGACTTCCATGTTCTAAGATTTATATTTAAAATCATATTCGAAATGAAATATTTCCATAGAAACTACGTCTTTCTACTTATTGCTTCAGCATTAACCACAATACTGTGGTCACTAACGTATACCACCTCACGTTTTCGCACGCGATTTTCACTGATGATGGCTGTCGATGCCACTGCCGAAAAGTCTGGTTTTGCAGAAAACATTGGACTACGGCTAAACAGCCCGGGAAGCAATTTTAACAAAAAACTACTTCTTTGTTGCCGATAACGTAGTACACATATAAAAAATTCTCCCTTCCACCTTCAACTATAAATTTTAATAATAGAAAATTACCCCCACCCCGTTCACTTAACCTCTTCATTTATAGATATTTAATCTACGTTTCTACAGTGGATTATTATGAGCTTCTTATCAGGATACTTTATTTATAAAAATTAAGTACTTTACTCTTGTTAAATCATAAAACGTTTCAGGTAAACTACCCCTTCCTCTTATTCGATCTTCTCCAAAATCAATAGAAATTCAGTCCTCTACAATTCAGGGATGCATGCAAAAAAATATTTGATTCTGTTTGAATGTGCGGCAGTTATCGTACCTCATAAAAAAATTACCGTTTTTAAAACATAAAACGTTGCTGATAAACTACCCCTTTCCCTTAACCGATCTTCAACAAAATCAACAGACCTTGAGTTCTCTTTAGTTCAAAAAGGTATGCAAAAACGTAGTTGATTCTGTTTGAATTTACAGCAGTTATCGTTCGTCATATTAAAAATTACCCTTGTTAAAATATAAAATGTTGCTGGTAAACTACCCCTTTCCCTTAACCGATCTTCACCGACACCAATAGATCTTGAGAACTCTACAATACAGGGCTGTATGCAAAACATCATTTGATTCTGTTTGAATTTGCGGCTGTTATCGTTTACCAAAACAAAAATTACCCTTGATAAAAAACCGTTGCAGGTAAACTACCCCTTCCCCTTAAGCGATCTTCACCAAAAACGATAGGTCTTGAGAACCCGACAATTCAGGCCTGTATGCAAACAATTATTTGATTCTGTTTGAATTTGTGGCTCTTATCGTTTGCCATATAAAACACCCTTGATAAAACATAAAACGTTGCTAGTAAACTACCCTATTCCATTAACCGACCTCCACCAAAAACAATAGGTCTTGGGAACTCTACAATTGAGGGCTGTATGCAAAACATTATTTGAATTTTCTTTCAATTTACGGCAGTTATCGTTCGTCATAGAAAAAATTACCCTTGTTAAAACATAAAATGTTGCAGATAAACTACCCCTTTCCCTTAACCGATCTTCACCAAAATCCGCAGACCTTGAGCTCTATATAATTCAAAAAGGTGTGCAGAAGAGTAGTTGATTCTGTTTTAATGTACGGCAGTTATCGTTCGTCATAAAAAAATTACCCTTGTTAAAACATAAAATGTTGCAGGTAAACTACCCTATTCCCTTAACCGATCTTCACCAAAACCAACAGGTCTTGAGAACTCTACAATTCAGGGCTGTATGCAAAATATTATATGATTCTGTTTGAATTTGCGGCTGTTATCGTTTGCCATAGAAAATACCCTTGATAAAACAAAAAACGTGGCCGGTAAACTACCCCTTTCCATTAACCGATCTTTACCAAAAACAAAAGGTCTTTAGTAGTAAACAAATCAGGGCTGTATGCAAAAACGTATTTGATTCTGTTTGAATTTGCGGCTCTTATCGTTTGCCATATAAAATAACCTTTTAAAACATAAAACGTTGCAGGTAAACTACCCCTTTCCCTTAACCGATCTTCACCAAAAACAATAGGTCTTGATAAATCTACAATTCAGGGCAGTATGCAAAAAAAATTATTTGATTCTGTTTGAATTTGCGGCTGTTATCGTTTCCCAAACAAAAAAAATTACCCTTGATAAAAAAAAAAGTTGCAGGTAAACTACCCCTTTCCCTCTACCGATCTTCACCAAAAACAATAGGTCGTGAGTACTCTACAAATCAGGGCTGTATGCAAAAAAGTATTTGATTCTGTTTGAATTTGCGGCTGTTATCGTTTGCTATAGAAAAAAATCTATCGACACACAGACACACACACACAGACACTTTTCGAAAACGACTTTTTTCATGTTTTGAGTGTAGTACAATCAGAATCTGCAGTAATCTCGAACACGATTTTTTTTGCCATCACCATACTTCCATTTCCTTAAGGAACATGGAAGTAAAAATACGCGCTATTGAAATGTTTACAGGATACTTATTGACTGAACTGATTTTCCTGCATTTCATGTTTCAATCGTATATGTAAATGGTGTGTAATAAACCTGTTTGTATATTTAAGAAAGAGTTACTACTATATTAACGTACACAGCTAAAGAAGTAATAAAACTGCCTAAAAATTAAGAGTTAACTATAGTCGAGTCGATGAGTGTCCGGCCCTGACGTTCCGCGTAGAAAGAGAAGGGAGAAAGAGAGAGAAATCTAGAGACCAGCATTGCCAACTGTGGCGTTTTGAAGTTGTGAACAGAACCTCGAAATTCTACTGTAAATGACACTATTCTGCTAAATTTTAACCTTAAAACACTCTGGTTCGGTTTAATGTAATGTTTTTAATTCTACTGTAGTTTGCTGCTACAAGATTTGAGTTCTGATATGCGAAGAATAATTCAACCGCAGTTTGCAATGCTGGGAGAAGGGTGGGCACCAGTTGTGAAAGTTTTCTGCTAGAACCAATCAGCTATTAGCGTCTGCTAAAGTTAGCGCGATGTTGCCACTTCCTTTTTTTATGCGAAGCACGTGGCGAAAGAGCGTCAGTTCTTTGTGTTAGTACAGTGAAGTTCTTGTGTTGTTTCGTGCTTGAGCGATTTACGGTGTCTGTAAGCCTTATTATTGATATAGTAATATGGCCAGTGGTTCGTCAGAATCGAAAAAGAAAAAATCGCCTCTTTTAGAGGGAAAATGTGGATTCTGAGCCACAAAGGAATGCCGCCTTCTTAAAAAACAATAAAAAAACGATAAAAAACATGATCTTAGAGATGACGCCGCCACCGCTGGACCCGCAGCATCCCGATGGACCACAGCATCCGTGAATTTCCGCGAATAAATTTTTTTATTTTTTTTATTTGATTTTTTTATTTTTTTTATTTGATTTTTTTATTTTTTTTATTTGATGTTATTATTTTTTTAATTAATTTGATTTGGTGGGATGAGGTTCAATGGACCACCAGCATCCGTGAATATACTTTTTTATTTTTTTAAGAAAGCTGATTTGCATATCAGGGGTGGTGTTGGGTGGAAGGTTTTTTTATTTCATATCAGTGGGTGGTGGGTGGGGGGTGGTTCCAACTCGATGCATTATAGTGTATATTAAAATATATGATCAGGTGTACCAACTTTGCATGAGTTCAAATTTGTCGTGTGTTATAATGTATATTAAATTTATATGAGCAGGGTTGTCAACATTTTTTCTCTTCTGTGGTGGGAAATTCAAACTATATGATCATAATTGATACTCTCTCTCTCTCTTTCTCTCTATATCTCTCTCTCTCACTGTATGTATATGAAATTAGAAAGTTTATATTTATTCGACAAATATTAACGTCCTCTCTCTCTCTCTCTCTCTCTCTCTCTCTCACTCTCACTTGTTTCAACTGTGTCAACAAATAGTAACGTTCTCTCTCTCTCTCTCTCTCTCTCTCTCTCACTCTCTCTCTCTCACTCTCACGCGTTTCAACTATGCAAGGTTTCATACCCTTTCTCCCGACAAATATTAACGTCTCTCACTCTCTCTCTCTCTCACTCTCACGCGTTTCAACTATGCAAGGTTTCATACCCTTTCTCCTGTCTCCCTCTCTCTCTTTCTCACTCTCACTTGTTTCAACTGTGTCAACAAATAGTAACGTCCTCTCTCTCTCTCTCTCTTTCTCACTCTCACGCGTTTCAACTATGCAAGGTTTCATACCCTTTCTCCTGTCTCTCTCTCTCTCTCGCTCTCTCTCTCTCTCTCTTACCGTGTACATTGAGTAGTCGGTGTGTGATGAATAAATAATTTTAGCTCTCTCTCGTTGTCAAAACGCCGTCTTCATTTTTCAATGTATTAAATAATTAATTAATAGTTTTATAATGCAGTCAGTGTGATTGATCCTTGTTAGAAATATATATATATTTGGCAAATATTAACTATGTATGTGTGTTGTTGTTGGCAATGAACTACTTACCTGTTGTGCTGTTACAGATGACAAATCCATACGTTAACGGCTTAGCAATCTTCAATACGCTCTTCTTCATGTGATACAATACTTCTGTTTTAAGGTTGCAGTTTACACACACACACATAGGTTCAGTAGTGTATAGCGAAATAAAATTAAAATTATACACACACATGAAAACGGTGGTTGAAATTCATACAAATCTTCTGATGTAACAGGTCACAAAAATAAATTAATTGTACGCATGTTCAGAGGTGTAGAGTGAAATAAAATAAAGTCATAATTTGTTTAAATGATTAAATATATTTTAAAATTCACAATTAAATAAATACATTACTGTATAGAAAGATTAAATATGGGCACACACACACACACACACAACGATACAGAAGTATTCACTACATTAAGCCAAGTCATTGCGTCCTACTTTCTAATAAAATAAAGTCATAATTTGTTTAAATGATTAAATATATTTTAAAATTCACAATTAAATAAATACAATACTGTATAGAAAGATTAACTATGGGCACACACACACACACACACACACACACACACACACACACACACACACACACACACACACACACACACACACACACAGACAACGATACAGAAGTATTCACTACATTAAGCCAAGTCATTGCGTCCTACTTTCTAATAAAATAAAGTCATAATTTGTTTAAATGATTAAATATATTTTAAAATTCACAATTAAATAAATACATTACTGTATAGAAAGATTAACTATGGGCACACACACACACACACACACACAACGATACAGAAGTATTCACTACATTAAGCCAAGTCATTGCGTCCTACTTTCTAATCCCTGATGGTAAACCTAAGACAAAAAAAAAAAATACAATCAGTAGTAATAATACAAATCACTGTTTTATTAATTTAAAATACTGTATGAAAGAGTGGTATGTAATTTTCATCCAAAATATGTAAAACAAAAATACAGATTATATGATAAGTAAATTGTATGTATATATCACTGAATAATAATATAATCGTTCTAGTGTTAACGTTTGCTGCAACAGGTAACGCAGTTTTGATAAGTAAATTGTATGTATATATCACTGAATAATAATATAATCGTTCTAGTGTTAACGTTTGCTGCAACAGGTAACGCAGTTTACAAATAATTACATATAGGTTCAGAGGTGTATAATGTAAAACAAAAATACAGATTATATGATAAGTAAATTGTGTGTATATATCATTGAATAATAATATAATCGTTCTAGTGTTAACGTTTGCTGCAACAGGTAACGCAGTTTTGATAAGTAAATTGTATGTATATATCACTGAATAATAATATAATCGTTCTAGTGTTAACGTTTGCTGCAACAGGTAACGCAGTTTACAAATAATTACATATAGGTTCAGAGGTGTATAATGTAAAACAAAAATACAGATTATATGATAAGTAAATTGTGTGTATATATCATTGAATAATAATATAATCGTTCTAGTGTTAACGTTTGCTGCAACAGGTAACGCAGTTTACAAATAATTACATATAGATTCATAGGTGTATAGTGAAATAAATTAAAAATAGAAATTAATTCCTCATAAGTTAATGTCCTTTCAAATAGTATTCTCTGCACTACAGTCAAACATACGCACACACAGTGATAAAAATTGTTTATTAAAAGTAGTTTGTTACCTTAACAAGTACTGTTATCCTACGCCGTTGGGGTCCTCAACCACTCGCGGACGAAATTACATGTGGACATTGATGCCTTATGGACTTGTGCGGGATTGTCGCCCACCTCCCAATCCATAATTCTTATTTTGCAGACACAACATCTTACAACATCACCGTCGCCTTCGTAAAAGAACCCAGCTTTAGCCAGATCGGACAATTTCACGTTCTCATGCGGGTATATAGGAACGTAAATTTTAATATGCCCACGACGTTTGATGTTGTAATAGCTGTTCAGACGGTTTGTAAAAGAATGTGCGTATTCGTCCATATCTGAAGCTCGTTTACTTCGGTACATTCAACCTCAGCGATGATAGCTGCGTGCGTTCCTATAATAATAATAATAACAGTACCTGCTTCATTATCATATACATTATGTGCTATATATAAATATATACATAAGGCTTTCAACACACACACACACACACACACACACACACACACACACACACACATTTTTTTTTAAACAGGACAGCGTATTATCTATATAACGTTTTGTTTCAGATAAGAATAGTTTGAATATAAAATGAAAGGGTACGTTGTATTTTGTTATGAGAAAATGCATTTCTAAATTTCGTTACATTTGTCAAAAAATCTTATTGATCAGACGTATGAGTAATTATATTAATCCTTATGTAGCAAACAATAAATTATGTTTTTTTACTTAGTAACATATGCAAATCTTTTACTTACCTCTTAAATGTTGTTATACACACACAATAGCCGATTGTACGATGAGTGTCTCATACAAATGAGAAATAGTGACATGTCGTCTTGTGTGTATATATATCATACGGCGGTAGCGTACACGTTTGAAAGTTGATGCACATTAAATTCTCTCTCTCTCTCTCTCTCTCTCTCTCTCTCTCTCTCTCTCTCTCACACACACATTACAGATATTGATATTAATTGCATGTATGTTCAGAGGTTTGGTGTCTAAATCGATGCATTTTACTTTCACTTTCTAATTTGACACATGGCTTACTTCCATACATAAATAGCTATCGTCCATATCCGTCTACGAGTGTTGCTAAACGAAATTAAAAATGTTGTAATACATAACGTCCTGTGAAATAGAAACGGTATGTTTTTTAGGACAGCCAAAAGCATGAAAGTATTATTTAAATCTGTATGGAAGTCATCTATAAATATCGGATCAGTGCGACACAACGTAATGGACCTAACATGATTCATGTCAACGTGTGCACGTCGTATGTATGTGTGTGCGTGTGCGTCTATGTGTTCGTGTGTGCGCGTGTTTGGTTACGTTGCGTATGCGTCTGTGTGCGTGCACGTCGGATGTGTGATTACGTGTGCGTCTGCATTATCGTTATTTTGTCTGAGCTATGTTAACTTCACACACACACACATGGAAATGTAGGAAAAGCGCCTGAGGGCAAAGTTATGCAAGAGGTTGTTGACGAGAACCAAACAAACTTGGATCAGCCAGTAGTGTTTAGGTCATCAGTACATGACGCAACGGTAGTGATAGGTCCAATTAGGTTTGTTACACGTTGTGTGTTAGGTTAAAATGCAGTCCATTCATTCACAAGTCATAATTAAATAAATAACATTACAGAGATTGATATTAATTGCATGTATGTTCAGAGGTTTGGTGTCTAAATCGATGCATTTTACTTTCACTTTCTAATTTGACACATGGCTTACTTCCATACATAAATAGCTATCGTCCATATCCGTCTACGAGTGTTGCTAATCGAAATTAAAAAATGCTGTAATACATAACATCCTGTGAAATAGATATGGTATGTTTTTTAGGACAGCCAAAAGCATGAAAGTATTATTGCACACACACACACACACACACACACACACACACACACACACACACACACACACACACACAAGAATCAGATGTTTTGTATACGTTCTAGGTGAAAAACTACTGGGGATTTCTCTGACTTTAGTTGGAAATAAATAACATTACAGATATTGATATGGTACTATGAGGAGACTATACGTGAATACTATACATCAGACTGCTTGTATTGTGCCGTACCTTGGTGTACGGCAAGTAGTGGTTATACGGATTCCGGGCGATATTTTCATGCATTTGGGTAGTTCGCCTCGGACAGTGTCACTTCGCTACCTGTGAGACGTTACGGCGACTGTTTGTTATTTCGAATCTTACCCCATCTGGGAGACGTTACGGTAACTTCGAACTACGGTATCTTTCGTTCCGTCTGATATAGGGAGTCTGCTTAACTTCGTCGTGATTTGTAGGCGCCTTTGGGAAATCTGTGAGCTGTGGAGTGAGTTTGTTTCGGACTCAAGTAGTGGTTGGCCTGTGGTTTTCTTTTCGTTGAGTGGAGAGTTGCGTTTTTGACTCGATGGGTTGGTTCCGGTCAGCTGTTCTCATCAGGAGCTGTTGACGACCACGTGTTGGGCTCATTGTATAGAGCTGAAAAGTTTTGTGGTTTTTTTTTATGCCGGCGTTTTTTTTGAAATGATTATGTCTGGCTGAGGGAACAGTGTGCCAGGGGGTCCCTGGGGGCCGGCGTCCGTGATCATGTGAAGACCGGGATGTTAAATTGTGTGATATACGTGTGTAAGTATTGAGGGACACAGCACGCGTGATTATGCACGCACTATGAACAGGTATGGAGAAATAACATTTATTAAATTTTGCCCTGGGACTTTATGGGTCGAGTGGGGGTCTGGCTGATTTTTTTAACACTACAAAAAGAGAAAGAACATTTTTTTTCCTACAAAAAAAAAAGAGAAAACAAAAAAAACACAAAATAAAACTTAAGAAAATGTGTTAGTTATTGGCCAAGGTGTTCATTTGGCCTAGTGGGGCAAAATTCAGCTGAGTTACTTAAATGCTCTTATTCCGTGTGTGCATGTAATTGTGTGGTGTTCCATATACGCATGCAATATTGAGTACAATTTTCCTTGTAATCTGTGTGGAACTTATATTGGTGGCTGTTTTAATCGGAAGGTGTAAATCTGCTTGTGAAAAGAGTTTCAGTCCACCTACTGCTGTAACAACACATTCCCTTGTGCTATAACAGTAATTCCTGTGTTGCCACAGATTTATAATATGGCATAGATTTATAATACCATTACATCTCAATGAATAATGATATTGTTTCATAAAAATAAAAATCCATACACAAAAAAAAAAGAAAGAAGAAAACTTGGGAGTTTTACACTAAACAAACATTGTGATTTTTATAATATTTAAATTATTATGAATTGTTGATATATAGTCTTCTGAATCAGAAGTCTAATCTACTGAACATAGTTAAAACTGTGAACCTGTTAAAACTATTTGCAAAAATCTATTGGAGACTGTTATTCTATTACTTTTATAATTGTTGAAATTGTTGTGGCTTTAATGATGTTGTACGATAGAATTGCTTGTGAAAGGGTTTAGAAAGTTGGTTATATTATTGAAAGCTGCATGTTAATAGTTTCAGTATGGCCTGTAAGAGTTTTTAAATGTTTTATATATTTTGCATAGTTTTCAGTATGGCATGTCAGAGTTTTTAAATGTTTTATATATTTTGCATAGTTTTCAGTATGGCATGTCAGAGATTTTAATTTTTTTTATATATTTTGTATAATTTTCATGGAATATTTCTTGAATATTGAATACTTTTACGTTTTAAATTTTGAATACCCTGTCATAGTTTAAATATTTACACATTTTCCATAATCCTAATGGAATAACTTACAGCCACTGTGTTTTTGTATGAAATTTCATTTTCAAAAAAAAAAAAAAAAAAAAAAAAAAAAAAAAAAAAAAAAAAAAAAAAAAAAAGATAGCCTCAATAAACTTGTTATTTCTGAAATTGTAAAATTGAGGTCACCTCATTCGTCCAATTCCCCAATGGACCTAGCATGTGGATATTCTTCCACTAGGAGGCCTCTCCTAGTTCCAGTGAAATGGTGAGCCGGTCATCAAGGTAAGTTTTTGAAAAAAAAAAAAAAAATATTTTTTTGTAGGATGTCAACTTGGAAAGTTTAAAATTTTGTCGTGACGTCATGGGGGATGAGCGGCTCAGTATCTGTCATTAGCAATCTAACGTTACGACGGCAGTGTGTACGTATGCGTCTGTGTGTGTTCGCGTGTGCGTGTTTGGTTACGTTGTGTACGTGTGCGCTCGTTGCGTGTGTACGTGTGTGCGTGTTTGGTTACGTTGCGTATGTATGTGTGTGTGTGCACGTCAGATGTGTGATTACGTGTGCGTCTGTGTGTGTTCGTGTGTGCGTGCGTCGGATCATGACCGAGGTACGTCCTTTATTGCATGAGAATGTGCAATTAGAGCAGAGCAGACACGTTTACGCAATATCAATTGCACACACACACAAATGCCAATAAACTACATGTAACTATATTACGTCTAACATGAAAATGCAAATTATATTTCCATTACCAAAATCTGACATGTTATACTTCATTATCCTACGTAACATTACAATGTTCTGTCTTTATTGTGTACTGTGACTTAAGCGTGCACTCACACACACACACACACACACACCAGGAAGCCACAATAATAATAGTCAACCAACAACACATATGTACTTCACCAGACAAAAAAACCGGAAGGCTGAGGATGGGTACAAGATAGTACCCGAAACATGTTCCAAAAAAGGAAAAAAAAAATAACATCTTGAGGTAAATTTAATTATAAATATTAAATGTAATATATATATATATATATATATATACGGCATCAACAGAATATTATGAGTATACGCGACAGGATTGCCTAGTATCGTCTGAATTGGTGGGAACATCTTTGCCGAATGGATGACTGCCGCATTCCCAAATAATTATGGAACTACAAGCAGAAGGGACGGAGAGGTTTGGGACGTCCGAGGAAGCGCTGGAGTGGCCAGCTCTAGACTCTTTAATTGTTTGAAGCCGGAACACACCATCCTTTGTTTAATCCTTCCAGCTGATTATGATTACTTCCATTACCGTTTCTTCCGTCAACTCACTGACTACTACACAGAGGTTTTAGCAGAAAGGGACGTTGTTACCTCGATAGGATACTCTGGTTGCCCACTTTACAAATTTAATGTGACTGTAGAGTTAAAAAAGTCGTAACAGCTCGAAGTGTCGAGGTAACGGCGGGAATAGCCAAACTGACAAATCCACGTCCATATGTTCACCTGTACATTCTCTCTTCCTTCAGGTATCAAATTGACGAATCATCTTCATTCATCTTAATTGTTATTTAAATAAGCAGTCCCTGTAATTCCAACTTTGTCGTGCTTACTTGCTGAACTGCTACCTGTCATGCTTCGGACGTAGCCTTTCAGTGTCTCAATCATTATCAAGTCCAAAACCACGACTAGCTAACCTTCAGCAGGAACGTGGGGAGGAGCAGACTGAACAAGGTAAAAAGTTCAATACCAATTGTCACAGTTAAGAAATTATTTTTGTAATTATGTAGCGTACAAACTTGCTGATGCGAATTAACGTTTGAGTCATACATACTATGTCTATTGGTGTGTGTATGAAAAGTCTCACTCTTAACGTCGTTTAGAAATTGTCATGTAGATGAAAATTTTTCATGTTCCTTCATAGGTTTGTCACCTTCTTTCCACTCTATCGTCTACGAATGACATACTATGTCCACAAACATCGAAATTTCTAGGGTAGAAGTAGAACCCCGCAAACGCTAACTCGTCGGGGCTGATAAACGTCACTTCCCAATACTTGAACGATTTTATTCTTTCACTTTCAATACTAAAATCATGAGTAGCCGACATCTTCACGGTTTGTAATAAACTGACATATTACCCTGACGAGTGTTTTTTATTTACTGAGAATGAATGAATACTGAAAAACAAAAGGTACGGTTATAACGCTGGTATTATGTTAGTGTATCTTAAACGTTTTATATATCAATTTGTAGCGCATGAACGTGTGATAAGTAAGACGTTGTTGCAAGTGAGTGTCGATGTGTGTGTGTGCAACTGTACTAAAAAGCTGTTATGCGCATGCGCAAATAATTCAAATGCACGTACGTAGATGACTGAAAAAGAGATGATTTACATAATACATGTACGCTTAGACCAACTATTTGATAGATCAAGAAAATTAAGTTTATTTTCGCACGCACACACGAACACACACAGACGCACACGTAATCACACATCTGACGTGCACACACACACATACATACGCAACGTAACCAAACACGCACACACGTACACACGCAACGAGCGCACACGTACACAACGTAACCAAACACGCACACGCGAACACACACAGACACATACGTACACACTGCCGTCGTAACGTTAGATTGCTAATGACAGATACAAGCAGTCTGATGTATAGTATTCACGTATAGGCTCCTCATAGTACCATATCAATATCTGTAATGTTATTTATTTCCAACTAAAGTCAGAGACATCCTCAGTAGTTTTTCACCTAGAACGTATACAAAACATCTGATTCTTGTGTGTGTGTGTGTGTGTGTGTGTGTGTGTGTGTGTGTGTGTGTGTGTGTGTGTGTGTGTGTGTGTGTGTGTGTGTGTGTGTGTGTGTGTGTGTGTGTGTGTGTGTGTGTGTGTGTGTGTGTGTGTGTGTGTGTGTGTGTGTGTGTGTGTGTGTGTGTGCAATAATACTTTCATGCTTTTGGCTGTCCTAAAAAACATACCATATCTATTTCACAGGACGTTATGCATTACAGCATTTTTTAATTTCGATTAGCAACACTCGTAGACGGATATGGACGATAGCTATTTATGTATGGAAGTAAGCCATGTGTCAAATTAGAAAGTGAAAGTAAAATGCATCGATTTAGACACCAAACCTCTGAACATACATGCAATTAATATCAATCTCTGTAATGTTATTTATTTAATTATGACTTGTGAATGAATGGACTGCATTTTAACCTAACACACAACGTGTAACAAACCTAATTGGACCTATCACTACCGTTGCGTCATGTACTGATGACCTAAACACTACTGGCTGATCCAAGTTTGTTTGGTTCTCGTCAACAACCTCTTGCATAACTTTGCCCTCAGGCGCTTTTCCTACATTTCCATGTGTGTGTGTGTGAAGTTAACATAGCTCAGACAAAATAACGATAATGTAGACGCACACGTAATCACACATCCGACGTGCACGCACACAGACGCATACGCAACGTAACCAAACACGCGCACACACGAACACATAGACGCACACGCACACACATACATACGACGTGCACACGTTGACATGAATCATGTTAGGTCCATTACGTTGTGTCGCACTGATCCGATATTTATAGATGACTTCCATACAGATTTAAATAATACTTTCATGCTTTTGGCTGTCCTAAAAAACATACCGTTTCTATTTCACAGGACGTTATGTATTACAACATTTTTAATTTCGTTTAGCAACACTCGTAGACGGATATGGACGATAGCTATTTATGTATGGAAGTAAGCCATGTGTCAAATTAGAAAGTGAAAGTAAAATGCATCGATTTAGACACCAAACCTCTGAACATACATGCAATTAATATCAATATCTGTAATGTGAGAGAGAGAGAGAGAGAGAGAGAGAGAGAGAGAGAGAGAGAGAGAGAGAGAGAGAGAGAGAGAGAGAGAGAGAGAGAGAGAGAGAGAGAGAGAGAGAGAGAGAATTTAATGTGCATCAACTTTCAAACGTGTACGCTAGTCACTATATCTCATTTGTATGAGACACTCATCGTACAATCGGCTATTGTGTGTGTATAACAACATTTAAGAGGTAAGTAAAAGATTTGCATATGTTACTAAGTAAAAAAACATAATTTATTGTTTGCTACATAAGGATTAATATAACTACTCATACGTCTGATCAATAAGATCTTTTGACAAATGTAACGAAATTTAGAAATGCATTTTCTCATAACAAAATACAACGTACCCTTTCATTTTATATTCAAACTATTCTTATCTGAAACAAAACGTTATATAGATAATACGCTGTCCTGTTTAAAAAAAAAAGTGTGTGTGTGTGTGTGTGTGTGTGTGTGTGTGTGTGTGTGTGTGTGTGTGTGTGTGTGTGTGTGTGTGTGTGTGTGTGTGTGTGTGTGTGTGTGTGTGTGTGTGTGTCGTGTGTGTGTGTGTGTGTGTTGAAAGCCTTATGTATATATTTATATATAGCACATAATGTATATGATAATGAAGCAGGTACTGTTATTATTATTATTATTATTATTATAGGAACGCACGCAGCTATCATCGCTGAGGTTGAATGTACCGAAGTAAACGAGCTTCAGATATGGACGAATACGCACATTCTTTTACAAACCGTCTGAACAGCTATTACAACATCAAACGTCGTGGGCATATTAAAATTTACGTTCCTATATACCCGCATGAGAACGTGAAATTGTCCGATCTGGCTAAAGCTGGGTTCTTTTACGAAGGCGACGGTGATGTTGTAAGATGTTGTGTCTGCAAAATAAGAATTATGGATTGGGAGGTGGGCGACAATCCCGCACAAGTCCATAAGGCATCAATGTCCACATGTAATTTCGTCCGCGAGTGGTTGAGGACCCCAACGGCGTAGGATAACATTACTTGTTAAGGTAACAAACTACTTTTAATAAATAATTTTTATCACTGTGTGTGCGTATGTTTGTACTTATGAGGAATTAATTTCTATTTTTAATTTATTTCACTATACACCTCTGAATCTATATGTAATTATTTGTAAACTGCGTTACCTGTTGCAGCAAACGTTAACACTAGAACGATTATATTATTATTCAGTGATATATACACACAATTTACTTATCATATAATCTGTATTTTTGTTTTACATTATACACCTCTGAACCTATATGTAATTATTTGTAAACTGCGTTACCTGTTGCAGCAAACGTTAACACTAGAACGATTATATTATTATTCAGTGATATATACATACAATTTACTTATCAAAACTGCGTTACCTGTTGCAGCAAACGTTAACACTAGAACGATTATATTATTATTCAGTGATATATACATACAATTTACTTATCATATAATCTGTATTTTTGTTTTACATATTTTGGATGAAAATTACATACCACTCTTTCATACAGTATTTTTAATTAATAAAACAGTGATTTGTATTATTACTACTGATTGTATTTTTTTTTTTTTTTTGTCTTAGGTTTACCATCAGGGATTAGAAAGTAGGACGCAATGACTTGGCTTAATGTAGTGAATACTTCTGTATCGTTGTGTGTGTGTGTGTGTGTGTGTGTGTGTGTGTGTGTGTGTGTGTGTGTGTGTGTGTGTGTGTGTGTGTGTGTGTGTGTGCGCGTGCCCATAGTTAATCTTTCTATACAGTAATGTATTTATTTAATTGTGAATTTTAAAATATATTTAATCATTTAAACAAATTATGACTTTATTTTATTTCACTCTACACCTCTGAACATGCGTACAATTAATTTATTTTGTGAACTGTTACATCAGAAGATTTGTATGAATTTCAACCACCGTTTTCATGTGTGTGTATAATTTTAATTTTATTTCGCTATACACTACTGAACCTATGTGTGTGTGTGTAAACTGCAACCTTAAAACAGAAGTATTGTATCACATGAAGAAGAGCGTATTGAAGATTGCTAAGCCGTTAACGTATGGATTTGTCATCTGTAACAGCACAACATGTAAGTAGTTCATTGCCAACAACAACACACATACATAGTTAATATTTGCCAAATATATATATATTTCTAACAAGGATCAATCACACTGACTGCATTATAAAACTATTAATTAATTATTTAATACATTGAAAAATGAAGACGGCGTTTTGACAACGAGAGAGAGCTAAAATTATTTATTCATCACACACCGACTACTCAATGTACACGGTAAGAGAGAGAGAGAGAGAGCGAGAGAGAGAGAGAGAGAGAGAGAGAGAGAGAGAGACAGGAGAAAGGGTATGAAACCTTGCATAGTTGAAACGCGTGAGAGTGAGAGAGGGAGTGTGAGAGGACGTTAATATTTGTCGGGAGAAAGGGTATGAAACCTTGCATAGTTGAAACGCGTGAGAGTGAGAGAGAGAGAGTGAGAGAGAGAGAGAGAGAGAGAACGTTACTATTTGTTGACACAGTTGAAACAAGTGAGAGTGAGAGAGAGAGAGAGAGAGAGAGAGAGAGAGAGAGAGAGAGAGAGAGAGAGAGAGAGTGAGAGAGAGAGAGAGAGGACGTTAATATTTGTCGAATAAATATAAACTTTCTAATTTCATATACATACAGTGAGAGAGAGAGAGATATAGAGAGAAAGAGAGAGAGAGAGTATCAATTATGATCATATAATTTGAATTTCCCACCACAGAAGAGAAAAAATGTTGACAACCCTGCTCATATAAATTTAATATACATTATAACACACGACAAATTTGAACTCATGCAAGGTTGGTACACCTGATCATATATTTTAATATACACTATAATGCATCGAGTTGGAACCACCCCCCACCCACCACCACCCACTGATATGAAATAAAAAACCTTCCACCCAACACCACCCCCTGATATGCAAATCAGCTTTCTTAAAAAAATAAAAAAGTATATTCACTGATGCTGGTGGTCCATTGAACCTCATCCCACCAAATCAATTTAATTAAAAAAATAATAACATCAAATTAAAAAAATAAAAAAATTTATTCGCGGAAATTCACCGATGCTGTGGTCCATCGGGATGCTGCGGGTCCAGCGGTGGCGGCGTCATCTCTAAGATCATGTTTTTTAGTGTTTTCTTATTGTTTTTTAAGAAGGCGGCATTCCTTTGTGGCTCAGAATCCTCATTTTCTTTAAGAGCCAAAGCCGTGAATTTATATACAGATTGCGTGAATATTTTGAGAAGGAGCGAGGCAATGGAGGACCTCTTCTCCCTGTGACAAAAGTGGTAGATAGAGTTTGTGACGCTTTGAAGGTGGGAAAAACAACCGTTAAGAGTGTGACAAAAGAAAAGTGTCCATTGGATTTTGATACGCCTTCTGAAGTGCTACGTACTCCTGGAAAGCAAAGACCACGACCCAGTTCCAAGACATCACTCGATACATTTCAGAAGGACGCGATAAGACATCAGTATTATATGAGGAAGGAATTTCCTACTCGTGAGAAGCTCCTCGTTTCTTTGAAAGAAGCGAGCTTATTCGATGGCGGAAAAACCAGCTTGAGTATAGCCTAGTGCTAAAACAACTTGGTTTTAGATATAAGAAATTCTCAGTGAGGCGAGCTGTGATGGAAAGAAGTGAGATTGTGGCATGGAGTGGTAGATTTTTAAGGGAGATTCTGAACATCAGTCCCGAAAAAGTGGTGTGGTTAGACGAAACGTGGGTAAATGCCGGACACACAAAATCACTGGCTTGGACAGACTGGCTTGTAGCAGGGACATTTAAAGCGACCATTGGGAAAGGAAGTAGACTTATTCTGCTTCATGCAGGTAGTGTGCATGGATTTGTTCCGGGGGCAATGCTTCTTTTCAGGTCAAAGAGCACTCGTGATTATCACGAAGAAATGAATGGGAAGACTTTTACGAACTGGTTTAAAAGTACTCTTCTGCCGAACATAAGTGCCAATTCTGTAATTGCCATGGACAACGCTCCCTACCACTCTGTGCAATTAAACAAAGCACCAACAATGAAAGACAGGAAATACATCATTCTGAAATGGTTGGTGGAAAATGATGTACCAGGGGTATCTGCAGACATGACGAAAGCAGAGCTGATACAGAGTGTAAAATTTTATAAACCTCGATTCTGCACTTATGAAATAGACTCTATCGCCACTGCTCACGGTCACATTGTTATTAGACTCCCACCTTATCACTGCCACTTCAATTCCATTGAACTAATTTGGGCACAAGTGAAAGATTATGTTGCAGAAAATAACACGACTTTCCGCCTCACGGATGTCGAACACCTAGTGCAGCAAGGAATCCAACATGTGTCAGTGGATAAGTGGAAAAGTGTTGTCGCTCACACTTGGAAAGTTCTGCAGCAAGCAAAGGAAGCCGACGGTATAGTGGAAACACGTGTGGAACAGTTAATTATTTCCTTGGATAACGACAGCAGTGATTCCAGTGATGAGGCCGCAGAAATCGACATTTACGAGGAGTGTGGCGTCTTTCCACTTGAGTATTAACAGAATGTAAGTAGAGTAGAGTCTGTTTCATTTGATACACTTTCATTATACAGTAACCTTAATGATATTCTTATAGTCTGTGGTAATGTACTGTATATATGATTTACATATGTGTTCGCATTAGTTATATAATTATAATTATTTAGCTGTGTACATTAACGAAAGATGTGATCTACGTTTGTGTAAAATGATTTACATAAACGTTCGCATTAGTTTTTTTGTGATCTACTTTAGCTGTGTACATTAACGAAAGATGTGATCTACGTTTTATGTAACATTATTTATATACGCGTTCGCATTAGTTTTTATTCTGTTACAATTCTGTTATCATAAAAATCGACCGGCGAGCGCGCGAAAATTCTGTCTGTACGTGTTGGCAACACTGTACTCTCGATCACGAGAAACGTCAGGGCCGGACAACGGCCGGCTGCACTATAATATATAACACTACCGACTCGGATCACAAATTATTATTGATAAAATTCATAAATTTTTACCTGATGACCTAAACTAGTTTTCGCTCCGTTAGAGCTTCGTCAGAAGCTGCCGCTAGGAGCGCTGTCCGTCTTGCTTTTGGTGACGGCGCCGTCGTTCAAAATATCGTTGTGTGTGTGTGTGTGTGTGCGCGCGCGCGCGCGCGTGTGAGGTGTAATATGTTCACATAGTATGTGTGATTTAAATTATGTCTGTTCGTTAGGATGTCGTTTCTATGTGTTTTCGTGTGTTTGTATATTTCTAGTTGTTCTAGAGTGTCTACTTTTCGTCCTTTTGTGTGTACGTGTAGGATTTCCATGTTGCTATTTATGTTTATGTTTATGTATGTGTGATCTGCCTCAATGAGGTGGTTTGCAAAGGTGGATTCGGTGGTGGAGTGTAATGATTTTATGTGTTCAATTTATCTCTGTTGGAAGCTGTGTCTTGTCTGGCCTGTGTAGAATTTGTTACATCCTGAGCACTTTAATTTGAAAACACCAGGAAACCAAATTTGTTTTGCTGTTTCTGTGTGGGTTTCTTTAATAGTGTGTGTTTAGTTTTGTTTGTAGTTCTCTATGCGATTCTGTATCCTGCTTTTTTTAAATTTGCGGGCTATTTTTTCAGTGTGGTTATTGACATATTTTAGTGTTATGAATTTATTGTTCTCTGTCTTTGTCTGTTGTTTGTTTTTTGTTTAGTGCGCGAGTTTATTAATTATTAATTATGAATTAAACGCAATCAAATATCTACCAGAACCCAACGGACACAATAAAACAATAATTAAGTATAAGCAGTATAAATAGTTAATTGGTGTTTTATATTAGTTAATTATTTCAAATACTTTTTGCTACAGTCTATTTCTTGATACATATATAATTTATTTAATATTTGTAATTTCTTTACTTCAAGATGTTTCTCTCTTATTTGGAACATGTTTCGGGAATCCTATTGTTCCCATCCTCAGCCATCTTAATTTTGTATCTTGTTGAGCACTTGTGTTTTGGTTGGTTGTTTTGTATATATACTAATATATACACCACAATCACACACATGATACCAATTTAAAATACCAAAAACCAATAGGACACCATAACAACAACCAACCAAAACACAAGTACTCAACAAGATACTAAATTAAGGTGGCTCAGGATAGGAAAAATAGGATTCCTGAAACATGTTCCAAATAAGGGAAAAACATCTTGAGGTAAATAAATTAATAATTAGTTAATTAAAACAACGGACACGTCATGGACAACAAAATCCAGAATAATTAAGAGAATAACAAAATTACTCCTCAACTTTCTTCAGCTCTCAGGGGAGATGCGTACGGTCCCCCCCCCCCCCGTATATATGCCTCTGATTACTGTACTTTCCTTTAAATCCTAATTTACAGTTACTTTAGCTACTTTACACGCGTACAAATCCGGACGGTTATGAGACAGCGCGTGGGTACTTGTCCTGTACGTACTAAAGCCTCTTCGCGCTACGCTACACATATTGAAGGCAAGGTATATGACAAACAGTAGTACAGGAATAAGTACTTTACGGTAATATTTTTTTTAACCAACCTTACAACGCGTTGTTTCCAACTGTACTGTAACACCGGAATTTCAGGATATGTTCTCTGGTAAAAATGAAGACAAAAGTTTATATAAACGTGGGCCCGGAAACCCTTTGTTTTTGCCAGTTAGGTCTATCAAACATTTCCGCCCTGTTATTCTGTACCAACGGAAAAACGAGGCTCTTGAGACTCGGATTTTTGCGGTAAAATTAGTCTTTCTGTAGGTACATGGAAATTTTTAAATGGTTCCAGAACTGTACCTCTAATAGTTTCCAAGAAAAGTTTTTAAAGCCTAAAAACAAAAGTCGAAAAACACAATTTTTTAGATTTACCGTAAACTTACTTTGTTAGCTTGCCGGTAAACAAATGAAAATTTGAAACAAACTTTGTAAAGCGTTTAATTCTGAGAAAACTTACGTGAGCAATGAATGCTAACTGAAAACAAGTAACAAGTTTAAGAAATTTCAGTTTTATTTAGCGTACTTGTGACACTACCTTCCTCTTATTTTGTAAGGGTAACGAGGGAGTATAACCTGATTATCTCTTAAACTACTTCGGTACCATCAAAACGAGCCATTGTTATTATTTATTAGTTTAATGTCTAATGTCCCTGTACCAAAAAGATTTTATCTCCTATTTTAAAATTATAAGATTTTTGAGACGATTTTTGGCGTCTTTTGTTCCAAATAAAACTCAAATTTCTCAAATGTTTAATATTGTTTTCAATTGACTTTACTTACACAAATTTTCTCAGAATCAAATTTTTTACAAGTTTAATTTAATTTAAGTTTGTCTATTGGTAAACTGACAAAGTAAATTTACGCAAAACCTAAAAAATTATGTTTTTTCGACTTCAGCGTTTTAGACTTTGCCAACAGTTTCATGGGAAACTGAACAGAAATACAGTAGAGATATAGTCTGTAGTAGAGATATAGATCTGGGATTTTTTAATTTTTAAGGTAAAAAAACATAAAAACCTCACCAATTTTACCCCAAAATTTGTGTCTCAAGAATTTTATTATAGCCTCATTTTCCTGTGGTGCAGAGAACGGCGAACTTTTTCGCTAGCAGTAGGCTACTCGTAAACAAAGCGTTCCCGTACCCACGCTTATATATACGTTTTTATATATAGTTATATATATTCCCTCTTCATAGATATACAGTTATCTTTACTCGGATTTATAAAGGTCAGAAACCCGTGGCATTAGATTAGGTTGTTAATTGTTTTAAAACTTATTATTTCAGTATGTTATTGTATTATTTTGTTTTACGCGGACTTTAACCTAATTATCTGTTTCAGATTCCTCACGGCCACTGTATCACTAACTGATTTGTACTGTGGATCATAACAGTGAGCGCTCTCTGTTAGAGTTGCTTTGAACATAACATCTATGGCTTAATTCAATACAGAAAACAAAAGTCTTGTCAGAATTGTATTTCGTTGACAGATCCTGTCATACTGTCCGTGTGAGTGCAAAAATATCACATAAAACTTTCGGAAGCAAGATGGTCGATGTAGTGTGAAAGAACTGTATTGATTACTGGCAGAATTAGTTCGATCAGTGTCGGTTCGTTTTTAACAACTTCGCGTCGTGTAAGTTTACACTCAGTTTAGTGGCCTCCATCGCGCGAATCCGTTTCGACTCAAAGGTGGGAGTGTATTGGAAATTTCATCCCTGGCTACCGCAACCAGCGGAAACCGCAGACTTGCTCCCACGCGTTGATTTGTAGGTCAGCTCGTGTTAGCAAAATGAGCGACGCCTGTTGACACGGCCCGCCTACAAACAACTATAGTAGTCCGGCAAGTCTGCGAGTGTCCGCAGCTTGTTGCGGGGTGGAAGAGTGCTGGTTGATGTGACCACCTCCTGCAGACTTTGGGTCGGGGCCTCCCATCGTCGTGGGTAAGCGTGCCTGATAAACAGGGATGAAATTTTAGTATTACTCTTTACCTTATCCGAATACACTATAAAATTAGGGGTTCAGTTCGATCCTATGTTTTTTATCAGCATCATTGTGTCTCATTCCACATATGAAGCAAACACAATCCATAGCTCTTGTAGAATAATTTAGTTTCAACGGCCGGGTGTTGCCGTGATCCATTCCTTGACAACTTTCAGTAAGTGGATCTTTTTTCTACTTCTGTTATTATTATTTGGTGTTCTGCGCAAAGGCAGACCCTAAGGCAGGTCTTCAAATGGTAAAAGCTTTCCGTGCTGTCCTGTCGCATGCCAAACTATCTTTTCGTTCCTTCTTAACACCCTCTGATTTTAATGCTATCTATTAACTTCATTCTTCTACGCTCTCTTCTTTTTTCTCCTTCTATGCACACTCCATGGCAGTTGTAAGCAAGCAGTCTCTTCTTAAACAATGACCTAACCAATTCCTTTTCCTATTTTCTATTACCTTCAGGATTTTCCATTGCTTGCCAAATGCACATCTCAAAATACACTCTACTTCTATAGTGGTAGTTAATTCGCGATATTTCTTCAGACACGTACAAACTGTATGGTTCATGTGGCAGGGTGTTTGTTGTGATGGGTCATTTTTGACAGAGAAAAGCTACTATTTGTATCTTGTTGCTGCCCGATTAACGTCAGTTTCTTCCAGTACTCCGCGGTCATGTGTGTCTAGCACAAAGGTTGCGGGTTCCACCATGAGGACCTCACGAAAGAGCGGTAATGTATGTAAACTTCATATTAGGTCTACATTAAAAAATCGGTATGGAAAACTATACATGACTTCTGTATATTTAAAATCACTTAAATATTAATTAAATAAGTGGATGCTCGAGTTCTGAAGAAATGACGTATCAGGTAAAATGGTACCCCCATGTCAGGTGAAGACTATCCTCAACCTTCATGGGGAAGGACTGTACTTTTGGATAAAATGTTTGTAGGTCGAACGAAGAGCTGGCCAAAGGGAGCTGTGATCTGATTTCTGTAATGAAATTGGACTCTCGCTGCGAGTTATCGGTCGAGGGTGAATGATGTCTATAGTATTATCAAAGTCTTTCCTGTCAATACTATACTAGTCATTTTTCTTTTTTTTTTTTTTAATTGAGTCTTTCTTTCTTTCCATTCGTCTTGTGATTTCCTGAACGACGATTCTGTTCACCCGTATAATTATAAATTTCTCAGCAAAACATTTTTTCCTTAATACGTTTGTATCTTCTGTTTAAAACCCACCATTCTGATCCATGTCATAACGCTATATTCCACACAGGATAGTAAATAACTAGCCATCAGGGAGGTCAAAATATTTTCCTGAAGGGGCAAACAATTTTCCAGGGGAGAAAAATATTTATATATTTTTCATACATACACACATGTACATTAGTTTGTAATTCTTATGTCATAATAGAAATAAGTACACAGATTGTATTAATTTATTAAGACATTTATTGGTTCAAAACATGCATAAAATTAGTGGCTTGTAAAAGTTAATGTTTGATCTCCATTAAGTAGTGCTCAAGTTTCCAAAGTTTTAATATTATGATGCCCGTAATTAAAACATCAGAGCAGGTTTAGTATGTATGAGGGTACACCGTGGACAAAAATTTTCAACATTCCCTATTGAGCGTTGCTCAGAGTAAAGCTGCGAATCTACAGTGTACGTTTCACAGAACAAACACGCAGAAAAGAAGGAGCGCTCCGAAGTCACTCATGGACCCTCAGCATCTTGCAGAGGGTTCATTCCCTAAAGACGAAAAGTCTGTCTATGAACCGTTCCTCTGTAAACACGTGCAGTTACACTGCCCAGCGATCCACAGGAAGCAAATCACTATCCACGCTGGACACTTTTTCGGCTTGCACGCGTTGTGTTGGTGTGGATTTCGGCACTTTACATTTAAAAAGCGTGCAAATGTAAGGCCAGAAATAACGCGAATTGTGTGCGTGTGTCTTGCCTGCCTTTTTATTGCGGTAATCATAATAATAAAATGGAAACGTAAACATTATATAATTGAGATATGCTTGCCTGCCACGAACGATATATTTTCTCTCATACATGATTTACATTAAAATGAAAAAATTATAATTTTATTGCCTGGCAACAAAATTATTTTATTTTTAACAATTACCATTGTTTGAAAAAAGTTTAAATGAATTTTCAAGTACTTTACTCTTGTTAAAATGTAAAAGGTTGCAGGTAAACTACCCCTTTCCCATAACCGATCTTCACCAAAAACAACAGGCCTTGAGTGCTCTACAATTCAAGACTGTATGCAAAGAATTATTTGATTCTGTTTGAATTTGCAGCTGTTATCATTTGCCATAGAAAAAAATTCTACACATAGACAGACACACAGACACTTTTCGAAAAATGACTTTTCTTTATGGTTTCAGGGTAGTACAATCAGAATCAGCCCTTATCTCGAACACGATTTTTTTCGCCATGACCATACTTCCATTTCCTTATAGAACATGGAAGTAAAATATCGGTATGGAGAACCATACATGACTTCCATGTTCTAAGATTTATATTTAAAATCATTTACGAAATGAAATGTTTCCATAGAAACTACTTCTTTCCACTTATTGTTTCAGCCTTAACCACAGTACTGTGGTCACTAACGTATACCACCACACGTTATCGCACTCGATTTTCACTGATGGCAGTCGACGGCACTGCCAAAACGTCTGGTTTTGCAGAAAACATTGGACTACGGCCAAACAGCCTGGGAAGGAATTTTAACAACAAACTACTACTTTGTTGCCGATAACGTAGTACACATATAAAAATTATCCCCTCCCCCTTCAACTATAATTTTCATTTATAGAAAATAACCCCCACCCCGTTCAACTAGTCTCTTCATTTATAGATATTTCATCTATGTTTCTACAGTGGATTATTAAGATCTTCTTATCAGGATACTTTATTTATCAAAATTAAGTACTTTACTCTTGTTACAACAAAAAATGTTTCAAGTAAACTGCCCTTTCCCCGTAACCGATCTTCACCAAAATCAATAGGCCTTTAGTACTTACAACTTCAGGATCGTGTGCAAAATATTATTTTATTCTCAATGGTGTCGTGATACGTCTCATTTATACATTTCTCTACTAATCGAATATACTTAGACCACTTTGTGTGGTGTCCTCCTACCAGTACTCGAAATATGTTCCCTAACTGTCTATTTATCCTTTCCGCTAGATTCGTACAAGGATTTCTAGCTGTGTACTTGGGTTTAATTTCAAGGTTTGTTAAGTTTTTTACCCAGGCTTTGCTAGTGAATTGGGCACCATTATCTGTTAATATTGACTCTGGTCTTCCCATTTCTTGAATGTACAATTTTAATTTATTTATCGTTGTGGCAGTAGTCGCCTTTTTCATCAGGTATAATCTTACTTATTTAGTGAAATTGTCTACAACTATCAGCAAATATTTCACTCCACTCGTTGAAGTTGGTAGTGGTCCGTAAAGTCTGTACTGACCAGCTCACCTTTGTATTTGGGTAATATTGGTTTAGTCTCACCAATACCCTTTCTGTGGTGGTCCTTACATTTCTGGCATATCTCACAGGTTCTGACAATTTGTTTCGTAAATTTATATAAATGGTCTCCCATGAAATACTCCTTGAATAATTCGTATGTCCTTTTTACTCCAATATGTCCATACATGGCGTGGATCTCTTTAATTAAATTTTCACCTAACTCTTTGGTGAGTATTAATTTCCACTTCCTCTTCTCCTTGTGGTATAATTTCTGATTATGCCAAGTATATATTTTGTGTAGTCGGCTGTCCGGATCGTTCTGTAATTTCATTATAATTTTGCTCAGTTTATAATCACTCTGTTGGTATTGTGCTATATTTTGTAATTGGTTTTTTAAACTTTTATTCAGCTTGATATCCATGGCACTAATCTCCAACTCTTCATCACATTCCATTGGCATATCCTCTTGGGAATCTCCTGGATACCGACTGAATATGTCCGCCACTATGTTCTCGCTACCCTGACAATGACTAATTTCATTTTCTGCCTTCCAGGTACTTCTGCTACAACTCAGATAGTCTTTTCTGTACTGAAACATGAAGGGTTCTGAGAAAGTACAGGTGATAGTAGACTAGGTGAAAGCTTGACTGTTTATTAAAATTAGTTCTGAACTTGAATGTTGTGACTTACAAACAAAAAATACAATAGGCTAAAGGAAGATAAGACTCTTTGATGAAAGTGCCCTTTTTGCAAAAATATGACTGGTGCAAGAAAAGTACTGAGGTTGATTGTTATATAAACTTTATTTAAATTTAAAATATGTCTCTATAAATCTTTTAGTTATTTGCTTTTATTATAATGAACAATGATTTATATTAATAATACTATTATACCAAGAGTAATACAAATTATAATACAATTTTACACTGTAGAGTTTGTAATTTTAAGTACCTAAGGATGAAAATTTGTCCGCAAAAAATATCACTCCCCTGCTAGGAATCTAACCCAGTATGCTGGTGTCCTTACTTTGTTCTCAGAAATGTGGCCAACCCATTAAAATAGTTATTAATAGTTTTACAGGTTTTTGATTACCATATTCATTCACAAGGAGTGTTTTTTAATAATGGCTTTTAGAAGAGAGTACATAATTATAATAGACAGAATGAATGTGTTACCCATAGATTACCATAAAACTTAGGCATTAGGTTTCGCTGGCCAATATTGTGATTTGTAAGAAATTAAAAATTCCACTACTGAATAAAATTAATTAGAACTCTATGATTTTCAAAATCTCTCAAAAATCAATGGAAACTCGATTATAACTAAACTTATTTAATTACATATTTGGTTGTATTCTGTGACTAAATAAATCTTGTTTGCATTATAAGCATAAGCAATTTCGCTCGACTTTGATTTCATGCGTTTGCTAAACATTTTGCGTCTGGGAGAAATGGGACCTATGCCTTCTGTTTGTGTACAGCTTGTTGTTATATGCAGTGAGATATAATAATTTTATACTGTAACGCAGAAGCAATTAGACGACTGTTTAGCTATATCTGACTGTAGACACTGTTCGGTTATTTATTCATATAATTAGCCTACGTGTCAGATTATGCTGAAAGACTTTTAGTTTCTATGTTGGAAGATATGTTGTTTGTATGTTAGTTTCGTATTATGTGATTTGTATGGCACTGAATTTTAATTTGAATAATGTGTTAATATGGTGAATAGCATAGTTTGTATTTACATATTCATCAATTAATTATTGTTGCCGTGCTTTCGAAAAGTTTATTACCTGCAGCGGTGTATTGAATAGTTTATGTTAGTGAAACTAAATTATAGCACCCGTGGTATACTTACGAAGGTCTAAGGTAATTTACTTATTTAAAGACAACTGGACGTTAGGTTAAGGTGGAAACATATTGAGTAGAAGAGACAGAAGAATCTCTTCTATTCGCTATGGTGGAAGTAACGATGGTATACCGTAACGATAATAGTCATTGATGGGTATGAAGTATAAATACGGATAATTTCATTTGTAATATAATGCAGACTCATTATCAAAAAATAATTTCAATTTGGATGTGGTTCTTCGTTGTGTGTTGACATTATCCACAAGCTAGAATTACTCGATTGTACGTTAAAATATCTTCCGTTACAGTAAAAAGTTACCAACGTTTCCTGTTTACTTTTTATTTCCGTTTTAATGTCTGAATTAATAATTCCAACTTTCACATCAGCGTATATAAATGTAAGACTTTTTTCATGCCTCCATATATGCTGTAAACACAACACAATGTCTAGACTAAGCTAAGCTTGGAGGTTGGTAGCTCTAAAGGTACCACTAATTTAATGTATGTGGATTTAACCAGTATAAGAGTGCGTTATAAATGTACTGAAAGTAATGGCACAGTCAGATATTGTTATACAACATACAGGACAAGTTCAATACTAAATGTAATATTTTTATAGCTTGTATAACCCACACCTGGGCAAACATAACCTCACCTTGCCTGCATAACTGACTACTACCATAAGGTGACTAATAACTATAAATATGAAATAATGAAACATACAGATATTCAACAGAATACGGAAAATTGCTGTTAGTGGCATTTATGGAAAGTATCAGTAGATGAATATATTTTCAGGCATGTGAATATAAGTAAATATGTGATGATTTCTCAAAACTATGCTTTTGTGATGTTTTCACGACGATTCAATGCACATTAAAAAATGAATTGTAGTTACTCAGGCTAACGACAATTTGAAATTACAAATGAATTTATTACAGTTCTTACAAATGAAAACAAGAAAATTATGATGCTCACTATTATTGAAACGATTTATTATATAATTTGTATTTGACTGAACTATAGCAAATACAACTTTTTGTAGACTTCCAAAACAAAATAAAACTTTCAGATTCTGAACACTTTTTGTTTAGACATTATTGTCAGTATATGTTTTATGTGTGTAACAAATACCCATTTTTACTTAAGTCAGTGTGTTTAATGTAAGGGGAGTGCAGTTCAGCTTGAACAGTAACAGAGCCATGTTATGTTGTGCATGAAATAGCTTTGTGGCGGAGGCGGCATAAAGTAGTTTTATAGTTTCTTGTAAGAAATTTATTTTCAAAACGGATTCTATATAATATTTCTGGTTTGGTCAGTACTGTATTGTATTAAGCCAATACATGACATTAGATATTATTAAAAATACACAAAGTAAACTAAAAATCTGTTACATAAATGTGTATGTTAACCAGCTACTGAATATTATTATTTGGCCAGGCACAGCCATTTATTATAAACAAACAGTTCAACATAAACATAATATGATTGCAAGATGGATATCCCTATTTTAACTATGTTAAATTCTGAAAATTGAGATGCATTTTTCAAAGAAATAACACAATATGAAATCTAATTTTGTTTTTAATCCTACAATATCTTTCATATTACATCAGTATTGACACTTGGGAATGCACAAGAAAGTCAGAGTTGGTGCTCTTTCACTTTGCCATTCATAGCTGACGTTAAGATGTCCTTCCCATACCAACAAATAAATGTTGCCAATTCTTATCAGCTTACACAATGTCTCTTTTCAGTGATATAACACATCACGTTTTGGATCTGTTAGCTGTTTTTGTATGTGGTTTGTTTTAGTAATGTGTTATTAGGCTGTCAGAAATTATATCAGTGACATGAATATCATTAATGTTACCCTTCATGTTACTGGAAAACTTTTCAAAGTGATTTCAGCAGATCATGAATTCAATCAGTCCCAGTTCTCCTTTTTATATGCAGTTTACAAACTATGAAATATTGTTCCATTGTCCATTATGGTATTTCAAGTCATTAAAAATTATAATTTCTACACGATTTCTAATATTATTTGTCAAAGATTTCTGTTTAAGACCAGATTAAATTTACTGCACCCTGAAAGCTATAAATAAGATGAAACGCATCTTCAGACTAGATAAAGCAGAACAAATATTTCAACTCTTTAAATCTGTCAAATGCTTCAAACTTCCATTATAAACAACAGTTTGCTAGTAGTATTGGAGTGTATTCCCACAGCTGTCAATTTGGAAGTTATGTGAAACAGAGTATACTGTATAACTTCTGCAAACACTTTGACTTGCATAGTTTCATAAAAATTTTAGCATTCAATTGATAAGCAATTGTTGTTTCCTTCTCAAAATAATTCTAAAATTATGTCAAAAGTCTTATAATTTCTGGTAAATAGGAATTTAAAAACAAAGTCTGTGTCAAAATAAGTAACATGGTATGACGAACTGATAAAAAAAATTGTGGACACATATTTGTATGGCTTCAAAGAAAAGTGTACCTTTATGGGGAAAACATTTTCCAGGAATCATCAGTATAGTTAGCACTGTAGGTTGAATGCTTTTCTGTACGTTAGCTCATTCCAATTACATGTGCAGAAGTAATGTGAATTTTCCTCTGCATAAGTGGTCTCGGTATCTCCAAGAACACTTTATTGTATTAAATGAAATACCTTGCCCACACTAAGATAAGGCATCCTCATTGGTTAAACTGAGGTCTGACAATGGGAAGACATTATTTATTAATAAAGACATGTGCATTTAATCTAAAAGTGTCCTTAATCAGATGTTATTCTTGTGCTAACTTGTGGGTGATGTAGATTTAGTCTTCATTGACTGCCAACTTGTTTTCATTTGTTTCAGGTGTTAACAAGATCAATTTATCCATCATCGGACAAATGGAAGAGATCAAATTTGAGGACAAGGTATAAAGTTTAAAAATAAAAATATATTTTTTGCTGTTTAATGTATGTATTAAATGATACACATGTTATATACACGTATCGTATACACACATTCATTTCTTATATTAATAATAGTTTATTTATCATCATATTGATTTGTAACTAATTGCTGTACAGAATATGATTTATACATGTATTCTTTTGTGTAGGGTTCGCATTGACAATATGCATTTTCCATAACCTCCTAACTTTCAAGCAATTCTCTTCCTCCCTCGTCCAGTTTAGACTTGTAGTCTGTTTGTTAGTTGCAAAGTAGCTTTAAAACTTATTTTTTGATCTGCCAGTCCTCTGTATTTGTGTTGACCAATTATGTTAACGTATTCATACTATTCTATCATCACTCATTCTCTTGTGTTGTCCACTCTGGTAGTCCTGTCCTCTGCAAGTCTTCCTGGTATTCTCCTGAACTCCATACTTGTGACATCTCATTTGCTGTTTTGACTTGCATTGTCTCACTCCCAGTTTCTGCAGAATACATCAGTATTAGATGTATTATATGTCTTATGTTATACCTTGTATGTATTATTAGTAGGGGAAGGGGGGCACATTTCAACAGTTTGAATTTCCCGCCACTGGAACCTCGTGATTGGTTAACAGAGGCAACCAATCAAGTTCCACAACAGAGCAACAGCTGGCAATGGATTTCCCTCCATTTCTCTTCATAAGTGCTTTGCTAATCAATAAACACTGTTTTGTGTGTTACAAAGTAAAAACTGAGTTTTGTTTTCAGCACTGCATTTTTCTGTCTTAACATTGATCAAGGTAAGTGAGATTTATTTACCCAATTAAATAAGAAATTCTGCATCTAAATATAATATGAAATCTTTACATCTTTAAACACCTTTTCTAAAAGTAGTAACATTACTTTAACCTTAATGGTTGCACATGGGGCAGATTTCAACAAACTGCTGGGGGTGGATTTCAACACTGTTGAAATGTACCCCCAGTAAATGTAAATAATTTATCTCAGCCATAATATAGGACTATTATAGCCTTTTTGTAAAGTTCAATAAGCCTATAATAATGTGGTTGAGTCAATGCTAGGCCTAAAATAAGTTAACAGAATCTATGATACAACTACTGATTGTCGTTAAAATATTAGGCCTGCTTATGTAATGTAAATAAATACTTTTACCTTTTGTTTTCTCAATATTCCACTTTAAAATGATTAAAAAATGTCAAAACTAGTTGTGGTTTAAAAATAATTGATTATCTGTACATTTATTTATTTACATTATAACTAAATAGGTTGTTTTCTTTCAGATTTGGGCAACATAGTGCGAACTTACAGGCCGTGAGGCGAGTGATGAAACTGTCTTGGTGGTGCGCAGTGGCAAAGAGAAAGAATGCGCATGCGCGGGACAGCGGCTAGGGACAACAACCCATCAGTTGGCTTAGGTCTCCGTGCGTGGTGATTGTGTTATTGCCTTTCTGAAAACATTTCAGTGTATTTCCAGTGTTGTGTAGCTGTTGTCTCCAGGAATGTCTGGGCCATCATCGTCACATCATACAACGTCAGCAAGTAAGTCTGTTGAGAGAAAAGTGATCCACAGCCAGAGCAGGCAGATTATTCTCAATGTTTACGATTATATGAAAAAAGAAAATGGCGGCTTAAGTGAAAAAGCTTTACAAACTAAAGTGGCCGCTGCTTGCGGTGTATCTACTAAATAGTGTGAGAAGAATTATCAATGAGCATAATAAAAAGTCTGGTACATCATCATCCAAGTTCAGTACTCCAAGAAAAAACAGGCCTAGAAAAAATTTGAAAACTACATTCGATGATTTCGACTTATCTTTAATCCGCAAGACAATTCATGAATTTCATCTTAGTGAGGGTGAAAGGCCTACTTTCAAAGGAATACTACATGTATTAAAGGATAAAATAGATTTCAAAGGAAGTGTTTGGTGTGTCCAGAAGGTTGTAAAAAAATTAGGTTTCCGCTGGAAGAAAACAGAATCCAACAGAAAATTACTTGTTGAGAAAATCGATATCCGAAATTTAAGGTTAAACTACTTGGTGAATGTTGACAGATATAGGAAAGAAACGAGGCAGATCGTATACATGGATGAAACATATTTCCATAGTACAACAACGACTGAGAAAACCTGGACGGACAGCACAGTTGGCGGGCTAAAGAAATCAGTCAGCAAAGGATCACGAGTAATTGTTTTACACGCAGGAGGCGAGGAGGGATTTGTAGCCAACGGTTTATTAATGTTCAAGTCTGGTTTAAAAAAGGGAGTCTACCACGGGGACATGAACTACGATAACTACGAGAAGTGGATCAAGGAACAACTTATCCCTAACCTGAAGCCTAACAGTGTGTTAGTTATCGATAATGCGCCGTTATCATAACAAACAGGTCAACCCGGCGCCAACCTCATCGTGGAAGAAACAAGATATGCAAAAATGGCTGACTGACAATGGAATTCCTTACTGTGAAAGTATGCTTAAGCCCCAGTTATACTCACTAATTAAACTGAAGAAGCCGCAGTTAAAAATTTACAAGATCGATGCAACCTTAGCTCAGCACAGTCATACTGTACTCAGACTACCCCCTTACCATCTGGACCTGAATCCAATCAAGTTAATATGGGCTACAGTGAAAGACTACATATAACAAAAAAATGTCAAGTTGTGTTTGCAAACCGTCCTCCAGCTTGCAGCCGAGAAATTCGCCCAAATCACTCCAGAAGACTGGAAGAAGCGATGTGAACATGTGAAGAAAATAGAAGAGGACTATCTGAACTGTGAACATGTTATCGACCAAGCGACTGGGCGTTTTGTTATACATGTGGATGATAGCAGTGATAGTGACAGTGACAATGATTCAGTTGCCAGTGAAGAAAATATGAGTGGAATAGAAGAACTAGACTAAAGTCCAATTGACTCGACCCTGTAAGTGTATGACATGACAAACTGTATGTTTTTTGCTTTTTAAACGTTCCGCAATGCTATTAGTAAATTTTAATGTGTAAATATTCTGTGTAAATAATAAACACTTTTTTTTAATTTTTGTAACACAATTACTTATTATTACTGCTTCACCTGATATTTTTAACAACTTAATTAGTCGCATACCATTTATTTTATAAAAACATTTCTTAACCTAATGTTAAGAACAATATAAGAATTTTATTAAGCATACATTTTTGTAATCTTATGTGAATAATTACAATGAATAAAGTTTCACTTTAACAAGTTTTGCAAAAATGACGTAAATTTTAAGGCATACTAATCAGTTCTAAGAAATATTTATGACAAATTCGGTAATAAACATATATTCCCAGTTTATTACCATACAAGGATATGTAAAAAAATTAGTTCAGAAAGTCAAAAGAATAAAGTTATAAGTTTATACAAAAGGTATCTGCTAAAACGCGGTTTTTTATTAAAGAAATTAAATAAAATCACTATCATTCAGTGCTTATACATGAAAATGAATCTTTAGAAAGTCTTCTTTCTATACCTTTTAAAGCAGTTTTAATATTTTAAAACTGTATCAAGTACTGGTTGTCCACTTCTGTTATCTTCAATGCCTCTACGGGGCACTAAAAGGACAAACAATAGAACCATCGAAACTGTTTGTTGGTGGTGTGTGGGTTAATTCAAATATTTTTGTATACATTTTTAATAAATTTAGATACTTATAAATAAAGATACAACAAAACACTTGAACTTTCGAGAAAAGTCCCCTCTGGATGAAATTAAATCTCCAAATGTTTTTGTAGTATATTATGTCAGTGGCATCGTATGGGCTGATGTTCGGCAGGTGGCTAGTACAACAATAGCCATCGGGTCCGGGAGGGGAAGCTTCCTCCCCAACCTGCTACCTCCCCTCCTACGCGCATAGACAGTTTCATCACTCGCCTCTCGGCCTGTACATAAAGAAGCGCAATAAACCAGAAGTGACGAGGAAGAAATTTCCAAGGCCATGCAAGCAGCAAAAGATGGCATGTCTCTTAGAAGAGCTGCAGATCTATATGGAATGCACTACTCTGCTTTATTTTATAGATTAAAAAAAGGTAAGCCAGGTGATCTTAGGCCTAGTGATAACCCAACAACAGTTAGGCCTACATTATCAAAATGCTACAGTTCCAGATATACAAACCAACAAGTTTTTACTGCAGATCAAGAGTGTATGCTTTGTGATTATATTATTAAAAGTTCAAATATGAACTATGGATTGACGTACAAACAAGTACGACAGCTTGCATATGATTATTCAAAACGGCTGGGCTCAAGCATTCCATGTAGTTGGGATGAAAATAAAATAGCTGGAATTGATTGGGTCAAGTGTTTTATGAGTCGTCACGAACAGTTCACCTTACGAAAACCTGAAAACACTAGTTTATCAAGAGCTACAGCTTTTAATAAAGTAAATGTTACAGTTTTTTGACAATTATGAGCGAGCTATTTGTTCAGATGATTTCACACCAGACCGGACCGAATATATAATCTTTGCGAGACAGGAGTCTCGACAGTCCTTCAAGATCCAAAAGTGGTTACCAAGCTAGGAGCTCGTCAGGTGGGTCAAATTGTTTCTGGTGAACGTGGCTCAATGATAACTGTATATATGAATGTCAGTGCTGTCGGAAATACAATCCCCCCAGTATTTGTATTTCCGAGGGCAAAATTCCATGACTCTCTGTTGTTTGGAGCACCCGAAGGAAGTTTGGGCTTAGTAAATAGTCCCAAAAGTGGATGGATGATCAGCGGTCTATTTTTACAAGTTCTAGAACACATAAAAAAGCATACAAAGTGTTCAAAAGAAAACAAAATACTATTGCTCATGGACAATCACGAAAGTCATTGCAGTCTTGATGCAATATTGTTTGCTAGAGAAAATGGTATAGTGTTAGTCACTTTCCCTCCTCACTGTAGTCACCGCCTCCAGCCCTTAGATGTTGGAATATTCGTTTCGTTTCCTAGTCCTTCAGTCTTTCGATTGGTTTGTACCCTCCCCGTATATACCCGTGGTGCGTGTGGAACTGAGCCCTCTCACAGGTATATGGGACCTACAGTTTAACGCCAGATCCGAATGGCAAATTTTGGGGGGGGGGTTTCTACTAGGCAGGATACCTCTCGCTGGGTTGCCATTACCTTGCGAGGGGGGAACGGTCATATCTAAATCAGATGGCCCGTGGCGGGAATTGAATCCGCGCCAACAGCGTAGCAGCGTCACACGCTAGCCACTACGCCACGACTGCTCCAGGTTGGAATATTGGGACCATTTAAATCAAACTGAAAATAGCAGGAAATGATTGGCTGCTATCAAATCCTGGCAAAGCAGTAACCATTCATAACCTAGCTGCTTTAACTAACACAGCATATATTGCTCCATTTACTCCTAAAAACATCACAGCAGCTTTTAAAGCAACATGCACTTGGCTGCTTTCTCGTCTGGTTTTTACAGAGGAAGATTTTGAAGCCTCGCATGTCATTAGTGCACCTATCAATAACACATCAGTTTTACAACAGGATTCATCATCCCCTTTAGTTGATCTTTCACCTGTTGTAGTGAGTTGCACAACTGAAAATCAACCAAGCACAAGCAAAGAAAATTCTGCTGTTTTGGGCTGCACACCAGAAAAATCAAAACACTGAAACAAACACAAGTAGGCCTAAAGGAAGTTTGACACCTGAAGATGTTTGAGCATTTCCAAAGGCAGAATCAAGAAGTAAAATTGGGGGAAGAAAAAAAGGAAAGTCATCAGTACTAACTGAAACTCCAGAAAAAATAGAGTTGAACAGGAAACGCTTAAAAGATTAGAAAAGAAGTCAAAATTAGGCGTGAAGAAAATTAAATTTGAGAAAATAAAAAAGTAAAACGCAAGCCTGCAATAAAATGTTTCAATGATGAATCTTCTGATAGCGAAGGTGGTGAAATTCTTTTACAAGACGAGTCTGATTGTGAAGATCTAGAACAATTTTTGATTTCTACGACATCAGAGTTTGAAGAAAATGTGGATTTCGGAAATGTTGATGATGTAGTAATCCAAATAAATGATTTTGTACTTGTTCAGTTTGTAGGAAAGAAGAACAAAGTCCTATTTGTAGGGAAAGTAGAAGATAAAGAAGACAAACAATTACAAAGTTAGATTCGTGCGAAGGAAGGAAGGGAAATTTTTTTTCCCTGAAAAAGACGATATTAGCAGTGTTGACAGGAGTGACATTATAACGAAAGTGGAGCCACATAAGTGGAGGAACATCTCGAGCCATTTCTTCTATGGCATTTGCTGTAAACTTCTCTTCAGTTAAAGAGAAAATAATGTAAAACTTAAACGTTAGACCTATTTATTGCTTTCCGCTTTTAGTGAATAAGATGACTAAACCAATTCTCTTTCACATTTTTTTTGCATTTTCAATCTTGTATTTGTATCTTTACATATATTGGCCTATTTCAATAAAATTTAATTGATTTGAAAGTAAAAAAGGTGTTATTTTTTATTTGTTGAAAGGTACCCCACCCCCTGTTGAAATGTCCCCCATGGTAGGGGTACAATTCAACAAATGTACGCTTTACATAAAATATAAAATTTGACCTTATGGTTGTGATTAGAGACTGCGGTAAAAATTTACAAGCTGCCCAACATGCTATTAAAACTAATGATGCTAATTACTGAAATAAAAAATAACATGTTTAATTAACAAAAATTACACACTAAAATCTGGTGAAATGTGCTTCCCTCTCCCCTATTATATGTCTAAAAGTCAATATTAGACATGTAATTGATGTACATATTCAAACCTTTGTGTTTTGTTTCAAATATTTGTTAGTCAACACACAACTGACTATTCTATGAGTGATCATGACTTGCATTTGAATTTTTTATCTGACCATCTGCTCCTGTGCCAAGTGGGGGGAGTCCATAATTCACCATTTATTGCCACTTTTATTGTTGTAACCATTAGCTATACAATTGCTTCCTTCAGATTTTATGTACACGACCTACCCATTCGTGGGGAGTGAGGTTAACCCTTCTTACTAAGCCACTGCTCTCAAGATTAGTTATAAACAAGTCAGTCAAGAACTTGGTAGGCATACTGCTTTTAACTGTATAATTAACAAACTATTAATGTAGAAAGTGTGTTAATAAGTTTACACTACAGTAGATAATTAATTACATTTGACTTAATTAAATTGTTATCTTACTTTAACATAATTAAAATTCGAAATATTAATACTAGCCGAAATATTCTTACATACCATAGAACAAGAACACATATTAAACAATAACAAATATACCAACAAAATAATATATTGGCACAGATACGTTGATGACATTTTTCTCCTATACAACGGCAACAAAAGACAAATTGAAAATTTCCACAAATACATTAACACTATACATCAAAAATTAAAATTCACACTTGAATTAGAACAAAACAATAGGATAAACTTTCTGGACATTACAATTACCAAAACAAACAACACACACACATAGAAAATATACAGAAAACCCACCACAACAGACATGGTCATACATAACTCTTCCAACCACCCAACTCAACACAAACATGCAGCTTTCAACTATATGCTCCATAGGCTCACATCAATACCCCTAAATACACATGACTACCAAGAAGAACTCAACACAATTAAATATATAGCAGTCAAAAATGGATACAATCCTGATTTAATAAATAAACTACACAAACGCATCCTAAACACAAAAAGTAAAACACATAAAACCAACAGCACACAACCCAGTAAATACATCACACTCACATACTGCAATTCCAACACACACAAAATTGCTAACATATTTAGGAAACACAATTATAAAGTAGCCTACAGAACTAACAACACCATCATGAAACACATAAATAATACTAACAAAGACACAGACACATACAGCAAAACAGGGGTTTATAAATTAAACTGCAATGACTGTCACCAGTTCTACATCGGCCAGACGGGAAGATCTTTTTCCTCTAGATATTCTGAACATTTAAAAGCCCTCACCACAAACTACATACATTCCACATTTGCCACACATTTACAAAACGAAAACTACAGTTACACAAACATAGAGCACAACATGGAAATACTACACTACTTACCTAAAAGTAGAAAACTAAACACAGCAGAACAATTTGAAATATACAGATATCACACACTACAACCAAACAACATATTAAACGAACAATTACATTATAGATCACACATACTTTTCGATACACTGATTCCAACACAAAATTCGAATCCCAGCGCCAATTCCCTCCCACCAGCAACCCCCACCACACACCTACATCCCATAACCGTTACTGTACAGACATTCAGTATTTAAATCCCATTGAAGAAGACGAACACCACGTCGAAACGTCTGGGTAACAAAACCAAAAAGTAAGTGTTCATAGTGGAAGTTTAATATATATATAAAATTAAAATTCATATCACCTCATCATAACTAATAATCTTTAATGCAACAATATATGATGGAAATCCATTTGAAACATGGCTTTTTGTGGATAAGATCATTTATCCTTTCATATACCTTACAGGTATATACTAGGGCAATTTGAAAAGTTCATAATAATAAAAGACTTACCAGTATTTTTTCGTTTTGGAATACTTTTCATATTTCAGCATAGTCTCCATGTAGTTGAACACATTTGGTTTAGTGATGCTCCAGTGCTTTTATCCCATTCAGAAGTTTGATTGTTCTAGGTCCTCTGATAACCGTTTACTGCCGCTTTCAGTCATCTCCAGAAAAATCCCTCCCTCCCCAGGGAATTTCTGAGTTTTGGGAATAATTAAAATTAAATAGAGCTAAATCAGGCGAGTAAGTGTGATGTTGCAACAGATTGTATTTCAGCTCAGCGATTTCTTACCTTAAAAACAATGCTTGTCTGAGGTCTTCCATTATCCTGCTACAAAATTATCTGTTTATATACTAAACCTGGCCCTTTTTTACAAGTATTTTCATTTATTTGGTCTAAAAGGTTAGAATATTGCTCTTTATTTTTTGGCATATCCATGATAATTTCTTAACAACATTCTCTTAGCCGCTCAGAAAATCAAGTCATACCTATCCAAAAGACAAAATTGACATTCCTTTTTTTGTTTACATGACTGTAATTAACAATACTCCAGACCAACATGTTGCTTTACAGCTGTTCATGAGGCAAATGTGGTGTCACCTGATGTCTGTGACATGTTTCTCAGACTCTTCGTATCTTCTTCTTCTTTGACTCTTCCTGAACCACCTTCTTTATCTGTGAAAGCTTACAGCGTCCCACAACTGAACAGTCAACCTGGGTCGTCTAGTCTCTGCCTTCCTCTGCAGTACTTCCCACTCACTGCTCACTGGACGCCCATCACCAAAGTCATTACTGGGTCTCAACCAATAGTGACTCGCCACACTGTCTCATCTTCACAAACTCTCCATTCATCCATTGTTTCCAGAACCTGTTCATTTTTGTTTTCTAATTACTTTGTCCATCCAGTATATTTTTAGTATTCTCCTACAGCAGCAGTTTTCAAATGCTGTGGTTGTGTCTTTCACTTTTCCCTATTGTCTAGGTTTCACATGCAGCTTCTATAATAGCATGCTGCAAACATATAATTTGAGGAATTTCTTCTTAATTTAGAATCCAGTATTTGACAGTAGCAAATTTGTTTCTCCATTTGGCCTGTGCTCTGACACTGATTTTTCTCCGTTATCTTTACCAGTTTTAATATTTACCTATTTTTGTTCCTGATTCTCCTCTTCCCCCTAACATTTTTTATAATATTCAATAGTGTTCTCAATTTACCTTGTTTTCTGTTAGTAGAAACCATACCATCAGTAACTATTAACTCTTATACTCTCCATGAAATATTATTACGGTCTTGAACATCTTTATGGTCCCTGTACAGCCTCTTATAAAGCATTCTCGTATAATGGTAATGAATTTGTATAAAAGTAAATTTTAATTCCTTGTTATTTGTAGGATGTTTCAACTGTCAGTGTAAAGAAAGAAGCCGATCCAGAAGAGGCTGAGACTGAACAGGTAATGTGCATAACTATTATTTAGCCCATAGCTAATGTGTTAGGTTGTTCCGTGTCATGTGCCACTAGAGATTTGGATCACATTTGTTTGTAGATATGTAATTAAAAATCAACAGAATACTCAAACTGTATCATAGTGCATATACATATAAACTACATGAGATTAAGTAAGTAAAATCGCACACTTGTGCCAGCGCGTGCGCGTACACACACCATGTAGGTACAGAGTATAGAAATTTATTGCAAAAATTTTAGGTGATTCTATATATTTCATATTTAGTATTGATCACCTCTTTATATAGTACTCTATAAATCACCAAGAAGACAAAGTAAATTTATAATTGTTCAATTTGCAGGATGTATTCCCAGTTATAAATTCTGTCCTAAAAGGAGAACTGCATGTAAAAGAAGAAATCATCAAAGAAGAGAATGAACAGTTTGTTGATCAGGTATTATACATAGTTATAAATTTGTTTATAGTAAAAAGCATTTATTGTTATAATGAACAGCATTGTTGTTATTTGTAAACTTATCGGTTAAAACTGTTGGAGACTGTTTGGTGTCCCATGGAAGTCATTTTTATGTGCACTTTCAGCCCATACGATTTACGCATAACATGTACTAGTACCACATGGCAGGAAATTTGAATTTTATGACGTCAGGGGTGTGAGTACGAAGTGACCATGGTGGGGTAGAATGTGACTGAAGTAGGGATATCACGTGGCCATGGTGGGAGTAGCATGTGACAGGCACCATTTGGGGGTACCACAGCACTGGTGCAAAGTGTAGTGATTGGTCGGCCATGTTTAATATATGTCACATCATCATATAGCAGAATCAGTTGTGATTGGTGTGTTTGAATGGCAGTAGTCGGTGTAGCCAACATGTGATAAGGGAGAAGAAAATTCCCTCTAGAAGGGAAATAGGTTAAAGAAGGATGTGTGAGGGAAAATTTAGCGTTGCCACTACCACCAGTGTGTCTATGTCATGACGGGAACGGATTTATGTTCCCTTAACAAGTGTATCCACTGTGTCCGTGGCCATCTTGTCCTCTGCTTGTCTTGATTTAATAGGGCGATGTGTGAGGCATAAAATTGTGTAACTTAATGTATAATTGTGTATGAAAAAAATAAAGTGGCCAGTTCCTGGTTTCTTCTTCTTGTCTTGTTTTTTCTACGTTCATAAATAAGGGTAATAATGTACATGGATGTTTGTGTGTGTGGGATATAGATTTTGTGTATTGTTGTAACCTAATGAAAACAATCATTCACAGTGCGAAACAGTATGTGTGAAATAAAACACGACATCAATCATGTGTGTAAGTATAATTACACTATCAAAAATGGTACAATAAGTATACACAGTTATACATTACATAATGCAATAAAACACACACATACACATGCATAAAGTACCTATAGAATTGTCAGATGGTTTTAACATCAGTAGTGAATCTATAACAGACGTCAGTGTACGGAATTAGAGAGTTACAAATGAAACCGCTGTAGAATGAATAAATAGAAAATCACTAGGTCTTACCTTATAGCAAACAAATGTAAAACTTCATGTTCACACGATATTGAATGATGTAGTAACTATGGAACCGAGCTAAGAAATACTGTCCGCACTGCTACATTTCTCGAATACAAAAGACCATATAGTAGATCACTTCCTCCTCCACTGCACCGTAACAAGTGCACAACAAGTTAGGTAAGTTCCAAACAATCTGCGGAAAAATCAACGTATTTTTAGAAACAAGGTAGATCGAGATGCAAAATTGAAGTTTTACAAAGTTATGGGAGACCCTGTACTATGTAAAGGGACACACACTATGAGTGTGAATTATGGGCAACAATGAAAAGACAAGACGGTAAAATATAGACCCAGGAAGAGATGGCTGGAGGATTTTTAAGATGGAACAGGCAGCACCTTGCCTATGGCGTGATGATGATGGTGTATCAAGAATGTCAGTAAATCAGTGCTTTTTACATGCTAACAGTTTAACTCATATTTTAACACGTCCCTGTTATGGATTGTTTCCAAGTTAAGGCTATGCAGAACCTTGTTGTGACTGGCTTTTAATGTTTTTTTTTAACCGCGTTTACAGCATGTGTGCATACCGTCATGCTTGCTTTAAGGTCCAAATGTACGTTATTCATTTATAAATACCTTTTAAATGTATAAGGTACCATATAAATATACTGTCACGCTTGCTATAACAGCCAAATTGTAAAGTTACTAATAAATTGCAAATAACTTTATTTATTTTACTATGAATTAATTAAGCTTCACAAATCTCAAAATGCCTACCTGCACGTGGGATCCAGGGTCCTTTTAAGCGAACTTGTAACCTGTAACAGTGGTTATTGGGTTTCGTTACGTAATAAAATCAACTCATAAATGCCATATTCTAAACAACTTGTTTTATTAACACTAACTTCAACATTTTTCGTTCCTTTTGTTTTACTTTCCTTACTACAAATTTGTTTCTTATTTCTGATACATTTCCCAGAAGTTGTTTATGAACAACTGTTTTACATAATTCTTGGTTCTACATAATGCATAGCTTATGAATTCATAAAAACAGGATTTAATGAATTATATCTTAACTTCTATGTCTTAACAAAGATTAAATATATTGAACAAGGCAACCCAGCACTTTACTCATTCATTCTTTCCCTTTCACACCTTTAACCCCCCTCTTTTTTATATTGGATTGTTATTTAATTCATATATGTACTTTCCTGTGATGGAATCCGACAATCTGACAGATTCTGGAAACAAGTTAAACGTCTCCACAGTCCGCCCAAAGCCGATACCCCTCTCCTGTCAGACGACCGCCTTCTTGTCAGCGATGAGGAGAAGGCGGCTGCCTTTCGGGACTCTCTCCAGTCCATCCATAGCCACCCCGTCAGCCCGGACTTTGACACCATCGCCGAACATTCGATAGACACTTTCTTGACTAACCATGCAGACCTCTTCATCCCTTACGACGTCCTGAACGCAGACCACAACCATCCGCTGGAGCGGCCTATCGACCCAGACGACATCAAAGACAGACTCAATAAATGTAGAAATACTGCCCGCGGACCCAACAGAATACCAAACCGCATATTAAAAGCGCTCCCTGACACTGCCATCGAAGCCCTGACGCATCTATATACTGCAAGCCTCCTCCTTGGATACGTCGCGCAGGCCTGGAAACACGCCCATGTCCTCACGTTCCCCAAACCACTCAAAAACGCCAGCCTCCCTTCGAACTATCGCCCGATTTCTCTTACCCCTGCAATCTCCAGGCTTTTAGAGAAAATCCTCGTCGCCAGGATACATCCCCACCTGCAAACTCATAGCGTCCTCCCCAGTACCCAGGGCGGATTCCGCCCTGGCATTCAACATGTATGACCAACTTGTTCGGGTTATCAGTGCCATCCAGGACAACTCGGCCCGCAAACGTCTGACCATCTTAGTCCTACTCGACATCCGCAAAGCCTTCGACTCTGTCTGGCACAATGGCCTCCGTTTTAAGATCCTTGGATGTCACTTTTCCCCAACCATCATCAAATGGCTCTCCCAGTTCCTGGATGTATGCACTGCACAAGTCCGAGTCCGCCAGCATCTCTCGGCACCCTTCCACCTCAATGCCGGTGTCCCGCAAGGCTCCGCCATTAGCCCGTTACTATATATCATTTTTACTAAAGACACCCCTCCCCCTCCAACTCTACCCTACCCATCAGCAGGCCTAGCCCAGTACGCAGACGATACAGCTTACTGGGTTTCAGCAGGCGCACACTGGCAAGTCACCACCAAATTACAGCAAATCCTCGAGCCTTTCTTCGCCTACTGTAACATTTGGCGAATAAATGTAAACGCGGACAAAACCCAACTCTATGTTTTCAACTCTACTGGACGCAACATGACTCATTTCTATAATACACCAGTCCGCGTAGGCCCATCATCAGGACGCCCGAAGCGTGATTGCCAATATCTGGGCGTCACGCTTGACTCCAAACTTACCTGGCGACCACATATCAAAAGAACAACAACCATCGCCCGTACCCGCCTCCGTTCTCTCAGAACCCTCAGCCGACTAAACCACTGCTCCAGCGACTTACTACCTGCCTTACGACTTACTGCATCTACACTACCTGTATTCGACCCATCATCACGTATGCCCCCCAGTTCTCCTCACCGCCTCCTCCCCTGCCTACCTAGATCTCCACCGAGTCACAGAACGACGAGCCTTAAGACTCATATACTGCCGACCACGCCTCACGAAGACCTCCAACGCAGCCCTGTATGAGCTAAACACCCGCTTCCCAGACCTAGATTCCTTCCTCATTAAGCTCAACTGGAAGTATTCCCGAACAGCTTCCTGCCGCACTTCCATACAGTCAATAGTCCCTTTAATTAATAGAAACACCCGCAATACAAGCAGACCTTCCTACTTACTAAATCGCCTCCCCCTCCACTGGCGTCAAAGGCACAGACACACTTAAACAATTCATAACATTCCCCCGCTAATGACTCATTTCTTCCAGGCGGTAGCGGACTAGACAAACTAAAGCAGCCTAAATACTCAACACACTGCTAAATTCCCTCACATTCTAAAACTCTAAGCTCTATCTTCGTTTCACCACATGAAAACACACACTCTAGTTCCTCACACTTACGTCCCCGCTTATAATCCTCAAATCTGTTCCTTCCGCCTCCCTTGGCGGCACCCTGTCGCCACCTAACAGCTCTGGAGACCTGTGTCACACGTCCCTGTCTTGGCCACCCCTCCCCAAAAGAACATCGCAGAAGAAATAAACAAAGCAAAATGAATGAATAAAGATGCCACCAAACACCTATAACGGCCACATCCATCCACCTCTCCCGCTCGCTTATGGCTACCCACTACACTCGCATACAATATAACTCACAAACAATACTCTCCCAACTATGTGCCCCCACCTTCTCAACAGCCCGGTCAGCTGGCGTACGTCTGCCCTAAATATCCCTTACCCACACGGCTGAAGGGAGCTAGTCTCAAAAACAGCCTGAGTCCGACATACTGGTTGGTCTCAAACAACGAAAAAAAAAAAAAAATCCGACACGTGGTGGAAACACTCCGGGATTTTGTTCTTTGTTCACATTGTTTGTCCGAAATATTCGTTAAACTGGTTAAATTTTGATCACTTTCCTTTGGAAGTTGTTATACCACTTTCTACCATATTTATTTACTGTTATTTACTCCATATTACAAATTTTACTAGATTTCGGCTCGCGAGCACTTTTACACTGAACCGCGCGGTTCAACCATATGACGCTAAGTGACTCGTTTTCAAGATGGCCAGCATCATCTCGAGAGCGGCAACTTGCCTTCTCATTGGCTGAGTGCATTTCTCGCCGTTTGTCGTTATTTATCGCAATCTCGCAGCCGGTGACCAGGGAAACTGTACGTGATCTTCACTATGTCAAAATCGGCACACACGCGCTCGGACACATTCCGATGCTACAGATTTCGTCGCACCTCGCCGGGCTTGTTACACAAACTGACAACTGGATGGTTCAAAAAGTACGCTTTGATTATTAAAGCCGGGGCTCAGTGGAGGTGACTCCACATTGTTACACTTGATGAAAGAATAAAATAAATCCCATAACTTTGTTCCGTTACAAAATGTACACATATCTTTGTTAATGAACATCCTTTGGTCTAATATTATGTCCTTCACTCTCATTGATTATATAATTTACATTAAATAAGTTGACTCCATAATTCTGCAACTGCCCTATAGGAGTCCCATTACAGCAAGTAGATTCACAGTTGTTAACTCCATACTTCTTCATAGCACTGTTCAGAGTCAGACATCTGACCAAAATTTCTCTACCGTACCTAGAGAATTTTATTGAATATTTTTAATTTCTTTACCTCAAGATGTATTTTCCTGTATTTGGAACATGTTTTGGGAATCCTATTGTTCCCATCCTCAGCCTTGTTGTTGTTATGCTTTCCTGTTGGTTTTTGGTATTTTATACTGGTATTATTTCGTGTGATTGTTGTGTATATACAGTAAGGCCTTGATAATCCAGAACTTGATAGTCCGGAATCCTCGATAGTCCGGTACTTTTTATCAACAGCAACCGATTTGAAAATATCGCAATGTTTGACTAAATTGCTGACGCTAATTAAGGTGATGTTTGTGGTCTCTCAGATGTTTCAGTAGAATGACATAATTTGGCATATACAGCCACACTGGAATGCATTTTTAACGTCTCTGCTGCTATTGGCGCAATCGTGTTTCTTCGAAAATTCTCATTTGTCCTTGACACAATTGGGAACTCTCGGGAGAGTTTGTGAGCTGACTACTGTACGGGTCATTGACACCATTTCGTATTGGTTAGTCATGAGTGTCTGGTTCTTGTGTTTACACAGTGCGTGCCGTACCGTATTTGAGTTACAGGTTTACAGTATTAGTGAACTCCGCTACAGTTACGTTGTTCTGTTTTTGTTCAGTAGAGTTCAGTTTTAAGTTGTTGCTTCACAGTTTTGATCTCAATGTTTTCTGAACATAAAAACCAGAATCCAGTGCTTCTAATAAAAGAAAACATGTGACTGTGACAATCTAACAAAAACTTGACATTATAAATAGGTTAGAAAAGGGAGAAAACAGGAACATAATTATGGAAGAATTTAATATTGGATCCTCAACCTTATATGATATAAAAAAAAACAATAAGAAAAACTTCAAAAATTTTTGGCTCAAGCAGATACAAAAAAAGCTACTGACAATTGTCAAACATTAAAAAAGCCTAAGCTTGACCAGTTGGGTAATGCATTGTACACCTGGTTCTCAGCAAAACGTTCTGAAGGAAAACCTATAACAGGTCCAATGGTAATTGAAAAAGCCAAACAGTTTAGCAATGATTTGAACATAAAAGAAGGAGACTAAATTTTCACAAGGTTGGTTGCACAACTTTAAAACTCGTCATGGGATACGCAAATTAGATTTTCAGGGGAGTCTAAATCTGCTGATGAGGCTGCAGCAAATGAATTTAAAGTTACTTTTGGATGGACGCTCAGCTCTTTAAAAATTGGTTTTTTGAACAGTTTGTTCCTGGAGTTAAACAAAACTTCAGAAAACTTGGTTTGCCTGAAAACACACAGGCTGTTCTGTTAGCAGATAATTGTAGAGTGAGTTAAAGTAAGCAAATATAACAGTGAAATACCACCCTCCAAATGTTACCCCTTTGATTCAGCCTAAGGATCAAGGAGTAATTCAGAACTTTAAGTGCAAATGCAGGGTTTCATTTATTCAAGGACTCATAAACTCAGAATGTAGTGTAAAAGACTTTCAATCAACTTTTAACATGAAAGATGCTATTTTTGCAGCTGCTGTTGCTTGGCAAGAAGTAAAAAATGATACGTTAATAAAAGCATGGAGAAAGTTATGGCCAGCTGTGAATCCCCTTAGTGAACTAGATGACCTAGACAATCCTGAAAGTCAGTTGCTGGAGACTGTTAAAATTGCTGCAGAAGGCTGTTCATCATTGTCAAAAATGTCTGATGATGAAGTGTTTGACTGGCTAGATGTTGACAAGAACGAACCTACTGTGGAGGAGATAAATGATGAAACGATCATTCAAAGTGTGTTAAATCCTCAAACAGTTCAAGAAGTGGAAAGTGATGAAGAAGAGGGTAGTGCATCAAATAACGTTACTTGGCGCGAGGCAACCGACATGATACACACTTTTGTAAAATTTGTGGAGACAAATAAACATTACAACATGGCTGAAGTTATGAATCTTCATATCCACAATGACTTTTTAAACAAAAAATCTAATAACAAAAGACAAGTTGATATAAGATCATTTTTTTAACAAACCTCAAGTACGACAACCAACGTGGCATCGACCTCCATGGACAATCACTAACACTCACCCTAACATGGACGAATTATTGATTTTGTTTTAAATGTTTAATTTTTAAGAAAATGTTTACTGTTGTAATTGAACATGGTCCTATATTATGTAAACAATAAATTTACCTATGTAACTGCACAATAACAGGTGTACTGTACCATATCCCTTGTTTTATCATATTTAATCTAAACACCTTGATAGTCTGGAAAATTTGATAATCCGGCACACTCTCAGTCCCGACCGTGCTGGATTATCAAGGTCCTACTGTATTAAGGTAAATAAATTATATATGCATCAAGAAATAGACTGTAGCAAAAAGTGTTTGAAGTGTGTGTGCGTGTGCGTGTGCGTGTGCGTGTGACCAATTTGAACAGTTGCAGTAAATGTTTACAGTTTGTTAAAACAGCCATATTTCATTGGGAAAAATAATAATTTATTTTTTATTTTAGGGTAGATATTTTATTTATACAGTAGACTCTCGACTGTCCGGCTCGCGACTATCCGGCCTATTTTTGAACCTACGTGCCGTGTGCAAAACACAAGTTGCGACATGAAAAGCGTGGATCCCCCCTCCCGCTCTTCTACTTAGATGCCATAAGGTGGTTTGCCAAAAATTGGGAAGAGATTCCAAACATATTACTTGTAAGGTCTTGGAAAATTCTTTTGAACCATGAAGGTGGAGATTTCAACCTTGAACCCGTGTATGAAACCGAAGTGGAAGATGAAAACGATAAACTTGTTTCGTTGCTAGAAAAAGTACGGGGTGTGACTATGTTAATACAGAGGACATTAGAGACTGGATGGGAAACGACGAAGTTGATGCAATAACAGATAAAGATAGTTTGGAAATTTTGACACTGGGAGATGAAGTAGAAGAAGAGGAGGAGGAGGCACCTTTAGATGACACGAAAAATCTCATCCCACATTCGGAAGGGTTCAAGACGATTGAGGCAGTGCTCGAGTACATTAGTCAGCAGGAGGAAGCGATGCCAGCTGATATCATCTGGTTGCGTAAGTGGAGGAACATTGCGTCGCAGACGAGGGCTAAATCAGATAAGCAGTCATCTATCAAGGGGTTTTTCAAAAACTAAAAACCAAAAAATTGTAAAATTGTATGTATTCATACTGTACAGTGTACATCATTTTATTTTTCCCACAATTAAGTTAGACATTATAAAATTTATCTTAAAATGTGTATACAATATTTTTATTCTTGGACTTCATTTTTCTGTAATACACTTTTAAAACGTACAGTACATAACAAACATTTATAAAGTACTGGACTGTACTAAGACGTCAGAAAATATGAATAAGAGTGGGTTTTGATATAAAAAGTGTGATTTTAATGGTATGGGTGGGGCAGGAAGTGAGTAATTTTAGAACTCCGGCCTACCAATTATTATTTAAGGCACTTTCACTTGTGAAAAACGTACTTGTTGTTATTTCCTCAAACTTTTCGGAGTGGTATTCTCCTTCCTCAGTGAGGTTTAAATGCGGAATGCGTCAAGTCGTTGGTAATCTGTAACGGTTTTTTAGGTGACTGGTTGTGTGTGGGGGTGTGGAGATGGAAGGGGGTTGGCGCGGGATTCTGAATTGTATGCGTTGTGTATTATTGTGTCGAATAGTGTGTTGGATTTAAATTGTAAATGTTCATTGAGTATGTGGTTTGGTTGTGTTTGTATATTTCGTATTGTCCTGTGGTGTTGAGTTTGCGACTTTTGGGTAGGTAGTGTAAAATTTCAAGATTGTTTTTTTATTGGTGTAACTGTGGTTTTCTGTCTGGATGTGTGTGGCAAATGTGGATTGTATGTTGTTATTGGATAGCTTTTGTGTGTTCAGAAAATCTGGAGGAAAAAGATCTTCCTGTCTGGCCTATATAGAATTTATTGCAATCGTTACAGTTTAATTTATATACGCCTGTTTTGTTGTATATGTCTATGTCTTTGTTTGTGCCGGTAATGTGTCTCTTGATGGTATTGTTAGTTCTGTATGCTATTTTGTAATTGTGTTTTCTGAATGTGTTGGCAATTTTGTGTGTGTTAGAGTTGTAGGATGTGAGTGTGATGTATTTTTTGTTGTTGTGTGTTGTTTGTATTTTTTGTTGTTTTGTTATTTTTGTGTAGGATTTGTCTATGTAATTTGTTTATTAACTCAGGGTTGTACCTGTTTTTTACTGCTATGTATTTTATTGTGTTAAGTTCTTCATTATAGTCTTGTTTATTTAGCGGTATTTTTGTGAGTCTTTGTAGCATATGGTTGAAGGCTGCATGTTTATGTTGTGTTGGATGATTTGATGTGTTGTGTATGACCATGTCAGTTGTGGTTGGTTTTCTGTTTTCATCACTTCTTTCACAGCACTTAACAATTATTATTTAAGGCACTTTCACTTGTGAAAAACTTACTTGTTGTTATTTCCTCAAATGTCATTACAGAAAACCAACCACAACTGATGGAGACTGAGACACAACAATGAACTGTATCAAATATATAAAGAGATACCAGTCTCAAAATTTATAAGAATACAAAGATTGCATTGGCCCGGACATGTTATGAGAATGTAGGATGGCAGGAACCCCAAGAGGGCTTTGCTGGGAACATGGGAGGGAAGGGACCTAGAGGCAGACCGAGGAAGAGGTGGGAAGATGGTGTTGCAGAGGAAGCGAGGGACATGGGGATAAGAAACTGGAGGAGGGTTGCAGTGGATAGAGTGGATTGAGGCGGAGATTGGTGAAGGCCAGGCCCCAATTGGGCTGTAGCGCCATAGGAGGAGGATATGGAAGACATCACTACAATTATAAAGGATGAAATTCTTTTAGAAGAAGTGGATAAAGAAATGAATACACAAGAGGTAGTTTTTTTTAAATATACAATCAGTCTTCCATCTACAAGTAGGTGAGGCAAGTGAGATACATGGTAGATCAGTCTTTCATTGAAGGCGGTCACTTTATTAACAAAATATTTTTGAAGTTGAACATTTATAGTGAAAGATTCAGTCTTAGCCTTTCTGATGCTCTGGGTGTGTATATACACGAACTTTTTATGTCAATATGATGCTCCGGATGTGGTAAGTCGCATGTCGTTTTAAATTGGTAAAGTTCTCAGAACGGTTTAGTACGCCTATGGCTGTGACACACGGAACAAGCATTGTGGTCAACAAGGTCAACAAATTGTCTTTAGTTATGAGTCAGCTGTTAAAACAAAGACAGTTCATTCAGTGTGTCTGGTGTCATGTAGAAACTGAGATAAAGTTGAGATAATTCGCAGATGAGTTTTTGTAAACGCTGCCATTAAGTGATACGTATATTTGTTGTTGTGGCGTGTTCCTTTTAGTTACAGCTGCAATTGACAGTTGAGTGTTGCACAGGTTGTGTAATCTTTGCCGTTAGCGATAAATGTAATTGTTGTTGTGGCGAGTTTATTTTTTATCTGCATTTGCTAATTGACAGTTGAGTGTTTTGAGATTGTGTAATCTTTGCAGTAAATGACATGTGTAATTGTTATTGCGGCTCATTTTGTAAATGGTATAGTGCTCTATGCGTATATACACACACTGCTACTGAAAATATGGCACACGGGCAAAGCATAAGCACTCACACGTGTTGGCAGCGTAAAGGTTAGGTGATTGGTGTTGGGGTTGGGGTTGGTGATTCAATTTCAGTTGTTTATACAATAACATTGAATTTCCTATGCCAGTGAAACACTTGAATGTTGTCTTCTACACTTTTGTTCCTTGTGAGCAATGGGTAGGTTGATGATTGTTATCAACATGTAATATGAATATATTGTAAGTACATCAATAATTGAATGAATTGAGTTTTGTTTTTACTCGACCTTTTTTTGGCATTTGTCTCACGATTACTTTTCAACACATCAAATGATTTTTGTAAACCGTGGCCTGTGTGTCTGTAACTCTACCCTACAGAACCCTATTGTTTTTGACACTGATCCTGCAACAAAATGTAGGTGGGAGAGTGGTAAAAATGTGTGAGGGTGAAAATTTTGAAAAAAATCATAAAAGTCTGTGTGGAATATCGAATTAAAGAGAACTTTAACCATTATGAATTTAGCTTTATTTTTAAAAATCTCAAAATTTTGGGATGCCAGGGGCCAAAAATTGAGGGAAAATTCTGATAAAATAGCAAAAATTCAAAGGGATTATTGGGCATGTGGGATATCAAAGGGAATATTAACTAAAATCTGAATGTAGTGGTGAGCTTTAGAAATTTCAATATTTTGGAATGCAAATTTGTAACACAGCAGCCAAGAATGGAATCAAAAATTATTGAAATCTGGCCATGGTCAGGCTAAAGAATATTTTAACACAAATTAGATGTTTAAAGTTTTTAGCCTGTATTGTGTGCTTGCTATACAGTTGTTACATTTCTTAACACAAAATTGGGTATTTTTAATTAAGAAAGTTGTGTTAGTGGTTATAATCACTATTGTCGGTCCATTGTTAAGCAGCAGGGAAATGGGCAGTAGTCGGTACAACTAATTGGAGGAATGAAGTGCTTAGACAATACACAAGTTATACACCTCACAAAAACAGTTGGAGCTGAGTATATTATCTGAAATGAAGACAGATAAACCTGTTTGAAATGATATGCTGTCAAATCCTTATATATAGTGGCATTTCTCCTGTGTGTATAGTTTGCTACAATCAACAAAATGAGCTATCACATGACTAAAAACCATAATGGCTGCCAGACAGTCAACTCTATGTGGGCCACTCTCTTTATATACAAAACAATCATAAAACCTGTTTAGACATGTGAGAGACAACGATGGGACATGCAACAACACTAATATGCTTCCTGAGCTGCAGAACTTGCTCACCACTTTGAACAAAGTACATTTATTACTGAATGAACTTTTATATTACATCATTTTCGATTAGCAGAAAATCCTGATTACCATATTTTTTTGAACAGAATTAACACTGTTGCACACCACTATAGAAAAATGATTCCGATTAGAGCTTTCAAGCTTCACAACTCATCGTCAGATCGGAAATAACAATAATAGGACTAGACTACTTCTTTATACCCACTTGCCCTACCACTAGCGTACACATTTTCATAAACAAGCTATAAGTTAAATGTCCTTTCTGGCTATTATTAACTAGCGAGTTCAGTCAGCCATGTCAGTACTTTTACATTTCTTTCTAGTACATTCTGTGTGTTTTTTGTGTACATTCTTTTTAATACCTAATGTTTTAAATCCTTTCTCATTTAGTTTTAGTATTCATTAAATTTTCTAACCCTTTCTCTCTTTCTTTCAATATTTCTAACTCCTCTCTAAGCCTTCTTTTAACTGTGTTACTCACTACTTTCAAAATTTCATAGTCTTCTAAAGGATTAACAAACTTATGGTTCTCTTCTATGAAATGTCTTGCATATAACGAATTTGTTGTTCTATTACCTTCTCCACGTTTGTGGTTAGATAACCTGCATTCGAATTTCCATCCTGTCTCACCTAGGTACACTTTGTTGCATTATTTACATTTTAATTTATAAACTCCGCTTCTCTGTAAGATTGGGATTTTTTTCTATGTTTATTTCTTATCTTATCAAATACTATTTCACGTTTTTTAGTTGGTATATCTACTCGTATTTTTTAAAACATTGTATGATTTTTCTGGTATGTGATCCTACATATGTCAGTGACCGTGCATAATTCTTTTGTTTTGGTTCATTTTAGCTTTTTGCACGTTAATACTTTCCATAACTTTATCCACTATGTTGGTGTTATAGTTATTGTTCTTTACAATTCCCTTTATCTTTTTTATCTCCCTATCTTTTGTTTCTGTCTCTTTTAAGAACCTGTAAGCTCTATAACAAAATGAATTGATTGCCGCCATTTTATTTGTTGTACTTCATTTAATATACTGAGTTCCTACTGTTTTTGTAAAGTGTATAACTTTTGTATTGTCTAGGTGCTTCATTCTTCCAATTAGTTGTACTGACTACTGCCCATTTCCCTACTGCTTAACAATGGACCAACAATCTCTTTGTAGATGCCCAGGTTCCCCATATCTAAAAAGCTTCGGTCTTCCATACTTTCTACCTTCATACTGTGGTGCCGAACTTTTAAGACTCTGTCTCTTATTCTTCCTCTTAATCATTTGTGTCGTCATAATCTGTTAGTGTGCGCACTTAATGATTTGCCCAACCAGACACTGACTTGGCGGCCTCAAACTGTACAGCATAGACAAGCGCATCCACTCTATTCTGGTGAATTGCCATTGTAACAGTTCTTGTAGTTCACTATCTCTGACACCATCAATAAATATCTGTATCACCAATGTCATTCAGAAATTCTCTGGTGCACTCTGATAGGCCAGTCTCACTAGCAAGTCAATACTTGCTTCAAACTGTTCTGCATAAGAGTTCTGGCTGTAAGGTGACACTTTCTGTAGTAGCTCTAAGGCAGATACTTAAAAGCAAGAATAAGTGAAACCAATAATATGTGCTTGCGACTTCAAATTGCCGAAGATATGTTGTCCAGTAGTGCTTCCATCCAATGTTGGGCCCTTGATATGAATAGGCATGACTGCAGTCAAAGTAACTCTCTCTGTTACCTTATTTTCTATATTTTTTTGGACTTTACCTTTTTTGGTACAATCTGTTGAGCAATTTGATTTGAAACACAGGGTTGTTTTCTCATTGACTGTTCAGCTTCTGTTTTAATCTGTTATTTGATATTTGCAGTCCACTTCTCTACTACAGATAATCTTACCTCTTGCCCACTGAGATCACCATGTAATTCACCCACACCTCCACATAGTAGAACCCAACACTGCAGCAGTATGCTCTTGCAAATGCCTTTGTTCCTATATCAGTGCTTTTATGTGTTCTGTTTCTTGCTGATGTTCTTCTTTTTGTCATTATATCTAAGCAGGGATGCTTTTAATGAACTAAATGAATAAGTATTACCTTCTTAGTCCGTCCTGTGGCTTCCTTATATAAATTTTAAAGATGTAAAAACGTGTTTCAGAACTTATGTTTCACCATCAGGTGCGTTTCACTCATTGGAGGTCGTCAACACATTAAGACACAACATATATTTAAACACAAAAAACTAATTAACAATACCACGCGAAGTTCACGGTGCGCACCGTACAGTGTAATATCCATACTGCCATCTGTTGTCATTGTTGTCTGTGCGCTATCTGTGATGCGGGCTTCAGGCGTTCAGAGAATTATAATGCTGTAACAATAAAATAGTTGTTTGGTCTGATATGCGAGCACAATAGTTAGTGTCGACGCAGTGTTGATTTCGGTTGGCAGTGCCAAGATGGCGGACTGACGCTAAGCAACTACAGAGTTAATTTAGCTCCCGACTATTTAAAACAAGTTTTTAAAATAAAATAAGTCAATAAATTGTTCACTGGTGTTAAATTGGTCTTTTCACTTTGGTTCTGATGAATAAGTGTTATGTGTTTAGTTCTGGTGTTGTATAATTATTACTAGTGTTAGTATATAATGTTCGGTCTCACCACTTTTGGTAGATCAATTTTATTTGTTTTTTTAGAGATATTATTTTCTTCTTTCTTCTTATTTTATATTATTATTATTATTATTATTATTATTATTATTATTATTATTATTTCTTGGTTCTAGTTTGACACTGTTAATTATTTTACTTTCACTCTTCTTTTGACTTGGACTTGACTCTATCATATACTTTTTACACAGAGCAGCATAGATTAGTTCTTTATACTTTCGAGTCTAACAATCAAGTGAAGAAATTTCCTTATACCTTCAATGGGCTTGACCAAAACTTCAAAATTTCTCATTGGTCAAAATCGTCGGGTTAGGAGGTCACATAACCTTAATTATTTAAGATACAAAATTTTACATCTTCTAGCTACAATTACTACCTGTCTATTACATAATAAATGTCAAATTAGTTTACAGTACAATATTCCTTATAACAAGACAAAAATGTATACACCTCACATGTCATATATATGTCTCCTAATAATTAATTTAACATTTTATAAAATTTCACCTCATAAGCCATTCCATGTAGCTTTTGACATTTCAAATCACATTAACATTCCATTAATTAATTAAAACATTGCTTCTGACACTTAATAAAGCATATATTAGTATTTATACCATCTTTTACTATTTATTACAGTGCTGTGATGGTTTAACAGTTGGATTTACAATAATTTCTATTTTGATATTGGCCAATTCATTGGTATTTCTCTATAGCACAAAGTTTCAATTTAAAATTACTGCCTTGTGGCTTGATACACTATTATTATTACATGCATTGAATTATCCATTATGTTACTATTATCCATTGAATTGATTCTGATAAAGTGAAGAACAAGATTGACATTGTGACAGTACGAAAATCCTGATGTCGGATTTATGGTATGAGTGGTAGCAAATTATGGTATTTTATTATTTTACACACATACATGGGTAGGACTGTTTCCCTTTGTAAAAAGACAACGACGCAGATTTCAGCAGAGCAAAACGATTCCAAGGTCAGGAGCAGACGTGTGAAGCCGAGCATATACAATGGCGGTAGAAATGAAAACAGACTCTCAGTGTACATTTTCATTGGTCCGTAAGGCGGGACGTCATTAAAAATATAAGAATGACATAACAACAACGACGTGACAACAGAGTGTGAGACGAAGAAACAAAAGACGGTGGCGTCATATGTACTACTACATACGCAGATTTTGCGTATAACCCGTCCCCAGTCTGCATTACCAACTCAAAGCGTACACACGTACAATTGTGTGCTGGACGATTATCGCCAGCAAAAGTGTTATAAATTTGTAAAAGTGTAATCACAAAATGTAACTAACTTCAGTGAACCGTTTAAATGAAGTAATCTAAATTCAGTGCGCTCAGAAACAGACAGACCGCAAAGTTCGGCCGAACATCCGCCGCCAATCATGGGAAACGTCTGAGGAACGCCATCACCACCACAATTCAGGAAAGTCCTTTTAACATTCAAAATTCTTAATAGTAATAGAAGTTCAGAAATATTATAAATACGAAATGTGATCACAATCCATGTATGAAATGTGCAAGTGAGAGAGTGAGAGTGAATGGTTGCCGGCATTGAAAAAACAATCTGAGGCGTTGGTTAGTGTTATACACATATTTTATTCAATGAGCATAATGAAACAAGTAAGTTGAATTCAATACTGCAGTTTTAAAATACATCTATTTGAAAGATTAAAATTCAGAATAACGCAAAAGCTATATGGAGATTAAAGCATGGTAGAAAGGCGGAAGTCATGAAGCCGCCATTTTGATAATTGTTTAGATGAGAAATGACTCCAATTGTTCATAACATTTGAAAATTGAAAATAAAATAAATCATAGATTGTTTGACTACATGTTGTGCAAATTGTTATTTCGAAAATCCGACTACCTCTGCCTTTCGCTTAACAAAGCCTTGGACCCTAAAGATATAACTAATGCTGATAATAAAACCACATGTTTACACCGGATGTATGGTGAGTACTGTTTACTGATAATTAAAAGCATAATATTAGCTTATATTTGTATAAAAAGTATTTTAAAAGTTAACAACATAAAACAAACATATTACCATAATGTTAGGCCATTATGGTCAAACTCAAACCAACTTTAAACAATAAAACTTTCTTTTAATAACGTCTTAATATCTAATGGTATAGTTGGTCAATTTATTATGACCTATTATTAAGTATTATTGACACCTGGTCAATTTTAACAATCTAACTCTTATTACCCTAAATTAAGGTTCAACACTTTAATTTAAACAACACAAATGAATGTATTATTCCCTTCACTTAACATTAAAAATAAAATAGAGAACTATTTTATACAATCAAGGTTATTCAGTTAACATTAAAATAAATTAAATTAAATTAATAGAAAAAGTATGTAACTAATTTTGTTTACTTTACAGTAGGGAACTAATCACATTTGACTTATTCAAATATCGTACTTGCCTTATACCTATCGTACTTGAATATCATTCAAATTCATATTACCTCATCATAACTAATAAACTTTAGTGTAACAATATATTATTAAAATCTGTTTGAAACATAGTGTTTCTCGATAAGATTATTTATCCTTTCATGTACCTTTCAGGTATATACTAGGACAATTTGAAATGTTTATGACCTGATAATGAAAGACTTTTTCTTTCTGGAAACATTTTTATATTTCAACATAGTCTCCATGTAATTCAATATACTTGGTCCAGCGATGCCGCAGTGCTTTTATCCGATCGCAGAAGTTTGATTGTTCTAGGTCCTCAAAACAACGTTAACTGCTGCCCTCCCCCAGGGAAGTTTTGACATTTGGGAGTAGTTAAAAGTCAGATGAAGCTAAATCAGGCAAATAAGGCTGATACTACAGCAGTTCGTACTTCAACTCGGCAATTTTTGCCATAAAAACAATGCTTGCATGAAGTCTTGCATTATCCTGCTGCTATTTCTGTACTTAACCCGATATTTATTTTACAAATGTTTTTCATTTATTTGATGTAAAAGGTTAGCGTGGTGCCTCTTCATCAATTGACCCTTTCGTGATAATCTATTAACAGTACTCCCTTAGCATGTCAGCCAATCAAAGTCGGCTTTCCAGTAGATGAAATTGATTTTGCCTTTTTTGGAAACAGAGAACCACTGTACATAAATTGTTTTGACTGGTGTTTTGTTTTGGAATGAAATGATAGACCCAGTTTGTATTACCCATTACAAGTCTACAAATAAACTGTAGTAAATGATCACCCAACATACCTGTCATCTTGTTAAAAATTTGTGTTGGTGTTAAACCTTTTTTTAACAAGAAATTTGATGCTGCATGACGTTAGACCTTCCCTTTTTTCAACAGCGCACCGAGAAATGACCTTGAGAGATGACTTTGTTTACACAACTGTTTGTTATTAACAACACAGCAGACCAACTAGATGCTTTACATCTATTCATGGGGCAAATGTAGTGCCATAGTCCAGTGAAAAACAGAAACTCAAAAATACCTCTAGATTGTAGACCATGATCTTTTGAAATTCCCTTTACATGAAGATCACTAGATGCAGAAATTTCTGTCTGGAAAAGGCAATAACGAAAGGTTTAAGATTACACCGTTAACTTGTCTCTCTTTTACCATAACATGTACTTGCTTTGATGTGGTTCTCTGTGGGACCATTTTGGCACACATCTTGCGGATGCCAAGGTCTTCAGTTAAAACTGTCTGCACAGTTTCACTATCAACTTACTTAATAGTCATACCTCGCACATCAGTTTCAGTATTAGACACAATATTGGTTTATATACTCTTACTTTTGTGTCCTGTCTCAGATATTTTTTAGCCAAACAGTATGAGGTAGGCACACAACATGAGTGTTCATGACTTCTCTGCCAAAATTAAAACAAAAGTCATTTCCATAACACCACTGATAGAACTTTAGTATTTTCTTTCAATCTTAGTTTAATTTTTACAATTTTTGAAAAATCCTTTTTATAATCATTACTGTACTCCACAAATTTTTGAACCTGAATTTTGTAAAAAAAAAAGACTTCTATGTGTTATTATTGTACAGTATATTGTACTATATCAGTGTACATATGTTTTTGAATATATAATTTTTTAAATGATTAAAAATCATTGGGTATTATTTTTGAATGATTAAGTACTTAATGTGTTACGGCATAAGACACTTTTAGTAAGTGTCTTATGTAGTTTTATCCCCAGGAATTTCCCCCTCCACCAACTCCTTTCTGGGATAGGTGTAGCCAGGATTCCTGTGGTGGCAAGCGGGAGGAAATATGTTGGGGGGAGACCAAAATTTGTCATTTGTTAGCCACTGTTAATGTTATTATAATAACCATTGGTGATACATTTGCATCCTTCAGACTTTATATACATGAGTCAGTAACTCAGTCACCCGCCATGCTAAGCCACTGCTCTCTAGATTACTTATGAATAACAGTCAATCAGGCACACAGTAGGCATGGTGCTTTTAACTGTAAAATTAACAAACTATTAATAGAAAAACTATGTAACTAATTTTGTTTACTTTACAGTAGGGAACTAATCACATTTGACTTATTCAAATATCGTACTTGCCTTTTACTTATCGTACTTGAATATCATTCAAATTCATATTACCTCATCATAACTAATAAACTTTAGTGTAACAATATATTATTGTTGTCTTGATTGTTCATCATCTATTTTCAACAGCACTACACTTTATATAATAATGAAACTTTCACTTGTGAACTTACTTGTCTTTTCTTGTCGAACGTGTTTCGGCGTGGTGTTCGCCTTCGTCAGCTTTGAGACAGACTGCCATTAATTTGTAACGGTTTTTACTTGGAAGGTATAGTGGGGGTAGTGTGTGGAGGAAGGGGATTGGCACGTGGATCCAAATTATTGTTAGTTTTTTGTGTAATTGTGTCAAAAAGTGTATGTGATTTATACTGTAATTGTTCGTTAAGTATGTTGTTTGGTTGTGTTGTGTGGTGTTTATATATTTCATATTGTTCTGCTGTGTTAAGTTTTCGACCTTTGGGTAAGTAGTGTAATATTTCAAGATTAGTATCTATGTTGGTGTAGCTGTGGTTTTTTGTGTGTATGTACGCGGAATGTATATTGTTGTTGGATAAAGCTTTTAGGTGTTCAGAGTAACGGCATGAAAAAGATCTTCCCGTCTGGCCTATGTAGAAACTATTGCAGTTATTACAATTTAAGTTGTAAACACCTGTTTTGTTGTATTTGCCTATGTCCGTGTTTGTATCATTGATGTGTTTTTTGTTGGTATTGTTAGTTCTGTATGCTATTTTGTACTTGTGTTTTCTGAATGTGTTGGAGTTATGGTATGTGAGTGTGATGTATTTATTGTGTTGTGTGTTGTTGGTATTTTGTGTTTTGTTGTTTTTGTTCTTGATGTGTTTGTGTAGTTTGTTTATTCAATTAATTAGGGTTTTATCCGTTTTTCATTGCTATGTATTTGATTGTGTTGAGTTCGTCAGTATAATCTTGTTTACTTAATGGTATTTTAGTTAGTCTATGGTGCATATGGTTGAAGGCCGCATGTTTATGTTATGTTGGGTGGTTTGATGTGTTGTGTATAACCATGTCAGTTGTGGTTGGTTTTCTGTATATTTTGTACGTGTGTGTATTGTTAGTTTTGTTAATTGTTAGGTCCAGAAAATTTATACTATTGTTTTGTTCAATTTCCAGTGTAAATTTTAGTTTGTGGTGTATTGTGTTTATGTATTTGTGGAAGTTTTCAACTTGTCTTGTGTTGCCTTTGAATAAAAGTAATATATCATCTACATACCTGTGCCAGTAAATGATTTTGTTGGTGTATTTGTTGTTGTTTATTATGTGGTTCTGTTCTATGTTGTGTATATATATTTCTGCCAGTATTCCTGATATGGGGGATCCCATTGGGAGACCGTCTGTTTGTGTGTATATCTTGTTATTGTATGTAAAGTAATTTTGCTCAGTTATTATTTTGGTAAGTGTGATGATCTCTTGTATGTGTGTTTCGGGTGTGTTGTTTTGTCTGAGTAATTGTTCTAGTGTTTGTATGGTTTCTTGTACTGTTTGTATGGTTCCACATCCCACACAACTCAACACTAGCATCTTTTGATATAACCAATTTATACACCAATGTCCCAATTCAAGAAACCATACAAACACTAGAACAATTACTCATATAAAATAGGTTAATTACCTTCTGTCAACGTTTCTTAAAATCCTTTTAGGATAACTCGAGTTTCGACACCATTTGGTGTCATCATCAGATCGGATATGAATTAGGTCAAAACATTTCGATGTATATACATCTCGTCAGATATTAAAAAATTAAAACAACACATAACATTACACAAATAATAAATAAACTATATCACAACAATATAATATATAATGTTTTGACCTAATTCATATCCGATCTGATGATGACACCAAATGGTGTCGAAACTCGAGTTATCCTAAAAGGATTTTAAGAAACGTTGACAGAAGGTAATTAACCTATTTTATAGTCTTAATCGTTTCTGGAGGCAAGAAAAATGTTTAAAAACAATTACTCAGACAAAACAACACACCACACACATACAAGAGATCATCACACTTACCAAATTAATAACTGAGCAAAATTATTTTATATACAGTAACAAGATATACACACAAACAGACGGTCTCCCGATGGGATCCCCCATATCAGGAATACTGGCAGAAATATATGTACACAACATAGAACAGAACCACATAATAAACAACAACAAATACACCAACAAAATCATTTACTGGCACAGGTGTGTAGATGATATATTACTTTTATTCAAAGGCAACACAAGACAAGTTGAAAACTTCCACAAAAACATAAACACAATACACCACAAACTAAAATTTACACTGGAAATTGAACAAAACAATAGTATAAAACGTTCTGGACCTAACAGTTAACAAAACTAACAATACACACACGTACAAAATATACAGAAAACCAACCACAACTGACATGATTATACACAACACATCAAACCACCCAACACAACATAAACATGCGGCCTTCAACCATATTGTCCATAGACTAACTAAAATACCATTAAGTAAACAAGATTATACTGACGAACTCAACAGAATCAAATACATAGCAATGAAAAATGGATAGAACCCTACTTTAATAAACAAACTGCACAAACACATCAAAAACAAAAACAACAAAACACAAAATACCAACAACACACAACACAATAAATACATCACACTCACATACCATAACTCCAACACACACAAACTCGCCAACACATTCAGAAAACACAAGTTCAAAATAGCATACAGAACTAACAATACCATCAATAAACACATCAATGATACAAACACGGACATAGACAAATACAACAAAACAGGCGTTTACAAATTAAATTGTAATAATTGCAATAGTTTCTACATAGGCCAGACAGGAAGACCTTTTTCATCCCATTACTCTGAACACCTAAAAGCTTTATCCAACAACAATATACATTCCGCGTACATACACACAAAAAACCACAGCTACACCAACATAGATACTAATCTTGAAATATTACACTACTTACTCAAAGGTTGAAAACTTAACACAGCAGAACAATATGAAATATACAAACACCACACAACACAACCAAACAACATACTTAACGACCAATTACAGTATAAATCGCATACACTTTTTGACACAATTATACAAAAACTAACAATAATTTGGATCCACGCGCCAATCCCCTTCCTCCACACACCACCCCCCACTATACCTTCCAAGTAAAAAACCGTTACAAATTAATGGTAGTCTGTCTCAAAGCTGACGAAGGCGAACACCACGCCGAAACACGTTCGACAAGAAAAGACAAGTAAGTTCACAAGTGAAAGTTTCATTATTATATAAAGTGTAGTGCTGTGAAAAAAGATGATGAGCAATCAAGACAACTATAATACCACAGACAAAGCGTATTTGATCAAAAAGTACAGAAACGCCAAAAAACAAGTAACAAAAACTTCCTTACACGTAGCCTTCAATAAAACATGCCGTAAACACAACATCATACCAACACACGTACAAGTTACAATAAAACAAAACACACAAGCTTCACTTCAAACCAAACGAAAATTAGAACAAATAAACCTAAATAACATAATCAATTATTTATACCATAAACAAGTCACACTTAACAGACAGGCATACAACTTACACATGAAACTTATACAAATATTATACCACACAGAACTTGAAAATATAATACAACACACACAAGACCACACAGAAAAACACAAATTGATAATACAAGATCGACACAACAAAAAAATAACAAACCTCACAACACGCGCCATAGAAGCAATCCATGAACCGACACACAAATTCCACACACGCACAGTAAACACAACTGACGTCAATTTCACAACAGATGAAATGGATTTATTAAACAAAGGACTGAAACATAATTTGAAAAACAATACAACTAACAACAAAAACCACAATAGACATATACGTGACATAATCATAGACACAGAAACAGCTGTACAAAACACGCACATTAACGACCAGGACCCAATACGTCACGACATAAAACGGAAACTCCAACGCACACATATACAACCAAAAAGACACAACAACGAAATAAAAACGCTTAACAATGTAAAACAAAAGTTGCTTGAACACAACATATCAATATTAAAAGCTGATAAAGGGAACATAAACGTCATAATGGACAAACATCAACTAAACACTAAAATTGAAAATTTCTTCAACGAAAATAATATAACGGAAATAAATAAAGACCCCACACTAAAATTTCAAAAACAGATTAACAAATTTATAAATAACACAAAACATATAATCAAACCAGAAAGCACCAAATACCTTAAACAAATCAAACCTAACCCCCCTAAACTAAATGCATTACCGAAAATAAACAAACCTAACATTCCCATCAGACCATTAATAAACAACACACAAGCTCCCTCCCACAAAATCGCAAAACACCTAGACAAAATAATCAGAGAAAACATTAATCTCAGTAACAGTACTTCTATCAAAAATAACATCGAACTAGTCAAGAAAACTGAACATATCCACATCCCACACAACTCAACACTAGCATCTTTTGATATAACCAATTTATACACCAATGTCCCAATTCAAGAAACCATCCAAACACTAGAACAATTACTCAGACAAAACAACACACCCGAAACACACATACAAGAGATCATCACACTTACCAAAATAATAACTGAGCAAAATTACTTTACATTCAATAACAAGGTATACACACAAACAGACGGTCTCCCGATGGGATCCCCCATATCAGGAATAATGGCAGAAATATATATATACACAATATAGAACAGAACCACATATTAAACAACAACAAATACACCAACAAAATCATTTACTGGCACAGGTATGTAGATGATATATTACTTTTATTCAAAGGCAACACAAGACAAGTTGAAAACTTCCACAAAAACATAAACACAATACACCACAAACTAAAATTTACACTGGAAATTGAACAAAACAATAGTATAAATTTTCTGGACCTAACAATTAACAAAACTAACAATACACACACGTACAAAATGTACAGAAAACCAACCACAACCGACATGGTTATACACAACACATCAAACCACCCAACACAACATAAACATGCGGCCTTTAACCACATGCTCCAGAGACTAACTAAAATACCATTAAATAAACAAGATTATACTGACGAACTCAACACAATCAAATACATAGCAATGAAAAACGGATAAAACCCTAATTGAATAAACAAACTACACAAACACATCAAGAACAAAAACAACAAAACACAAAATACCAACAACACACAACACAATAAATACATCACACTCACATACCATAACTCCAACACATTCAGAAAACACAAGTTCAAAATAGCATACAGAACTAACAATACCATCAGTAAACACATCAATGATACAAACATGGACATAGACAAATACAACAAAACTGGCTTTACAAATTAAATTGTAATAATTGCAATAGTTTCTACATAGGCCAGACAGGAAGACCTTTTTCATCCCATTACTCTGAACACCTAAAAGCTTTATCCAACAACAATATACATTCCGCGTACATACACACAAAAAACCACAGCTACACCAACATAGATACTAATCTTGAAATATTACACTACTTACCCAAAGGTCGAAAACTTAACACAGCAGAACAATATGAAATATACAAACACCACACAACACAACCAAACAACATACTTAACGACCAATTACAGTATAAATCGCATACACTTTTTGACACAATTATACAAAAACTAACAATAATTTGGATCCACGCGCCAATCCCCTTCCTCCACACACCACCCCCACTATACCTTCCAAGTAAAAACCGTTACAAATTAATGGTAGTCTGTCTCAAAGCTGACGGAGGCGAACACTACGCCGAAACGCGTTCGACAAGAAAAGACAAGTAAGTTCACAAGTGAAAGTTTCATTATTATATAAAGTGTAGTGCTGTGAAAGAAGATGATGAGCAATCAAGACAACTATAATACCGCAGACAAAGCGTATTTGATCAAAAAGTACAGAAACGCCAAAAAACAAGTAACAAAAACTTCCTTACACGTAGCCTTCAATAAAACATGCCGTAAACACAACATCATACCAACACACGTACAAGTTACAATAAAACAAAACACACAAGCTTCACTTCAAACCAAACGAAAATTAGAACAAATAAACCTAAATAACATAATCAATTATTTATACCATAAACAAGTCACACTCAACAGACAGGCATACAACTTACACATGAAACTTATACAAATATTACACCACACAGAACTTGAAAATGTAATACAACACACACAAGACAACATAGAAAACTCAAATTGATAATACAAAATCGACACAACAAAAAAATAACAAACCTCACAACACGCGCCTTAGAAGCAATCCATGAACCGACACACAAATTCCACACGCGCATATTAAACAAAGGACTGAAACATAATTTGAAAAACAATACAACTAACAACAAAAACCACAATAGACATATACGTGACATAATCATAGACACAGAAACAGCTGTACAAAACACGCACATTGTAACGTCACAGAACGTTCCATAAAGGAAATCATTTACATAGCAATTTATCATAAGAGGAAAGTGAGGTGGACAGTATCGAACCCAAGTAGTCCTAAAAAATTATGTAATTTTGTCTACCACTAACATGAAAAAACGACCAGACTTTGACTAAGACACAAACCCCATATATATTGTAACATGACCAGATGTTACATAACCTAGACATATACCATCAGATTTAATAAATACATAACAGTAATGTAAATAGATAATATAATGATAAGAGTAGCTAAGAAGAGAGGAACCATTGAAGAAGAAAGAAGAAGAAGTGCCACAAGAAGCAGTAAACCTAAATACTGCTTGACACTACAACCATACTATAACTGACACAAACTAATGGACAAATTAAATTCACTTTAAGCTGTCAAGCGAGTCAGTGAATAACTTAAATGAAATGTGACATGTTAATAAAAATAATTAAATAAGAATCCGAATAATGTGATATCAGCATCAGCATTTGGCTGAGAATAAATCAGGTATGACTAGTAACTATTAATGCCAAGGACTAAGATTAGATATGGCCACAATATGAGATTGAAGCTGTATTACAGTCTCAAATATGCTTATGACAAGTAAACATGTTTGTAAGAGGGAATCTTATACAAATAAGCTACCTCATCAAAGTACCGAATTGTAAATTAATAAATGTTATTAAGGCAGAAATCCGATACAAACGGTATGCCTCAGCAATGCCTAAAACAAACAGTCATCAGTGAGGTGATTCGTAGAAAGTACTAGAAGTGTAAATCACATACATTTTGAACAGTCCTTATACCCAAACATAGCGATAAGCATTATTAATATGATATAATTAATAGTTCAATTGTTAGTTAATAGAATGGAGCAAAATAAGGTGAAACAAAATGTCATAGTGAGTAAGGATAGTTCATAGCAATGTATAAGTTAAGGTTTAATCATAATATTCAGTAATTAAATATCAGTACAGATATAATAGTGTTCTAACATAAACGTTTAAGTGAAAAAACGCGATGTGGAACACAAACAATATTAATAAGAGAGTGTAATCGCCGGCTTCGATTAGCAGACGACAGAACGAAGCCAAGTACCTGAACATTGTTTATTAAACAATGTCAGTAAAAGTGTAAATAAACCAGTGTCAAACTATATCAAATTGAAGAGGAAAAAATATCCTTTAATTTGATAGCGATACGACCCCGATCGCAACTATAATAAATGCGTGACAGGCGTTAGCATCATTTGCACAAAATGCATAAGAAATCTGTTTATCAACACTATCAACAACGACGGCTGTCAATCATTCCGGCGCACGTCGGTTAAAAAACCGTTAGTGACAGTTGAAAAGACAATACGTCACTTTCATAACACCTGGCTAAGCCAATCAGAAAATAGCTTAATAAGTAAAACAATCGCCTAAGGCTGATCAAACCATAGGGTATATAAGGAACGGCAGCTTATTACCGTTAGACACTTTTTACTTTCATTCGGAGCGGAAGGTGCGCTCGTCTCATCAAAATTTCTAATAACTGATAGCGTCATTGTAACAGTGCATCAATGGAATCTTTTCGGCAACAACAAAAAGTAACTACAAGATATTCTACAAAGAACCAGTGCGTCTGAGTGCAGTATTATTTTATTTAGTGCGGGAAAATAACGAACAGAAGAAATAATTAAATAATATTATATAAGGTCCTTTTAGTTAGAAGCGGGCCAATATTCTCTGTTCATGTGCGTGTGTAGTGAAGAACAATGATCATTATAATCCGATCATTGATGTGTTTAGTTGAATTTTAATCGAAAGATTAAAACACAAAGGTAACAGGGTGACAATTTATTCATTACTCCGAGTGCAATAACCTATATGTTTTGATAAACAAATCTGTACTGACGCATAACACTGAAACATTTTCTGTATTACACCATGCCTGAATTTATTTAATGGATTTGTCAATCATATTTAAGTTGGATGTTATTCATAAGTGATCTCAAAATATAACTTTGTAAATCATGAATCAAGCGTTACGAACGCCTAACCTATAAAATAGGTTTATTTTTATTTTTATATTGGTAAACTAGAAGGCAGTACTAGTCAATATTATATCAGAAAATAATTAGCTATTGTGTAGGCATGAGCATTCTTTTTTGTGTTTCAAAGAACTTACGCCTGAGATTTAAATGATATTAATGTTTAAAGTAAAGAGTATCTGGACTTAACCAGAATCATTATGTATGCTCTGAGCCAGTTATATAGGGTATGTAACAAAATATTTGCAATTGTACTTCAATGTATTCTTTTAATTATATTTGTTTGAATTCACTATCAAGGGTACAAATAAAACCCCATTATTAGCAGCATAACTTGACTTAATTTATTTCTAAAAAATAGATAAATAATTCATTCAGAAAAACTAAAAACAACCTTCAGTTGTGATTAAATATTGTTGAATTGCATTGCCATAAGGGCAATAAACACCATTTTAACTTTTTTAAAATTATTATTTGATTCTATTAATGGGTTTTCACGGGATTTTCCCAAAATAAACCTGTGTGGCGCCCATTATTAAACAAGGTAATCTAAGGCCTAGTCCACACCAGTAGACCACGTTGCGCAACGTGTTGCGCAACGGTCTCAAGACGGTCTAAACTTTAGACATAGACATGGTCTATAGACGACAATCTTGGTCTCGTCTAGCGTCCACACTACTATGTGAATTTTGTTAGTCTCGTCTAAGCACACCACCATGGAGGACATTGCTTTGTGTGGAATGAGTGCCTGTTTGGCTATTATTACGAATGAAAGATCGCGAAAACGTAAACGTTGGTGGACACGCGAAGTACTCACAGAAGGACCAAGGTTCGGTACCACATTATTAAATAAATTAAAAATGGAAGACGCCATGGGATTTCGGAATTTCACCCGCCTGACGCCTACTGATTTCGAAGAATTACTTCTGATGGTTGGAGGGAAAATTTCGAAGCAAGATACAAAATTTAGGGAAACCATTACAGCTTCTCTTCGACTGGCAGTCACACTGCGTTTTCTAGCAAGTGGAGACTCATTCACGAGCCTCATGTACACCTTCAGAATATCCAAACAGGCAATATCGAAAATAGTACCAGAAGTTTGTGAAGCAATTATCTCTTCATTGAAACAACAGATAAAGGTATGTATAAAAAATTAATATTATTTTTAATAAACAATTTTATATTTAACATTTTTTACAAAACTAAATTTTTTTACAATTTTTTACAATTTTTTGTGCAATTTATTTTTTACAATAAGAAACAAATGAGACTTTATAAATTTATTTAACAAATGAAATTGATAAATTGGTATGATTTTTTTTTACAAAATTACAAATGCGTCATCCCCTGACTCCAATTGTTGTATTTGAACCTCTCCGATTTCATAAATACCAGTAGGTGCAGAGGGATTTGAGCTATAACTTTCTTCCGAAACGTGATATGTTGATGCGACGGAAGAAGTGGATGGTGGACGTGGCATCTGAATGGGCGGGATTTCCGAAGCTAAGAAACCCATGTCCAATTTAAATAAGACGTCGTTTATGTTACGCTGTGCCAAAGCAATTTCCATTCTACTTTTGTTACAGTTCCTCAATTTATTCGCTACATATTCCCCGAATACTGCGTACTCATCTCTGGAACTCACCACTTGAGTTAAGGATTTCAAGCAGTTGACTGCTTGTTGGGCAGCGGAGTCCTCGTTCTTGCGGACGCGTTTAGGAGCGCGTCCTGGGGGTTTGAATGGTGGGCTGTTGTCCTCACATTCCACATGCACGGTTTCATTCTCTTCCTCGTGATCGCCTGTATCTAGCAAACTATCCTGAAACACAAAGAAACTCTTTAAAAATATGTCTTCAAGACGTTAACAGAATTGTTTCTTTAATAAAAATTACTATTATTATCTTTATCGTTTTCTCAGATTTCACCAAAAGATAATGCACCACTCAGATCGACTTCATTTCGCTTGAAATGAATAATTAAAGTGGAGTTTTTCAAAAATATTCAAGGAACACGAACATCGTCTCCAGCTTTAGTTATATAGCTTTCCTATTTCATTGGCAGTAAAAGCCTAACATAAGGTCAACATCTAAACAAATAATTTTAACTAGCACAAAATTTTTTAAAATATTGATCGCATTACCGATTTAATATTTTTACTTTATTTATACACACACATATATATTCATAATTTGTGATTACCTATTTCTTCGTTTCAGAGACCGACTTCCGAAGCTGAATGGAAAGCTATTTCTCAGGAGTTTCTGAGTAGATGGAATTTTCCACACTGCATAGGCAGCATTGATGGTAAACACGTTCAGATGGTGGCCCCAGAACACAGCGGGAGCTTGTATTTTAACTATAAAGGTACTTTCAGCATTGTGTTCCTTGGCGTTGCAGACGCCAACTACAACTTATTGTACGCCGATGTTGGATGCCAAGGGCGTATTTCTGATGGGGGCGTTTTCAAGTTCACTTCACTATACAAGGATTTAGAAAACAATACCGCACACGTACCTGTAAGTGAGGCATTACCAGGAAGAACAGAACCTGTACCATATGTTTTTGTGGCAGATGATGCTTTTGCTATGTCTAATTATTTGATGAAGCCGTACCCTGGTCGTATATTGGACATTCCGAAGAGAGTCTACAACTATAGGCTAAGCAGGGCTCGAAGAATAATTGAAAATGTTTTCGGTATTATGTCGTCCAAATTTCGGGTGTTTCTTAAACCGATAGCTTTACAGCCAGATAAAGTGGAGTCTGTCGTGTTGGCTTGTGCCTACCTACACAATTTTTTACGTAGGAATTCAGCGTCAAGATATGCCTACACCCCACCAGGAAGTTTGGACTCGTACGATGGCGATGGAAATGTAATTGAAGGATTTTGGAGAAGAGAAATCAACGAAGAGAATCGTTTGGTTGATCTGCGCAACGCTCCTCGAAAATGTTCATCTAACTTGCATAAAATTCGTGATGAATTTCGAGATTACTTTGTTTCACAAGAGGGAGTGGTATCTTGGCAATACGATTCAATAAAGTAATTTACTTGATCACTTTTTGTTAGTAGAACCAATTTAATTAAAACTAAAGAATTAAGGTTGATTTAAATCAAATTAATAAAGGATAAATGTATTTTAATAAAGAGTTTCATAGAGTTATTTGTACTTACTTCAATTTCGTTGTTCCCACTGTCCGTGTTATCTGTGTTGCGGCTGCCCTTTGATTCGTTTGCCGGTAGTAAAAATAATAAATAGTCGTAAGCGAACCATGAAGACTTCTTCGGAGACGACCCACTTGACGGAGTGATTTTTTTCCGCTCCCTGTTGAATGAAGTTTTCAGATTATGAATTTTTTTCTCTATTTCCTCCACGGAAACTTGGTGGTTTGCAGCCAGGAGTTCCATAGCTGCTCTTCTTTTAGCCCGGTTTTTGTAACCGGGACTTGTCACATCCCACAAACATTTTTCATTATGGTAATCTTCGATTAATTTTAATACGTTTTCATTTAACCACATGTTGCACGTGATGTAAACAAACTAAAGTAGGGGGGTAAACGGCGCGGGGGAAGGAGTGGGGCAGGTCTCGTCTCGTCTCTAGACAAACGTCCACACCATCGATATGTTGCGCAACATGTCTAACCGTTGCATCAGGTCTCCCATTCCGATCGGGAGACTTTAGACCGGCGATTTTTGGTCTCGCAACGGCCCCCGTAGACCAAGTTGGTCTATTTAGGCAGTCTACCGAGACATCCTGAGACAACCTTGACACGTCTCTGAGACCTCGGTTGCGCAACAAGTCTACTAGTGTGGACGAGGCCTAACCTTGTAGATAAAGTGAGTTGGTTTTGTAAACCGCCTTGGCAGCTTACTGATTTATTGAACTTCTGAACTTCCAGAAAACACGAACAGGTACGTGGAAGTGTATTTTATTAATTTTATTGTCCAGACATTACTAGACTTTACGTACTTAGACAGCTATCAACCTGGAGGAGGAGTTTCGCTGCTAGTATCATCAAGACGGTCACCAACATCAAGCGACCAGCTAGTACACTTTATTTTTAAATTTAAGCAACGTTAGTGTTTAAATCGTATTAACGCAACTATTTTATTTTTTTATCTAAGGGAATTCTTTTCAGACAATTATAATTCTGCAATTGTAAACACACTTTTAATAACCTCGAATGCTACATTTTAATTACTTCATAAAATTAGTAACTTTCAATTTCCACACAACTACGACCTTTGATATTTTAAATATTTTAAACAGTAATAAAACATTTGGTTTATTACAAATTGGCGACCAGCAACGTGTGGCTGGAAAAAATATTGGATAAAAATATTTTTTATATTTTAAATCAGCCCGGCAAACACAAAAGAACAAACATGCCACACACACATCAATACGACACTAGATACAAGGACAGCCGAGTAGGAGAGGTACAACCAGATACAGAGACATATGAGACACAACCCACACACGAGATGGAAGTCATTACCATTAATAACATAGAAACTCGACCAGAAGAAACACCCCCTGTAGAACCGGAAGTGGAAGTGAGGGTCGACCACCAACCCAGATTATCTGAAAGGCCCGCACAAGCAGAGAATACGGACTTCCAGGAAGCAATGATGAGAGTGATGATGGAACTGAAAGAAGACGGTAGGAAATCCCGGGCGGAGAATCAGAAGAATGTCGAGTTATTAAATAAAAATATGGGGTCTATTAGTAAAAATATGGAGTCACTGAAAGAAGACTTGAATAAAAAGATAGACAATACCCACAGAGCCATGGACAGGTTAAACAATAAAATAGAAGACAGCGGCAGAGCCTTAAAAGAAGAGTTGGACACCACATTAAATAAGATTAGCCAGAAAATGGATGAAATGAATAAGAAATATACGGAAGAATTGGGTCAGACAACAAGAGGAGAATTACGAAACGACAGCAACTCAGAAACTGAAGAAATACCCAATGATGAAACCACAGAAGAATTGCAACCTGAAGATGAGGTCGAACAAACTGAGAATGAAGGGGACTCAAATACATCATCATCTGAAAATGAGTTTGACAGAAACCAGGAAGATATTCAATATAAGGAGGCCGAAGGTATAAAGGAGACTCAGGTAATTGAAGAAGCGGAAGAGTTAGTAGCCGAGAATGAAGACTTAGAACAAAATAATCTGCCAATGTGTGATGATCAAGTGGAGACAAAAGAATTACCCAGAAATGCAACTACCGAACAGATGAATTCGAAAATTAAAATTCATGAAGAAAGGAACAAAATAATTAATAAAACGGAGGAAAAGGAGGCGAAGATAAGAAGAATACTACGCCCAAAGAAGACTAGAGTAACAAAAGAATTAATCGAAATGACTCGAAGCGGTCTAGTTAATATGATTTATTTCCCAGTCATCAACCGTAAAGAAGGAGCCTATAGGAAGGAGTACCGAAGGAGCTTCATGAAGATGGATGAAGAGAAGAAATGTGCTACAACAGAGAAGACTATAACCAATAAAATACTTAAAGCAGATATTTCCAAAGGGAGAATAAGGCATTCCAAGAAAAGGAAAGGTTATCAAGAACAACTGGACCGGATCATTGAAGGGTATGCCCAAGAAATAAAAGAATTGCGAAGGAAGAGGGACCAATCAATGGAAAAATCCAACCAGGAAACTAATGATGATCAACCAGAGTTAGAAGAGATACTGGAAGTCAGTAATAACAAAGACCAGGAGTACACTGGACACATGGATACCAAAGATGATGAGGAGAAGAAGGCAAGAAAACGGGAAGCCGATGACTATCTGGTAGCCGCCAAGTGGAAGAACCGCATGATAGGGATAGGGTGCCAAATACCACAAACATGTAGTACTAGAGACAGATATGAAAAAAGGATACCTGTGAAACGTAATTGTCCCAAAAGATGAACCCAATAGAGTGGAAAAGCACAATGTAACCCCGAATATGTAGACCATAAATGTGATTGTTGTTAAAAACAGATAAATTATAGTGGTATCCAACATTTACCACCGGAATATTTAGTGTATATAAAAAACTTTAAAATAAATACCATAAACGGATTCAATTAGTGATTAGAAGGATCATGTATTATGCCCAAGGTATTGAAAGTGACTAATTGCCTATAGCAAACCTATTTGCTATATTGTGTTATAAAAAGTGTGTAGTATTAGTGTATAGGCCAAACTATTTGTTACCTATTAAATAAGAGCCAGATCTATCATACTAAATGGCAGAAAAATATGTATTGTAAACCAAATAATTTAATGAAAGAAGAAAGATATCTGTTATATCAAAGAGAACCAAAAGTGGCGTATAACAAAAATATACCTAGGATAATGACATAAAATTACTCTAATACTCCTATGTTAGATTAATTTAAAGAAGAAATATCACCATTTTATAACTAAGATTACTATGCTATATTTAAAGAAAAATGTTTATCAAATGAATATTGTATGTGACAAGAATCTAAATGTCAAATATTGTATACCTCTCATAAAACTAAAATGTTATATAAAATCATCCAGAATAAGTGAAAACCACCATCACTTGAAGGAATAGAGAAGAAGAAAACCAAAGAGAGTAACATGAAAGAAGGATATTATTATGGAAAGTAGAGAGAGAGAAAAATGTTTATTAAATGAACTATGTAACCCCAAGAATGTCTATAAAATCAGATATTAATATGTTGTTATTATATCATCACATTGTATTGTAATTATCAAATATTGTATACTCCATAAACAAGAAATAAAATCATCCAGAATAAGTGTAAATTATCAGACACTTGAAGGAGTAGAGAGGCAGAATAACAAAGAGAGTTAATTATAAAGATGGCTATTATTATTGTGGAATGAAGAGAAAGAAAAATGTTATTTAATTACCAAATATTGTATGTAACAAGATATGTCAGAGAACATCTAACAAAAAAACATTTAGTATATGAATACTGTAAACCCTGATAATTCAGGATAAGTGTAAATTATTGACGAGAGAAAAACTAGTAAACTATTGTAAGAATGAAATATTGTAAACTCTATATGTAAGAACCAACTGCATTATTATATAAGCATCAATGTAAGTGTGTAATTTTAAGAATACTCAAGTAAACCAAAACAAATTGTCAACTAGTATAAAAAGGTAACAATACGGCTAATAAAAAGCATGGCCGAGAATGTCAAGTCTGAAAAGAGATAATTACCTGTGAAAAGGAAGTATGTTAGAAAGTATAAAAGAAGGAGATGTGATACAAATGAAACCTCTAATACCTTGAATATGATATTGAATATGTTATATTATTGAAAAATGAATGATATGTTATATTTTATGTGTTGTGATAGTGCAACTATTGCTATGTGCAATTTTTATTTTGTCTCAGACAGAGATGAGGATGCCTCTGATTCTGAGTATGTGTAATGAGGAACGGCAGAGAATGTATGCCACAGTGAGCCACTCTGATTCCGAACCCACTACAAATGTTAGGGAATTATATAGTAATGTATCAAGGACTATTATTAAAGAATCTGTGAGGTAAAAAATAAAAGAACCATTGAGATAATCACAAGAGTAAAGATATGTAATGAGAAAGAAAAGTGTATATAAGACAGGAAATTGTTAATTTAAGAAGTGAAATCTATTGTAATTAAATGACTTAAAATGTAAGAAACTTGAAAAAATACTAGTAAGCTAAGAATGATATCACTAGCCGATAACCCAACCTAGTGTAACACACTAATAGTATGTTAAAGGTCAATGTAAAGAGTACAAGACAAAAAACAGTAGTAATATACTGAAAAACTGAAATGAAATGATAATTTTATAAAAAATCAAATTTTCTCTCAAATTATCAATTTTGAGGGGGGAGTATATGTAACATGACCAGATGTTACATAACCTAGACATATACCATCAGATTTAATAAATACATAACAGTAATGTAAATAGATAATATAATGATAAGAGTAGCTAAGAAGAGAGGAACCATTGAAGATGAAAGAAGAAGTGCCACAAGAAGCAGTAAACCTAAATACTGCTTGACACTACAACCATACTATAACTGACACAAACTAATGGACAAATTAAATTCACTTTAAGCTGTCAAGCGAGTCAGTGAATAACTTAAATGAAATGTGACATGTTAATAAAAATAATTAAATAAGAATCCGAATAATGTGATATCAGCATCAGCATTTGGCTGAGAATAAATCAGCTATGACTAGTAACTATTAATGCCAAGGACTAAGATTAGATATGGCCACAATATGAGATTGAAGCTGTATTACAGTCTCAAATATGCTTATGACAAGTAAACATGTTTGTAAGAGGGAATCTTATACAAATAAGCTACCTCATCAAAGTACCGAATTGTAAATTAATAAATGTTATTAAGGCAGAAATTCGATACAAACGGTATGCCTCAGCAATGCCTAAAACAAACAGTCATCAGTGAGGTGATTCGTAGAAAGTACTAGAAGTGTAAATCACATACATTTTGAACAGTCCTTATACCCAAACATAGCGATAAGCATTATTAATATGATATAATTAATAGTTCAATTGTTAGTTAATAGAATGGAGCAAAATAAGGTGAAACAAAATGTCATAGTGAGTAAGGATAGTTCATAGCAATGTATAAGTTAAGGTTTAATCATAATATTCAGTAATTAAATATCAGTACAGATATAATAGTGTTCTAACATAAACGTTTAAGTGAAAAAACGCGATGTGGAACACAAACAATATTAATAAGAGAGTGTAATCGCCGGCTTCGATTAGCAGACGACAGAACGAAGCCAAGTACCTGAACATTGTTTATTAAACAATGTCAGTAAAAGTGTAAATAAACCAGTGTCAAACTATATCAAATTGAAGAGGAAAAAATATCCTTTAATTTGATAGCGATACGACCCCGATCGCAACTATAATAAATGCGTGACAGGCGTTAGCATCATTTGCACAAAATGCATAAGAAATCTGTTTATCAACACTATCAACAACGACGGCTGTCAATCATTCCGGCGCACGTCGGTTAAAAAACCGTTAGTGACAGTTGAAAAGACAATACGTCACTTTCATAACACCTGGCTAAGCCAATCAGAAAATAGCTTAATAAGTAAAACAATCGCCTAAGGCTGATCAAACCATAGGGTATATAAGGAACGGCAGCTTATTACCGTTAGACACTTTTTACTTTCATTCGGAGCGGAAGGTGCGCTCGTCTCATCAAAATTTCTAATAACTGATAGCGTCATTGTAACAGTGCATCGATGGAATCTTTTCGGCAACAACAAAAAGTAACTACAAGATATTCTACAAAGAACCAGTGCGTCTGAGTGCAGTATTATTTTATTTAGTGCGGGAAAATAACGAACAGAAGAAATAATTAAATAATATTATATAAGGTCCTTTTAGTTAGAAGCGGGCCAATATTCTCTGTTCATGTGCGTGTGTAGTGAAGAACAATGATCATTATAATCCGATCATTGATGTGTTTAGTTGAATTTTAATCGAAAGATTAAAACACAAAGGTAACAGGGTGACAATTTATTCATTACTCCGAGTGCAATAACCTATATGTTTTGATAAACAAATCTGTACTGACGCATAACACTGAAACATTTTCTGTATTACACCATGCCTGAATTTATTTAATGGATTTGTCAATCATATTTAAGTTGGATGTTAGTCATAAGTGATCTCAAAATATAACTTTGTAAATCATGAATCAAGCGTTACGAACGCCTAACCTATAAAATAGGTTTATTTTTATTTTTATATTGGTAAACTAGAAGGCAGTACTAGTCAATATTATATCAGAAAATAATTAGCTATTGTGTAGGCATGAGCATTCTTTTTTGTGTTTCAAAGAACTTACGCCTGAGATTTAAATGATATTAATGTTTAAAGTAAAGAGTATCTGGACTTAACCAGAATCATTGTGTATGCTCTGAGCCAGTTATATAGGGTATGTAACAAAATATTTGCAATTGTACTTCAATGTATTCTTTTAATTATATTTGTTTGAATTCACTATCAAGGGTACAAATAAAACCCCATTATTAGCAGCATAACTTGACTTAATTTATTTCTAAAAAATAGATAAATAATTCATTCAGAAAAACTAAAAACAACCTTCAGTTGTGATTAAATATTGTTGAATTGCATTGCCATAAGGGCAATAAACACCATTTTAACTTTTTTTAAATTATTATTTGATTCTATTAATGGGTTTTCACGGGATTTTCCCAAAATAAACCTGTGTGGCGCCCATTATTAAACAAGGTAATCTAACCTTGTAGATAAAGTGAGTTGGTTTTGTAAACCGCCTTGGCAGCTTACTGATTTATTGAACTTCTGAACTTCCAGAAAACACGAACAGGTACGTGGAAGTGTATTTTATTAATTTTATTGTCCAGACATTACTAGACTTTACGTACTTAGACAGCTATCAACCTGGAGGAGGAGTTTCGCTGCTATTATCATCACGACGGTCACCAACATCAAGCGACCAGCTAGTACACTTTATTTTTAAATTTAAGCAACGTTAGTGTTTAAATCGTATTAACGCAACTATTTTATTTTTTTATCTAAGGGAATTCTTTTCAGACAATTATAATTCTGCAATTGTAAACACACTTTTAATAACCTCGAATGCTACATTTTAATTACTTCATAAAATTAGTAACTTTCAATTTCCACACAACTACGACCTTTGATATTTTAAATATTTTAAACAGTAATAAAACATTTGGTTTATTACAAATTGGCGACCAGCAACGTGTGGCTGGAAAAAATATTGGATAAAAATATTTTTTATATTTTAAATCAGCCCGGCAAACACAAAAGAACAAACATGCCACACACACATCAATACGACACTAGATACAAGGACAGCCGAGTAGGAGAGGTACAACCAGATACAGAGACATATGAGACACAACCCACACACGAGATGGAAGTCATTACCATTAATAACATAGAAACTCGACCAGAAGAAACACCCCCTGTAGAACCGGAAGTGGAAGTGAGGGTCGACCACCAACCCAGATTATCTGAAAGGCCCGCACAAGCAGAGAATACGGACTTCCAGGAAGCAATGATGAGAGTGATGATGGAACTGAAAGAAGACGGTAGGAAATCCCGGGCGGAGAATCAGAAGAATGTCGAGTTATTAAATAAAAATATGGAGTCTATTAGTAAAAATATGGAGTCACTGAAAGAAGACTTGAATAAAAAGATAGACAATACCCACAGAGCCATGGACAGGTTAAACAATAAAATAGAAGACAGCGGCAGAGCCTTAAAAGAAGAGTTGGACACCACATTAAATAAGATTAGCCAGAAAATGGATGAAATGAATAAGAAATATACGGAAGAATTGGGTCAGACAACAAGAGGAGAATTACGAAACGACAGCAACTCAGAAACTGAAGAAATACCCAATGATGAAACCACAGAAGAATTGCAACCTGAAGATGAGGTCGAACAAACTGAGAATGAAGGGGACTCAAATACATCATCATCTGAAAATGAGTTTGACAGAAACCAGGAAGATATTCAATATAAGGAGGCCGAAGGTATAAAGGAGACTCAGGTAATTGAAGAAGCGGAAGAGTTAGTAGCCGAGAATGAAGACTTAGAACAAAATAATCTGCCAATGTGTGATGATCAAGTGGAGACAAAAGAATTACCCAGAAATGCAACTACCGAACAGATGAATTCGAAAATTAAAATTCATGAAGAAAGGAACAAAATAATTAATAAAACGGAGGAAAAGGAGGCGAAGATAAGAAGAATACTACGCCCAAAGAAGACTAGAGTAACAAAAGAATTAATCGAAATGACTCGAAGCGGTCTAGTTAATATGATTTATTTCCCAGTCATCAACCGTAAAGAAGGAGCCTATAGGAAGGAGTACCGAAGGAGCTTCATGAAGATGGATGAAGAGAAGAAATGTGCTACAACAGAGAAGACTATAACCAATAAAATACTTAAAGCAGATATTTCCAAAGGGAGAATAAGGCATTCCAAGAAAAGGAAAGGTTATCAAGAACAACTGGACCGGATCATTGAAGGGTATGCCCAAGAAATAAAAGAATTGCGAAGGAAGAGGGACCAATCAATGGAAAAATCCAACCAGGAAACTAATGATGATCAACCAGAGTTAGAAGAGATACTGGAAGTCAGTAATAACAAAGACCAGGAGTACACTGGACACATGGATACCAAAGATGATGAGGAGAAGAAGGCAAGAAAACGGGAAGCCGATGACTATCTGGTAGCCGCCAAGTGGAAGAACCGCATGATAGGGATAGGGTGCCAAATACCACAAACATGTAGTACTAGAGACAGATATGAAAAAAGGATACCTGTGAAACGTAATTGTCCCAAAAGATGAACCCAATAGAGTGGAAAAGCACAATGTAACCCCGAATATATAGACCATAAATGTGATTATTGTTAAAAACAGATAAATTATAGTGGTATCCAACATTTACCACCGGAATATTTAGTGTATATAAAAAATTTTAAAATAAATACCATAAACGGATTCAATTAGTGATTAGAAGGATCATGTATTATGCCCAAGGTATTGAAAGTGACTAATTGCCTATAGCAAACCTATTTGCTATATTGTGTTATAAAAAGTGTGTAGTATTAGTGTATAGGCCAAACTATTTGTTACCTATTAAATAAGAGCCAGATCTATCATACTAAATGGCAGAAAAATATGTATTGTAAACCAAATAATTTAATGAAAGAAGAAAGATATCTGTTATATCAAAGAGAACCAAAAGTGGCGTATAACAAAAATATACCTAGGATAATGACATAAAATTACTCTAATACTCCTATGTTAGATTAATTTAAAGAAGAAATATCACCATTTTATAACTAAGATTACTATGCTATATTTAAAGAAAACTGTTTATCAAATGAATATTGTATGTGACAAGAATCTAAATGTCAAATATTGTATACCTCTCATAAAACTAAAATGTTATATAAAATCATCCAGAATAAGTGAAAACCACCATCACTTGAAGGAGTAGAGAAGAAGAAAACCAAAGAGAGTAACATGATAGAAGGATATTATTATGGAAAGTAGAGAGAGAGAAAAATGTTTATTAAATGAACTATGTAACCCCAAGAATGTCTATAAAATCAGATATTAATATGTTGTTATTATATCATCACATTGTATTGTAATTATCAAATATTGTATACTCCATAAACAAGAAATAAAATCATCCAGAATAAGTGTAAATTATCAGACACTTGAAGGAGTAGAGAGGCAGAATAACAAAGAGAGTTAATTATAAAGATGGCTATTATTATTGTGGAATGAAGAGAAAGAAAAATGTTATTTAATTACCAAATATTGTATGTAACAAGATATGTCAGAGAACATCTAACAAAAAAACATTTAGTATATGAATACTGTAAACCCTGATAATTCAGGATAAGTGTAAATTATTGACGAGAGAAAAACTAGTAAACTATTGTAAGAATGAAATATTGTAAACTCTATATGTAAGAACCAACTGCATTATTATATAAGCATCAATGTAAGTGTGTAATTTTAAGAATACTCAAGTAAACCAAAAAAAATTGTCAACTAGTATAAAAAGGTAACAATACGGCTAATAAAAAGCATGGCCGAGAATGTCAAGTCTGAAAAGAGATAATTACCTGTGAAAAGGAAGTATGTTAGAAAGTATAAAAGAAGGAGATGTGATACAAATGAAACCTCTAATACCTTGAATATGATATTGAATATGTTATATTATTGAAAAATGAATGATATGTTATATTTTATGTGTTGTGATAGTGCAACTATTGCTATGTGCAATTTTTATTTTGTCTCAGACAGAGATGAGGATGCCTCTGATTCTGAGTATGTGTAATGAGGAACGGCAGAGAATGTATGCCACAGTGAGCCACTCTGATTCCGAACCCACTACAAATGTTAGGGAATTATATAGTAATGTATCAAGGACTATTATTAAAGAATCTGTGAGGTAAAAAATAAAAGAACCATTGAGATAATCACAAGAGTAAAGATATGTAATGAGAAAGAAAAGTGTATATAAGACAGGAAATTGTTAATTTAAGAAGTGAAATCTATTGTAATTAAATGACTTAAAATGTAAGAAACTTGAAAAAATACTAGTAAGCTAAGAATGATATCACTAGCCGATAACCCAACCTAGTGTAACACACTAATAGTATGTTAAAGGTCAATGTAAAGAGTACAAGACAAAAAACAGTAGTAATATACTAAAAAACTGAAATGAAATGATAATTTTATAAAAAATCAAATTTTCTCTCAAATTATCAATTTTGAGGGGGGGAGTATATGTAACATGACCAGATGTTACATAACCTAGACATATACCATCAGATTTAATAAATACATAACAGTAATGTAAATAGATAATATAATGATAAGAGTAGCTAAGAAGAGAGGAACCATTGAAGAAGAAAGAAGAAGAAGTGCCACAAGAAGCAGTAAACCTAAATACTGCTTGACACTACAACCATACTATAACTGACACAAACTAATGGACAAATTAAATTCACTTTAAGCTGTCAAGCGAGTCAGTGAATAACTTAAATGAAATGTGACATGTTAATAAAAACAATTAAATAAGAATCCGAATAATGTGATATCAGCATCAGCATTTGGCTGAGAATAAATCAACTATGACTAGTAACTATTAATGCCAAGGACTAAGATTAGATATGGCCATAATATGAGATTGAAGCTGTATTACAGTCTCAAATATGCTTATGACAAGTAAACATGTTTGTAAGAGGGAATCTTATACAAATAAGCTACCTCATCAAAGTACCGAATTGTAAATTAATAAATGTTATTAAGGCAGAAATCCGATACAAACGGTATGCCTCAGCAATGCCTAAAACAAACAATCATCAGTGAGGTGATTCGTAGAAAGTACTAGAAGTGTAAATCACATACACTGAACAGTCCTTATACCCAAACATAGCGATAAGCATTATTAATATGATATAATTAATAGTTCAATTGTTAGTTAATAGAATGGAGCAAAATAAGGTGAAACAAAATGTCATAGTGAGTAAGGATAGTTCATAGCAATGTATAAGTTAAGGTTTAATCATAATATTCAGTAATTAAATATCAGTACAGATATAATAGTGTTCTAACATAAACGTTTAAGTGAAAAAACGCGATGTGGAACACAAACAATATTAATAAGAGAGTGTAATCGCCGGCTTCGATTAGCAGACGACAGAACGAAGCCAAGTACCTGAACATTGTTTATTAAACAATGTCAGTAAAAGTGTAAATAAACCAGTGTCAAACTATATCAAATTGAAGAGGAAAAAATATCCTTTAATTTGATAGCGATACGACCCCGATCGCAACTATAATAAATGTGTGACAGGCGTTAGCATCATTTGCACAAAATGCATAAGAAATCTGTTTATCAACACTAACAACAACGACGGCTGTCAATCACTCCGGCGCACGTCGGTTAAAAAACCGTTAGTGACAGTTGAAAAGACAATACGTCACTTTCATAACACCTGGCTAAGCCAATCAGAAAATAGCTTAATAAGTAAAACAATCGCCTAAGGCTGATCAAACCATAGGGTATATAAGGAACGGCAGCTTATTACCGTTAGACACTTTTTACTTTCATTCGGAGCGGAAGGTGCGCTCGTCTCATCAAAATTTCTAATAACTGATAGCGTCATTGTAACAGTGCATCGATGGAATCTTTTCGGCAACAACAAAAAGTAACTACAAGATATTCTACAAAGAACCAGTGCGTCTGAGTGCAGTATTATTTTATTTACTGCGGGAAAATAATGAACAGAAGAAATAATTAAATAATATTATATAAGGTCCTTTTAGTTAGAAGCGGGCCAATATTCTCTGTTCATGTGCGTGTGTAGTGAAGAACAATGATCATTATAATCCGATCATTGATGTGTTTAGTTGAATTTTAATCGAAAGATTAAAACACAAAGGTAACAGGGTGACAATTTATTCATTACTCCGAGTGCAATAACCTATATGTTTTGATAAACAAATCTGTACTGACGCATAACACTGAAACATTTTCTGTATTACACCATGCCTGAATTTATTTAATGGATTTGTCAATCATATTTAAGTTGGATGTTAGTCATAAGTGATCTCAAAATATAACTTTGTAAATCATGAATCAAGCGTTACGAATGCCTAACCTATAAAATAGGTTTATTTTTATTTTTATATTGGTAAACTAGAAGGCAGTACTAGTCAATATTATATCAGAAAATAATTAGCTATTGTGTAGGCATGAGCATTCTTTTTTGTGTTTCAAAGAACTTACGCCTGAGATTTAAATGATATTAATGTTTAAAGTAAAGAGTATCTGGACTTAACCAGAATCATTGTGTATGCTCTGAGCCAGTTATATAGGGTATGTAACAAAATATTTGCAATTGTACTTCAATGTATTCTTTTAATTATATTTGTTTGAATTCACTATCAAGGGTACAAATAAAACCCCATTATTAGCAGCATAACTTGACTTAATTTATTTCTAAAAAATAGATAAATAATTCATTCAGAAAAACTAAAAACAACCTTCAGTTGTGATTAAATATTGTTGAATTGCATTGCCATAAGGGCAATAAACACCATTTTAACTTTTTTAAAATTATTATTTGGTTCTATTAATGGGTTTTCCACGGGATTTTCCCGAAATAAACCTGTGTGGCGCCCATTATTAAACAAGGTAACCTAACCTTGTAGATAAAGTGAGTTGGTTTTGTAAACCGCCTTGGCAGCTTACTGATTTATTGAACTTCTGAACTTCCAGAAAACACGAACAGGTACGTGGAAGTGTATTTTATTAATTTTATTGTCCAGACATTACTAGACTTTACGTACTTAGACAGCTATCAACCTGGAGGAGGAGTTTCGCTGCTAGTATCATCAAGACGGTCACTAACATCAAGCGACCAGCTAGTACACTTTATTTTTAAATTTAAGCAACGTTAGTGTTTAAATCGTATTAACGCAACTATTTTATTTTTTTATCTAAGGGAATTCTTTTCAGACAATTATAATTCTGCAATTGTAAACACACTTTTAATAACCTCGAATGCTACATTTTAATTACTTTATAAAATTAGTAACTTTCAATTTCCACACAACTACGACCTTTGATATTTTAAATATTTTAAACAGTAATAAAACATTTGGTTTATTACAATATTATTAAAGTGAATAACTGTGAAAAAACCGTAAGATACTATGAGAGAGACAAATAATGTCAGGATCAACCAAAACGAAGTCATTAATTATTAAGTCTGAATAGAGTATTAAGAACTATTTTTTGTGAACGAGTGGACATGATCCATTATTATATTATGTAATGTAAATAAAATAAATGTATTAAATGACTTAAATACATTATTAGAAAGAATCTAAGTTAAAATAAAAATCATATAATTGTTATGACAAAAAATATTAATGTGTTGGATTTGAGACCAAACACTCAGATTTCATGTAAAAATTAATTATTATCAAATTGAAATAAAAACTATATGTAATTGTCAAGCAGACAAAAATGAACAATTTATCTTAGAAAAAGAAAGCTGTCAAATGAATAAAAGTCAGTCGAAATAGCCAAAAACAGTATTGACTAAAAACATGTGGTAGGCATATAATATTGTGTGATTTATGGATTTAATGTTGCCAAAATGCAACCAAATTGCATTAGAAAGTTGAAATATAATATAAAGCGACTATACTAATATATTTGACTAACTTTAACATTGTAATAGTCAAGTTAGCAAAATATTTACCTATACCATGTATGGCTGGATCCAATCAACCAGTACAAAAAATAGTCATATCTGGCTAAATATTTACAAAATGTTGAAAAAAATAAAATAGAATGGTACAATACTTCAGTATACCATAAAAACGGACAAACTCAGTTGAAAATAAGATCAATAAGAAAGAATTTAACTTATAAGAGTGAGATTTGTCACACTATCAAAAAGGACATCTCAAGACCAACCAATATGATGCTATGTTATCCTGTAATAAAGATGATATGTGTAAAGAGTAACCAGGTATCACAAAAGACAGACAATATAATAAACTATGAGTGTACACTAGTGAAATACTACATATGTTAAAGAAAGAGACTAATTATTGTGTTATAACATTGACAAAACATAGGCCATGGACAGGGGCCAGGTAAAATTGAAATTATCTATATATTATATATGTTAAAATTTGTTTGTTTTGTTATAGGAAGATAGTAATATTATGTATTCATGTTATGGAAGAAACATAATAGTTTCACAACAATTTTTTGTTCTAAAAAATTGAATTTCAATGACAACAACCCAATGTGAGAGTTGTATATTGTGTTACTTATTAGAGTTAATTTATTTAAAAACCAATCATAATTAGTATCACTAGATTCAGTTGAAAACAGAGAATCTAAATGTAATAATGGCATACAAATTGTGAGTACTAATGTAAAACTGTTTGATAAATACCAGAGTAATTTTTGAAATATCCTTAGTATGAAGAATAAGAAATTTGTTCTAAAAGCTTCGACGGAAATTAAATTTGTTCCATGACGTTCCATTTCGTTTATTCTCGAACAATCTAGAAGGAATTTTTACACAAATATACCGGAAATTCATGATCTCAATCAGCCTGACTTAGTATAAAAGAGAGACCAATTTCGACCCAAGAAACACTTGAAGCTTGAACTCCAGAACAGATGCATCACCCACGACACTGATCAACGCAGCTAAGGCAAAACCGAGAGGTGAGAAATCGACACAAGACCTGAAGAAAGGCTTTTCCCATACATTGACAAACAGACTGACTTAACCTCTACAAGAATCTACGCCAATGTGTTGCTGAAATAGAGCAGCAACATGGCAAATTTTAATAGAAATCACGCAGCCAGAACGTCAACGGCCCAGGAGGGACCAAAACTTTAAATAGAGAACCAATTCTGCTGTGTTCGCAAAGACAAACTAACTTGACAATAACCCCCTTAACGTAAACATACAAACACAAAGCCTTTCTCTCGACTACATGGGAATCAGCGCTGTGACGGCCAATTTAGTAACCAACGCGGAGCAGCTGATTTGTAACGGCGGGGTTTGAACGAAAATCTACTGCCAAACTGTTTCACAAAAAGTGCGGAAATTGTAAATGATCGCAATTTTGACTTAAAATAGATTCAGTGCACACATGAAGAGGCGAGATTGAAAAACTACCCGAGAGGAGTGTCCAGTGCGAGATTAATTAACCATTGGAACGTGAGTTACCAAAATTAAAGTCATTTTTTACCTGGTTACATTTTGTCACACAGTTGTACTACACATGCCACACACACCTTCAAATCACTTAATTTTTCTTGTAAGGCATCTTATTGATATGTCTTGGTAGTTCAAAGGAGTCACGTCCTGAGAGTAAAGATTTTTTCACGTATTAAACTCATGCTTTTCAACTGAGTAAAAAATTGAAAATACTAGCCGATACTTGATTGGATAAATAAAATTGTCAATAATAATAATAATAATAACTTATGAATTTTTACTTTTGTAACTCTGCAATTTTATAATTTTTTTATGAATGTTAGTCCTTCAGACGATTTGTTTGTTTTTGAAGAATCATTAAACTTACCTTATTTTTTCAAGCTAAACTGACTTGTTTATATTTTTTCATAGAAGTAAGATTTAAAAATTTTAATTTCTTTAATAATCACATTTCTTTCTTGGAACAAACGATTCCAAGTGGCGCCCACAAAAAACATAGTATTAAGTTGTGTTACAGGACTACATCACCGCAGAGGATCCAGTCAACAGTAAGTAACAAAAAGTGCGCGGAGGTAACGCCCGACAGCATACAACACGAACAACACTTTTACACTATTTATTTTCTTTTGTTATAAATTGGCAGCCCAACTAGTGAGGCTTGGAAAAGACGGAACAAGCCCGGCAACTACCAACAGATCAAAATGCCACAACCAAAGGGAAAAAAGGTGAAGAAGAATGTGGAACCTGAGTTAAGTGTGGAAGACGGAGAGACAGTACAGGTCGAGGAAACGGAATTAGAACCGCCCATACTAGAAATGGAGAGAACGATACAAACGGCAGATGAAATAGGGGAACAAACGGGAGAAGAACCCATACAAATGGTAGAACAAACAGAGAAACCCGAACCAGAAAAAATAACAGGGAGTGTTGACGTGAATATAATAATGACGATGCTCCAAAAATTAATGAGCAAATGTTCCAAAGGATGGAAGAAAAAATGAACAAAAACACAGAATCTTTGAAGGAGGATATGAACGAAAATACTAAAAAAAGTAATGAACAAATGTTCCAAAGGATGGAAGAAAATATGAACAGAAATAAGGAGAAATTAGACAAAAACATAGAATCTTTAAGGAAGGATATAACCGAGAAAATAGATGACAATGGGAAAAAACTGGAGATATTTCAGGAGGAGAATAAAAAAAGTATAGAGTCCCTGAAAAAAGAAATTAGCATAAAGTACGAAACAGTAAACAAAACGATCAGTGATAATAAAATCGATAGTGACAGGAAGGTCGAAAACATGGAGAAACAGTTGGAAAGGTTACAGGAGGGAAACAATACACGTTTCGAAAATATAGAGGAACAAACAGTAGAGACCAAACAAGATGTTAGAAATCTCGAAAACATGGTAAGGCAGAACCAAGACGCCATCATGCAGGAGGTGGGAGAAGTCCAGAAAGACGTTAGCGAGAGGATGCAGAGAACATATGACATCGCTAACAGGCTGGACGAACAAATAAAAACTAACAAAAATAGCATACTGGAAATAGACCAGAGAGAGAAAAACCTGCAGGAAAGATTAGAGGCGCTGAGAGACACACCTATATTAAATACTCATGGTGAAAACAGGGAAGTAATCAACTTCCAAAACTATCGACGAAACCCAATGGAATTTTTAGAAAGAATGGAGGAGTTTATTGGGAGAAATAGAGAAGCAAGGTGGGACAGGATAATTGAGATGCTTGACGAGACGTTTAAAAACACTAGGGATAACTGGTGGATAGCGGTACGACCCGAAATCACGAATTTAGCCGAGTTTAAACGCCAGTTCAAGGAGAAGTATTGGTCGGAGACTGCACAAAACAGGGTAAGAATGGACATATTCTATGGCAAATACGACGCGTCCAATGGACAGTCCCCGACGTCTTATTTCCTAGGAAAGGTATGTTTAGCACGGAAGTTGATACCGCCGATCCCAGAAGAATGTTTGGTAAGGCAGTTAGCTGGACATTACAGCTATGGTATCAAAGATGCCCAATTGTACCAACAGCTCAGTAAAATAGCCGATCTAGCCAAATTACTAGAAAATTGTGAATCCACTGGGAGGTTCCAGGATTACCAACCCCCCAATCGTAAGGTAGAATACAATAGCAACAATAACGGACCAAACCGGAATGGAGGTGGAAACGGTAACAACCTAAACACAAATAGTCAGAATAATAATACCCCACCAAATGGCCGAAGTGATAACAATCAGGGTCCAAATAACCGCAACTATCCGGGACCAAACAGAAATAATTACACCGGGAATAATTACGGTAGAAACTACCACCAGGGAAATAGTTATCGCGGAAATAACTATAGGGGAAATAATTACGGTCAACGTAATAATTATCGTAACGGGGGCGACCAAGGAGGAGGCGATAGGAGAAATCAAGAATATAGGCCCCAGGTAAATTATACAATGGCCAATAACTGACGGCCATATCCACCCAATGTACCCACTTACATGTTTTACCCACAACAGGCGCCAGGTAGCCAGGGTAACACGACGAATAGCCAACCTATTAATGGTAATCCCGAGGTCAGGCAGGAAACACAGACGGGTCAGCAACCCAATGTTCCGGGAGACCGGGCCAATGAGACCGTGGCTCATTTAAACTAAATGCGGCAGTGGAAAAGGAAAACCGCCCTTCACTGAACCAATATTATGGGGTGACTAGTTACGAACATAGACAGGACAAAGACGGGACTATGATATTAAGAATAAATAATTATCTTAAGGATATTAGAGAGGAGTTATTAGAAGAGGGTGACAATATCGTTAAAAATAGTAACCAAGGGAATAATAGTATCGTGCAGATCAAAGCAAATATCAATGGCATGGAAGCAATATTACTCATTGACACGGGGTCAAATGTATCACTTATCGATAGTGTTGAGTTAGAAAGGATCAAACAAAATAGTAATTTACCAATACCCACTCTGCCTATAAATAACATCATTTTAGTCGGAGCAACGGGGAGGCAAAATAAGTCGATAAAGAAACAGGTGTCATTAGAGATGACTAGTAATGGGGTAACGATACCAATAGGGTTATTAGTGGCGAATAATTTACCCATGAGTATCCTAATAGGCTGCGATATACTTAGGCCATACAATGCAGTAATAGATTTGGAAGGTAAGGTGATAACTTTAAAAACTAACAAGAGAATTTGGACCAATAATTTAATCGATGTCCAAGGAAATGGTACAAACAACACACCTTATCAAGTGATAGTGAACCATTATTATTGTGCCGATCGTCCAATAAACATGCCTTTATATCAGGAGGAAAACCCAGAGTTGTGGTTAGAAAAATTAGAAGAAATACGGGATTTCCAAAGGACGAAAGCAAGGGGTCTGATCAGCGAAGCACAGGCGGAACAATTAATCAAGGTATACAACAATTATAAACATATTCTCGAACGCTCCAGGTAAAGCCAGAGATTATCAATGCACCATAAAATTCAAAACTCCGATGGAATTTAACAGGAAATCGTACCCGATCGCCTACTCGCTAAAGAACGAAGTCAGGGAAGAATTAAACAGGATGATAGAGGACGACATAATCGAGTATAGTCATTCGCCCTTTACCAGCCCAATTATAGCTGTGCCAAAAAAGAACGGAAAGGTACGTATATGTCTCGATGCTAGGGAGATTAACAAAATGATTGTTAACGACCGCACATCACCTGGGGAGATAGAGGAGATATTGAAAAAGTTTCACGGAACAAAGTATATAAGCTCATGGGATACCGTATGCGGTTACTGGCAGGTAGAACTCCACCCTGATAGTAGGAAATATATGGCATTCATATTCGAGGGCAGAAACTATCAGTTTAAGCGGTTACCCTTTGGCTTAATAAATTCTGTGGCGGTGTTTGTAAAGATAATGGACAGAATATTGGGGCAGGAAGTACTGAAGTTTACGACAGTATACGTCGACGACCTACTGGTGACTTCAGCGAATTGGGACGACCATTGTAATAGGGTTGAACAGGTGTTAGAGAAACTATCAGAGAATAATATCACCCTCAAATTAGACAAGTCCCAATTCATTGCGAATGAGGTGAAATTTTTAGGCTTTAATCTAACAGAACAGGGGATTACTCCATCCAAAGAGAAGGTAGAGGCCATACAGAAGTTCCCCACCCCAAAGAATAGGAAACAGCTGCAGTCATTTTTAGGAATCTGTAACTATTACAGAAAGTTTCGGTCCAATTACTCAGAACTAACTGCCAGGTTCCAAAAGCAGTTATCAGCTAAAGACAAATGGACTTGGGGACCAGAGCAAGATGGAGTGCTCAATCTCGTAAAGGAAAAGTTTTTAGAAACAGTAATGTTGCATCATCCCGACTTTACAAAACCATTTTTTCTAAACTGCGATGCCAGTAACGTGAGTTCAGGTGCAGCCCTATATCAGGAAGTTCAGGATGGTAACCATTTAGTAATTAGCTTCGCTAGCCGCGTGCTGAACAGTTGCGAACGGAACTACAATACTACCGAAAAAGAATTGTTGAGTGTAGTTTTCGCATGCGGTAAATTTAGGACATATATATTAGGGTACCCCATAACAGTTAGAAGCGACCACAAATTTATATCATTTTTAAAGCATTGTAAGCTGAACCACGGAAGGCTGACGAGATGGGTTTTGGCCTTGCAAGAATATAATATCACATGGGAATATATACCCGGCAAACAGAACGTAGCAGCCGACGTCCTATCTCGCGTCAATATACCAGACCAAACCTTTGACGGCAAAAAGGAACAATTAGCAAAAGTATACCATATTATTAAGAGCAGGGAAGATTTAAAAAATATTTTAAACGATATAACGTCACAACAAGAGGCTGATCCAAAATTAGGAGATATTAGGAAAAGGGTACAGGAAGGCGATGAGGTCATGAATAGATATTACTGTATACACAACGACACTTTGTTTATAAGGAATACCCCGCACCAGGAGAATTGGAAATTAGTAATTCCACCAGCGATAGAGAGACCGCTAATAATGGACTATCACGACAGGTACGGACATATGGGTGCCCTCAAAGTAAGGAAGGCATTGGAAGAGCAAACATACATCAAAGGGATGAATAAGAAGGTGCAACTGGCGATACGGTCGTGCGATATTTGTCAAAAAGTAAAGTGTGATAATGAGAGAAAAGAAGGGGTCATGATACCCATAACATCCACCGAAAAATTGGAAAAGGTATTTCTCGATATCTGTGGACCATTTCCACGCAGCGGTGGGAGACACCGATATAAATTTATCGTAATCATCTTCGACCATTTTAGCAAATATACCAAGCTATACCCAATAACTAGGGCAATGACCAGGAAAATAATAGACATCATAATAGAGCGATATATAATGGAGGTAGGCCAACCGTATTCTATAATTACGGACCACGGTACCCAGTTTAGGGGAAAACTTTGGAAGGAAAACCTGGGAGAACACGGAATAAAAACGTACAAGATGTCTGTATATCACCCGAATAGTAACCCAGCCGAGAGAGTGTTAAGGGAAGTAGGACGGTTACTGAGAACATACTGCCATAACGAGCAGAAAAGATGGCATGAATACGTAGCATCAACCGAGGATTTTCTCATATCACAATACCATCGAGGTGTCGCCATACACAGTTATGTTCGAAAGACCCCCACCACGAGAGATAAAAGAAATTATTAGTTTTCCCGACGAACCCGCATACCAATTTGAGAGAACCAAATTTTATAACAAGGCGTTAGAAAAAACGGAACAGCAGCGGAAAAAATATGTCAAATCACAGCCCAAGGCAATTAAATATGAGGTAGGAGAAAAGGTGTTAGTTAAAAATAGACAATTGCCCAGTGCTATACAAGGCATAACGAGGAAATTGCTACTCTTATATACAGGACCTTTCACGATCACCAGAGACAATAAAAACAATACCTATGAGGTAACTGACACGGTTAGTAACAAAGTAAAAGGTACGTATAACCAAACATCATTGAAAAAGTACCATGATTAAAAATCACAAGTCAAATACTCAATCAGTGAGCAAGTACCATGACCAAAAAACCCAAGTCAAATACAGCATCATTGAGAAGGTACCTTGACTAAACATGTTAACGTGAATTTTTCAACTTAGCCAGAATTAGAAAGGAGGTAGAGATTATTAAATAAATATAAATATTATTATATTATTATTATTAATAAATATTACGAGATGGACACATTCCACCGTAGGCAAGATTTATTTCCAATAGCCATGTCAACGTATATTTACCAACTTACCCGTACTTAGAGAAGGAGAGAGATTATTATTATTAATAAATATTACGAGATGGACACATTCCACTGTAGGCAAGATTTATTTCCAATAGCCATGTCAACGTATATTTACCTACTTACCCGTACTTAGAGAAGGAGAGAGATTATTATTAATAAATATTACGAGATGGACACATTCCACCATAGGCAAGATTTATTTCCAATAGCCATGTCAACGTATATTTACCAGCTTACCCGTACTTATAGAAGGAGAGAGATTATTATTAATAAATATTACGAGATGGACACATTCCACCATAGGCAAGATTTATTTCCAATAGCCATGTCAACGTATATTTACCAGCTTACCCGTACTTATAGAAGGAGAGAATGATTAATATTAATAAATATTACGAGATGGACACATTCCACCATAGGCAAGATTTATTTCCAATAGCCATGTCAACGTATATTTACCAGCTTACCCGTACTTAGAGAAGGAGAGAGATTATTATTAATAAATATTACGAGATGGACACTTAGTAAAGGAGGAAAAAAGGAGAAATACTGTCATATATTTGATACTAAATGGAAATGATAAATGGAAAAAAAGGGAGAACAGTGTGTTACATAAGGAGGTAATGATGAATATAAATATAACTATTAACATTGAATGATTTTAAACGATAATTTTACCTGCGGAGAACGATATATTAATATAATTGTGAATTAATCAGAAGAGTTTAAGAAAGGGAATTTATGTGTAGGAGCCTATGATCTTTGAATATTATATTTTTTTATTATTATTATTATTTGTTGCAAAGGTGCAATTATTATTTTCTGGACAGGGATGTGTTGCCTCTGATTTCAGTAGTTATAGATAGGGAAGGGCAGAGAATGTATGCCATAGCGAGCCACTCTGACTCCCAACCCTCTATGAAAGTTAGGGAATTGATAGGGAATTATATCAAAGATTAATTAATTAACATCAAGGTAAAAAGGAAAGGAATAGGTGATACGACAAAGAACGAACTAGGAATATTGAGTTGGATTAATATATTAAAGGAGTAGTACAGGAATTTAATTATAAGATGAAAGAATGAAATATAAAGAAGCTATAAAGGGTTAATATAGAGATGATAATTTCATCAAAACCAAAGATATTGTAATCAATTACATTTATTGTTTTATTACTTATGGTGAAAATGTAAATTTTGTCTATACGTCAATCATTTTCAGGCGCCATGTTTGTTAAGTTAAAAGTAACATGATCGAAATCTACTTTTAGGGCCAGAATTCGTGTTAATACGTACCAGTTTAGTGGAACCAATTACCTGAAATAAAGACACATCAAATAACATATAAAAGTATTTATTAATATTAAACATTGATATTTATTACATAGACATAGATCTCTGATCGATATATTGCGCCATGGGCGTTGTCCACATGAAATTACATTATACAAAGAATATACGCTGCATTAATACATGTTATAGGATAAGACATACATTTATTAATTCAAAGTAAATTTCATATTAATTCAACACAGATATATAGTTATCTGTTGCTCAACCCAGCACTTAGAAATAATTACGCACGCACACAACCACTCACCCTTTCATTCTCATGGTACAACTTTATGCATAGTGGAGCTCCTTTTAAATATAATGAAAAATTTAAATGATTTTTTAAATAATTGATTTAAAATTTGGTATTTGGAAATAATTAAAGGATTGAAAATGTAAAAGGAACGTTCTCACCAATTTCGTGTTGGCTTCCTCGCACTGCTAGTCTCGTTCGTACATCGGCACAATCGGTGTATTTTTACGGCGCTTGACGGGACACCTTCGTGTCAACCCACGTAACCCACCGTCGTGGGACCGATTCTATACGTCGATCTTTTACGGACGATTTAATCGGTCGAGGACGCCTACACAAAGCCGAACTCTAACTCTCCTTAATACATTTTGATTGTAGATATTATACTGTTTATTAACCACCTACAGTGGTCTAAAAAGTTAAAATTCACCCGGGAGTGAATTGGTTTGGCCGGCCGGCACTGATCAGTCGCTGCAGCTAAATGACGGCAATTCCTTGTTGAATTCTGCGGAAGTGGGGTGTACTGACGTCACATTTTCTTTGTCTAACATGTTGACATCGCCGTTTTGTCGTTGTCAACACATTCTCAGCCTCTGACGTAATTAAGGCTTGGCTTGCTTATCTCAATAACTGCACACTGTTTTTATGACATTTTACAGATTCTGCTACGAATTAGTTCAAATCCTGGCAAATATTGTGATATAGTCCACTCACTGTAGATTCGATATCGGGTGTTTGAGGTTGGGTTGGGTATGTCAAAAAATAGAAAAATACAATATTTATGATCTCGTTACCATATTTTAGGTAATTATAAAATGTACCATGATTGTACCATCACAAAACCCCCTCAATGAAAGATGGTGTGACGAAGCACACAAACTTTCATTGACCCTTTCATACTTCCTAAAGGGATCAGCCAGGACAAGTCGCCACAACCCCCTTACAATTTTACATAAAAAATAACAACAACTCACCCTTGGTCTGGTGATGGTGACCGTACCTAGATGACCTTACTGGACTTCTCCTGCGAGATCCCAACACCATAAGGCCACTTAGGCTCTTAACGCCCCTGCTCTGACGCGTTGGCCAGCTCAGGACCGCTGTCACACCACCAAACACTGAAACAATATATAATAAATATTAAAATAGTGGCTTATTAAATCACTCCATCCTCAACTGATCTGGTTCCCCTTAGCTAAGTGCTGGTTTGTGCCAATAAGCACTGGGTTGGCTTAATATATTTTAATACGCTTCATAAAATTATAAGATTATATATTATAATCTTCAAGAATTAAAAAGAATATCTCTTCTTCATATTAACAAATACTTCTACCCTGAGTTGAAAAATGGTTTCGATTCCTATCGATAATATTTATCTTCATTCTTTTACAATTACTAGAATTGTAATATAAGCACATTAATATAATATAGTTACCAAAATTGAATAAAATATAATTAAAAATATAATAAGAAAATTACACATTACAATCTCCCAAATCTGGAGAAAAACAAATTATAAAAGAATTAATAACTCTATATATTTATTTATTGAATACTCTTAGTGCATGATAAAACAAAAAAAATTATTATTATTGTTATTATTATTATTATTCTTATTATTAACAGGTAATTATTTGGCTGATAAATATTATTAACAGCGCCATTTAAAATTTTTTCTCTTCCTACACATATTATAAAATCATGTTAAATAGTTTTCACATAAATACATAATACATTAATAATTAACACTGATATATTAATAATACAGTTAATACATTTTAAATACTCAATCATATTTAATCATATCTAAGATATGCATTAACATTTGTATAATTTACTTAAAAGTTGTATTTAAATTAAAATTTACCATTGCAGTTATTAATTAAACATCAAATTTATTTATTTATAATAATAAAATACATTTTGAACTTATTGTTACTATTCATATTACATTATTATTTCATTATTCATTTTCTACTACCTCTCTCCTCTGAACTTTCTACCTCCCTAACTACCTAACCTTTCACCTTCTATCTCTGTTTAGTCTGGATAACTCCTATATTCACTATACTTCATTATATAATTTTACTCACCTTCTTCTAACTGACCATCAAATTTACCTATCATTGACACCAATATCTCAATTATATACTCCATTACTATTTTCATTTAAATCATATGGCACCGCTCGTCTTTGCAATGGGTTGGGTGTTCCCTAACTGGCTATATACATCTCTAATATTTTGCCCTTCCAAATAATTCGGCAACCACTCCCTTAAATTTATACTAATACCTGCCACAACACTATTGGTTGGCTACTCTTTATCACCTCACCCCCACTACAGAATTCATCAACAACAAATATATGTATGTACCTTTACTTAAACACCTTCTCTACAAATAATCACTAACTACTGTGTCCCTAAATATCTAATAATTCTCTTTGTATTTCCTTAAAAATTCTTATCTTTCTAACTCCCTTTACATTAATTAATTACTCACCTGCATTTTATCTATACCCAGTCTCTATTCCTGTTTAAACTCTTACTGTAATCATTGACAATTCTCCTATAAAATTCCTCTCCTACCTACTTATAACAATACCTCTTTTCAAAATTCAAATATAATTATTTATTTAAACATTCATTATTATTCATTAGTAATTAATTAAAATATTCTTATTAAACATTTTATATATATAAATATATAATAATACACACTGGGGTACCTGTAATACATAATACACATCAAAATACATGGATAAATACAGTTAATACAATAAAAAATATACACTCCAACTTCATTATTGTGTCATTAATCGAAATCAGTCCATAACAGTCCAATTCAAAACCACTTTGCACATTATTATTTAATGTTCATTTCACAATATAACAGTCTATCCACCATCATTAAACAACAAACGAATCTTAGGTCTATATAAATCATTTTTGATTAAATACATTATCTTATTATTATAAATGTAAAGGTTATTCAAATTTTTATAATTTTCCACAATACTATTATAATCAATATGGTCACTCCATATCATTATCTCATATAATTTGTCACGATCGATTATGGTCCTGTCACCTTTAGTATTATCTGTCACAACCAGGTAAGTTATAAAGTCATCATTAATAACATCATCTCCTCCTGCTGCTATATCAGCTTCAATATAGGGTAAGTACTTACAATAATTATTAATTCTCTCTCTACTCACTCTCTCTCTTAATTCTGTATAATTTCTCCCAACTTCAAACAACTCTAACTTACTATCACTACACCTATCTCTCTCAAAATATGCCTCATCATAACACCAAGTCACACTCTCTCTCCAGATATGCAGGGGTCCCTATCATAAAATTGTTGCACCTCTTCTTAGGTACACAAAAACATAAAGAAACTTTATTTGTAGAACTATCGTCTATCAAATATAAATTAAAGGCATTCTTATCCTTATAACAATTACATGAAGACTTGTCTTCACCCCCTAATACAACATTAAAAGAAAATTCTACCCCCTGCATTCCTTGTACTAAAATACTTTCTCTCAACTTTCTTTCTGACTTCATAAATTCCAATATTTCATTATCATTCATCATACTTTCATTATCATGTTTATCCTTCTCTAATACCCCAATCTTACTACCTGTATTATTTGGATTATCTATAGTTTCTAAATTTTTAGTGATATCTATCACATTTATTTCAATGTTTTCTAAATGATTTTGTAACTTATCGAATTTGTCATTCAAATGTGTGAATTTAATATCAGTATCGCTTTTCTGTTCGTCTAGTTTTTTATCTAGTTTTAATAACAATTGTATTATTGCGTTACTTTCATCTGATTTACTGTCTAAATTAGTTGAAATGGATGTGTCAGTTTGTGTTATTTCGACAGACACAGGCGTCTTTGCCCCGTCAGTCTGACTTATGGGATTTATTTGCATATCCATTTCACCAGTTAAAGTTATGTCAGTGGTACTGGTTTTTATGTCACTATCGTCACTTGTACTCATTTTGGCAATTGTGTAATGCACGCATGCATACAATTGTCTAACCTAATTGTGGGGTTATGTTTACTAGTTATAAAATTTTGTCTGTTACCTCAAGCAATTTTTTCCCGTTTTCTTTCTAGGCGTATCCCATGTAATAATATATATACATAACATTACATAGGGTCCCTGTTCGGGCGCCAAATGTAATCAATTACATTTATTGTTTTATTACTTATGGTGAAAATGTAAATTTTGTCTATACGTCAATAATTTTCAGGCGCCATGTTTGTTAAGTTAAAAGTAACATGATCGAAATTTACTTTTAGGGCCAGAATTCGTGTTAATACGTACCAGTTTAGTGGAACCAATTACCTGAAATAAAGACACATCAAATAACATATAAAAGTATTTATTAATATTAAACATTGATATTTATTACATAGACAAAGATCTCTGATCGATATATTGCGCCATGGGCGTTGTCCACATGAAATTACATTATACAAAGAATATACGCTGCATTAATACATGTTATAGGATAAGACGTACATTTATTAATTCAAAGTAAATTTCATATTAATTCAACACAGATATATAGTTATCTGTTGCTCAACCCAGCACTTAGAAATAATTACGCACGCACACAACCACTCACCCTTTCATTCTCATGGTACAACTTTATGCATAGTGGAGCTCCTTTTAAATATAAAGGATAATACTGACGTCACATTTTCTTTGTATAACGTGTTGACATCGCCGTTTTGTCGTTGTCAACACATTCTCAGCCTCTGACGTAATTAAGGCTTGGCTTGCTTATCTCAATAACTGCACACTGTTTTTATGACATTTTACAGATTCTGCTACGAATTAGTTCAAATCCTGGCAAATATTGTGATATAGTCCACTCACTGTAGATTCGATATCGGGTGTTTGAGGTTGGGTTGGGTATGTCAAAAAATAGAAAAATACAATATTTACGATCTCGTTACCATATTTTAGGTAATTATAAAATGTACCATGATTGTACCATCACAATATGTTTTTCAAAAATTATCAATTTTAACGGAGAAGCATATGTAACGTCACAGAACGTTCCATAAAGGAAATCATTTACATAGCAATTTATCATAAGAGGAAAGTGAGGTGGACAGTATCGAACCCAAGTAGTCCTAAAAAATTATGTAATTTTGTCTACCACTAACATGAAAAAACGACCAGACTTTGACTAAGACACAAACCCCATATATATTATTAAAGTGAATAACAGTGAAAAAACCATAAGATACTATGAGAGAGACAAATAATGTCAGGATCAACCAAAATGAAGTCATTAATTATTAAGTCTGAATAGAGTATTAAGAACTATTTTTTGTGAACGAATGGACATGATCCATTATTATATTATGTAATGTAAATAAAATAAATGTATTAAATGACTTAAATACATTATTAGAAAGAATCTAAGTTAAAATAAAAATCATATAATTGTTATGACAAAAAATATTAATCTGTTGGATTGGGACCAAACACTCAGATTTCATGTAAAAATTAATTATTATCAAATTGAAATAAAAACTATATGTAATTGTCAAGCAGACAAAAATGAACAATTTATCTTAGATAAAGAAAGCTGTCAAATGAATAAAAGTCAGTCAAAATAGCCAAAAACAGTATTAACTAAAAACATGTGGTAGGCATATAATATAGTGTGATTTATGGATTTAATGTTGCCAAAATGCAACCAAATTGCATTAGAAAGTTGAAATATAATATAAAGCGACTATACTAATATATTTGACTAACTTTAACATTGTAATAGTCAAGTTAGCAAAATATTTACCTATACCATGTATGGCTGGATCCAATCAACCAGTACAAAAAATTGTCATATCTGGCTAAATATTTACTTATTAGAGTTAATTTATTTAAAAACCAATCATAATTAGTATCACTAGATTCAGTTGAAAACAGAGAATCTAAATGTAATAATGGCATACAAATTGTGAGTACTAATGTAAAACTGTTTGATAAATACCAGAGTAATTTTTGAAATATCATTAGTATGAAGAATAAGAAATTTGTTCTAAAAGCTTCGACGGAAATTAAATTTGTTCCATGACGTTCCATTTCGTTTATTCTCGAACAATCTAGAAGGAATTTTTACACAAATATACCGGAAGTTCATGATCTCAATCAGCCTGACTTAGTATAAAAGAGAGACCAATTTCGACCCAAGAAACACTTGAAGCTTGAACTCCAGAACAGATGCATCACCCACGACACTGATCAACGCAACTAAGGCGAAACCGAGAGGCGAGAAATCGACACAAGACCCGAAGAAAGGCTTTTCCCGTACATTGACAAACAGACTGACTTAACCTCTACAAGAATCTACGCCAATGTGTTGCTGAAATAGAGCAGCAACATGGCAAATTTTAATAGAAATCACGCAGCCAGAACGTCAACGGCCCAGGAGGGACCAAAACTTTAAATAGAGAACCAAGTCTGCTGTGTTCGCAAAGACAAACTAACTTGACAATAACCCCCTTAACGTAAACATACAAACACAAAGCCTTTCTCTCGACTACATGGGAATCAGCGCTGTGACGGCCAATTTAGTAACCAACGCGGAGTAGCTGATTTGTAACGCCGGGATTTGAATGAAAATCTACTGCCAAACTGTTTCACAAAAAGTGCGGAAATTGTAAATGATCGCAATTTTGACTTAAAATAGATTCAGTGCACACATGAAGAGGGGAGATTGAAAAACTACCCCGAGAGGAGTGTCCAGTGCGAGATTAATTAACAATTGGAACGTGAGTTACCAAAATTAAAGTCATTTTTTACCTGGTTACATTTTGTCACACAGTTGTACTACACATGCCACACACACCTTCAAATCACTTAATTTTTCTTGTAAGGCATCTTATTGATATGTCTTGGTAGTTCAAAGGAGTCACGTCCTGAGAGTAAAGATTTTTTCACGTATTAAACTCATGCTTTTCAACTGAGTAACAAATTGAAAATACTAGCCGATACTTGATTGGATAAATAAAATTGTCAATAATAATAATAACTTATGAATTTTTTCTTTCGTAACTCTGCAATTTTATAATTTTTTTATGAATGTTAGTCCTTCAGACGATTTGTTTGTTTTTGAAGAATCATTAAACTTACCTTATTTTTTCAAGCTAAACTGACTTGTTTATATTTTTTCATAGAAGTAAGATTTAAAAATTTTAATTTCTTTAATAAAAAATCACATTTCTTTCTTGGAACAAACGATTCCAAGTGGCGCCCACAAAAAACATAGTATTAAGTTGTGTTACAGGACTACATCACCGCAGAGGATCCAGTCAACAGTAAGTAACAAAAAGTGCGCGGAGGTAACGCCCGACAGCATACAACACGAACAACACTTTTACACTATTTATTTTCTTTTGTTATAACATTAACGACCAGGACCCAATACGTCACGACATAAAACGGAAACTCCAACGCACACATATACAACCAAAAAGACACAACAACGAAATAAAAACGCTTAACAATGTAAAACAAAAGTTGCTTGAACACAACATATCAATATTAAAAGCTGATAAAGGGAACATAAACGTCATAATGGACAAACATCAACTAAACACTAAAATTGAAAATTTCTTCAACGAAAATAATATAACGGAAATAAATAAAGACCCCACACTAAAATTTAAAAAACAGATTAACAAATTTATAAATAACACAAAACATATAATCAAACCAGAAAGCACCAAATACCTTAAACAAATCAAACCTAACCCCCCTAAACTAAATGCATTACCGAAAATAAACAAACCTAACATTCCCATCAGACCATTAATAAACAACACACAAGCTCCCTCCCACAAAATCGCAAAACACCTAGACAAAATAATCAGAGAAAACATTAATCTCAGTAACAGTACTTCTATCAAAAATAACGTCAAACTAGTCAAGAAAACTGAACATATCCACATCCCACACAACTCAACACTAGCATCTTTTGATATAACCAATTTATACACCAATGTCCCAATTCAAGAAACCATCCAAACACTAGAACAATTACTCAGACAAAACAACACACCCGAAACACACATACAAGAGATCATCACACTTACCAAAATAATAACTGAGCAAAATTACTTTACATTCAATAACAAGGTATACACACAAACAGACGGTCTCCCGATGGGATCCCCCATATCAGGAATAATGGCAGAAATATATATATACACAATATAGAACAGAACCACATATTAAACAACAACAAATACACCAACAAAATCATTTACTGGCACAGGTATGTAGATGATATATTACTTTTATTCAAAGGCAACACAAGACAAGTTGAAAACTTCCACAAATACATAAACACAATATACCACAAACTAAAATTTACACTGGAAATTGAACAAAACAATAGTATAAATTTTCTGGACCTAACAATTAACAAAACTAACAATACACACATGTACAAAATGTACAGAAAACCAACCACAACCGACATGGTTATACACAACACATCAAACCACCCAACACAACATAAACATGCGGCCTTTAACCACATGCTCCATAGACTAACTAAAATACCATTAAATAAACAAGATTATACTGACGAACTCAACACAATCAAATACATAGCAATGAAAAACGGATACAACCCTAATTTAATAAACAAACTACACAAACACATCAAAAACAAAAACACAAAATACCAACAACACACAACACAATAAATACATCACACTCACATACCATAACTCCAACACATTCAGAAAACACAAGTACAAAATAGCATACAGAACTAACAATACCATCAAAAAACACGTCAATGATACAAACACGGACATAGACAAATACAACAAAACAGGTGTTTACAAATTAAATTGTAATAACTGCAATAGTTTCTACATAGGCCAGACAGGAAGACCTTTTTCATCCCATTACTCTGAACACCTAAAAGCTTTATCCAACAACAATATATATTCTGCGTACATACACACAAAAAACCACAGCTACACCAACATAGCTGAAATATTACACTACTTACCCAAAGGTCGAAAACTTAACACAGCAGAACAATATGAAATATACAAGCACTACACAACACAACCAAACAACATACTTAACGACCAATTACAGTATAAATCGCATACACTTTTTGACACAATTATACAAAAACTAACAATAATTTGGATCCACGCGCCAATCCCCTTCCTCCACACACCACCCCCACTATACCTTCCAAGTAAAAACCGTTACAAGTTAATGGTAGTCTGTCTCAAAGGTGACGAAGGCGAACACCACGCCGAAACGCGTTCGACAAGAAAAGACAAGTAAGTTCACAAGTGAAAGTTTCATTATTATATAAAGTGTAGTGCTGTGAAAAAAGATGATGAGCAATCAAGACAACTATAATACCGCAGACAAAGCGTATTTGATCAAAAAGTACAGAAACGCCAAAAAACAAGTAACAAAAACTTCCTTACACGTAGCCTTCAATAAAACATGCCGTAAACACAACATCATACCAACACACATACAAGTTACAATAAAACAAAACACATGAGCTTCACTTCAAACCAAACGAAAATTAGAACAAATAAACCTAAATAACATAATCAATTATTTATACCATAAACAAGTCACACTCAACAGACAGGCATACAACTTACACATGAAACTTATACAAATATTACACCACACAGAACTTGAAAATGTAATACAACACACACAAGACAACATAGAAAAACTCAAATTGATAATACAAAATCGACACAACAAAAAAATAACAAACCTCACAACACGCGCCTTAGAAGCAATCCATGAACCGACACACAAATTCCACACACGCATATTAAACAAAGGACTGAAACATAATTTGAAAAACAATACAACTAACAACAAAAACCACAATAGACATATACGTGACATAATCATAGACACAGAAACAGCTGTACAAAACACGCACATTAACGACCAGGACCCAATACGTCACGACATAAAACGGAAACTCCAACGCACACATATACAACCAAAAAGACACAACAACGAAATAAAAACGCTTACAATGTAAAACAAAAGTTGCTTGAACACAACATATCAATATTAAAAGCTGATAAAGGGAACATAAACGTCATAATGGACAAACATCAACTAAACACTAAAATTGAAAATTTCTTCAACGAAAATAATATAACGGAAATAAATAAAGACCCCACACTAAAATTTAAAAAACAGATTAACAAATTTATAAATAACACAAAACATATAATCAAACCAGAAAGCACCAAATACCTTAAACAAATCAAACCTAACCCCCCTAAACTAAATGCATTACCGAAAATAAACAAACCTAACATTCCCATCAGACCATTAATAAACAACACACAAGCTCCCTCCCACAAAATCGCAAAACACCTAGACAAAATAATCAGAGAAAACATTAATCTCAGTAACAGTACTTCTATCAAAAATAACATCGAACTAGTCAAGAAAACTGAACATATCCACATCCCACACAACTCAACACTAGCATCTTTTGATATAACCAATTTATACACCAATGTCCCAATTCAAGAAACCATCCAAACACTAGAACAATTACTCAGACAAAACAACACACCCGAAACACACATACAAGAGATCATCACACTTACCAAAATAATAACTGAGCAAAAATACTTTACATTCAATAACAAGGTATACACACAAACAGACGGTCTCCCGATGGGATCCCCCATATCAGGAATAATGGCAGAAATATATATATACACAATATAGAACAGAACCACATATTAAACAACAACAAATACACCAACAAAATCATTTACTGGCACAGGTATGTAGATGATATATTACTTTTATTCAAAGGCAACACAAGACAAGTTGAAAACTTCCACAAATACATAAACACAATACACCACAAACTAAAATTTACACTGGAAATTGAACAAAACAATAGTATAAATTTTCTGGATCTAACAATTAACAAAACTAACAATACACACACGTACAAAATGTACAGAAAACCAACCACAACCGACATGGTTATACACAACACATCAAACCACTCAACACAACATAAACATGCGGCCTTTAACCACATGCTCCATAGACTAACTAAAATACCATTAAATAAACAAGATTATACTGACGAACTCAACACAATCAAATACATAGCAATGAAAAACGGATACAACCCTAATTTAATAAACAAACTACACAAACACATCAAAACCAAAAACAGCAAAACACAAAATACCAACAACACACAACACAATAAATACATCACACTCACATACCATAACTCCAACACATTCAGAAAACACAAGTACAAAATAGCATACAGAACTAACAGTACCATCAAAAAACACATCAATGATACAAATTTTGGACATAGACAAATACAACAAAACAGGTGTTTACAAATTAAATTGTAATAACTGCAATAGTTTCTACATAGGCCAGACGGGAAGATCTTTTTCATGCCTTTACTCTGAACACCTAAAAGCTTTATCCAACAACAATATACATTCTGCCTACATACACACAAAAAACCACAGCTACGCCAACATAGATACTAATCTTGAAATATTACACTACTTACCCAAAGGTCGAAAACTTAACACAGCAGAACAATATGAAATATACAAACACCACACAACACAACCAAACAACATACTTAACGACCAATTACAGTATAAATCGCATACACTTTTTGACACAATTATACAAAAAACTAACAATAATTTGGATCCACGCGCCAATCCCCTTCCTCCACACACCATCCCCACTATACCTTCCAAGTAAAAACCGTTACAAATTAATGGCAGTCTGTCTCAAAGCTGACGAAGGCGAACACCACGCTGAAACGCATTCGACAAGAAAAGACAAGTAAGTTCACAAATGAAAGTTTCATTATTATATAAAATATATTATTAAAATCTGTTTGAAACATGGTGTTTCTCTGATAAGATTCTTTATCCTTTCATGTACCTTTCAGGTATAAATTAGGGCAATCTGAAATATTTATGACCTGATATGAAAGACTTTTTCTTTCTGGAATCATTTTTATATTTCAACATAGTCTCCATGTAATTCAATATACTTGGTCCAGCGATGCTGCAGTGCTTTTATCCGATCGCAGAAGTTTGATTGTTCTAGGTCCTCAAAACAACGTTAACTGCTCCCCTCCCCCAGGGAAGTTTTGACATTTGGGAGTAGTTAAAAGTCAGATGAAGCTAAATCAGGCAAATAAGGCTGATACTACAGGAGTTCGTACTTCAACTCGGCAATTTTTGCTATAAAAACAATGCTTGCATGAAGTCTTGCATTATCCTGCTGCTATTTCTGTACTTAACCCGATATTTATTTCACAAATGTTTTTCATTTATTTGATGTAAAAGGTTAGCATGGTGCCTCTTCATCATTTGACCCTTTCGTGATAATCTATTAACAGTACTCCCTTAGCATGTCAGCCAATCAAAGTCGGCTTTCCAGCAGATGAAATTATTTTGCCTTTTGTGGAAACAGAGAACCACTGTACATAAATTGTTTTGACAGGTGTTTTGTTTTGGAATGAAATGATGTACCCAGTTTGTATTACCCATTACAAGTCTACAAATAAACTAGTAAATGATCACCCAACATACCTGTCATCTCGATAAAAATTTGTGTTGGTGTTAAACCTTTTTTTAACAAGAAATTTGATGCTGCATGACGTTAGACCTTCCCTTTTTTCAACATCGCACCGAGAAATGACCTTGAGAGATGACTTTGTTTACACAACTGTTTGTTATTAACAACACAGCAGACCAACTAGATGCTTTACATCTATTCGTGGGGCAGATGTAGTGCCATAGTCCAGTGAAAAATAGAAACGCAAACATACCTCTAGATTGCAGACCATGATCTTTTGAAATTATCCTTGTATGAAGATCACTAGATGCAGAAATTTCTGTCTGGAGAAGGCAATAATGAAAGGTTTAAGATTACACTGTTAACTTATCTATCTTTTACCATAACATGTACTTGCTTTAATGTGGTCCTTAGTCTCTTAGTATGATTATGCTCATCTTTGTCTGTAGTGCTTACAGCGTCCCTTAATGTGAACAGTCAACTCCAGTCTCTGCCTTCCTCTATGATACTTACCATTCACTCGGCTCCCATCACCAAAATCAATACTCCTGGCTGTCTCAACTAGTGACCCACCACTCCATGGTCTTGTCTTCACAAAACGCTGTGTTCTCCCATTGTTTCCAGAACCTGTTAATTTTTTTAAAGTTACTTTGCCCATCCAGTATGTTGTTAATATTCTTCAGCACATGTTAGCAGCACAGTTCAAATGCTTCTGTGGTTCTTTCTTTCACCTTTCCAAATTATCTAGATTTCACATCCAGCTTGTGTAGTGCGATGCTGCAGACATGTAACTTGAGGAATTTCTTCCTAATTCCTAGCCCAGTATTTGACAACAGCAAATTAGTTTCTCCATTTGGCCTGTTGTGTGACACCACTTCCTCCAAGTTACAGATTACCGGTTTTAATATTTACAGAATCTCTACTTTTGTTTTCAACTTCTGTTCTTGTAAGCATTTGTCTATAAAATTCAACGCTGTTTATAAATTTACCTTGTTTTCTACAAATAGAAGCCATATTACCAGTAAATCTTAACATTTTTATACTCTTTCCATGAGGTGTCATGTCAATCTTAAAAGTTTTTTATTATTTCCTTTACAGCCACGTGTAAAGCATTCTCCTGTAATGGTAATAAATTTGTATAACTGTAAATAGCGTAGACTCCTAAGCTGCTTTGGTGGTACACATGGGAGCCATTATTATTATTATAACTGTAAATTTAATTATTTTTTATTTGTAGGATGTTTTAACGGATGTAAAGACAGAAGTGGGTGTAGAAGAAGAAGAGTCTAAACAAGTAAAATATGCACAAACCTGATTATGTAACCCACATCTAATGTGTTAGATTGTTCAATGCCTTGTACCACTTGAGAGTAGGATTACATTCATTTGTAGATATTTAATTTAATTGTCAACAGAATACCAGTCTCACAGTATTGTAAATGAAAAACCAGATGTGATTAAGTAAGGAAATCACACACACACACACACACACACACACACACACATGTTGTGCAGAGTGCAGATATTTATTAGAAAAATTGATGGATAATTCTATTTATTTCATATTTATTTTTAACACGTTATTACGCACTCTGTAAGTCACGGAGAAGACAAATTAAATTTTATAATTTTTTAATTTGTAGTATATATTGCCGCTTGTAAATTCTATCATAAAAGAAGAAGTATGTGTAAAAGAAGAACAATCTGTAAAAGAAGAACTGTGTGTAAAAGAAGAACTATGTGTAAAAGAAGTACTTATGAAAGAACAGAATGAACAGTTTATTGATCAGGTATAGTACACAAGTATACATTTGTTTGTTACAATAAGCATTTAATGTTATTGTACAATGAACAACATTATTATTTGTAAAATTATTGATTAAATCTGTTGGAGACTCTTGGTATCCCATGGGAATCATTAGTATGTGTGCTTTCCTTAGTTCACATGATTCAACCAAAACATTTTGTATCAGTCACCATTTTGTAAGTTACATAAGGTTGGCATTTTGTAACCCATTCATGTTGCTGGCAGCCAACACTACAGTGGCACCTTATGACCTTGAATTATTAAGTGTTTATCATCTTGCTAAATTGGTACATCGCTGTGTGCAGCTCTTCTGAACATCTCTGTCCTTTAGTCAAATTTGCCTTTGTACTAACTCTAATTGCATTATACTGGGTAAATACTCTGCCCTACAGACTTGAACTTTTGTAAGCAACTGGGTGGCTGCCATTAGTGAATTGATGACCCTGTCATCTTGGCAACACACTCCTCATTTGAATCCTGTTGACTGTGCTCTGGTGTACTTGTCTTTGCGTGAAGCTATTGTGGATCACTATTGTGAAGACCAGTCCAGTTGGGCATCATCTTCTCTGCTGTCAGGCAAATTTATTGGCAACCTAAAACTCAGATCTGATTGTCAGTCTTGTGCGTCTGCCTTTTGTGCAGACATTTCCTCGTGGCCTCAATTTGGTGTCAGTTTTTAGTTAGTTTGTAAAATGTCTCAAGTTATGATTGGGGACTGTACTGTCATCACTTCCCCTCGGCAGTTGGCTTTTAAATACAAATGCCAGTACGATGAGGGTTGTTACTTCTCTACAGAACTCTTGAGACATTGTGGCTGGTTGTACAGTTTGCCCAAGAATCAAATGGATTGCACCTATTGTCACAAGATGTCTTTGTCAAAATAGTAATAGGACTGCATATAGTCCAATTTTACTGCCTAAGGCTTGTTGATTTGGGGTACTAAGTAGGCATAGTCATACTCCAGTGCTGCAATTATGTCCTTTGACAGGGGTACTTACCTTCTGACCACTCAATCCCTCCACTTCCATTTGTCAGTGTACCTTTGTGACCTTATTGCTTGAAGGTATATGTCATATGTGTGTCTGCCATAACCACCGTGGATATGTAATGTTTTCCTTTAATTGTGGTTTTGTATTCTGTGTTTTAGTTGGGTCAGTTGGAGTATTTGATTTTTTTACTAATGATTATTTTTCTTGTTGTTGACATTGTGTATTTTATTTCGTATCGTGTTACAGTAAATTAGCCATCTGGGTTTTGGCCAATGGGAGGGGCTTGTTCGCTATTTTGGATCACATAAAATTTTGATGTAATCAATACCAATTGTGAAGTCAAAGATCATTTTGTATATTGTTGTATATCAGTAGCTTCTGTCTTATTCTCAGAGCATTGTCGATTACATTCAAGTCATGTTTGAGCAGTCAGTCATTTTAGCAATAACTGTACAATGCAAGTAAACCCTATTACATACAGTTAGTTTTAAGTAAAGGTATTGGGAAAAAACAGGTATTAAAATATTTGATTTCCTCGACATTATTATGTTAACAATTATTATTGTATCTTTTATGCTACTGAAGATGTGTAAAATGGAAATTTAACTGTTGTTTTGTTTCAGAATACTTGGTGAACAATTTTACAATTAAGAAAATGCATGAAGGATATGGGCTGCCATCATAAAGAGGGACAATTTAAGTCCCAAGCTTGTAACGAAATAATTGTAATATTTTTAGTATTAAAAATGGTATATATTTTATAAATGATTGTTTTGAAAACATTATACCCACTTACCTGTTGAAAAAAGCAATAAAACATAACAAAAACGAATTATGTAATGACGTTTTGTCCAATCGGTCACTGTCCCTACCTTGAACATACAAGTTTTTTTACAAAAAAAATATATATATGAAACGTTTTATTGTGAATTTGTATAATGAATTAATAATACACTTTCCATAAAATGGAATATAGCTGAAATTATATACCACGAACACGTCGAAAATTATTATTTTAATGTAAATAATGAAGTCTCCGAAAATCATAACCGAGCGACGTGAATTTAAAACTCCTGCCAAAAGTTCGACAGAAGAAGAGCGCATTATATCCAGCAGGCAGTTCCATTGTGTGATAAATGCTTTTGTTGGTACATGTGGGTTTTTTACAGTTTATCTTTAATAGTTTCGAGAAAATATAAAAAGTTTTGATAAGTATTTTACAGTATGTTTAATATGTGTCCTATCGGTCACTTTAATATCTTTACAGTAATAAGATTACGTGTGAATTTTTAATTGTGTAAACGAACTGCGACGAAAAGCCGCAAGCCTAACCTCAAAACGAGTCACGAGACAAGCAACGGCAGCGAGTTGACGTGGAATTAAGTGCCGAATGTCCAATCGGTCACTGTCCTATTGGTCGCGTATCCGAGTGAGACATAGCGCGACCGATAGGACAGGTTGCTCCATGTTCTTTATGAATGCTGTGACAATTATGCTTTAGGGACGAATAATAGTATTCTAAAGCATTTCTAGAATAGAATTATGCTTTACGGACGAATAATAGTATTCTAAAGCATTTCTAGAATGCGTTACTCTCAGTTGTCATGATACTCTTCGTTTGTAACTTTGATCTTTGATTGAATACACTTATTCTAATCAATCTCTGCATAATTTATTTAGCATAATACATTCCAACAGTTACTATAGTTATTTAACACATGTATTGACATCACATCATTGTTTGTCCAATCGGTCACGCAGGTTCCACTCGGTCACGGCCACGATTCGGATAATTTCAACTTTTAATCCGAGAAATTTTCTTCATTTTCACTTTTGGTGATATTATACAACACTGATTGTTACTATGCTGATGTGTTTGGAAATATCTCCTGGTATGAGGTTAGTTTATTGTTAAAGTTGCCTTTGTAAACACAACCAAACTGAAATTGTTAATATTTTATTGAAAATTTCCTTAAAAATAAAAACAAATATATAGCAATTTTACCAGAGGTCAGTTAATGACAATGAATTTTAATTTAATTCATATAATTACATCATTCTAGCATTGTTTTATGAGGTTTTCCTCTGTGTTTAGAGGTGTGACCAATTGACATTTCCTATGTAGTACTTCAGGATAAAAAAATCTTCAAAAATTGTATTGCACTATTTCAGCTCTGCTCTGCATTTTGTATACTATATACTTTATATACTATACTGTATACTATTGTGAATTTATTCCAATATAAATATTCTTAAAACTTGATATTTTTTATTTTTTTATTTTGTTCATATATTTGGCTGTCTTTATGACGGCAACCCATATGCATGAAGTATGAAAATTAAAATGATAATGTGTTAGGCTGATTAATCATGAGTCATTAATATGTAAAATACTTTCATTGTTCCTCAAAAAACAGTCCTCATGTTTTAAACTGGAAAATTCTGTTTTGCCAAAGATTTTAATCCTCCTTACTGTAATACCTTGTTTTTTACCTCTCTGTCTGTAACACCAATACTTTACCTGATGAACAACATATCTCTTCAGAAACCGGCACGAAAACTCAGAGTAAAAAGTTCTGGCCTCATCAGGTAAATCACAAGCTTATTTTAAAACAGCTATAATTCTGAACATCATCGTCCCTTTTCCTTACATGGTAACCCCATCTGCTGCCCACATTCATTGTGTGGAGACCCTACTTCGCGTGACTCATAAAAATTTGCCCTCTGTCCCTCACTTCCACCTAATTTATCTTCACTCGCTCTCTCACACATTTGCCTGCTTAATGTACCTCATCAGTAGTTTCTACCATAAAAGTTTTATCTTCCTCTGAAAATAACTTTGTATCACTCAGGTTGACTTGGTTATTTAATATACTGCCATTGTTAGTACTGTATATGTTAACATGTCGATCTGGTCAGTTTTACCTGCTAATCCGTTGCCACACTAATATATTTTAGTGACTGCATTCCTTTAAGTCACTAAATTATACTTCAGTTTGTTCATTCATACTACTAAGTTGTGTTACGATAATACAAAACTGTTCATATGTTAACACTTGTTTGTTGTTCAAACAACACATTCAAGTTACCCAACACTGTACATAAAAAGTCCGTTATCCCTTTACTTATTTGCCATGGTTACTTATTTTTTGTATACAGCCAATCACATATAACATCTATAATTGTTCAAACAATAAGAAGGCCCTGATACTAATCACTTACCTTACATCTTCAGAAGATTCCGAAAAAATACCAAAACCCCTGGCAGCCACCACATTTTGACAGGCGAAATTTGGAAACCGCAACACTGTCCCCCACGAAAACAACTTAAAAATCTCAAACTTATGTTTGCTTTGTTCTTTCGTTTGCTATGCAGTTTTTGCTCCACTCATTACTCTGATTAAACTGTTATTATTGCTCGGCAACTGTTAATAATACTATCAAAACATTCAGTCATATGTGACTGAGACACTACAGCCGGTATTCCACTCCGTCTTTTACATTTCTTTTACCGAGGCACTGCCTTAGTGATCTAGACACGGTCACTGGCATCTACTGTCTCTGATATTCTGATTGTCCCTATTGCTAATTTAAAAACTCTTAATTACATTTTCTAGCTGTAACACTACTGACAGTATTTTACTCAGCTGTTTACATCTTAGTACCAAAGCCTTTGTGATATCGGCATGGTCGCTGGGGTCAGGTCTCTTTGATGTTTAACTGGTGACTGCCTACCACATGGTTTGGTGTTACTCACTACACTCCCACACTAAACTGTTTTTTTCCAGCTCTCCTATGACAATATTGGCAGATGTGAACTCCTTTTCGTCTGGCACGATACTACAAAGTGTGTGAAAGTGAGTTTTGAGCATGTACACCTGTCAAAAAATTATGCACTTCCCAGGCCAAATTCATGTACAGAAATTCCGCACAGTCCAAAGTTCTGTTTCACACTCACAAAAATCTGTCATTACACTACGCTCAATAAAATGTACCATTACATATCGATACCTACTTACACAATGTAATATACACCCAACATTGAAATACATCAAAGCACAAGATCATTACAAAATGATTTGTCACCCTCCATAACCTATTCTGTGTTCTAAGGTTCTAAGGTGGACATAATGTATTTATTTAAGTATGCTGGCAGGATCACCACCTGCCATGTAACATTAAGGATTTATAAGAAAGCCCCTAAACCTATTGTACAAAGCCGCCAAGAAACAATCCCCAGTCACCATCTGTATGTGGAAACTTATCACTATCCCAGTTATTCACAATTTCACAAATTTTCTCTTAAAAGAAATCCCTCCCCTACCACCACCACCACAGGACTGGTTAGGTGTATCCACTGACCATAGAGTAGAATATGGTAGGGTGACATCTGAAATAATTCATAATTATTCTAACACACAGTTTAGTATTTATAACTAATTCAAGAAAATTAATTTTTCAAGTTTCACTTATTACAAATTTTTAAATCAATTATTAAACAAGATACAAACATGGAAATTCATTGATATTAAACATAACTGCAACAGTTTTAGTTGTATGTAACTTGATATATGATTATCACCAGTTAAATTCATAAATCCATAAAGTATTGCCTAGTGATTTTCTTCAACAAGAAATTTGTGGTTTCTATCAGTAAAATGGAAATTTATTGTCCCTTCAAATATAAAAATCCTCAGTAGTTTCAATAGAATTTAATATACATTGATTGCCACCACTTTGCACTAGTAAGAAAAAGCTCTGGTCATTATTTGTACACATCTCATCGTAATGTCTAATCATCTTAATAGTCACATACATTATCTTTGACAAGGAAGGTTTCACTATGTAACACAAGCAGTAGAAATAACCTTACTTTTGTTTTTGCAATAGTCACAATTATACAAAGGAAATCATGAAAATGTAAAAATACAGACAGGATACAAATTATAAATTATACTAGTACACAAAATCAGGGAAATCAGTAAATCAGGGATTTTCTGTTAGCAATTTATCCTCATGTTAACACTTTCACGTTATGAATTGTTTTCAAGTTTAGGCCTTTGTAACTCACACATTTAGTTAATTATTATTCTTTTCTACCTTTAGTACTGTTGTACATATCTACAGTTTCTCCTTACTTCACCACATTATATAACCCCAGTGGCACGTGATTACCATGTGTGAGCCGATAAGCAACTCGCTCACTTTATCGTGTTGATAATACGAGATGCTTCCCAAAAGTTTGGGGAATTTAAATGTTACGCACGAACCGTTTGTGGTATGACCTGCTGCCGCTAGAGCATGCAAATAGTACCTTTTGTGAATTAGAGTGCCAACAGCTGTGACAGTGAGAGGCTGCGTTATTGAGTTTCATGCGTTTTTGTAACGTTGTGTTTGTGTTGTGGCAATTTTATAAATGGCAGATTTTACGTAGCAAGGAAGCTGCATCAAATTTTGCTTAAAACTTAAAAAAACTGCTGCAGAAACCCATCGCATGCTTGTAGAAGCATTTGGTGACAATGCTATGAGTCAAAGTGAAACTTTTTTGTGGTACAAATGCTGTAAGGATGGACGACAGTCTGTTGATGATGATGAGTGTTCAGGATGACCATCGACAAGCACAACACCAGAAAACATCGCGAAGGTATGAGAGGCAATTGTTGGAGATTGTAGACAAACAATCCATGATGTTTGCGCAATTGTAGGAATGTCGTACGAGTCCATGCAACGCATCTTGTCAGACATTTTGGGCATGAGACGCATTGCTGCAAAGTTTGTACCAAGACTGCTCAGCAGCGACCACAAAGAACATCGTGTGGTTGTCTGCACTGAATTGCAAATTGCAGTAAGAGATGATCCCAACTTCATCTCCAATGTCATAACCGGAGATGAGTCATGGGTTTACGGTTATGACCGTGAGACTGAGCAGCAGTCATCGCAGTGGAAGTCACCATATTCACCACGGCCAAAAAAAGCACATCGTTTGTAGCAATGTGAAGTCCATGTTGATTTTTTTTTTTTTTACATCAAAGGAATTATCCACAAGGAATTTGTCCCCCCTGGTCAAACAGTCAATGGGAAGTTTTATTGTGAAGTTTTGAAGTGGTTATGTGAGAGCATTAGGCGCAAACATCCACAAAAGTTGATTAACATCAGCTGGGTTCTCCACCACGACAATGCGCCATCCCACACATCGTTAGCTGTTCAGCATTTTTTGGCTTCCAAAACAGCGGTAGTGATTCCCCATCCACCCTATTCGCCTGACCTCGCCCCATGCGACTTTTTCCTGTTCCCCAAAATGAACCTTCACTTGAAAGGCCGACATGTTGACACAATTGAGGACATCCAGGCCGAATAGCAGAAGGTGCTTCAAACGCTTACGCTTGCTGACGTCCAGCGATGCATGGAATCATGGGAAAAACGCTGGGATCGTTGTATCCATGTCCAAGGGAGTTTCTCCATTTTGAAGGAGACGGTGGAAGCTAGGAGTTATGTTATGCAATTTTAATTTTATGGGCAAATTCCCCGAACTTTTGGTTAGCACCTTGTATTTCTCTGCAGAACCTAGTTACAACTGGCTTTAAATGTTTTTTTCCTCAGTTTACCGTTATGATTACTTAAGGTCTGTTTCTATGCCACATATCATTGATGTGCATTCTAATATTATATCCTTTGCTATCTTTGATTACACAATTCCCATGAAATAAATTGGCATCCCAATTGTGTACCACCCCTATAGAAATCCCATACAATAAGTAGATATGCTGTCATTGACTCTTAGCACTGTTTGTACATCTGACCGAACTTTCTGTACCATACCTCTGTGTGTGTGTGTGTGTGTGTGTGTGTGTGTCTAATTTAATAGTTATACTAAATAAATCGGTACGATTTGAAAAATAATAAATAATAATTTCTTATTAGATAGGTGTTTTATAGTTTAAAAGCACAGGTGTGAATTCAGATGTAAATATAACTGTTACGCTACAGTGTTCATATGCTTTATTTGAAATGAAAAGAAAGAATGATGTCAAATAATCGTTTTGTATATAATTTTTATTTTGTTTCAGCATGTTTTTCAAGACATCAATACGGTTGTGAAGGATGAAATTGTTTTAGAAGAAGTGGAAAAAGATGAGAATACACAAGAGGTAAAGTTTTTTTTAATATACGAACAATCTTCCTTCTGTAGACAAGTAAGATTCATTTAGAGTCTTCCGTCAAAGGCTGTCACTTAATTAGCAAATAATTTTTGAAATTGAACATTTGTAGTCAAAGGTTAGATTCAGTTCTAAAAAAAGAGATAGACACCTGAGAGGTCTTGCATGTGTTATATTATTTATTACTAGTCTTAAATGAGAGATAGGCTTTCTAATATTCTATTCACATACAAATACAAAAAATTATTTTATTTTCCACCTACCTTGTTTCGCCTTCTGCCAGAGTCCGCAACACGAACGTTAAAATGCAAATATGATTATAGGTTATCGTAATAACTTACGCAACACATTTTTAAAGAGAAATTAATTAAAATTTTATTTTATACTTCAAAATTTTCTTTAAGTATTAAATTGTTATTTATTTGGCCTCTTGGCTCAAATGATCCAAAATCATGGAAAATGTATAAAGCTTGTGATGTTAGTTACATAGTGGTATTACACTTATACTTACAGAATTACAATACACCTTACCTTAATTAGACAGCCCAATCTGCTAATTACACTCACATTCACCCCGTTACAAAACCAACTACTATTATTTAATTGACATGTTTGCATAAAAACCCTTTATAAAAATTTGTTGAAAGTACGGTTACTGGTTACCCGACGGCTTCACTCCTTTCGCTGCCACGTGGCTCGTATTCTTTAAATGCCCGAAAGTTTATTATTCATTTGATTTTGGCCCGCTCACTTCACTAATTCTGTTTTGCACTGTTATATTTTTGGTTACCACTTTCTACATGATGAAATTAAACTTTTATGTGTACACAGTTTTTTCCAGCACCCGGCCGGGCTGAGAATTTTGTTCAAATGGGGTGAGGGTTACTAACAAAGTCTCCCACCATAAGTTAGGCATAGCGGAACTTACTATGCCTCATGATCGAATCGTTCATCACTGTTCATAACACATGGGTTTTTCTGTGTGTTGGATGTCGACGAAATTTCACTGCCTTCACTTTCGTCACATAAATGGGTGTGGCTTCCCGTGATGGTTCCGGCATGTTGAGAGCATATGTTAGGCAAAATTCGCATCAAGCCATGTTTTGCGCCTTTCGTTTAGCGTGTGTTAGGCGCTCCACAGATGTTGGTGTTTGTGCATTTGTGGGTGGACGTCACTCAGACGCAAAGTTCTTAGAATCGTGACAGTCGACAACATGACATTCCTTTATAAATATTTCATAACAGCTATTGCGTACTGCTCCTTGGTTAGAACTACGCTTTATATTCAAACTGGGGCTGGCCACATATATGAAGTGAATTGTGCAATTTTAACCAAATCAAAACCAAAATTAGTAAAATAAAAAACCTTTTAATTCGCCCCATTACAATACCCCCCCAATGAGAAGTCTTCTGTCTAAACAGAAGAAATCTCATTGCTAAACCCCTAAGAGGACCGGTGAGGATATGGTGCCAACAACCCCCCATTTGTTCTTATACCTCATGGGTAAACAACCCCCCTGGCTCAGCGACTATGGACGCATCTGAACGAGATCACTGGACTTCTCTGTGCGAGATCCCAACACCGAAAAATCGAACAGACACGCACCACAGCGCACCTCACCTCCTAACGTGCCTCCCCAAACTCCAAATCCCTGGCTACTATTATGCCAGATCCTCAACCGATATGTTCCGCCTTACATGCAAACTGGGCTGCCTTTAGCAGTTACTGGGCTTGTACACACTCTCATAATATTTTGTAAACAAACTCGTCATTTAAAAGTCACAAAATATTTGTCTTTAAATACACCATTCTTGTAAGTTCAAAATCAGATTGTCATATTATTGTTATTTTCATCAAAACCAAAAAAAAAATCTTTTACCTAAATTGATTGATTCTCTTTGTTACTATTACTACTTAGGAAACAAATAAATGGAACATTTAATTAAAACATGAACTTCCTTATCCTAACATTTGATTACACATATATCCTATACAATATAATTCAATAACACTATTGATACATATAAACAATAATACAATCAAAAATACAAAACATCAATTTGATGGCAGGCACCAAACATTTTTTTTTTTTCTACTACCCCCCTTTTAATCCCTTAACCCCTGATACCCGTTACATATTCATGTGTTCTGCGCTAGGCTTCTTGGCCTTTTCCAGCATCTTCCTAGCCGTAAACCACATCTCCCTCGTGACCTGTAACTGAGTCACCACCCATCCACACTCACTATTACCCCCCCTAGACTGTAGCGTCTAGTTGCTTTCACAAGGACTGATGCGGAAGGGGTGGACATTTTTTTCTTTTATTCCACCCCCATCCTTGCTTCGGCATTACAATAAAATTCAGTGTTACACTTACTATTCTTGATTGATACGCCCCTAATGGACTACCACCCCTATCTGGGTGAAAATAGCCCTGTTCCAAAATAAGGTAGATTCCCCAAAAAATAACCCCCCTACTAAATTTAACACCCACCGGGTTGACAAAATAAAACAAACCACAAGCCGGTTATATCAGGTAAAATTTATGATTTGCCACAATTAACTACTTTCACGGTCATGGTCCGGTGAGGTCATGGCCGCACTTAGGTGGGGAATCTACAGTTAAAACATAAAATATAAATTGTCCATTGTAAAAGTTTACATGAATAGTTATATGAATATCTTATTTTCCCAAACACTATCTCAGCCCAAATATTTCCATCAGTTGTCAGTGTTAAATGAATATTTTATTCATTATTTACATCAATTAGCATTTAATTTATAATTCCAGTTTACATTCAAATGAAACAAAGTTAAGTTCATTATTAAAAGTCATCTTCTCAATTAATTTAATTATCAAATTAATTTAATTTTATTTAATTTCTCAAACTCTAAGTTACAGCAATTACCTCATTATTATTTTGTCTGTAAAAATTAACTTCAATTCTTTTATGTCACAATAAGATTTTACTGCTGGCAATGATTCAGCAGACTACAACATTTTTGTTATTGTCAGTTCAACATTAGTCACAACATACAACACACCTGTTTACATCAACAATAGTCTGCCAGACTGGTGTTATAAACACAGTTATAAACACTCCTTCAGTCTAAACATTCTGCTTGCCACATGTACTGACACATATACTCCCTACAAATTTTTTGTTTCTATAAATCTTTTAATGTTAACATATTTGTCAAAGTCTATTTATTACAGTTCAAACCAAATATACTTTAATTCACCTTTCAGTTATGATTACTTTTTAATTAAGTTTCTATTTAATACCATTATCTCAATTCATTTATATTATTGAATCAAACTCTTTTCACCCCTGTAAGCATTTTATTCTATCTGATTGGTATTATGAACTTTATACTTACAGTACATTATCCACCTATTGACCTGAACACAAAATACACACCACACACACACACCAATATCTCCACGTAACCTCTGAAACATTTAACAAAATGTTATTTCAAATCAAACAATTTAACAGTCAATTACCAAACACCTATCTCGTAAAATAATTTAAATTCATTAGAAAATTTAATTATACAACATTTAAATAATCAATCAAAATATTTAAAACATATCAAATTGTTTCAATTAAATTAACTACTGAAAATACAAATTACATAGCTATCAAAACAATTACAATTCGCTAATTACTGTCTTCAAAATTAATTTTATTTATTTATTTAAATTGCAAAATATTAAAATTATTATTACCACAATTACCTACATACACATTGTTTACCCAACATTATACAATACACACAAATAAATTTACTAAACATTTATTTACAAATCGTCATCATTAATTATTCAGTTATATCACACTTCAATGTCAAAAATCAGCTAGGCCATTACCATATATTAACATATTTAAAATTGTTCATTTATGAATTTCAGCCTCCATCGTCAAAAATTAGCCTTGGTTTCAAATAACAATTTTCAATTTTATTTGCATTCCACATACGGTTATCTTGTGTATAGTAACCATAAAATTTCAGTTTATTCATTTTACCATAATAATCATATACCAAGTCAACATTATTTATTTCTGTCCAATCTCCATTAGTAATTATATTCATTGTCAAGTCAGTTATTTTATCATTCATTACAACATAAGGTAAGTTATTATTATTTAAAACTGTATCATCAAAATAATCTTCACTCTCTATTTTAACAGGTAAGTATTTCATATCATTTAGCATCTCTTTCAACTCATTATAATCTCTCATTAGTTTATATAATTCTATCTCTTTATCAACACACAACTCTCCATCTAAATCTCTCTCATCATAACACCATATCATACTTTCAACATCATTCCACACAGAGGGTACTAATTTATACAAAAAAGGGATATAACTCAAATCTTCCATTAAATAGGGTCTCTTGCCCTCCAATAATAACATTTTTGAACACCTTGGTTCATCACAAATAAGGGGAAAATGTACCCTCTGCCCTACTCATTCATCTACTCTTTCTTTCCATTCTTTTCCTAATTCATCAACACTAATTACTACCTCGTTACAACATATAACACTCTCTCTCTCATTCACTATTTCACTATCTACTTTCAATGTATCACTTTCTGATACCACCCTTTCAATCACATTACCACTTTCAATATCATTGTTAACATTTGTTATCTTACTCTCTACTACCACATTTTTAATTATATTCTCATTTTCGACATTATTTCATCATTTGTTAATTTTTTATTATCATTATTATTTTTACTTTTACTCTGTTCTCCCACTGACTCTACTATTCTCTCAATGTCTTGTTTCAATTCGTTACAACTATTTTCGCATTTCATTTTTACCTCATCAATGTCAAATTTAAGTACATCAAATTTACAATTAAATTCACTTTTAATTTCAGTCTTAATTTCATTCAATTTTATATCGTTATTGTCAAAACGATTAATTAATTTGTTAAATATGTTATTCTGTGCATCTAATTTCTCATTCATTTTAGTGTCCCTAATATCAAGTCTAGCATTTATCATGCTATATAAACGTATTAACATCTCATCTGTATCCAATTTTTTGCTTTGGACTGGCGTTGAATGAATTCCTTCATCCATAATTTTTGACTCAGTCCCACTCAATTCAATATTCATGTGGCTTTCGTTTTCAATGTCAGTTAAGCTGACATTCTCGTTATTATCTGCCATGTCTATAAATTTATTAATCTAGATTTTTTTTTACATAAAATATCTACCACTTCACTCTTAACCTCTGAACATTGATGTACTAATTTATATGTGCTGTGTAATTTTTACGTAGTTATTTAACCCTCAAATCAAACTTGCATTTATCGTAGGTGTGGAATTTTAATTATTCAAATTCGAGTCCCGTTCGTAGCGCCAAATGTAATATTCTATTCGCATACAAATACAAAAAATTATTTTATTTTCCACCTACCTTGTTTCGCCTTCTGCCAGAGTCCGCAACACGAACGTTAAAATGCAAATATGATTACAGGTTATCGTAATAACTTACGCAACGCATTTTTAAAGAGAAATTAATTAAAATTTTATTTTATACTTCAAAATTTTCTTTAAGTATTAAATTGTTATTTATTTGGCCTCTTGGCTCAAATGATCCAAAATCATGGAAAATGTATAAAGCTTGTGATGTTAGTTACATAGTGGTATTACACTTATACTTACAGAATTACAATACACCTTACCTTAATTAGACAGCCCAATCTGCTAATTACACTCACATTCACCCCATTACAAAACCAACTACTATTATTTAATTGACATGTTTGCACAAAAACCCTTTATAAAAATTTGTTGAAAGTACGGTTACTGGTTACCCGACGGCTTCACTCCTTTCGCTGCCACGTGGCTCGTATTCTTTAAATGCCCGAAAGTTTATTATTCATTTGATTTTGGCCCGCTCACTTCACTAATTCTGTTTTGCACTGTTATATTTTTGGTTACCACTTTCTACATGATGAAATTAAACTTTTATGTGTACACGGTTTTTTCCAGCACCCGGCCGGGCTGAGAATTTTGTTCAAATGGGGTGAGAGTTACTAACAAAGTCTCCCACCATAAGTTAGGCATAGCGGAACTTACTATGCCTCATGATCGAATCGTTCGTCACTGTTCATAACACATGGGGTTTTCTGTGTGTTGGATGTCGACAAAATTTCACTGCCTTCACTTTCGTCACATAAATGGGTGTGGCTTCCCGTGATGGTTCCGGCATGTTGAGAGCATATGTTAGGCAAAATTCGCATCAAGCCATGTTTTGCGCCTTTCGTTTAGCGTGTGTTAGGCGCTCCACAGATGTTGGTGTTTGTGCATTTGTGGGTGGACGTCACTCAGACGCAAAGTTCTTAGAATCGTGACAGTCGACAACATGACATCCTTTATAAATATTTCATAACAGCTATTGCGTACTGCTCCTTGGTTAGAACTACGCTTTATATTCAAACTGGGGCTGGCCACATATATGAAGTGAATTGTGCAATTTTAACCAAATCAAAACCAAAATTAGTAAAATAAAAAAAACCTTTTAATTCGCCCCATTACAGCTTCACGATTCTGGCCAAAGGCAACATGAATATATTTATTTACATAATTTTCTTTATTAAATAATATCTTGTGTTTTTTTGCTGAAACACCAATAAAAAAGGCATTGGTTATCTCCAGCTAAGCTTCATCCACCTTCAAGTTGTCTCAAGTGCAGAAATGTTATCTCATCCCTGGCCTGTATTGTAATATAAACAGAAAGTTTTATAGTCAACCTGTTTGTTCTTTTAATCTCTATACAAATTTTAGTAAAAGAGGGGTCTGTCAGATTGAACCAGTGACCTAGTTCACTGCGCTGGTTCGCTGACATGACCGACCTAGATATGATCAGTCCATTTCATAAATTACATTGCCCATCTCTAATACTCTACTAGTGTTACTATTGTTGCATGTACCCCATAGATATCCCTCACTTGTACAAACTATGTATTCAAAACATACCTGAGGAATAATGGGATGAATTTTGCTGCAGGGTCAACACTGTGTTGAGCAAAAAACAAGTGTGTAAAAACAAACATAATGAAACAAGAGTGGCAACCAGTGAAGGAGTTATGGGAAAACAAAGAGCTTTCTAGTAGAAAAGTGGATAAGGGAGGAGAGCTAATCCTATTAAATACTTCTGATTATTACGATAGAAAAATAGGAGACATTGTAAAATTGAATGAATGTATTTCACTAAACAAAAATCATACCTCCCAAATAGAGAGGAAGGACTAAAAGTGTTTAGTTACTTATAAGTAGTGCGTTCCTTGTAAAATGGCTTATCATATAACATAAATTAACGCCTCATCATTTAATGTTCCGCACATTTATGGATTAAGTAAGGTGTATAAAATAAACATTCCGCTGAGAACGATAGCTCGCGGTTTGGTCCTAAACTTTCAAAATATTAGTTACTTATCATTACTCCCCTTTCTGAGAGTTACAGTTACATTGTCTAAGATTCAAAGCATTTTTATAACATTATTAGTAATTCTGTACTTGATAATGACATACTAATAAGTTTTGGTCAATCTCTTTCCAAGCATGAAAACAAATATTCACTGTTCTTATATACTCAACATTCAGAATGCACCTGGTGGCATAGTGATTCAACTATTAATATTCTCTTTTCATTCATTCTACCTCCATTCTGACTTCAGACAAAAATTATAAAACTTTGTGGGTCCCAGAGTCAAGGTGGTGGCAAAAGAAAGCGATTGTTAAGTGGCACTTGACGGATGCCACATTAAATGCAATTTTGAAAGTTCAAGTGTTGGACTGAAAGGCGTGTGTGTGTGTGTGTGTGTGTGTGTGTGTGTGTGTGTGTGTGTGTGTGTGTGTGTGTGTGTGTGTGTGTGTGTGTGTGTGTGTGTGTGTGTGTGTGTGTGTGTGTGTGTGTGACGCTAAAACAAGAAAAAAAAATTTTAAAGAAAGAAAGGGTCCATCTGGCAGCGTGTGAAATGACATTGACTTATGGGAGAACAATAAAAGGAGATAATACAATGGATGTAACAGCCTTCAACATTGACATACAGATAGGGTTGCCATAAGGTTCAGGATGAAATTCAGGACACCAACATCGACAAGTTCCAACCATAGGCGCCGACTCCACGGGAGCACTTGCCCCCGTGCATATAGTGGTACGGGGACGCAATCGTGTTTTTGCTCCCATAAAAATGTTTGATATTTTTATCCTTGCCCCCGTGCTCAAGACCAAAAGTCGGCGCCTATGGTTCCAACGAGTGTATTTGGGTAATTCCATGTGAACTGTCCCGTCCGTTACCAAAAGACACACTTGTTATATGATGTTAATATTAAAAATCAAATAGAGAAATAATAAGAAATCATACTTTAAGTAAAATACCTACTTTACAGACCACTCCAAAATTATATAATATTCAATGTTATTTTCACTTACTTACTTGCACAAATCACAGTATGCTTCATGTTCATTTCTTCCACGCTTAACTGATGGAAAATCTTTTGTCCTTGTTTCGTTGAATTTTGAAAGTCTCTTTTTCGACATAATACAACTTTGAATACTACAACTTGTGAATAATACCTTTATAACTATTTTCCGTGAATGGTATATTGCAGAAACACGCAAATAAACTAAAATAGACCAATGTTGAAGACAGATAATATGCAGAAACCACTTCGAGCACCGTGTAAAATGTCTGCTTAGCAATAGTAACCAAAGCGGAAACACGCTGCTCCCGGGCAAATTTTAAATAACTTGCTATGATTTTTAAAATTCAGGACATTTAGGGATTTTTAAAAATTCAGTCAGGATGTCGGGACACATGCTCAAATTCAGGACAATCCCGCTTTTTCAGGACGTATGGCAACCCTACATACAGATGTCTATAAGTATCATAAATCTAAACAAAAGCAGATGTTTGGCAGAGAGAAAATTTACCAGAAAAGACTACTACCTCCAGAGGCGTGTGAACAAAGTTAATATGTGCAGCCAGAAGCATGTTGAAATTAAGGGATTGTTCTGAAGGCAAGCCAAACAATCGCCAGAATGAAGTACAATGAGAATTTACTAAGAAAGTATACGATGAAGGCTAACGTACTAATCAACGGAACAACTGAATGTCACTGACAGACACCCTGGTGAGTAGTACAATTAGAAATACAAAGAGAGCCACACATGAGTAACTTACATAACATGCGCATCTGGACGAAGTATGAAACAAAGGGTACTCTTACTAAAAGGATAGAAAACGCCAGAGAGAAGCACTACCAGATATTCCAGGAAGAATGCAAAGGGGATGACTAAACTAGTCGACAAGCAAGTGCATGCTAGTACACTTAAGTGGTGTCTTGCTAAGAGGCATGAAAAACGCCAGAAAGAATTATGACTATAACATGTTGAAAAGACTACAGCAGGGGTGGAACTAATTAACAGATGCAGCTGCAAGCTGGACAGAAGGTTAAGGATGTCACTGTCAAAAGGCATAGAACAATACCAAAGAAATTTATTATCGTGGGATCGGACATACTGAAGCAAAGGGTAGCTGAACCCAGAATAAGAAATCGGTGGGAACAGAAATCGCCTATCAGAAAACAGCTTGGAATATAGGCGGGTTTCCTGAAGGAAAGTTCTTGGAAAATCAGAACATAAAACCAATGAAAATAGAGCAGTGTAACTTGTGAGAGTACTAGGAGGGAATTTTGTAGGAAAGTATAGAGAAGGACCAATGGAAACGAAGCAGGAGGACGAAAAGGACTTAAATGGGGAAAATGTAAGAAAGTAGTGGGAAAAAGAAGGGTAGGTGATAAATACACAGAACGAAGATGAGATCGGGAGTCTTTGCTAAAATTTCGGAAGTCGGTGACTAAAGTTTTGGAGAATCGGTAGAGTCCATTATAATGGTTAGGGAGTCATGACTTAACACGTAGGAGGCTTTACTTAAAATCGGTAGTAGCCGGTGGTGAAAGTTCAGCAAAGTGATGTAAGACTATAACGTATTCGGAAGTCGGTGACTAAAGTTTTGGAGAATCGGTAGAGTCCATTATAATGGTTACGGAGTCATGACTTAACACGTAGGAGGCTTTACTTAAAATCGGTAGTAGCCGGTGGTGAAAGTTCAGCAAACTGATGTAAGACTATAACGTCTCCTACGTTATAATATCGGGAACCTGTGGTTAATTGCCTCAGGTCAATTACACAGGCTGCCATAGTCTTAACTAACTTCTAATTAAACAAAAGATAAGCATTTAGGAGTATATATTTAATATTGGGTCCTATAATTGAGGAACATTGACAGGGGTTTCTGCAGATTTATTCACTCAGTTTTGTTGTTTTGTACCATTATAACGTGTCGGCTACGTTATAATCCAGGGAACCTGTGGTAATTGACTCTGGCCAATTATACAGGCTGCCTACGTTGTAACAAACTGAAAATTAAACACATCACTAACAATAATTATAAGTACTCTAATAAAAGGAAACAGGGGAGGGAATTTTGCTGATTTATGCACTCACTTTAGTATGCAACAAAGATGACATCCCTTTATTTATGTATGATTGATAATACATTACAAATAAAATTTTTACTTACACAGAAATTGTAAAGGGTTTTTTTTGTATTAAAAATGATCATACAGATAGTGTATTTACCTCGGATCCGAGTCTCTTTAAACTAGTTAGGAATTTTCAAATTTACTCTACTTCTTTAGTCTATTACATTATTACTTAAAATACCATTTGAAGAATGGTTTCATTTAGTTGTGCGATGTTTCAAGGCTACATCACTAGAGTTATGTTACAACGTATGATTTCTGAAATTACTTGTTACACCATTATAATGCTTAACGCTTAGAGATTGTCATTTAAAAGTCTTTTTCATTTAAAATTACTTATGTTTTAAAAGATACATTATTCACGGAAGACGAGCTTCCGCGTCACCTCTAGTTAAATGTTATCTGTCCATGTCCTGCCGCGTGATTCTTCTGTACTCTCTTAGTAGTGGGTTGTCATCGTGGTAGTCTTTCCAGTGGATGTCCTCGGAGTCAACTAATGATGAAGTGGATGTTATGGTGTCATCTAGCGTGAAGTCGTCCTGTTTCTCAGCGGTAGTGTAAATGCAGTTGAGGTCTTAGTCTTCACTATTCACAGTTATTCACATCACATTTTTAATAGCACAGTAGTATTGGAGTTTACATATTCGTTTCACATTATGATGGAATTATACAACTTGAACCATATTTTCTTTTGGAGATAGGAGATGTCACCTTACACACTTATTTTCTTCTTTCACATCTTTGTAATAAAACACACTACATTTTAGTTACATAGATCTATATCTCCACGCTGTTAGTGGAAGCTAATAACGAAATAAAAAAAAAAGCATTTTGTGCAGAGCCCCGCTTGGAGCTGTTTACCGATTGAAAGTCACATCTGAAGTTCTACATTGTTACAACAAGAAAATTGTAACGACGCGGAGTGAATACTCCGCCATAATATAGTTCCAACTTTTAATTAGTAATACAGTCTTACAGTTCGACAAAATAAACAATCGAGACTTTGCTTGTCTACAGAATTTATTACAACTACTACTAGTGACTTTGAATTATTTATTATTTACATTATAGTTTACAGGTATTTTTATTTAATGCCGGGTCGGTATGCAAGTTGGATCCGGTATACACAGGTCATAGCATGATAAATTTAATAAAGGGTTAACAGTTTTATTTTTAACTTTTGCTTTCTCAGTTTTAATTAATTATTTTAGTTAAATTTCCTTTTTAGTTCTCATTACTATTATGAGTTAGTTCAGGGGTATTTGGTTTAATAGTGCGATTTAATGGTTTTCACTAACTTCCCATTTTGTATTTTTATTAATATTTTTTTTTATATTTGTTTTAAATTTAAATCGTCACACCATGACATCTCTTTATTACATAATAACATTAATTGCTCTACTTAAAGTTCTCAACATATATGGTTCAACAGTTTACAGTTTACAAGATGATTATTTATTTTATTCTTTCAGAAGGGCCCTCAAAATAAAGATGTACATCGGTTTAACTTTTCCATGGATCTGGGATTGAATATAGTATGTTAATAATGGTCACCTCCCCATATACTATCTTGAAATTGTGCCATTAGAAGAATGGACTTTATTTACCTTTTAAAACAATTATGCTTTACAGTTTAAACTTTTACTCTTTTACTACAAATAGTTTTATCAGATTACAGACTACATCTTACATACAATGTCTGTTCTTACAAGTCTTAAAGTGTTAGTTAAATTGTCGTTTGTTGGTTATAATTTTAGTATCTCATAACCACGGAAGACAAGCCTCCATGTCACCTGTGGTATCCTGTAGTTGATGCAGATTCGGCTCCTCGGTCCTCGGTGTGTTTCCTGAAGGTCTGTCGTTGTCTTAGTATCTGGTGACGGTGAAGTTCCTGACGTGTGTTAGATCATTCTGGTTCTGGTACTCTCCTCTTAGATGACTGGTAGTAATATTTCGTTGTTAGAATAATTAATGCAAAAGTTTGTTTCACTGGGTTTTCATTGGGGTTTTTTTATTTTATTTTATGAATATAAATTTATTTCTCATCGGCGTGGCCGTCCCATGTATCGTCAAACAAAGGAACAGTGTTGTGAAGTCAGTGCAATGGAATGCGGCATGTATGCGACAACGCAATTTAATTCTAAGAACTGTAATATGGTGTGACACACACAGACGCGCAAACATCAGCGGGGCGCACAACCGACGCCGAGAAGCTAAAACAACATGGCTGGATTGTGAATTTTGTGTGCCATGTGTTCAAAAGCGGCGGAAGCATAATTAAGATCCCGCCTATCTTAGTGACGTAATCAAAGGCAGTGTAATTTCGTCGACGTAGAAAACCCATGAATAACCCGTACCTCGGATACAGTGACGAGGACTTTACCAACAAGAGGCATTGATATCCGTCTTGTCCATTTTGAGAAGAGCGGCATAGTGCTAACGCGCTGACAGTCTTCATCCACGCTCCGCCGGGCCCGGCACAATACCAGACATGGTTCATCAGCAAAATTTTATTAATTAAAACTCAATAGTTATGGTGCAACGAAGTCCCAAAATAGACAGTGCGGGAGTGTTTAATTAGGAAGAAGAAAATAAGAAATCGTAAACTGTTATACACTGAAAGCAGAACTTTGGATGAGACGCGCCACGAGGTCGGGTGAGACGGCACCGAACAAGTAACAAATTTAATCAAAATTATTTTCTATTGAGGGTTTAAAAGAAAAAGATGGGGGGTAAAAATGAATGAGAGTAGTGTGTGCAGCAATCTGGGTCGTCTATAATAAAATAAGATAGGTAGGTTCATGTATTAGTAAATATATATTTGTCTGTGTAAAATGATTCAAGGTCTTGTTTATGTTTTAAATAATAAAAGAAATAGTAAATGATGTGAAGACAGAGAAGTTTAAGTCAGTAGAAAATTTGAGTAGCTTTGAGTAAAATTAAAAAAGAAATAGATAAAATGTTAAAAGGTTTTAAAGAATGGAATAAAATTTTAATTGTTTCTCTTCATAAATGCGAGTTGCGTACGTTATTAATATAGCCTTGCAATCATCCTTGCATTTCGAAGTTCTTGTGACGAAACCCTAAGCTGAATGAGGTAAGTGTGAAACAAATAGTTTATGAAATATTTTTGTGATTTAAATCTAATTTTCTCATTCAAGCCTAGCCCGCGTTGAAGAGAAGAGAGGGAATTCTTATTTGTTTCTCGTTCTCTTTAATTCAACAGCGGTCCGCGAGGTAGCGCTGTGTTTCACAGATGTTGGAAATTGTAGGTTAGTTATCCGCGTACAATAATTCCTACGTTACACTCTCTACTTATATTACAACTTGTTCCTGCTGTACTAAATATTATATAAATGAGAAGATATCGTTAAATTCTGAAATGATTCTTTATTATGATTTCTGTATTTCTTGACAACAAAGTTATTCCTTTACGGAGATACAAAAGTCGATCGTATTAGAAGTAATTGATTATAGATCGGATTCAGGGTTATATATTATTTTAATTATTATGGTATTTCTTTAAACACAGGGTGTGAAGGTTCTTTCAACTATTAGTAAGGTCAGAAAATGCATAAATAGGATTACAAGGTATCACAATATAGTACTAATTTCTTATTAAATATTATTTAAAATAAGTGTATTTTTACTGTCTGCTGGACATCGTTACTTGGTAAGGCCGTGTACAGATAACCTCGTCGTAGCGTTTGGTCAATAACGGAATGTAGATGAATTGATCCTCGCCAGTCTTCACTCCAAGTTCGAAATAAAAGTTGAATTCTTGGTCCTGGGATGATGCAGAAATGCCGCTCCTTTTGTTCACCAATGTCCGAGTTTTGTGGTTACGTGTTTCAACGTATTTCGTGTCCAACTACGCTTTTTTCTATTGAATTGTGAAAGATGACGTTCAAGTATAATTTTGTGTTTTGTTTTCGTTCTTTATAATATTGGATTATATAACTCTATTCAGGTAGTTATGTCTCTGCTTTGGTTGATTAATTCAATTAATGATTACTCATTATATTGAGTTTTATTAGTAGAGTTCTTCCTTTAAATTTTTGTCACTTTTGATGTACAGGTTTATTATAATTTGGTTATATCAGACTGTCGAATGTCAGTGAACCATATCATGGTGATTTATTACTTAATTTTGTTCACAATTGTATTGGTTTAATTTAATTTTATCAATTCGTTTCTGAGTGCATCAAAACTAATCCGTCTTCATAATTCAATAATCGAATCAACAAATTTTATATCTCTCGTCGTCCTTGACAACCATCCTGTCTCCTTATTGGATATTATATATTATACTATAACCATTATTATACAATGTTCTTACACTCATCAAAATAATCCTTTACTAAATTTACATTATATCCTATTATACTTTTACATATTGTTTGTTACTAAATTTTATACATTTTGCTGTCGTTTCCTCTTAATTTACTTACTCTAACAAGTATTATTTTTCTGTTACAAAATATTACCTTTCGGTATCATTGCACTATTGCATTTTGAGATTTTATTTAAATTGAATTTATTTATCTGTTATCAGCAATTATTATTAACTTCTCCTAACTCATTATATTCTATTTAGTATTTTTTACAAATTTCTTTACCTAACCTTTCTGACCTGACTTACTATACAATGTTACTGGTTTTAGGCCTATCATTACATTTTTATCTACTTCTGATTTTAAATTGTTACTACCTGCATTATTATAGAATCCTTCATTTGTTTATTATATGATTACACTAAACCCTTTTGTATCTCATTAACAATTATAGCCTTTCTGGCCAAGTTTACAATTATAAGCTGCATACTAACTAAGTACACGTATACAAACATTTAACTATATAAAGTTTAACAACAGCTCTATAATGATATATTGATAACACAAAACATGAAATTAATATCAGTTAATTGATATTCTGTTAAAAGAATTACTCCACTTGCTACACACAAAAAACAACATAACTATCATGATAATAATACAACATGATACAACGTAATAACAGGTACATTTTTATGAAATAAATCATGCACTAATTAATCATTCTCCTCTCATTTAAAACATCAATTATTATAAAACTGTCTAAGTTAGGTTTTACCTTCGTCTATCGTTTACACCTTTCACTGAACACTGAAGTTGGTATTTATAAACATTCTCAAATTTTTCTTTCTACCTTGTATTCTTATTGCAGGATGATTCATTTGTTTATTAATGGGTTATTTTCTGACCTTTTACTAGTATGGATAATTATTATTTTTTATTTTTATTTTAACACTTATAATCTTATTTATGTAACGTAGGGGACCATATTTTCATTACGTTACAAATGCTTCCCCTCCAAAAGAAGTTTAGTTTACCTGAATATAATTTGGGTCAAAATAAACTTATATTTTTTTTTTCATGACTTGGAATACCTTTCTTTTATTCATTGTATAGTTTTAATGGTAATTGATTGGATTTCTGAATGTAACATTTTTGACTAGTATTCACTTTTTTCTATAGGACGAATATTCATTAATGATATTAATTCTCTTGCTTTGTTTTTTCAAACATTACTTGACAATGATTGGTCACAATAATCAGTAAAAATTAGTTTTAACACTCTCATGTTTCTGTTCACTTCTATAAATGCGTTTCTCCATTGACCTTCTGTCAGCTATCTTCTTTCTGTTTTCTTCCTTCATACTTTTGGAATCTGATGTCAATCTTCGCAGCGGTTTTATTATCCCTTAAATATTCAATTTCCCTAACATTCCCTAACATGTGAGCTGGGACAGTCCACTTTTGGCTACATACTCTGCTGGCCATACTACACTTCAATCTAATACTGCTGGAATTCATCTACAGACAGTTATAAAAAATAAAATAATATCATAATAGTCTTTTCATTTGACTAATAATAAACATCTTTGGGATTCTTTACGCGGTTGCGTTTTACATTTAATTATATAATATTTCTTTTTCTTCTTGATTCCTTCTTATTTTCATTAGCTATTTTCAGATAACCTTCTTGACAGTCATTATTCGTATATATCTTTGACCGTCCTTCTTGTGACAGATGTTCTCCGTACTAATTTTTCCTTTATCATTTTCAATTCAAAGAAATTCTAAATTGTATTTGCATTAATTATTATCATTCTTTAGTTTCATTGTAATTATAGTCATTAAATTATCCATTGTTATTCTTATTTTACCTTCTTGTCTGAACACATTACCATTAATTGTTTTTATATATATTTTTTCTTATTCCATTTTAAGTCATTTTGTTTATAAATAATCATGTAATCTATTCTTCAATTCTCTTGGCGTTTTGTCATATATCTTAAATCACATTGTTTCTAAGTATTTTGAGTAAGATTTTCTTATATAGTTTTTTTAATTTTTGGGGGTTTATTCTTAATATATTCAAAATAATATCTTCGTAAACACATAGTAAGAAGACGTTCTTACTTATTTTAGAATTTTGGGGTTTTATTCTTAATATATTCAAAATAACATCTTCGTAAACACATAGTAAGATGTTCTTACTTATTTTAGAATTTTGGGGTTTTTATTTCTTTTTCAATTAATTTTATTTGGTTCCTTCGTTCCAATGGGTTGTGTCGTCGGTATACGGAAAATCAGTCCCCTTTTTCTGGTTGACTATTTCTTGTTTTAACCATGGTCCATTAACTCAGGTACTCCCTTTCCTCGGATTACTGCAGTGTTCATAATGATTTTTGCCCTTGTTAAATACCTCTCTTTCATCTGGTATTGTACCTCTGCTGATACGAAGTCTTCATTTAAGTCACGGTTTTCCGTCATAGTTAGATCCTTTTTAACTATCAGGTATTGTACCTCCTCTAATCTAACATAATCACTCATATATACTATCATTCCATTCTCTTTGACCTCTGGATTATTTACCCAATGTTTTACTGGTATATTCCGTATTAAAGATATAACTGATATTGTCAGATACTCTTCGATCGTCGATATATTTAAATGATATCTAAACTTATTTAAGTTTTTCTTTATTATTTTATTGTGGTTTACTTTTGCCATTTTTATTGAGTTTTTTCTATGATTCTTAACTTTACTTAACTCCCTTCGTTCATTAATTGGGAGGTTAAATGCATTAATTAATCCACCCTGCCTCATCTCCAATGTCAAATATATCATATGTACAATTTAAATATGGTTAAACAATGTATGTACAATACGCATGCGCGTATTATTATTGTTATAACGGATGTATGTATTCTATGAAGGTTAGTTCGGTGAATAAAGTCTTTTCTAATCAACGTGTTGTCTAACTGTATTTGGCAATATAATTCCAATACTAAATAATATCTCTCACAGGTTATGGGCCGACACTAGTAATTTGGAGATATATAGACGTGTGTTAGTTGTAATTACGTCGGAATTATTTACAGAGAAAAGTTTGTTTACATATACAGGCTCAAAGTGAAAGAGTTCGCGTGCTTAACCTAAAATGGCTATGTCTACGGTTCCCTTTCCCCTGCTAAACGCAGATAATTTTTCCACTTGGAAATATAGAATACGTCTTGTTCTGAATAAAGAGGGTGCACTCGTAGCATTAGATAAAACAGACACAGAAATCACAGCACTCGCAGGTGCAGATTTGACCAGTTTCCAAGCTAAAGACGTAAAAGCTCAATGCATCATCGCACAGTCAATATCAGATAAGTATATTGAATACATAGAGAGCGCACAAAGCGCCAAAGAAATGATTGCAAATCTGGAAAATGTCTTCCAGAGAAAAAGCGCATTATCTAAGATGTTTATAATGCGAAAGCTATTGAAAATGAAATTCGTCGATGGCGAATTACAAGATCATTTCACTAAATTCGAAAAACTCATAAAAGAACTCGATGGCGTAAGCAAAGTTGCAACCGATGATACCGACAAAACGTGTTACCTTCTTCTGACAATGCCGGAAAGCTTTGAGAGCGTCATTACATCGATAGAAACGATAATGAATAAAGACGCGACAGTATATTCGTATTCTGATATAAAAACAAGGTTATTGGATACTGAACTCAAAAACAAAGAGAACTCCAATGCAGGTGATAAGGTCGATAACGACGGAAACTGCTCTTTCTACTCTCCAGGTGAATATAAGAATAGCTCACAGATGAGGTACGAAAATGTAATATGTCACAGATGTAGAGGAAAAGGACATTTCAAAAATGAGTGTCCATCAAACAAGGATGTGCAAACTCAACAGATGCCTCAGACGTCATATCGCGGCCATGGATATCGCGGTAAGAGAGGGAGAGGAAACTCTCGAGGACGTGGAAGAGGCAAGACGACAAGACATACGTCAAATGTTGCACAGAGCGAAGATGATCAAGAAGAAGAATTTGATTTCTTTTCCGCTGAAAATATTGAGAAAAATGGCGCTTTATCCTCAGAATTACTAGGAAACACTCGATCCGTTAAATTCATTTTAGATAGTGGTGCCACAAATCATTGGGTGTCAGAAAATTTGGAAAAGCTTATGGAAAATGTTGAAGAAATGGAGAATAAAATGGAAATAAAAATAGCAAATGGTAGCACTATAAAAGGTACAAAAAGAGGTATAATTCGCTTGAAAGTGTTGAACAATAAAAATAACAGTTATGTTTTCATAAAGATACCTGCTATTATTGTACCTGAGTTTCCCTACAATCTCTTATCAGTGAAAAGAATGAGTTCAAAGGGATTTGATGTTCAATTCAATAGTGGTGGAAAATCAGTTACTATCTCAAATAACAAATTGCAAATGAAATGTGAATCCGAAGGAAATTTGGATGTGGCTCAATTTTCAATAGCATACCCTTCAACGAATGAAACTTGTTGCATTTCATTAAGTAAGGATCTACTATGGCACCGAAGACTTGGACATCTCAATGCTCAAGGTCTTGGATCACTAAATTTTCCACACAATTTTGGAGTATGCAGTCCCTGTAACCAAGGTATAGCAAAACGAAAGCCTTTTGAGGATGTACCCCTACCAAGGTCAAAGAGAATTGGAGAACTCATTCACAGTGACTTAGCTGGTCCTTTTAAAATACACACCATGAAAGGTGAAAAATATTATCAAACAATTATCGATGACTATTCACATTTTACCCAGGTGTTCCTTTTAAAACACAAAAATGAAGCAGAAAGAAATATTATGAATTATGTCCGAGAGTTAAAGGCCAGAGGATATTAATTACTTATTTTTTGCGTACCATATCACTTATTATATGATATATAATTACCTTAATATCCACTTTAGTGATACACAGTTTCGTCACTGATGACGCGTTTCGGGACTAAGTCCCATCCTCAGATACATTTAATTAATAAACTAAAATATTAAAATCACGACCAAGATACTGGTCAAGTCAAAAATAAATAAAATAAAATAAATTACAAATCGCATGTAATAAGCTTAGCTAACCACGGCTGGAGCTCCCGCATGCGTTCACCCGCAACCGCGATTGTCACGCGACTGGTCAAAGATTAAGACAAACTGATTGCAGTGTCGAACAGGTAATTTGACGCAAAATTTACCTGGTCATTTAATAAACTGTTTTTGGTGTTACTATCTTTTAAAGCTTTATAAATTTCAAATTCCTCCAGACTATCCATCCGTCTACCCTTTTTACAAACATGCAACGCTGTTAAATTTTCTTCGAAACTCATATATTTATGTCCGCTTGATATTAAATGTTGTGCAAAGTTGGACTTAGTATTACTTGGCTTAGGAATATGTTCTAAAAATCTTTTATAAAAACATCTGCCAGATTGACCGATATAGAACGCATCACAATCATCACATTTTATTTTATGTACACCACATTTCTTTTTTAATGGTAATTTGTTTTTGTTTTTGAAATAATTTCCTAAATTATTATTTGTTTTAAATGATAAAATATAGTTATTATCTTTGAGAACGGGTCTTAAAATATTTGGCATAATACCTGTGAAATTAGCCGAAAGATATTTATAATTTTTGTTACTTGCTTTTATAGAGTTTGAATTTTTATTTTCTAAACGTTTCCTATGCCTATTTATTATTTTGTCAACTATTGTAGATTTATACCCGTTATTTATTGCTATTTGTTTGATAGTGCTAACCTCATTTAAGTAGTCCTCCTTTTCGAGGGGAACATTTAAAAGTCTGTTGACAAGTCTGTTAAACACTGCCATTTTTTGTGTAACGGGATGATATGAATCATAGTGTATTACTGTGTCAGTACTAGTGTGTTTTCTAAAGATTTTGTATTTTAAATTATTCCTGTTGTGTAATACAGTGAAGTCTAAAAAATTGATACTTTTGTTGTTTTCGATCTCCATAGTAAATTTTAATTTGTTATGAATTTTGTTTAGGTAATTTTTAAATAAATTCTATTTGTCTGGCATTCCCGTTAAAAATAATAAAGGTATCATCTACATATCTGGAGTAATGGATGATTTTACTGGCGAAATAATTATCTTTTAAAATTTTTGTATTTTCTAAATGGTTTAGATATAGGTCCGCCAGGATGCCAGAAAGTGGAGATCCCATGGCAAGTCCTTCATTCTGTTTATAATATGCATTTTCAAATGAAAAATAGTTTTGATGAAGAATGGTTTTTAGTATCATCATCAGTTGGTTAACTTTCAGTATTTCTAAAGAACCTTTATTCATTAAATTATGCCTGAGTAAAGTTAATGTTTCATCAATAGGCACATTAGTGTATAAATCTACTATGTCGAATGATACTAGTTTGTAGTTTGGTTGAACTGTAACGTGGTTTATATTTTTGATAAAATCCTTATAGCTTTTTACACTCCGATTATTTTCTAAGTTGGTGTGCTCTCTGATGATTTTTACTAAGGTTTTAGCTATTTTATAACCGGGGGCAGTTGTGAAATTAACTAATGGTCTAATTGGAGTGTTCTGTTTATGTACTTTCGGAAGACCCCTTAAACAAGGCGCACTAGCATTTATTGGTTTTAATGAGGATTGTGTGCGTTTATCAAATAGTTGCGTGCATTTATTTATTGTTTTATTCAGTTCTAAAGTGTACTTCTTAGTGGGGTCGGATGTCAACTTAGTAATATTGTTGTCATTTATAAAGTTGTGTACTTTTTGTGTGTATTCATCAAGTTTCAGCATGGCTATAGAATTTCCCTTATCAACCTTGGTTATGTAAATATTATTATTAGAAAGTTTTTTATTTAGTTGTATAGCTATGCGTTGTTCGTGTTGTGCTTTAGTGTAATTAACTTTATTTTGTATAAGCTTATTGTTCTTGTTTTTAATGATTTTATTAAACTTATTATTTACTAATACTCTTATTTCATTTTGTTTGCCTGGGTCAGGAATGTTTTTTATCACTGACTCGGCTTCAATTATTTCTTTAATTAAGTTATATTTATTTTTAAGGTTGGGGGGAAAATTGTAATTTAGACCTTTGCTGATAAGTTTTGTTTCTGCGTCAGTTAAAGTGACGTCAGTTGTATTTATTACTCTAGGGTAGAAACTGTGCGTGCGTTCGATGTTATCTTTATATTTACTGTTACTTAACTGGCTGATTTTAATTGCCTGTTTATGTTTGTGAAGTCTAATCTTATTTGTAACGTATTTGTTAATTTGCTCTATGATACTATCGATCAAAGCAGGATGTACCATGTTATATAATTCCAATTGAGATTTATACATAGCCAAATTCAATGATATTTTTTTGCTATACAGAAATTTAATTTCTTCTTTGATTCTAAACGTGCTAGCATATTGTTCGGTTTTTCTGGCTAGTTTGGAGGAATTATTAATCTTAATTTTAGCATAATTTGGGATTAAATTTTGTCGTAAACAGGTTTTATTAAATTTTATATGTAAATTAGTTTTGAATAATTTAAGTTTAAGATTTTGATATTTATACGCGATACTTGCCTTGTATGGCTCCATGTCAATTTAAAACAAATAATAATTTAGGAAATTATTTCAAAAACAAAAACAAATTACCATTAAAAAAGAAATGTGGTGTATATAAAATAAAATGTGATGATTGTGATGCGTTCTGTATCGGTCAATCTGGCAGATGTTTTTATAAAAGATTTTTAGAACATTTCCTAAGCCAAGTAATACTAAGTCCAACTTTGCACAACATTTAATATCAAGCGGACATAAATATACGAGTTTCGAAGAAAATTTAACAGCGTTGCATGTTTGTAAAAAGGGTAGACGGATGGATAGTCTGGAGGAATTTGAAATTTATAAAGCTTTAAAAGATAGTAACACCAAAAACAGTTTATTAAATGACCAGGTAAATTTTGCGTCAAATTACCTGTTCGACACTGCAATCAGTTTGTCTTAATCTTTGGCCAGTCGCGTGACAATCGCGGTTGCGGGTGAACGCATGCGGGAGCTCCAGCCGTGGTTAGCTAAGCTTATTACATGCGATTTGTAATTTATTTTATTTTATTTATTTTTGACTTGACCAGTATCTTGGTCGTGATTTTAATATTTTAGTTTATTAATTAAATGTATCTGAGGATGGGACTTAGTCCCGAAACGCGTCATCAGTGACGAAACTGTGTATCACTAAAGTGGATATTAAGGTAATTATATATCAGAGGATATTACTCTTCAAGAATCAGGTCAGATTGTGGTGGAGAGTACTCATCACATGTGTTTAAAAATTTCTGAATACAAAAAGGAATAGTCAACGAATACACTTTGCCACATACACAGCAGCAGAATGGAGTTAGCGAAAGAATCAATTTCACTCTAATGAGTAGAGTACGAACACTATTCGCTGAAACAAATTTGCCTAAGTTCTTGTGGGGTGAAGCAATACGTTGTGCTGCATACCAATTGAACCGCTCTCCAACAGTTGCCCTGAAGGAAAATAAGGTACCATCTGAAGTCTACCTAGGTAAAGTGAATTATGACAAGTTGAGGGTTTTTGGTTCAAAGGCTTGGGCATATAAACTGCCTGTTCCAGCAGACAAGCTAGAAACAAGATCAGTTGAATGCATTATGGTAGGCTATGCTAAAAATGGGTATAGACTATGGGTACCCAAAACAAGTGAAATTATAATCTCAAGGGATGTTACCTTTGATGAAATTAAGATACTGGATTAATCACATATTCAGATGCAGATTGGGCAGGAGACATCACCAGCAGAAAGAGTACAAGTGGATGTATAATATATCACTGTAACAACCCTGTATCCTGGTTTACAAAGAAACAAACATGCGTATCCCAGTCAACAGCTGAAGCGGAATACATAGCATGTGCAATGGCAGCGATGGATGTGGTATACTTTCAACGCATACTTGTGGACTTGAAGTGCAATGTCTTAATTCCTTTAATTTATGTAGACAACCAAAGTGCACTTAACATGTGTGAAAGCTATGAGAATAGCAGACGTACTAGACATATAGACATTAAATATCACTATATTAAGGATCTTATACACAAAAAACTTATTGAATTAGAGTCATAAAAACCCAAGATAATGTAGCTGATATTTTCACAAAATCCTTAAACAATATAAAGTTTGCAAAGTTTTTTGAAAAACTCAACATAAAATAGTTTTCAGATACCAAAAATTTTTAATTTTGCATTTATTTTTTTATTTAAGTATATTTATCAACTGTACTCATACCAAAACTGTTCCAAATGTAAATTAAGGGTATTTAAATTATATGGGTATTTAAATTGAGGGGGAATGTCAAATATATCATATGTACAATTTAAATATGGTTAAACAATGTATGTACAATACGCATGAGCGTATTATTATTGTTATAACGGATGTATGTATTCTATGAAGGTTAGTTCAGTGAATAAAGTCTTTTCTAATCAACGTGTTGTCTAACTGTATTTGGCAATATAATTCCAATACTAAATAATATCTCTCACATCCAATTCTTCTTTTGTATTTAATATTTTCTTTCTACATATTTTCCTTATTTTCTTGGTCTCCTTTTCCATGGTTTGGATATTCTCTTTGTTTTTCCTATTTTTATTTTCAGATAGCAATGCATTTTGGTCTTCTCTAATTTCTGTTTCCTTGCTGCTCTCTTCTGTATTCGGACTTACTATAATACCTTCGGAAGTGCTGTCTAGTGTTTTATTCATATTCTTGAAACCTCTGTTCATTGTTTCCCCTAACCTTCTGAAACTTTCATCCATTTGTCTGAAATGTTCAACCAGAAAATCCATTATGTCCTGATGGGTCACTTTCTTTGGTTGTTCTGGCATTTTTGTCTGTTGCTTCACTTTGACAATTTCTATTTCTTGTTGCATATTTGATTGTTCCAAGTTTTTATTATTTGGTATGCCTTTAAATTCTTCTATTTGATTATGTTCCTTCCTCCAATTACACATATCTTCTCTGGATAGTTCAAACATAACCCTTATCCATTCCCTTAATTCTGCGTTTTCCGTTTGCATTGGGTTTCCTGGTCGTCTTATTAATTGTCTCCATTGTTCATATTCCTCCTGAGTATATTGCTCTGTCACTTGTGCGTATACTCCCGTTCTTTCGTTTTTCATTTGTGCTTCATTATTGTCCCATCTTTCCCAATCTTCTTCAGTCATTCTTTCCACATTGTTATCGTCTTTTTCGTGGGCTGTCCCTATAGTATCTTCTTTATTACACCTGTCGTCTAACTCCCACATTTCATCGTAAATATCTCTCAATGTCATTTTGTCGTTTGGTGTTCCCATTGCATTCGCACGACTCATCTGTGCTCGTTCGTGATCAGTGGTATTCTTCTTGATGTACTCCATCTCCTTGCTAAATTTTTTAAATACACTGTCATCCATTCCGCGTAACTTAATCGTCTCTCTTGTTCAGGCATTTTCGTTTCCTGTTGTATCATAGCTCTTTATTGCATTTCTCTGCCTCTAATAGTTGCCTGCTCAAGTTAAGTATTTGTTATAGAATCAACGTTTTACTTAACTTAAGCCCTACACAAGTTGAGCGCCAATTTATAACTTAACGCGTATAGCGTCTTTTCTCCCGTATCACTATCTTCTAAAGCCCCACTGTTGGGTTCGCCAATTTATAACTTACGAATCTCTCGTGGGTTGAATGAGGGTATAATAATGTTTAAATATGCTCCACGTTGGAAACGCCAATTTATAACTTAACCCTTACGTCTTCTCTTTATTTAGTATATATAATATGTGTTTTGTTGTGATTGAAATTTATGTATTAAGTGTGCAAATCTAATTTTCTCATTCAAGCCTAGCCCGCGTTGAAGAGAAGAGAGGGGGGAATTCTTATTTGTTTCTCGTTCTCTTTAATTCAACAGCGGTCCGCGAGGTAGCGCTGTGTTTCACAGATGTTGGAAATTATAGGTTAGTTATCCGCGTACAATAATTCTTACGTTACACTCTCTACTTATATTACAACTTGTTCCTGCTGTACTAAATAATATATAAATGAGAAGATATCGTTAAATTCTGAAATGATCTATGATTTTTTTATTTCTTGACAACAAAGTTCTTCCTTTACGGAGATACAAAAGTCGATCATATTAGAAGTAATCGAGTATAGATCGGATTCAGGGTTATATATTATTTTAATTATTATGGTATTTCTTTTAAACGCAATGTGTGAAGGTTCTTGCAACTATTAGTAAGGTCAGAAAATGCATAAATAGGATTACAAGGTATCACAATATAGTACTAATTACTTATTAAATATTATTTAAAATAAGTGTATTTTTACCGTCCGCTGGACATCGTTACTTGGTAAGGCCGTGTACAGATAACCTCGTCGTAGTGTTTGGTCAATAACGGAATGCAGATGAATTGATCCTCGCCAGTCTTCACTCCAAGTTCGAAATAAAAGTTGAATTCTTGGTCCTGGGATGATGCAGAAATGCCGCTCCTTTTGTTCACCAATGTCCGAGTTTTGTGGTTACATGTTTCAACGTATTTCATGTCCAACTACGCTTTTTCTATTGAATTGTGAAAGATGACGTTCAAGTATAATTTTGTGTTTTGTTTTCATTCTTTATAATATTGGATTATATAACTCTATTCAGGTAGTTATTTCTCTGCTTTGGTTGATTAATTCAGTTAATGATTACTCATTATATTGAGTTTTATTAGTAGAGTTCTTCCTTTAAATTTTTGTCACTTTTGATGTACAGGTTTATTATAATTCGGTTATATCAGACTGTCGAATGTCAGTGAACCATATCATGGTGATTTATTACTTAATTTTGTTCACAATTGTATTGGTTTAATTTAATTTGTCATGTACGGGAAAAAGCCTTTCTGTGTTCTCGTGTTGAATTCTTGTTCTTCGATTTCGCCTTGGACGAGATGATCGGATTCGTAGGTGATGTGTCTCTTGTGGATTCAAAGCATAAAGTGTTTTTGTGTCAAATTTCGTCTTCCTTTTATACTCTGTAAGGCTCATTGTTTTAATTTTTTGACATGAACTTCCGGTATTTTTGAGTACAATTTTCTTCTGGAACGTTCGAGAATATGCAAATGGAACATCATAGAACAAATTTGATTTCCGTAGAAGCTTTAGAACAAAAACTTCTTATTCTTTATACTAAAGGATATTACTGAAATTATTCTGGTATTTGTCAAACAATTTTACAGAACTACTTACAATCTGCATGCCATTATTATTTTTGGATTCTCTGCTTTCAACTGAATACAATGATACCATGCACGATTGGTTTTGAACAAATTAAATCTAATAAATTAACATAAAATACAATTCTTACCTTGTAGTGTTTGCACAAAATTCTAATTCTCTAATTATTCAAATGTTATGAAGTTGCTTTGTTCTTGCTATAACATTAATATGTAACACATTTATCCTTTCATAACAAAATAAACAAGTATAAAGTAAACATATAACATATAAATAAGTTCATTTTTCTATAGGCATTACATATGGCCTAGATTTTTGGCATTAGTTTTTTGATGATAATTTGTCTTTTTCGGTATTATTATGGGATTTTTTGGGTATTCACTTAGAGTTTGTTATATTGTTTATCTTTGGGAATACCTGGTTTATCCTGATACATTTTATTTTTACTGTAATATTACTTAGCATCTTACTGTCTTGCATAGATGAGTTATTTTCTTGGTGTGACAATTTTCACTTTTATATTCAAAATTCTCTAAGAATTAAGCTTGTCTTCAACTGAGCAAGTATGTTTCCATTGTACATTATAGGATTGTACCTTTTTCCTTTATTTTTTCTAATATTCTGCAATTATTCTGTCAAATATGACTATTTTTGTGATTGTTTTTTGGCCTCAGCCTGGTATGGTATAGGTAAATAGTTTCATAACTTGACTGTTAAAGTGTTTTAGGTGGTCATATATATAAGTATAGTTACATTATATTGTATTTCAACTTTAGAATACAATTTTGTTGCATTTTGACAACATTAAATTCATAAATCTTACAATTTTATATGTTCATCACATGTTTTCAGTTTAACACTGTTTTTGACTATTTTAATTGATTTCTAATCAATTTACAGCTTTCTCTATTTAAAATAATTTGTTCGTCTTTGTCTAATTGACATTCACATATAGTTTTTATATTAATTCTATAATAATTAATTTTCACATAAAATCTGAGTGATTGGTCTCAGCTCCTATTTTTTTGTCATAACACTTATATATTTTTATTTTAACTTACATCCTTTTTAATAATGTATTCAAATCATTTAATACATTTATTTTATCTATATTACAAAGTATAATAATAGATCTAGTCCATTAATTCACAATAAATAGTTTTTTTATACCCTATTGATAGTTACATTTCTTAATATGTAATGACCTCATTTTGGTCATTTCTGAGATTATCTGTTTCTCTTATAGTATATTATCAGTTTTACACTGTTCTTCACTTAAACAATATATATGGGGTTTGAGTCTTAGTCATAGTCTTGGTCGTTTTTTTTCATGTTAATGATATTAATTATCGGACAATATTACAAAATTTTTCGGATTACTTGGGTTCGATACTGTTCACCTCACCTTCCTCTTATGATAATTTACTTTGTAATTAAATTCCTTTATGGAACGTTCTGTGACGTTACAATATTGCTACGACAGCACAGAACAATCTACGCGTTTATCGAATGCGCCAGAAAGATCTCGACGTAAGCGTGTGGTGTACGTGCTACTAAACGCATGTTGCGAGAATTTTCTCGACTCTGCCAGCCTTCGCTCGGGCGCTCGGACTGTGTCAAGGCCGCAGCAATTACGTAGTTCGCGAGAGATAAGACGCAGTTTGGAAGCTTCTGGTGTGTGAGCGTAACTATAAATACATCGCGTCGCGGCCTTAGTTTTCAGTTCAATGCGAGATTTTTGACTGTGCGGTTCGAGAGTATTAGTGCGATATATTTACAGAGCGGTTCAGGTTATTACGGTGTACGTTCAAGTAGTTATTAGTGAAGTGTTGCGTTTTATATTCGAACGGTATAATTGTAATACAGTTGAGTTTTAATATTAGTGGACATTTTATTGCGTATGAACAATTTCATTTGATTTGTTGTAGACACTGTGTTGTTAATTACGAACTGTTTTACTATAACAATTAAAGGTGTGATTAGTGACTTAATTGGTGTCTTGTACTTATTTTGTTTCCACTGTACCTACGACGATCGAGTAGACCGTCGTAACAGTGGTGTCAGAAGTGGGATAGAACGGTTAACAGTGGAAACAGTGGACGCTTTGTACAAGACGAGTGTGATTTGTAATTAATCGATAAACAATGGATACCAGTCAGATGATAGAAGCATTCCGAGCAATGCTACAGCAAAGTCAGAAACAAGGAAAAGAAGAACGAAGACAGGAAAGGGAAGAAGCAGAAAAACGACAAGACGAAAAACGTAATCGTGAAAATGAAATACCAGAGGGTCGAAAAAAGAATTTAGCCGTCAAGCAGACGAAGTTAAGACGTTCGTACAAGAGGATACCACTGCAAAATTTGTCCTGTTACAAGGTGAGCTGAACAAACAAGTTGACAGAATATCTGAAATAGAAAAATCTGTGTCAACTATGAAAACAAGTATGTCAAGCTTAGAAGATTCAAAATATCAGAGAAATCAAAGAACGCTATTAACTGAAGTAGGGTCAGTTTTTGCAAAGGCCCCGTCGTTTAATAGAAGCACCCACTGGGCAACTTATTATCGCCAATTTGAAGCTGCCGCTCGCTTAAATAACTGGACGGAAGAAGAGAAAGGCCTCTCACTCGTTCTTGCGTTAAAAGGACCTGCCGCAGAGGTAATACACAAAGTGCCATCTAACAGTCAGAACGTCTATGCCGAATTAACTAAAGCTTTGGAATTACGGTACGGCGACCAGCATTTGTGCGAAGTGTACCGTGAACAACTTAAAGCGAGGCGACAGTGTTCAGAGGAGAGCCTTCAAGAGTTTGAAGCGAATATCGACCGACTGACGAGATTGGCTTATCCCGAAGAATCGGAGGACTTCCGGAAATGGATTTCTCTCATTATGTTTATTGACGGTATCAGAGATCGTCAGTTACAACAAGTGTTAAGAATGGCTCGGCATGATAATAAATCAGACGCTCTTGTTCATGCTCTCCGTTCTGAAGCTGCCAAGTCGGCGACCTACATTAATCAAAGTATGCCATCACGTTGTAGCCAAACGGATCCAATACCACAGTACCGTCATAGCGGACAGCATAAAGAGACGATTCAAAAACAACAGTGTAAGAAGTCAGCAGCACCACAACTATCTTTCGAACCAAAGGACAAAGACAGAAGACCGAAGTGTTACAACTGTGGGAAACGTGGTCATCTACAGGTAGACTGTTGGGAGAAGAAAATACCAAGAAAGAGACTGATCGCACCAATTGGAGAAGTAAAGGCCCAGAACAGCACACAGTTTCCACGCTACATAAGATCAGTGGAAACTTGATTGTTAATGGATTTGCGGATGGTAAACCAACATCATTTACAGTTGACACGGGCGCAACAGTGTCCATTGTGCGCCCTGACTTAGTCTGTAACCGCCATCCTCTAATTAGTTCTTGTACAATACAGACTGTGACTGGAGGCCCTGTCAAGGTGCTAGGAAAGGTAGACGTACATGTGCGCCTGGGTCTTCTTGAGTTTAGCCACCAAATGCTCGTTGCAGACATTGTCGATGAAGTGATTCTTGGCACGGACATTATGAATGCCTACGGATTCGTTGTGGACTTAAGAGAGAATGTCCTGAAAGTTGGCCAAGAAAAGATAAAGCTTTGCATGGCTAAAATGACAGGGTCTACCAACCATTCGATTAAGCGAGTGGCATTAGTCGAAGAAAAATTCAACAAGTCTGGTCAAGAGGAAACCTCCCTGTTGCAAGCGGAAATGGAGGAAGAACTAGCAGAGGAAGTACAAATAAGTATAACGACAAAAGAAGTGATTGGAGAGCCAACTATGGGTGTCGAGACAAAACTCTTGCTTGTTCCTGAGCTGATAGAAGCGGCCGAGGGTAAAGTGGCTGAAGATGAGGTTACGCAAGAGGTTGTTGACGAGAACCAAACAAACTTGGATCAGCCAGTGGTATTTAGGTCATTAGTACATGACGCAACGAGAGTGATTCCAGCGAAGCTAGTGGTTGCGCGAAAGATTCGCATTCCTGGGAACGTGATGTTCGGATCACACGAGACTGAATTCGAAGAACGGGAAAATTATCCTTCGCAAGGATGGCCACCTAGATCGCCTGGTCGAGTATTACTTCGAAGACGCTTTGCCAGTTCGGGACGAACAGGCTTAAGGAGGGGGCAGTGCTACGACAGCACAGAACAATCTACGCGTTTATCGAATGCGCCAGAAAGATCTCGACGTAAGCGTGTGGTGTACGTGCTACTAAACGCATGTTGCGAGAATTTTCTCGACTCTGCCAGCCTTCGCTTGGGCGCTCGGACTGTGTCAAGGCCGCAGCAATTACGTAGTTCGCGAGAGATAAGACGCAGTTTGGAAGCTCCTGGTGTGTGAGCGTAACTATAAATACATCGCGTCGCGGCCTTAGTTTTCAGTTCAATGCGAGATTTTTGACTGTGCGGTTCGAGAGTATTAGTGCGATATATTTACAGAGCGGTTCGGGTTATTGCGGTGTACGTTCAAGTAGTTATTAGTGAAGTGTTGCGTTTTATATTCGGACGGTATAATTGTAATACAGTTGTTTTAATATTAGTGGACATTTTATTGCGTATGAACAATTTTATTTGATTTGTTGTAGACACTGTGTTGTTAATTACGAACTGTTTTACTATAACAATTAAAGGTGTGATTAGTGACTTAATTGGTGTCTTGTACTTATTTTGTTTCCACTGTACCTACGACGATCGAGTAGACCGTCGTAACAATATTATTCATGCTTAATAAGTTTAATTTGAACCTTGAGATATAGAGATCTTAGAAGAAACGTCTATTGATAGAAATCGTATTCTAAAATAATGAATGATTATAATATGTTAAAATATAAGCTAATTGACAGTAATGCCAATGAACGTAATTAATAAATGCAGTCATTAAACTGATAAATGTGTATGTGTCATGTTATTTAATTAACAATCTGCGGATGATACGACAAAACTACTTAATTGGTATTCTTGAACACAACAAAATATAATTGTACTCATCACTCTTAAGTAAACTCAACTAACATCAATAGGCATCTCCATAGACAATTATAAACATTCGTTACAAATGGCACTCCAATCGCGGGGCTTAAGAAGGTAATCTCTAGTTAAAGTTAACGTTTCATGGGTGTGATGTAATTTTATATATGTTAAGATAAATCATATGTATATGATGTAAGAGTTACTATTCTAGTGATGATTAGTGATGCAGTAAATTGTAATCTAAAGCTATATAGGCTAAAGTTCATTTTTGCAAGCTGAAAGCAGGTTCACAGATAGAAGGTTTTAAGGTAAATTTCTACTATTTAGAAGCACTAATAACTAATGATTTATTATTAATGTTGTGTATTCATTTGTTTCAGTTATATTTATTTACATCCATGAATGAGTTTATCTGTGAAAAAGTGGATTCATTTGAGACCTGTGAACTATATCCAAGAAATTCACTTCAGAATCAGTCTGTTTTCTTGCCTACAACTGCACAGTTACAGCAGTGCACACCAGTTAACAGAAACAATAAGAATCAGTGTGATATTTGTGCAAAATCATTTACACACTCATGGAATTTGGCCCACCATAAGTTAATACATTCTGGCATTAAGAAATACCAGTGCGACGTTTGTTCAAAATCATTTACACAATCATGCGGTTTGGCGCATCATAAATTAATACATTCTGGCATTAAGAAGCACCAGTGCGACGTTTGTTCTAAATCATTTACACGATCATGCAATTTGGCACAACATAAGTTAATACATTCTGGCATTAAGAAGTACCAGTGCGACGTTTGTTCAGAATCATTTACACGATCAGATCATTTGGCCCGACATAAGTTAATACATTCTGGCATTAACAAGCACCAGTGCGACGTTTGTTCAAAATCATTTACACGATCATCCACTTTGGCACAACATAAGTTAATACATTCTGGCATTAAGAAGTACCAGTGCGACGTTTGTTCAGAATCATTTACACGATCAGGTCATTTGGCCCAGCATAAGTTAATACATTCTGGCATTAAGAAGTACCAGTGCGACGTTTGTTCAAAATCATTTACACAATCACCCACTTTGGCACAACATAAGTTAATACATTCTGGCATTAAGAAGTACCAGTGCAACGTTTGTTCAAAATCATTTACACAATCATGCGGTTTGGTGCATCATAAGTTAATACATTCTGGCATTAAGATGTACCAGTGTGACGTTTGTTCAGAATCATTTTCACGATCACCCACTTTGGCACAACATAAGTTAATACATTATGGCATTAAGAAGTACCAGTGTGACGTTTGTTCAAAATCATTTACACAATCATATAGTTTGGCCCAACATAAGTTAATACATTCTGGCATTAAGAAGTACCAGTGCGATGTCTGTATACAATCATTTACACAATCAGGTCATTTGGCCCAACATAAGTTAATACATTCTAGCATTAAGAAGTACCAGTGCGACGCTTGTTCAAAATCATTTACACAATCAGCCACTTTGGCACAACATAAGTTAATACATTCTGGCATTCAGAAGTACCAGTGCGACGTTTGTTCAGAATCATTTACACGATCAGGTCATTTGGCCCAACATAAGTTAATACATTCTGGCATTAAGAAGTACCAGTGCAACGTTTGTTCAAAATCATTTACACAATCACCCACTTTGGCACAACATAAGTTAATACATTCTAGCGTTAAGAAGTACCAGTGCGACGTTTGTTCAGAATCATTTACACGATCAGGTCATTTGGCCCAGCATAAGTTAATACATTCTGGCATTAAGAAGTACCAGTGCGACGTTTGTTCAAAATCATTTACACAATCACCCACTTTGGCACAACATAAGTTAATACATTCTGGCATTAAGAAGTACCAGTGTGACGTTTGTTCAAAATCATTTACACAATCATATGGTTTGGCCCAACATAAGTTAATACATTCTGGCATTAAGAAGTACCAGTGCGATGTCTGTACACAATCATTTACACAATCAGGTCATTTGGCCCAACATAAATTAATACATTCTAGCATTAAGAAGTACCATTGTGACGTTTGTTCAAAATCGTTTACACAATCATGCGGTTTAGCAAGACATAAGTTAATACATTCTGGCATTAAGAAATAGCAGTGCGATGTTTGTACAAAATCATTTACACAATTATGCAAATTTATCCAACATAAGTAGATACATTCTAGCATTAAGAAGTATCAGTGTGCGATGTTTGTATAAAATCATTCATGTATCGTCTTTGTCACAAAACAATTTAAAATATTGTGCATTAACAAGTATCAGTATGATGCTTGGACAATAGCATTAATACTGTTACAACACATGGTAATACATTCTGGCATTATGAAGTACCTGTGTGATGTTTGTCCAAAAACATTTACTGGGTAAGCTGTACAACAGAAGTCAGTACATTAAAAATTACTAATGTGATGTAAGTACATAAATATTAACTGTGTCCTCCACATTTTTGTGTCATGAATAACACATGTTACATTAAACTATAGCAGTCTGATATTTGTAACACATTCTTTTCTTGATTGATAATTTATCACAATAAATTGATTCATTGATCATTTGTCTGAGATAAATTGATCTATTCTGTTTGAGAAGCATCAGTGTGAAATATGTACAAAAACGATTAAATGCCCAAGATGTTTTGATATACAATGAATTAAAACACCATTCTAAAATTTGTAAACAAAATTCTCACCAACAAGAATATTAACACAAACAGAATAATACATACTCTCATAAGTGGTCATGGGATATTTGCTGCAGGAAAATGTGACATTAGTAAGAAAATTAAACGTATGATTGAAAATTATTTAATTTTATGTTGCATCATAGTGTGAAATTATTGATTTTTTTAGTCTGTAATTTGGTTTATCACAGCATGTATAAATTGATAGTTGTATTTTAACAATATTGGTATGATATTTCTAACAAAACCTATGTTTGCTGTTGTGGTTCAAATCTTTGTGTTGTTGGAATAAATGTGGTGACTAGTGATATAACAGTAATCTGTGTGTATAGTTTCAGTTTAAACATTCACATTTTACTAATTGTTAAGAATATCCAGTCTTAGTGTATAGTTTACCTGTACTACAATCTTTCCAGTGTTATCGATTTTTACTTTCCTGGTACTGTATTTCTTAACATGTTTTTACATGTAATACATGAATTAAAAATTGAAACATTACTTGATTGAAATATATAACCTTAATATATACACAAAGTTGCAAATAAAAAAACACTATTTTTTCATAACATCAAATTTTTATAAATGAAAAAAAAATTAGAACGCTTAATTTCTAGATGCAGTTGGCAACTGTGTGGCACAATGGAACATTCTGGTATATGTGAAGGCTTTATGTTAAATGTGTTTAATACTTTACTCACTGTATTTAGTTTAATACTTTACTCACTGTATTTAGAAAAACAACAATGAACATACGTTAATGATAAATGTAAAACGAAACGGGTTAGACACCAGCCTGCAAACAAATTGTATCAACTGTTTAAAAATCGATTATGTTTATGAAAATTAAAACCAGAATGTGTTGTACACTATTATATATTGATACAAAAGCATTTTGTGAGGACGAAATCTGAGATTTACCTGTAATGTGACAGTAAAGTGAGCAAATACACGGCCTGATGTATACTTGGGTTGCATCCACTAAGGAAAAGTATACTGCCTGAGATATATTTGGGCTTAGACTGGGAAGTGTTAATGGAATGTTGTAGTTTAGGACATAATATGTAATGTATTAGTACTACATTTAGCTGTTCTGCCTTGATTTTTAAGCAGTTTGTCACGTGCGTGTGTGTGTGTGTGTGTGTGTGTGTGTGTGTGTGTGTGTTCTTTTATAATCTGAAATTTTTTCAAAAACCTTAATTTTTCCTTGTTATTTATGTTTTATAGGCATGTTGAATAAACAAAAAATTAACATTTTGAAAATCTTATCTCCAATTGAGGGAACAAGCCATTCATAAACCACAGGACAAAAACTCAGCAAATCATGTACTCGTTTGCGAGGAACTTTGTGGGACTTTGCATCTCTTATGTATAGCATCCAGGAATTTCCAACTGAGAAAGCCAAAAAGTGAAGGATAACCTTCCATGTCCATTTTCTTGTCCTGGAAAAGATACGGTAATACTCCATCTGCTGACTGAATACATTGACTCCTCCCATACATTTATTGTAATTTCTCATAACAGCAGGACAGGGGACATCAAAATGTTGATTTTCTTTCTTTGACCATCGTTTCACATTTTCAGAGGGTGTTGATCCAAAACAGGTATCTTGCCACTCAACAAGAACATTTTTATTTTCCAAAACATTGATTACATTTTCGTGTTTCCAAATAACAATCTTCTTGTGTGTCTACCTCTACTCCACTAACATGGTTTCTCATGATTGTGCCAGAACCTTCAAGCCCAATGGATGAAAGCTTTTCTAGCAATGGGACTGAGGTGAAGTGTCTGTCAAAAAAAAAAAAAAAAAAAAAAAAAAAAAAAAAAAAAAAAAAAAAAAAAAAAGGTTTGTGGGGGTATAGTTTTCACAAGTGTCATCACCACCGATGGCCCAAACCCTAGTTCAAGATTTAACAATTCTCTAGGCTGTCTTTGGTAATCTTCAAAATCTAGTACTAAGCCAGAAGAAGCTGTAGTTACGAAAACCTTGAAACCAACAGGTTGAGGCTTGTTTTTCACAAATTGTCTAAAAGGGCACCTCCCAGTAAAAGGGGTCATTTGCTCATCTATGCTGTAGGTTTGGAAGTCACGAGGCAAACGCACACGTTTTTAACGGCATCGATGATCGGTTGTATTTTCCATAGCCGGTTTGTTTCATGTCCTTCAGGATTTGCAGTATCTAAAAGATTCCTTAGCATAAGAAATCTATATCGAGACATGAATTCAGATACACATGACAAACTATGACCTCTGCCAGTAGAGTCGCAGATGTGAAAAATGGAAAACCCCATGAGAATATGCAGCACAATAAAAATGTTTAACTCTTGAGCATTAGTGTTTACAGACAGTCCTGTGGTTTTTACTGCATACATATTAGTGTATTGTGCAGCTTGTACGTAAAACTCTTTTGTAATATAGTCCTTGAAATATTCACTTGGCAGTCTAACAGGATTTGGTTTCTGTATAAGCAGACAGAAACATAGCTAGGGGGAAGCCGTCCCGGGCGGCAAAGTGAGCGTAGACTTGAAAAAATTGTTTTCAGTTTGTAAAAGCACAAACAACTTGTTTCTTTGATATGAGTATTCCTTTCATAAAAGAAGCATAACCAGCCAGCTTGCTGTTGTCATACCTTGCATAATAAACAGTATTAGTCTATTACAAATTACGCTGTAACAGGCTCTTTGTCCCTCTCTGTACAATACAGTATTTCATTCTCTGTGGTCATTATGCTTTAGTTGGTGACGGATGTTTAGTTGGTGATGCTGTTTCTTACCTTGGAGTTTCTATACAATGCATGCTAATTTAAATGAGTTTTGTTATCTTGCGTGCGAGTGATGAGTAGACATTAAGACAGTACGGTTTTTTATCAGTGTTCATGCTCTTTGTATTCACTTGCTGTCTCCAATATTTGTTGTGAGTTGTGCCGCAAAGGAAACCTGATAATCATACAGCATTACCTTTGTGTAGATATTCTTCATTGTTATTCGTATACAGACGAATGTATTATTTGTAAACATAAATAAACCTTACATGGGTTACGCATGTGCAGTTCGCCTGGTTCGAAGCAGTGTACATGTTGAATATCAGTTGTTTATGATTATCTTGAGTGTGCGGTTTGTTTTTTGTTTGTGCGTCTTGTGGCTATATCTATAATACTTCACGTGTATGTAATCATACACAATTATTGAAAATCAATTTTTTTGAATTTTACTTGAAACTGATATAAAACGAATGAACCCAGTGGCGCCCAGTTTCGGAAGAGGAGGGAAGAAAGATAAAGAGCTACAAGTTCCAAAGAGTTTATGAAGTCTTGTATTCAAGGAAAATCGAACCATGGATGTCAAAATATTACAATTAACAAGGAATCAACTTGTGATTGTACAATTAATGTTGTTAGCAACGAGGGTGTTGATAAATACAGTAAAGTTAACGACGTGAATACTTCAAACTGTGAAAGTGTCAAAGTACAGTTACAAGATTCAGTTGGTTCTAGTACCGTGGTTGATGTTGCATCGTGCAGTCTTGAAATTACAGGCGATGAAGGATAGAACATTACTAGCAACAATATAGACCGTGTTCTTGGTGCTCTACAAGATATGGGAATTTGGCCAAGCAAAATATCTCAATCCTTCTGAGATATAATAGTGAATAGAGCATGTCAGTTGCAGAAGAAGGACAGCCATTTTCCTGAAGATGAAGATAGACGATCCTTAAACAAGTACTGGTTTCATAAAACCTTGCAAAATGGCGAAAAATAAAATCTCTTTTGTTTTTGTTGCACTTTATTTCCACAAATGAAACTATCAAAGAAGCCAGTTCAATAGTGAAAATGAGTTTTCGTCGTAGCGACAGTTAAATCCTCGTATTCAGGATCATGAAAATAGTCCTGCTCATCGGTCTGCGTTTATGGCATGGAAGGAATCTGAACGTTCTTTAAACAGAGGAGGACGTATTGATCATCTACTTCAGGAACAAATGAGTAAAGCAGCTAAGACATGGAAAGAAAACTTCGAACGGGTCATTGCCACAGGACAAACTCTTGCACAACAAAATATGGCACTGAGAGGACATCGAGAGTCAATTACTAATGATCCAAATCCTGGAAACTTTCTGGCTTTGTTAAAATACTTGGCTAAATTTGCCCCTGTCGTGAGATCTCATTTCGATTTAGTCTCTCGTAAAACTATTCAAAATGAAATAATAAGCCTGTTAGAAGAAAGAGTGCGCAAATATATTATTACTGCATGTAAGAAGGCGAAATACTTTAGTATTATATTTGACACAACATCAGATGCTGCTCATGTAGAACAAATGTCTCAGATTATAAGATTTGTTGAAATTAAACGCAATTCTGTTGATATCAAGGAAGCCTTTATAGATTTTATTCCTTTAGAAGTAAAAACAGCGGAGGGGATCACAGAAGCTATTACAAGTATTTCTACTAGTAATTTTATACAAACCACTATGTTGTATTTGGTACTGACGAGCGCTTTCGGCAGTCAAACCATCTTCAGGTCATTTTCCAACCTGAAGATGGTAAATGACCAGGTTGGTGAATTACCTGAAGATGGCTTGACTGCCGAAAGCGCTCGTCAGTACCAAATACAACATAGTGGTTTGTATAAAATTACTAGTAGAAATATTTGAGACCACTAACACTCCAAAATAACAATAAAATATATTATAAGTATATGAGGGAAGATGCAGCATTAATAATTAATGCAATAAAAACTTTAATTTGGTGATCTTTCTCTTTTTCTGGACAGATATTATTTCTTCAATGGACAAAATCCAGAAAGTCTTGCAGACCAAAGTAATAAGCTTTATTCAAGCATTGACACTTTTGGAGACGTTAACGGCCAAATTAAAAGTTTGGCGAAATGACCTGTGTGACAATGTCATTTCTAAGGCGGAGCAGGAAAAAGGGTAAGATCGGCATCACAAAAAGGATAAGAAAGAAACGCGATGCCAGAGGAGTATGCAGAAGATTCTGCATTAACCGTTCAGCAAGAAATGCACCGTTCTGTAATAGAAATTTTGGACAAACTGTCAGTTGAAATTTCAAGCTGTTTCTCTAACATAAAAGAGTTAGAGAAACGCTTTAGGTTCCTCTATAAATTTCAGGCGTACTGTCAAAGGACAAATGGCGCCAATTGTACACACTATCGTTTTTGAGGTCCTTGAAAGGACCGTTCGTCGAGAACGCTAATTCATTTGCGTACGCCGCCCTGTAATGTTCGGCGGCTGCGTCCGCTGTTCTAACACGACTGGGGGTTTCGCAAGTTGTGCAGTGTCCCGAGTCTCTGTTAGGACTCCTGCCACTGGGTCAGTTTGAGTTATTTATATTATATTATTTTCCTACTTGTGGAGGGCCCGAAGCGACCCTCGATGGTGGATTATACCACCGGGGCTAGTAAACGGGGTCGCTTCCAGGACATCTGGTCGCGGAGTGTAGTTACCAAGTCTGGCTATGAGGGAATTGTGGGTCACATGTGCTGATCGAACATAGAGTCTACGCGCCAGGCGTCTCACGGTGTCATCAAAAGAGCGGACACCGAGTCCTCTCCTGAAAAGACGGGAAGAGTACCTCCGGGGGACTTTACACGCGAGCTTAAGTCCCCGGTCGAGAACGCGCTGGAGCGCTGATCTATGACATCGAGCAATGTATCCCCAAACAGGACAGGCATAGGTAATCACGGGCTGCACACACGAGTTGACGATGAGCTACCAAGCCGGGGGGTCATTGCCGGATTAGATAGCACGGGCCTGAGTCTGCTGAGTTGCGCCGAAGCGCGTCTGATATACTGTAACGTTTGTGCCACGTTACAAATCCAGGGAACCCATCCTAATTGACACCAGCCAATTATATGGGCTGCCTACGTTGTAACGAACTGAAATTAAACAACACAATTAACAAAATTAATTAAGCTAATTATTAGGAAACAAGGGAAGGTATTTCACTGATATATGCACTCATTTATACGTGTAATAAGATCACTTCTCTTTATTAACAAATGATATTAAACGACCCCATAACATAATTAATTAGATTAAAATATTCAAAGGGTTTTCTGAAAAACTAGGGATCATAACGATCATGTACTTTTTACCTCGGATCCGAGTTTACTTTAAATATATTGCAAAGACGTCTGAGTATTACTATGTTCATCTAGGTGCTTGCAAGACTTCTTTCACCATTTGAAGAATGGTATTATCTATTAAAGAGATTATATTTAACATTTACATATTAACGTTACAACGTATGATATACAATATTACAGTATACTCTTAGTTGGTATCATTTATAGTTTAAGGAAAATTATAGTCTTTGAAAAGTCTCTTTCATCTGTAAGTTATGTCTCAAATATAATTAACTCTCGATAGGCAAGCTATCGAGTCACCTTTACAATAAGTCGTGGTGACCTCGTCCTGTGGTGTCACTCTTGGGAATTCTGGAAGTCGACGTCGTCATCTGGGTCGTGTCTTCGGCGAGTTCTAGATAGCTGGTTCACTGAGGAGATTGAAGTTATTCTGGTTAAAGTTGGTGTAGATCCACGTAGGTCCTAGTCAGAGTCGTATGGCTCGTATACGTCCACATGTGAAGTTTATGCAGGTCACATCTCCATATGTAAAGTTGTACTGGAATTTACCTCTTGAGGGGAGACGTCATCTTGCTTACATGTTGTTAGATTTTTTGTTTAACTTATTACATTTCTTTACACAACTTTCTATATTGAAACTTGCTCGCCACGTTAGTAGTGGTAGCTAACAGTTAAGTTTAAATTTAATCAATGCATTTTTGCAGAGCTCTCGCTCGTAGGTGTGTACGGTCTGACGGCTGCATTGTCACTCTTTTCTCGATTCGACTGGCACATTACAACGGAGCGGGGCGAGTACTCCGCGATAATATAGTCCCTATTTTTATTTAAATTGACATTATTATTACAAGAAACAATACATTAATTATACATATATAATTTAAGTGAATTATTTTAACTACTACTCGTGCCTTCAAATTACTAATTACAAACATTATGATTTTTATACTTTCCTAAGTTACAGACGACTCGCTAAACACGTTGAGTCCGGAATTAAACAGGTCAACGCATGATGACTTGCTAAAGGGTTAACTGTGATATTAATAGCCTTTTTACAATTCGATTTTTTATTGTTTAGTTAGATTTTCCATTTACATCTCATACTTATTCTGAGTTAGTACAGGGGCTTTAGGTTTAATAGTGCGATTTAAAAGTACTTAATTGCTAGTAAATGAATTTTTTATTTATTAAAGATTTTATTATCAATTAAATCGTCACAATACTGTGTGTAGGTTCGCCAGATAAGTCGGGAGTCCACGTGGAGCCCGAGGTACTTGACCCTGTTGGTCCAGGGCACCTCGACGGAGCCTACTTTAAGCGGCCGAGGCCGCTTGTGTTTGTGCGAGAATGTTACCGCGGCACTCTTGGAATTGTTGACGGCAACTCTCCAGTCAACGGCCCACCCGACATACGCGTCGAGCTGGCGCTGGAGCTTGATTGCCGCATAACTTGCGTTCGCCTCTGAGGCAAAAGCAGCAGTGTCGTTCGCGAACAGCGACAATCTTACTCCAGGAACTCGGGGCATGTCGTTGACAAACGGCGAGAACAGGAGATGCCAAGTACACTTCCCTGAGGGACACCAGCGGTAATACGCCTCTTCGAAGAGAGAACGTGGTCTACACTCACTCGGAAGCTACGGTCTCGCAGAAAGCTGCCGATCAAGTGAACGTAGCAATCTGGGAGAAGGACTTACGTTAGTTTGTAAAGGATACCCTCGTGCCACACGCGGTCAACGGCTTTCTCTACGTCTAGGAAGATCACAGTCGTCTGTTTGCCCTGGCAGTCAGCCTCGGTAATGAATTCCATGTGTTTCATCAGCTGATGAGTCGAGGAGTGGAGCTCACGAAAGCCGAACTGTTCGGGGATCGGCACGTCCAGTCTTTCTAGATGGTCGCGGATCCTACGCTGGATCAAACGCTCGAAAACCTTAGATGTCGCGGACAAGAGGCTGATGGGTCTGAGGTTTTTCGCGCGAGAAGAATTCTTTCCCGCCTTAGGTATCACTATAACTGTAGCCCTTTTCCATTTCGCCGGAAAGTAGGCCAGCCTGAGACGGACATTGAACAGTTCAGAGAGGAACCGTATTCCTCGCTCCGGAAGGCGGTGGAGTGCGGAATTCATGACTCCGTCAGGATCAGGCGCCTTCCGGGGTCTGACGGAGTCATGAATTCCGCACTCCACCGCCTTCCGGGGCTTGAGCTGACCTATCTTCTCAGAGACCTCCTCCGGCGAGATGGGCTCCGGCTGGACTGTGATACCGGCCGATAAAAGCGCTCTACCTCGCGGCAGATTCGCTCAGTGAAGGCCGGGTTCTTGGATGAGTTGGGAGCGAACTGACGCTCGAAACTGTCAGCCAAGAACTCTGCCTTCTCGAGGGGGCGTCCAAGGGTTTGACCGCCGGATCCTTCCAGTGCGGGGAGAGGCGCGCTTTTACGCTTTCCCGTTAGGGCACTGGGAATCCGCCAGACATTACAGTTTTCGGCAGGGCCATCTGCGCTACAGCTAGCTCCCAGTTGCATCTACGGAACGCCAGCATGTCACGACGCAACTTGCCGGTCGCTCTGTTAAACGCAGCCTTGTAGGTCGGGTCACGAGTCCTCTGCTAGCGTCTTCGAAGGCGATTCCTCTTGCAAGCGAGCTGAGACACCTCTTCGGGGATTCACTGATAGTCGGGCGTGAGCCTCGCCGTCATCCGGGAGGACACGTCTACCGCCGAGACGACGACTGTGTCGAATAAGGCAACTGCCTCGTCGACATGCTGGGTAATGTCGAGTGGTATACGCTCAGGTAGGCGGCGACTAAACGTTGGGTCAAAGGGTTCCCACTCGATTACCCGCCGCTCGTCGCGGACGGTAGGGTGCTGGGTAGCTAGATGCACACTGATGGGGCAATGGTGTGAGGACAGTTGCGAAATGACGGAGACGTGGACCGGGCAATAAACGCCCCTGACCACAGCAATGTCCAGTATGTCATGGCGGGATTTTGCATTGCATTGCATTATGTAATGGGGCGTCTTTGCACCCATGGCTGAATTACAGCTTCCGGGACGTGCCCGATGGCTGTCAGATGAAAACAGTGCTGGACTTTCACAAGACAGGTGGCCTAAAAATCAGGAGGGACACGCCAACCAGTTAACTGAGAAGGCGGCGGAAATTGTTCAAACATCTTTATTTTATATAGTTGTACAACTATATTTTATTTTATTTATACAGTTGTATTTATATAGGTACCGGGTCATAGTAACACTGCCACCGTTGACGGGGCAAACGGCAGATGCCGCACGCGTCCAGCCCGGTAGGCAGGCGCCGGTCATTCCCCGCGAGGCAGGGAACCTTCGTGTCGGTGACAAACGGTAACAGCGCCAAGCAGTGTGCCAACGTAGGAAGGGAGAAGACTTAAAAGGAAGGTAACAAGGAAATCAAGTTGCTGGGGAACCTAAATTGCAGCAAACAGAAATGGTTTGTCGTCTAAAATCGCCCGAGGGCATTTGACTCGTATAGGGGGAGGTGGTGCTGACGTGCTAATGGTACGTAAGTAGGGAAAGGACGAGGTCGCTGCATAAGCAAAGAGGGTTTCGACAAGCGACCGGACAACGTCGGCGATGGTAGGAACTCCAAGGTCTCCACGAATAACATTATTCCTCACAAACCATGGAGACCCCGACAAGGATCGGAGGGTACGGGACTGGAAGGCTTCCAGCCTGCACTTGTTAGTGGTCGGCAAAAGCGACCACCATGCGGGAGCAGCATAGGTCAACACTGACCGGAGAAACAAGAGATAGATGGTTACTGTAGTGCGCAAAGCCAGGTGGTTGCGGCACGAGGGCATGGGAAATATTTTGGCCCGGACGCCTCGAGCTTTATTGAGGGTATAAGTCACGTGGGTGTTGAAGCTAAGGCGCCGGTCAAGGCGAACGCCCAAATACTTCACCGACTTCTGCCAGGCGATAGGCCTCCCTTCTAGGGAGAGCGACAGGCATCGGGAAGTGGACTTACGGGTGAAGCAGATCGCCTGGGATTTCTCCGTGTTGATCATCACTCGCCACTTCCGTAGCCAGTCCGGAAGCTGATTCAACTGACGCTGCAGCTTTGTACTCGCTAATCGCGGGGACAGGGAGCTGCAGTAATACATTGCATCGTCAGCGAATAAAGATAACGTGACTCCAGGAATAACAGGCAGCTCGTTCGTGTACATTAGGTACAGGACGGGGCCGAGGACAGATCCCTGTGGAACGCCAGCGGCGACGGGTCGAACTGATAAACAGGACCCTTCGTCGCTAACCCTGAAGGTGCGATCGCTGAGGTAGGACCGCAAGAAATGCACAATGGACGGTGGTACGTGGGAGTGAGCGAGTTTATAGAGAAGGCCTTCGTGCCAGACTCTGTCGAAGGCCTTGCTCACGTCCAACAAGACAGCGCCCGTAGGCTCTTTCTTGTTGGCGGCGTCGGACAATGGTGTGACGACTCGGACGAGTTGTAAAGTTATCGAGTGCTCTCTACGGAACCCGAACTCTTCGCTCGGAATAAAATTATCCAACTGCGGGCTAGTAGGAGACGCTCAAACACCTTTGAGATGACTGGCAACAACGATATGGGACGATAGCTGTCTGCAAGCATTCTAGGCCTGCCGGGCTTGGGAATCACGCAGATGTTGGAATTTTTCCACAGGCGGGGGAAGTAGTGCAGCCGAGACAAGAGTTGAACAGATCCAGGACCAGTTCAACGGCCGAGGCCGGGAGATACTGCAAAGCTGCGGCCCCGATCCGATCAGGACCATGGGCGCGACGACGGTTCAGACAACATATAGACGAAACTAGTTCGTCCTAGTCGAAGAGAGGGTAGGGTCGTGTGGCGGGCGGGAAAAATAACTAGATAGGAAGTCCCGAACCACTACCGAGTGGGCAAGGTCCGAGACGCCTCGATGAACGGTAAATTGAGTCTCCATGCAGTCGGGGAAGACCTCAGCCTTGCCTTCCGATGAAGAAACAATGCCGTTCGGGGTATCCAACGGGTTGCGAGTACGCTTCTCGCGGGTAAGGCGACTTGTTGCTCTCCAGACGGAGGCGTGGTCGACTTCAAGGGACTCAAGATATGAGTCCCACTGATCAGAGTTTACGTCCCGCAGAAGCTGCTGGACGTAACGAGACTGGGCCTTAAAACGCCGTTTGACGGCGGGATCTAGGGTGCGTTGCCATCTGCAACGGAGCTTGCGCCTGAGCCAGGTGGCGTGGATAGCTTCCGGAGGAAGGGTCGATTTGCGATTGTTCACCTCAACGTTGTATGTGTGTCGATCCGTGAACCCTGGACCAATCCCTGAAGATGAATGGCACGGAGATCCAGATCGTTACGAGTGGCGATCGGGTCCGCTGGGACAGATGGTAACCTTCGAGAGAGCTGTCATAATAGGAGCGCCAGTTGACCCTCCTAGCTGGACCAGCGGGAGGTCGGGGTGAAGCCGACACATCTCGAGCAGTTATTAGCAGGGGTTGTGATCAGACGAGAGGTCTGACACAGACGAGACCTGGATGTTATGGGCTACGTTCCTGACTACAACTACATCAAGAACGTCCGGTCGATGACCGGCATAGGGGTAGTGGGTAGGATCATCAGGGCCGATGACATGCGTTTCCGGGTCGTCTAGGACGAACCGGCGGAGCGAATTGCCGTAGGCGTTGGTAGCCCTACTATTCCATAAAGGATGTTTGGCGTTGAAATCGCCGGCTGCAATCGTCGAGATTGGATGGTGGAAGAGGGCGTTTCACTCCTCAAGGGGGTGGCGGGCGCAGGCGAGGCAGGAGATACTCGGAAACAATGGGCAACTCCGAGTCGCCGGCGTCCACCGCCACCACACAACCTTCGATGAGTCGAGTAGTGAGGGGTGGTAGTGGCCTATGGGATATCCGCCTGTGGACCAGAATCGCCGTACCCCCAGACGGGGGATGGCGTGGCTGTAGGGGACGATAACAAGTGTAGGCAGGTAGCGATAATCGATGGTAGGGGCTAGATGGGTTTCGGAGAGAAGCACGACATCAGCGTCGTACTCCACGACGAAAGCTGCCAGGTCAGAACGACGAGAGGAAACGCCATCGGCGTTCCAAGCGACGATCCGCAAGGATCAAGCCATTAAGGGGGAGGAGAGGGAAGAGAGCAGAGAGGGATTGTAAAACTAACAGCACGGTCGAGATATCAGGAGCAGACCTGATGCTTTCTACTAGTGTAGTGGCCCAAACCGTCAGGGGGTCCGCAGGAGCCCGAGAAAGTTCCCGGGACCCGCGCGGACGTTCCTGAGGAATTTCGGCCAGGACTACAGATGGCGCAGGGCTAGCGGACTGGACTGTAATCTGCACAGGCGGAGGTTGAGCGATGACAGGGGCGGGAGAGTCCCGCTGAGGTTGGGCAGGTCGAGCCTGCTGATGACATCGGCCGGGATTCCGGCGAGAGTGCGCTTTGTGGTACTCTTGCGGGCGGAAGTAGTTGACAATGATGGCTTGGCAGCTACAGCTGCATAGGAAGGGCCGGGCGCTCCGGCAGGCGCCGCCGGAGCGACGCCTGCAGGCGGGACTGAGACCTCGGAGTCGCTGTCGGGGCCTTGACAGATGTACCGGTGAGAGGGGGAAGGCCTTTCGCCGATTAGAGGTAGGGCCAGCTACACGACGCTGCGCGCCAGGGCGCGCAGATCGCTACTGTCTTTCAGCCTTGATGTATTTGATGCAACCCCGGAAAATAGCCGGATGGGCGCCCTTGCTGTTGCAACAGTATGGAGTAAAACCCGGCACACGAGGCTTATCACAGCCACGGTGAGGGTTCCCACACCGCACGCAACGTGGGGGCGAATGACAGAAAAGGGGAGAGTGCCCGAAGCCATGACAGTTGAAACACTGAGCAGGGCCTGGGCGCGGGTCAAATGATCGGACAGTCAGCCGGAGGTGAAGGAGTGTTTGGAGGCCATAGACCTCAAAATTTCCGGTCTTCAACAACTTGACAAGGAATGAGTTAACTGGGTGTTTGTTTTCCCCCTTGCCAGCGTGCAAAACCGACACAGCTGTTGGCGAATAGCCAAGAGTAGTCAGCTCCTGCACGATAGTTTCGGAGGAGGTATGGCAGGGTATCCCCTGAATAACAATTTTCACCTCACGCTCCTCAGGAAGAGCGAAGCTGTGGCACGAAATGTTACGCGCTGACAGGAAGTGCTGAACAGCGCGGAAGTGAGCAATGGATTTGACGCCCAGCTTCAGCGATTTGCCTGAGCATTTCGCTTCCACGGACGTCGAAGGAAGGGAAGAACGGAGAGCAGTAAGAATTTAGGCATAATTCTTATTGTCATGGATGATAATAGGAGGAAACTTGGGGGTAGTAGGGTCATGCTTAGTGGAAGTAGAAGCAAGATTTGCATACTGCATGCAGCAGTTACCATGATCAGTGACATGGGTTGGTGACGCGGGAGACTGACTGACGGCAGCCAGCTTTCGCTTACGTTTGGCTCGTTTGCCGCTCACAAGCGAAAACTCTTCATCTCCCAACCCAGCACTTCCCATTGGGACGTCGGAAATATCACTGTCACTGCCACTATCACTTAGATTATCGCGGGGGGGAGGGGTAGACTGAGGAGCGGAAAGGCAAGTACCCAAGAGAGAGCTTAATATTTCTGGCAAAGGAATATCGGGGGTAGTTGACGCCATTTCGGAAACACAAAACGGACGCCAAAGGTGGTTAAAGGAGAGGTGAACTCACCAGCACTGATTATTCAAACTAACAGGCACTGATCACCAGAAACCGCACAGCACACGAACACAAAAACAGCGGCGCACTACACTGCACTAGTATTCACTTGTAGGCAACTCACTGTATAAAAATAAACTCACAAAGAGTAGAGGGAAAGTTGGTACTAAAACACTTCCGGTTTCAACTATTTGCTGTTTCATGACGTCACAGAGGCCCTGGCAGTTGGTGTCCGAGTGCTGCATGTCTAAAACACTGACGTCACTTTTATAAAGCTGTGTGTGTGTGGTGCGCGCGCGTGTGTGTTTATGACGTCACTGTCCGTGACGACTCGGAGGGTGTGGTAGTTGGGGGTGTGGTAGTTGGTGTCCGAAATGTTTAAAACAATGTGTAGCAGTGGATGGGGGTACCCGATATTTGAAATGTGGGTACGCCCAGGACATGCCAAAATTTCATGACTTTTTCCATGACATCACTGCAGTTGGTGTCCGACTGCTGCATGTCTAAAACTCTGGGTATGACGTCATTTTTGCTGTTTTATGACGAAACTGGAGGCGAGGTAGTTGGTTTCCGACTCCACTATGTCTAAAACACTGAGTATGACGTCTTTTTTGTTGTTTTATGATGAAACAGGTGGCGAGGCAGCTGGTTTCTGTTCTATGTAAAACAATTGGTATATGTTATGTCATTGGTGTTTTATGGTGTCAGTGGCTTATGACGTTACAGATTAATGAAGGAAGCGAAGCTGTGCAGTTGGATCAATCTGTCTAGGTATATGGTATGTTATTGGCTTATGACGAGACGGAACATATGTTAGAGGTTGTTATCTCATTATTTACCATGCCTCTCATGTTACAGTTTTTGGATATTAATTTGTATGTAAAATAGATACAATAAATTGTTCTGTAAATTAAATATATTTAAACAGTGTTTATCTCGTCTAATCATTTTCTTGCATACTTAACTATTTACGCGTACAAGTATACATCTTTAATGCTGCTTCAGCGAGCAATATCCTGAGTTGACCAGACAGTGACGGTTCTGCAAGAGCAAAGTACAAAGTTGCCCGCAAAATATAAAAATTACTTGGCAGAGCAACGTACTATGTTGCCCGCAAAATATAAAAATTACTTGTAGCTCCAGTACTATATAACCAGCTGCAAAATGCAAGGTACTCTCTACGTCCCATAGGCTGTTACATATGATTAAGGTAGGCGTATAAGTTGTCTCCTTAATACTGTGTTGATATACATTTTTTAAAACACTTTTCAGTTTGTATAATTATTATTATATTTCAGAAATTTATGTGTAAGAAACGTAACATGATAAGTACAAATACAACTGAATAACTAGATTTTGTGTGTATATTTTATAGTATGTAAATACACTTTTTCAAGTGTCGTATATAGTTATGTTATATTGCTTATCTTTATTTGACGAAACGTACAAATTTACAGTTTGCTTTCTATTCACGTGTGGTATGCAGTCAGAAGTTGAACTGCCTCAGGCACCACGACCGGCCTGGTTGCCGTTCTGAATTGTAATCCGTTTTACGGCACGGCGTGATTCTAAACCCGGGGCGGTGTTATGGTTTTTGTAAATTAATGTTTTATTTCATGGAATTTGTCTGTGTCTAATACATACCACTGTTAGTTAGTTCATGTGTGTTGTAATACAGTGTGAATCTAATCTGTTATATGTTTGTGAGCCAATGTTACATTTCAGGAGTTATGGAATTTGTGTGTAGGCCTAAATTAAATGGAATTTGTAAGTATGTATATTACTAATTAATTTATACGAACTGAAGGTTTATTCCGATAGTTTTCTGTGATATGCTATACATTGTCTCTGTGTTCCTATATAGATAAGTATATCCTAAATACATACTGTAGATAAGTGTGTATATTACCCATTGATCTATATACACACTATATGTTTTAAATGTATAATTATAATTTGCTTGTGTTATATTCTACTCTCTCACTAGAGGAAAACGTGTTTACCGTAAAGCGTTTCTGCGTGTGTTTATCTATACTTAAACTCGGTATTAAAAAGTAATAACAAAAACATGTATGCTAACATTGTCATTTTATTGACATAAATACATTATCTGAAAAGTAACACATACACACACAATATATTTATTCACTCATGTATATATTGGACAGTAATGTGGTAATTTTCGCATTCATAGGTTGGCTAATCTGTACGCTTTCAAATTGTGCTTATCATGTTTTTACAACGATACAGTTCTACGAGCCTTGGCTGGGAGCGGACGTCATTACGTTTGCTGCCTGTGCTGTCTTTTTCACCTTCTTGTTGTCGCGACAATTATTTAGGCCTTAGGCCTCAACGTTTTTTCAATGTAAGCTGAGTGGCACACATTTGCGCCTCATCTAAAATGTAGCTTCATTTACGAATTGGTTTCTTCAAAATTAAAATCTTTCAGACTTAGCCAATCTCAACACTATGATTTAAGTGTAAAACAGAAACCTAATAAATGTATTAATACAGTCCACTATCGTTATCATTCTGCATCCTGGCAATAGCACCCCAAACATCATTCTTCCTGATAGAAATTCTTAGTACACACGTGCCGGCATCAACACATTTTGGTCCACTCGGATCGGAATTTAACATTTTTTTTGGTCCCATGGGCCGCATCATAACATTTTTTTGGTCGCTCCGTGCCTGGATTCGTCATTCACCTTTTCATTATTTTTCTGCCCCAACTTCTGGCCATCACGGGCGACTCAGCATATTCGCTGATCCGACCGTGTCGGGACTTAAACAGCATTTCTTTCGTTGCCATTGAGCCTCGTGACGACATCACTGCAAGACCATCCATGTGCTAGCGTCAATACTCCAGTTTAAGCAGTCATCTCTCCGGTCTGTGTGTTTGCCATCTTCTCCACGGCCTCGACGCTTCAGGACATCGCATACCAGGTACCACATCATTAACATCATTAACAGGTGCGTACAATGGCTGAAGAAGGCCTCAAAGTGTTAGTCAGAAAGAGAGGCGGCTTAATGTCTGCCATAGTGCGTATTAATTCGGCTATCATTAACTTTGACAAAAACACTAACACCAAACATTTTTTAACAGTTAGACTTGAAAGTCTAAAAAGCTTGGCAACAAAATACGATGAGGTACAGTCCGAAATTGAACTCATTTCTAAAGACATAAACGCTGCTCAAGAAGACAGAGTTGAGGTCGAAGAGCTGTTATATTCAACAGAAGCCAATATCTTACAATTGATAGAAACCTTTAACGTTCAGACTGTATCTCCCGTATTAACAAGCAATATGCAACTAACACCGATAAGTTTGCCCTGCTTCACAGGCAATATCTTAGAATGGCAGCATTTCTACTCAATATTTCTGGACTTGATGCATGCCAGATCTGATAACGTCAGTGCAGAAATTACATTATTTGTATTCGTCTCTGAAAAATGAGCCGCTAGATTTAATTAAGGCATTACCTATTTGTAACGAAAACTATTCGATAGCGTTGAGTTTGCTGTCCGCTAGATATGACAACAAATTCATACTAGCTAAGTATTATATTCAAAATTTACTTGAAGTAAAGTCAACAATTAAGGACTCTGTCCAAAGTTTGGCAGAATTCATAAATACGATAACGTCTTCCGTTAATTCACTGGCGGCCATGCAACTGTCAGTGGATTCATTCGAGCTTATCACTGTACAATTATTGTCGGCAAAACTGGACCATACCACGTTTAAATTATGGAAGGAGTCTATAGACCCCGATAATCTTCCTAACTTTCAAGGTTTTACTCAGTTTTTAAACGCACATAGACAGTTGTTAGAAAATACACTGCCTATCGATGCCGGGCAGCAGCTCAACAAGCTAAGTTTAAGATTCAATAATAAATCTGACAAACATAAATCACGAAACGCTGCTGGCAGCACTGCATTTAAAAGTTATCACTCAGCGTCAAATAATTATTCATGCTTATGCTGTAAATCTAATCATCCAATTTACATGTGTGATAAACTTCGTGCACTAAGCACATCAGAACGAGGACAATTTATATAAAATCATAAATGCTGTACCAATTGTTTAAGGCCAGATCATTTCTCATCTAATTGTAAGATTAAACAATCATGTAAGATCTGCTCAAAACGACACCATACATTGTTGCACATAAACAGTGTGTCAAAACCAGTTTCTGCCAGCAGCAGTAACTATTGTTCACTTAACTTACAATCTACAAATAATGTTCTTTTATCAACAGCAATTGTGTTTGTCATCGACCGGGCTGGCAATAGAAACTCGCAAGAGTTCTATTGGATGCGGTTCACAAATAAATTTTTGTACGGAATCATTTGCCAAGAAATTACGGCTTAACTTGACTAAATCTACCGATTACAGGTATAAATAATACCGCGTGTTGTGCCACTAATCTAGCGTCTATACGCATTATTTCCCGCTAACAAAGATTTAGCTTCGAGGCAAAATGTGCGGTCTTATCTGCATTAACCCATAAACTGCCAGCACAATCTTTTGACATAAATCAATTTAACATTCCAGATAACGTTTTCCTCGCTGATCCACATTTCAATATATCAGCTGACATCGACATACTTTTAGGAGCGCAATTTTCCCTAGATTTAATTTTAGCTAACAAATACGTACGCGGTTCTCATTTTCCTATTATACAGGAAACAAAGGCTACATGCTAGCAGGTAATCTGCCCAAACACTGCCGTTATAAGGGTCCTGCAGTTTCGTTCCTGGCTAGGAACAACGACAGTCAAATTCTGGAGTCTCTCGAGAAATTTTGGGAGACCGAAACTATCCCTGATAATGCACTTATTAATAACGAGTCAGCTTGTGAGGAGCATTTCGTTAAGTCTACTCATTGCAATCAAGAGGATAGGTTCGTTGTTTCGCTACCATTTAAGTCTGACAATCCCCAGTTGGATGAGTCCTATGCTAGCGCTGAAGCAAGATTCTTGAGTTTAGAACGCCGGTTCATGCGTGATTCTAAGCTTGCGCGTGAATACGCAAACTTTATTCAGGAGTATAAGGATCTTGGCCACATGACGCTTGTCGACGATTGCTCTATCAATTCCGGGGTTTCAAATACCTACTATCTGCCTCACCATGCCGTCTCTAAACATTTTAGTTCTACCACAAAACTTCGTGTGGTTTTTGACGGCTCGTCCAAAACTACCAATGGCCTTTCTCTCAATGACATTTTGTTGGTAGGCCCAAACGTCCAACAAGACCTTTTTTCTATTCTTTTGCGATTTCGTGTGCATAACTATGTTCTCATCGCCGACATCGAGAAGATATATCGACAAATTCTGGTAGCTGAGAAGGATTGTCATTATCAACGTATTCTGTGGCGTGACTCTCCCCTCGAACAGTTTAAACACTTTGTATTGCGAACTGTAACATACGGCACTGCTAGTGTTTCGTTTTTGGCTACTCGCTGTCTTAATCAGATTGGTAAGGATCATGAAGCTTCTTTTCCTGACGCAGCGTCAGCTATAACCAATGATTTCTATGTTGACGATTTGCTAACCGGTGCAGACACCATTTCTGATCTGACCAAGTTGAAATCTGACTTAGTTACATTGTTGAGTCAATACGGTCTCACTGCATAAATGGGCATCAAATGAACCCAATGTGGTCGCAGATAATGACAATGTATCACTCCCTTTAAACAAACAGGGTAATGTGCGTACCTTGGGCATTCTCTGGAATAACACTACCGATTCATTTTTGTTTGACATCAAATCATTCCCCGTTGAATCCAGCATCTCCAAGAGGAAAATCCTATCGATTATCGCAGGCATATACGATCCACTCGGACTCGTCGGTCCCATTGTTTTCCTGTACAAACAGTTTATGCAGCAACTCTGGCTGTGCAATCTTGGTTGGGATGAGCCAATCTCCGGGCAATTACGCTTGCATTGGCATTCATAATGCGATAAATTATGTCTGATCGGTAAAATTATTGCCCCACGTTCTGTTCGCTGCAAGTCTAAAGCAAAGATAGTTGAATTACATGGGTTTTCGGATGCTTCTGAAAGGGGATATGGGTGTCGTGTTTACATTAGAGTCATTTATCAAGATTCATCGGCCTCTTGTCACCTTCTGTGTTCTAAATCTCGCGTGGCCCTCCTACGACAGGTGTCATTACCTCGCATTGAACTCTGCGCTTGCTTGTTGTTATCGCGACTCGTATTCAAAGTCGTCCCTGCTCTTCATTCCTTTATTAATAGTGTTCATCTGTATTCTGACTCTATGGTGTCCCTTAACTGGATTCATGCCCAGTCTTCGAGGTGGAAAACCTATCTCGCTAATCGTGTTGCTGAGATTCAGCGTCTTACGGAAGCCTACACCTGGCATCACATCAATTCTCGACATAATCCTGCTGATATTATTTCTAGGGGATGTCACCCCGACGTTTTGCGCGATTGTTCGCTTTGGTGGCACGGTCCCGCCTGTTTGTCTCAATCTTCCGAGTCCAATCATTTTCCACCCTTTTTACCTTCTAATCTGTCGTCTTCTGAATTCACTGCGGAGGAAAAACAAACCGCCAAACTTTCTCTAATGTCTACCCTGGCTATTGATCTTTCAAAGGACTTTTCTTCGTTGCACCGTCTGACTCGCGTATACGCTTACTGCTTTCGATTCATCAAAAATATTAGACTCTCCAGTGCTGAGAAAATATCGGGCGCTCTTACCCCCGTTGAAATTCATTCCACTCTTAATTTTTTCATAAAACAATCTCAGTCGATCCACTTCGCTGCCGAGATTAATTGTCTTCGTAATGGGTCTTCTGTCTCTATTAGGAGTAAGTTGTCTTCTCTGGACCCGTTTCTTGATGTGTCTGGCGTAATACGCGTCGGCGGGCGCTTACAGCAGTCGCAACTACCTTATGATAATAAGCATCCTATTGTCTTGCATTCATCGGCTCATATTACTCGCCTCATTATTGAACACATTCGCCTACTCCACGCTGGTGCTCAACTCGTTCATCACTCACTTCGTCAACGTTGGTGGATTATTAACGCCAAGATAGTCATTCGCTCCATCATTCGTAGATGCGTCAAGTGCCTCAGGTTTAGTGCCAAACATCAGGTTCAGAGGCTTGGTATTTTACCATCTCCGAGAGTCACTCCTTCGCGGCCGTTTCTATTCTGCGCAGTTGATTATGGTGGTCCCTTCATGATTCGTCATGGCAGGCAGAAATCTAGGACTCTGTCAAAATCGTACTTGTCTTTGTTCATCTGCTTAGACACAAGGTTACTATAATTATTTAGCACAATGCTATTTCACTTGGCCACGGGCTTTCATTACCTTATTGTCTGACAATTTGGTCAACTTAATTGTGATATGTATCATCACAACATTTTGATGTTAACTTGCATCATTGCGTGTTTTTATACTAAATTTGCATGTGACTTGTAATTTTACAACCATGCACTGTGCTATTATATCTATACTTATCATATTTTCATGGTGGTATACTTTGCTATTTTTGTATTTATATGTTAATAATTTGTGAGACATACTATGTCCTACACATTTACATTTTGATATTGGTATTGGGTTATGTTCATGTCATTGGTGGTATTGTTTTTATATAAAAATTTTGTTACATAATATTCGCATGGTCTGCAGTTATACAAACCATGTATGCATTTTCTTGCACATTTGTCAATATGTGTGATATTTATTACTCTATGAATATATTTCTCGCAATTGTTCAACACATGTATTACATTTGTATAACCACATTGTTGTACTTGTCACTTATGCTATTGTGCCTTGTATTCATATATTTGTAATTATCTAAACCGATTTCTATTGTATTTATTATGTATAACTTGCATCTATGTAAAACACATTTTTTTTCGCATCTACTGTCTATAACCATGCGCCACGCCTATATTTTTATTTTTATATTGCATTTTGTATTTTGTGATCACGCAGTGCACAATTATTATTCATGCTTTAATCATGACACACATGTCATTACACTTTATGCTTGCAATCATTCAACTATGTATAGCTTGTTTTCACAATAATTTATTGTAAATTCCTGAAACTTCAGGTATAGCATGCATCGTTCAAACTATATGGCGTCATGCTAAATGTATGTCTTTACATGTATAATCTTATAATACTTTGTCTGTTCACTTTACATTCAATACTGTTGTATAGGTCTACTGGCCTTAACTGGTTCAAGCTAACCACTATCACTTGCATAAATGTTACAATTTATCGGCCCCATCATGTGATGAGTCACCGATTATTCATCATTAAACATTGTCAAATTATGTATTTTCATGTCTTATATCGTTTAATATTGTATACATACAATATATATTGGCAATACATTGCTAACTTTTGCATTTATACTCATGCACAAATCAAGTTGCACGCCGACCTTGGCCTGCTCAACTCTTTTCATCACTCAAGCTTATCGCTAAGCAGTTAATGTCATAACTGTTATCTAAGATTTCATACTCAAGGTTCAATACAACTTACTGAGATTGACCTTTACTATTAAGAACTCTGTATTTTTCTACAATAAGTTATTAAAATGTATTAAAAAATCTTTTGATTTTTTGCGGGCAGTTATGGACAGTAATGTGGTAATTTTCGCATTCATAGGTTGGCTAATCTGTACGCTTTCAAATTGTGCTTATCATGTTTTTACAACGATACAGTTCTACGAGCCTTGGCTGGCAGCGGACGTCATTACGTTTGCTGCCTGTGCTGTCTTTTTCACCTTCTTGTTGTCGCGACAATTATTTAGGCCTTAGGCCTCAACGTTTTTTCAATGTAAGCTGAGTGGCACACATTTGCGCCTCATCTAAAATGTAGCTTCATTTACGAATCGGTTTCTTCAAAATTAAAATCTTTCAGACTTAGCCAATCTCAACACTATGATTCAAGTATAAAACAGAAACCTAATAAATGTATTAATACAGTCCACTGTCGTTATCATTCTGCATCCTGGCAATAGCACCCCAAACATCATTCTTCCTGATAGAAATTCTTAGTACACACGTGCCGACATCAACACATTTTGGTCCACTCGGATCGGAATTCAACATTTTTTTTGGTCCCACGGGCCGCATCATAACATATACATTACGTAAAATTCACAATATTACACACGTTCATATATTACATACAATTTATTTATAATTTTTAACTTATTAAAGTCTACAATTATTGTTAATTACAGTTACACGTTACAATTAGTGTTAATTAATGTTAACTCACAAGTCTATTTTAATCACAATGACAAATAAAACATGAATATTCATAACTGTTATATTTTATCATATTTTAATCGCAAAAAATTAAAGTTTGTAAAGATAACGTGGTACTTTCTAGCGCGGTGTTCGGTGATACGTAAAGAATATGTTTTCGTTTAATTTTTCAAACCATTTTATCTTGTCGACTGCAACGGGATACAGAATTTTTAATTCTTCTTTGTAATGTGTATATATAATTTTTAACATTGACAATTCCTTTGGTATTGTATAATTTTGAAGGTGTAGTCAGAAAGCTTGATCCGACAAGCGGATTATAATTCGTGATATTTATCTCAATGCTCTTGACAGCGCTTCCGTCATACATGAATTTTTCAACGCACACCATTATTTTCTCGCTAGCTAACGAATACTGTTTATCGACATCGTCATACTGTGATTTGAGTTCTGTACGTGATCTGAATATTGTGGTACAATAAATACTTTCTGTGTTTATTAGCTTTTTAAAAGATACACGGGCTGCCAAATAGGCTACCATGTGAAATAATTATTCAGTGACATCGCTTCATTATAAATGACTGTATGTTTGTAATCTGTTATTATGTTTAGTTACAATCACAATTTAAGTACTTTCTGTGTTTAGTAGCTTTTTAAAAGATACACGTGCTGTCAAATACCATTTGATATAATTATTCAATGCCACAGCTTCCTTATCAATGACTGTATTTTTGTAATCTGTTAGTATGTTTAGTTACAATCACAATTAAAGCAAACAATTACTGAAATTTTAACATCGTATCTTATCCCACATTTCTATTTTAATAACAATGAAAAATAAAATATAAATATTCATAACTTATATTTTATCATATTATAAACGTAAAAATTAAAGTTTACAATTAATTTAAACATCATGTGTGAAAAAATTAAATATTGCAACACACACACACACTCACACACGTGCTTTAATAATTCAAAACATACAAAACATTAACACACACATGTTACTAAGTTTTAATAATACAATGTATTACCTTATATATATATTGCAAGGTAACAGCTTATAGCCCAGACCAGACTTGCAGAAAAGAATGCACAATTAGTGAATTTTAATACATTTATTGTTCTTTCTTCTACACACTCTTGTATTAAAATGTTCTTTTGTTATTCTTTATACAATTAACTTCTTGTTGTTCAAAAAATCTGTTTGAAATGCCTTTAAATAAATATTTTCTTGATTTAAACAGTTCTGTAAATTTTTTAAGTGTTCAAAGTCTTCTTTTTTAAAGAAAATTATTTTAAATTAGTGTTCTCTCACGTTATACTTGAAAGTTTTATAATTTGATAATTTAAATTTTGCTTCCCTGTTTGCTCGTCTTCTCTGTCCTGCCGGTCGACGATCTCGATCCGCCCTCCAGCGATCCGCTGTCTCGGTCCACGCCTCCAGAACTGCCTTGCTCAACGTCTCTGTATTCCAGCCGCCACGATCAGCAAACGATGCTCAGGCACGGTAGCCGACAATCTCGCAGTCCGATGTTTTCCTGCTGACACTCACTGCTAACTCAACTCTACGGACCCAAGGACGTCTGGAATTTACGTTGCCTGGAATCGCTACCCACTGCGACGGCCTTTGCTGAGTATGACGTACTTTCAGAGAAAGAGTTCTCAAGGAGAGAGATTAGAGAAGACTGGCTACTCCTTTTATAACGCAGCTGAATGTAAGCCATCGCACTGCCGCATGACGTCAGCGCCGATATGCGCGTAGGCGTCGTTTCTATTTACTCAATTATATTCAAGAGTGCCCACGTGTACGCCGACTTCCTTTTTCTTGAATCTTCTAGAACACATCTTTGAAACACATGAATATACTTCCCTAACATTCTATTTGCTACCCACATTACACAACACTTCACTCACATATAAAATTATATCTTCATGGTTCTACATTGTCTTATTTTCTAATTTATCCTATTAATTTTATTTGTTTTTATTAATACTATTTATTTTATAACGTGTCGGCTACGTTATAATCCAGGGAACCCGTGATAATTGACTCTAGCCAATTATACAGGCTGCCTACGTTGTAACAAACTGAAAAATCAAACACAACACTAAGAATAATTATAATTGCTCTAATTACAGGAAACAAGGGGAGGGAATTTAGCTGATTTATGCCCTCACTTTAGTATGTAACAAGATGACATCTCTTATTAACATATGATATATATAACACATTACATATAAAAATTTACTCATACAGAAATTGTAAAGGGGTTTTCTGTCAAAACAAATGATCACACAGATCATGTATTTTACCTCGGATCCGAGTCTCTTTTAATTTAGTTAAGAAGTTTCAAATTTACTTTACTTTTTAAGAAGGTTGCATTGTTACTTAAACACCATTTGAAGAATGGTTTTATTTAGTTAAGCGATTCAAAGTTATCTCTCAAGAGTAATGTTACAACGTATGATTTCAGAAATTACTGGTTACGTCATTCTAAAACTTAATGCTTAGAGATTGTCTTTTAAAGTCTTTGGCATTTATAAATACTTATATTTTAAATATACATAATTCACGGAAGACGAGCTTCCGAGTCACCTCTTAGATAAGCTTTATCTGTCCATGTCCTGGGGCGTGAATCTTCGGTACTCTCTTAGTCGAGGGTTGTCATCGGGGTAGTGTTTCCAGTGGATGTCCTCTGAGTGAATTAATGAGGAGATGGATGTTATGTAGCGTGAAGTCGTCCGGATCCTCGGCGGTAATGGTAAGTGTTGTTTAGGTCTTAGTCGTCACTATCCACAGTTATGCACATCACATATTTAATGGCAGCGTAGTACTGGAGTTTGCATCTTCTTTTCACATTATGTCGGAATTACTTTACTCGAACCATATTTGATCGTTAGTTTTTTAATTAACATGAGATGTCACCTTATACACTAGTTTTCCTTTTTCACATCTTTGTTTAACAAATTACTCACTACATCTTCGATATTTATAACTAGCTCTCCACGCTTTTAGTGGAAGCTAACACTCAATTAAAAATAAAAATAAAACATTTTGTGAAGAGCCCTCGCTTGGAGCTGTTTACAGTTTGAAAGCCGCATCATTAGTCCTGCATTGTTACAACAGGAAAATTGCAACGACGCGGATTGAGTACTCCGCCATAATATAATTCCAACTCTTTATTAATAATAGTCTTACAGTTTGACAAAATAAACTATCGAGACTTATCTTGTCTACAGGAATTATTACAACTACTACTTGTGACTTTAAATTATTAATTATTTACATTATGATTTACAGGTATTTCTTATTTAATGCCGGGTCGGTATGCAAGTCGGATCCGGAATACACAGGTCATAGCATGATAAATTTACTAAAGGGTTAACAGTATTATTTTTAACTTTTACTTTCAGAGTTTTAATTACTTATTTTAGGTAGATTTTCTTAAATTAATTCTCATTACTATTATGAGTTAGTTCAGGGGTATTTGGTTTAATAGTGCGATTTAATGTTCTTACTTACTTCCCGTTTTATATTTTTATTAATTAATTTTTTTTTACAATTTAAATCGTCACAAATTCTTTTATCTTTTTGGACATTTATAATAGCTGATAATCATTATTCTCCATATTCACCTATACTGAGACAGCTTTTCACGATGCATAAGCCTCCAGGTTAAATTAAAAAAAAAAATTATTTTCAACGAAAATTAATTTTTTCTTTCTTTTTTAAACTTAAAACATTCTTCTTATATAACCTTCTAAACAAATAATATAACCCGAAACATAACTAGAAATTTTCACTAACTAAAACGTAATTAATTCTTCATTTCATGTCTTTTTTAATTGCAATGTGGCAACTATGTCTATTGGTTTTCATCCTAATTTTTCAGTAGATATACTGTCCATCTATCCATACATAGTGGTTTTCTATGAGCGATTTGCATATCAGTAGGTGCATTCCATCGTATTATCATTATTATTATTATTTTCACTTCACTCAGGGTCGTACTTAGTTTTATTTATATAAAAATGAAATACTTGTTCTTCAGAGTGTAAATTCTCTCCACTCACAAGCAGTCAGAATGTTACAGTGGTTACCATATGGTGGTGAATAGTACAGCCTGTATAGTTTTGCAGAAAAGTACATTTATAATTTTAAAGAAAAATCTGGATTGGCCCGTCCGCTGACACGTTCCACGCAGCATCCGAAAAATCAATAAACCATAAAAAAGAATTTAGAAAAACCCCCAAGGCCGGCCAGGAAGTGGAAGGCTGGACAAGAGTCAGACCCGACATAAAGTAACATGTCTGGAGGCTTGCATGGATTTGCACCAACAGGTGACTACCCCAGATTCTGTGATTTTAAGAACGTAACCCGGCCTGATTGCAGAATAAAAAAACTCCCAGCCCTTCTATGGAAAAGGAAAGTAATTATGTGCAAAGAAAAAAATCCCCGTGATGAAATAGAACCCAGACCAGCCGGTCCAGCTCATCATGTACAATAGCACCCACCTGCTTAATTAAAAAACATCTGTACCCCACAAACTTTTACCAACCCATTATAGAGCATAAATTTTACAATAAAGCATAAACATTAATGCGCGCTGGACAAATCCAGCGAGCGGGCCTACAATCGTTCTCGAAACTAAGTGTATTATCAAACCGAGGTCACATGAAAATTGTCCAGCCGGGCACGCACTCGATTAAAACAGTTTAATGGTGAAGAAAGTCAATTTAAGTGGATGTTAAATGCACGGTACAAGTTCGTCTTTCTAGAGGCCCAATTATGTAAGAATTGGTTAAATATCACCTTATTTGGTCCAAATGGTTCCCAGGTGGTTACAGTGGCATGCTTTACAGTGGTTTCCCCTCCAGCAGCCGAGGAACGAGAGTCTAAGTGTTTTCAGGTCATGGTGGAAGCTGGAATCACCACCAAGCTGGAGTCAGGTCTCCGACTACATCGAGAACCCTAATCATTCATAATAATTAATTTGCTGACAACTAAATCATAGCACACATGCCACCCCTGACCAATTCCACTATGTTCATTATAACACGTTTAACATTTTCTCTTTTTGTTTTTAAATTACTAGGTCACACACAAGGCTTCACTGCTTCATTATTTGATATAAATTTATAATGCACCCTTACATACGTATAAAAAGTTAACATTTCAGACAGGTATTAAGCTTATGACGGCCACGTGCTCACACAGACAATTCATCAAAATTCCCCAGTTCCACAAAATTACATAATTTTTTTTACACCCCTTTTCACCTGGACAATTGGTATTTACAAAATACAAGGTATACGGCTGTTTCAGTGTTTAAATAAATTTAATATGTGACAAGGAATATACTTCCGGTCACCACGCACGAGGCATGCATATCAGACATATCTGTTCACATCCACGCCAAAAATGTTTAAATATATACTTTTTACAAGGAATGAATAATATACATAAATCTAATTCACTTACCGGAGGTCTATGAGCGTTTACTTAAGCATGATAGGATAGAAATACCACAATTTATCGAAACTCTATGCTGCCGGAAGAGAAGTTGTTCACGCTTTCGTAGTAGGCCGCAGACTGAATCAAGCTTGCAGTTCGCGAGCCTGATTAGCGAACCTAACCGTTTTCCCCAACAGATCGCGCAGGCAGGCGGTGAGGCAAAATACGGTAACACAGAACGACGCCAAATAATAACTTCGCCCTTATTTAATAAATTCTATTTTATATAGAGGCCCAGTTTCTTTAAAACCGCGGCACAAAGCGAACGTTACATCTCCGTATCACTCGGTCCGCTCCGGTTTCTCGATTCTCTGCGGTTATTGAACGCGTCACTCAAAAAATTCATCTCCAACTTATCCGCGGATAAATTTAAAATACTTAATAAATTTTACTCGACAGGGGTAAAATTGAAAATGACAGGGGTCAGGTTAGAGTTGTTCCGCGACATAGACATACACCTGTACATTGAAAGCGAGATCCGGGGCGGCTTAGCAACAATTTCTAATCGGTACGCCAAGGCCAACAGCCCGTACATTCCCGATTATGACGCAAGCATGCCGCACAACTATTTACTGTACCTCGATTGTACCAACCTGTACGGAACGGCTATGACACAGCCTTTACCACTGTCCGGTTTTCGATGGTTGGAGCGTAAGCGTACAGAGATCGATACGTTGAACGTGCACGCGTTACGCGACGATGGTGACACCGGCTACATCCTCGAAGTTGATCTGCGGTATCTACATCACCTACACGACTTACACAGTGACTACCCTTTAGCACCCGGAAAGCGTACTATTACAGGCAGTATGTTTTCACCGTACTGCTATCGCATGAAGCTGTTAAAAGACTGTGTGCAGTAACGTTAAGGTAGAGAAACTGATAACGTCCCTCGAGGACAAGACGAAATACATTGTTCATTACAGAACATTGAAACTCTACCTCGAACTAGGAATGGAGTTGAAAGCGATTCACCGTGTGTTGGCATTCACACAGTGTGTGTGGTTGAAACCTTTAAAACTCTTCGAGTTTAATACGGAGCGACGAAAGGAAGCTATAAAACACCTTTGAAAAAGACTTTTTTAAGGTAATGAATAACGCGCCGTACGGTAAATCGTTGGAAAACGTACGGAAGCGAATCGTTTTCAAGTTAGTTGCAAACGAGAAGAAACTTCTCAAACTAACGGCTAACCCCAGGTTACAACATTTTTTCATCTATAACAAGGACCTGGTAGGTCTCACGATGAAAAAAACGTCCATTACACTGAACCGACCTTTGTACGTTTGGTTCAGTGTATTAGATATTAGTAAGCTGATCATGTATCGGTTCCATTACGGATTCACGATGAATACGTACGGGTCACGTGCGCGTCTATGTATGATGGACACGGACTCTCTGTTGTACGACATTCTCACCGACGATGTGTACAAAGACAGGGAGAAACATCTCGAACTCTTTGACACGTCGGAGTACCCTAAGACACATCCGTGCTACAGTGAAACGAACAAGAAAAAGTTGGGTACTTTTAAAGATGAAACGAATGGAATACCGATACTTGAATTTGTCGGGTTGCGTGCAAAATGTTATTCATTCGTTACGGCAAACGATAAGGGAAAAAAGGTAGCGAAAGGTGTGCCACGTTTCGCGATAACTACACAGTTGAAACATTGACTTTATAAGGAATGTGTAAAGACCACTTCTCAAACTTATACTACGTCGCAGACTATCCACACCGAAAAACATAACATATAAACGAGAAAGCTTACAAAATTATCGCTGTCACGGTACGATGACAAACGATATGTCTTGGAGGACGGCGAAACAACACTGGCGTACGGTCATTACAAACTCTGTCAACCCAGACGCGAGATAATCCAGCAAGCGAGAAAATCAGTTATAAATTACGCGTTTGATATTCGTTGATATAAGACTCGCTTGCGGGACCAACACACTGTCAGTAACGATGATGAAATCGGTTAGGCTCAGTGAAAACGTAACGGTATATCTCGTACCAAATTTTTGCGATTCGCGTTTCGGGTGGCGATATAGAAAACGTACGCTAAACTATTGCAAAGGAATTACACAGACCGGTGAGAAGGAACTTTCCCAGACGTGCGGTGGAGGTGAAGGGGTTACACGATCTGTACCAAGCAGATTTGGTGGAAATGATACCGCATGCCAATTTGAACAAGGGGTATAAATATCTAATGACGGTAATTAACGCATTTAGCAAGTATGCATATGCGATTCCCTTAAAAACTAAATCGGGTGTTGAAGTAGCGCAGGCTCTCGAACCAATAATTGTTAAAAATAAAATGAAATACCTGCAAATGGATAACGGGAAAGAGTACTTTAACAGTACCGTACAAGCTTTACTAAAGAGATTCAACGTCAAACACTATTCAACGTATAGCAAGAAGAAAGCGTCCATCGTGGAGCGATTTAATCGTACGTTGAAAACGAGCATGTACCGTACGTTCAGCGAGCAAGGTCATTATCGGTGATTGTCGCTTTTACCCGAACTGGTGATGGAATACAACGATAGAGTGCACAGAACTATAGGGATGAAGCCGCGACAAGTCGACGAGAGCAACGAGCGAATAGCGTTGGAACGAATAAGAAAAAATATCGCACCGCGGAAGGTGAGCAAGAAACATAAGTTTAAAATAGATGATCGAGTGCGTATCAGTAAATACAAAATCACATTTGCTAAAGGTTACACACCAAACTGGACGAACGAGATATACACCGTGCACAGAGTTCAGCCGACCGTGCCGGTTACGTACTTGTTAAAAGATCACACGGGCGACGTTGTCGAAGGCGGGTTTTATGAACAAGAATTGAGTAAAACCAGCGTTGGCGATGTGTATCTCGTTGAGAAAATATTACAAAGTAAAGGTAATCGCGTCCGAGTGCGCTGGCTCGGCTTTGACGGTAAACATGATTCGTGGATACATAAAAAAGATCTGATATAATAACATTACCACAGTATTTAACCGAACGTAAATGAGTTAAGATGAAGATTGAACAACAATCGTTAAATTTAAATGTTAAGAACGTAGACTCTACTAAGTACAACGGTGAAGTTGCATATAATAAACACAGTCCACTGTTTCCGAACACTGTTCGATGCATCGTGTGCGGCGGATCGTGAAGCGGAAAGTCAAACGTTGCCTTTAATATGTTATCCGATCCATACGGACTGCGATTTCAGAACCTGAACGTGTTCTCCAAAATACCGTATGTTGCAAGACGTTTATAATGCTCTCGCTGACGAAAGAATGACATACTTCACATACAGTGAAAACGATGAAGTACCGCCTCCGCACGAAATTGCAACTAATTCAACCATGTTTTTCGACGATGTGGTATGCGAACGACAGAATAACATACGAAAATATTTCGCTATGGAACGGCATAGCGGCGTGGACACTTCATACCTTTGCCAGACGTACAGTCTGGTGCCAAAGCAACTGGTGCGTGATAATGCCAATATCTTTGTTTTGTTCAGACAAGATGATCTCAATTTACGCCACATTTACAACGATCACGTTAATACAGACATGAAATACGAAGAGTTCAAAGCGATGTGCTCCGAAGCGTGGAAGGATCGTTACGGATTCTTAGTCATCAGCAAGGACTCACGGATAAACGCGGGCAGATACAGAGTGGGTTTCGATCGTTTTATACATAAATAGAATAGTTTGTGCGAGAAAGTCGTCAGTGTCAACATGGATGACAAGCAATTGACACAAGAAATCGATGCAATTAGCGACAACATAAGACAACAGTATCGCGCGTTGAAACATGACATCAGAGAGAGCGATAAAGCGTTAACGAGAACGTACAAACCTCTTTTGGGTTTAAAGCGTTAACCCAGATTTATGAAAAGTTGAATGACTCCAGTGATAAAATTAAAAAAATAAAAGTTGAAGATGAAGATACAAAGACAGCTGTCGAGACGAGAACACCATCACAACCTCGTTTCCTTAGAACGAAAGTGTTGGCGCAAACGCCTGATGTCGAAACACCGAACGTGACTCTTGAAGAGTTTTTATCAACACCTGAAGCCCGACACGAAGTACAAGAATACGTTGAACAGTCTGTCGAAGGTCCGCTCGCGAGGAAATACTTACTACTCGCGTTATCTGATGATCGAGAAAAAAAATGGATCATACGTACGGTGTCCGTAACGTTGAAGGCAAACTGATGGTGGTCAATTCGGTGTTGGAGATCAATCAAGAAGACAGCTTCTACATAGCTGGAAAACGATACAGGTGCACACCGGGTCTCTACGAACTTATGTTTATGAAAGAACCCAACAAGAGCGTCTACGGTGAAAACGATTTAGCAGCTTACAAGTCTATACTGTCGGACACTAACGCTTAAGAGATGATGCGTTCAGTGCGAGCGGAAAAAAAATAACGAACATGGCGAACGGTGACGGTGATACGGACACTGTGATCGACGGTGTGTCAACTGTACGCCTTCAAACGAGATGCAAAGAGCGAGTTGCATAGAGTCGTCAAAATCTTTCAAATGCGTATAGATAAATCTATATGATGTCGTATATCTATTAATTGCATGCACATACGGTACGCAGTTCATTAAACGGCGAAGAGTCTGAGTTAAAGCTCGTGACAATGCGGAAACGAGAAATTTAATAAAGCAACTGGATAAGATGATAATCACCGACGACTGGAGAACACTGTTTTAACAATGTATAAAAAGAAGAGGGGGTGTGGTATCGTCGAAAACGTGTTTAAAAGCGTTGCACCATCTATTGTTTCGTCAGTTATCAATCGAGCGGTGGACGCGCTACCTGTCGAACTACAACTGCCGGGTTACAGATAGTGTGGACCGGGAAAGAAACTTGAAGAAAGATTAGCGCGTGGTGATCGTAGAATCAACCAATTAGACGAAGCCTGTCGCGAACACGACATCGCTTACGCACAATACAAAGACAACGAAAGTAGACGCATAGCGGACAGTAAACTCGCGGAAAAAGCGTGGGGACGGGTAAAGGCATTGGATTTGGATATCAGCGAACGAGCTTACGCGACAGCAATTGCAGTGGCCATGAAAGCAAAATCAGCCATAGGAAGCGGCCGAAGTCGTAAAAATTAAAAGAATGTAAGTGGTGGGGGTAGTGGTGGGGTGAAGGAGAGGAGGAAGAGAACTGTCCGGACCACCAGGAAGAAAATGAGAACTGCATCCGGATTGTATCTACGTCCGTACCGAAAAAACTAATTCACATACCGCTCCGCCCGTTGTCCGAAGATGAATTACGTTTATATGCAATAAAACTAAACATACCGTGTTTTAGAGATGTTTACATGCGCAGTGCATTACCGGATACAGCGCCGTGGAAGAACGAAAGCGTCACTGTGAATTTGGACGACGAGAGCGGACTTGGAACCCACTGGGTATGTTACAAGAAGCGTGGAAATCGAGTACACTATTTTGACGGATACGGTAATTTACGTCCACCTCTCGAGCTGATGCGATATTTTGGCGATAGAGCCGACGTTCGTTACAACTACGAACGGAAACAACCTCCTAACACGGTCATCTGTGGTCATTTATGTTTAGACTTTTTATCGTCTTCTGGTCAATAAACTTCAGCATGTCGTCGCTAACGGTCACCGTGACGGGTACCGACGCTGCGAATCTCGTGTGTAACTTTTTCCCACCCCTCGAGTTATACGGTGAATGGTACGTTGGCCTAATGTATTTTACATCGTATAATTCAATACCAAACGTTATTGAAGGAAAAAATAATGAATTTCCAGTAAAAATTTCCAATGATAAGTGGTCCGTCATCAAGTTGCCTACCGGCACCTACGAAATCAGTGATATCGAAACGTATCTGCAGAAACAGTTGGACGAGAGAACAACAAACATCTAACAACAAAACACCCGGTGTTGGATTTTACGTCTAAACAACAAAACATTAAAGTGTGAACTTTACTGTAAGCATGACATCGACTTTTCGCATACACCGAATACCATTGCACGTATGTTGGGATTCAAGGAGAATCAGCAGCTGGAAGCGTATAAACACTCGAGTCGAACGTACCCGTCGACATAATCAAATTTAACACCGTTCACACACAGTGCAATATCGTACGGAGTGCGTACAAGGACGGTCAGGACCAGCACACGTTGCATTCGTTTTATCCGACCGTGGCACCAGGTTTCAAAATAGTTGAAACGCCGAGAGACGTAATATACTTACCGGTAAACGTGCAACGCGTTGACAACATAACTTTGTCTCTTGTCGAACAGGACGGGGATTTAGTCGATTTTCGCGGTGATACGACTGCATTTGAAAATATGGGATTGTATTTCGGACAGACGTTACCTGTAAAAACGGAGTGTGTACGAAAGAACATGGTAGTCGGTGTTCAACGTTGAAGCGATTGACATCAAGGAACAAGCGTTTCTTACTTTCTTACTTTTACTTGGATTCAAATTATACGATTAAAATAATGTCGGGTAAAATTTTAGCTATCGAACGAGGAGTGGCTTTCGATAACAGAATCGTTGAGTTCGAATATCGTACGCACGCACAGTATGCTTCCACCCGATACGGCAACAACGATAAAATACGTATACCCATCTAACAACAGGATGTTTTCACTTTACCGGCGGAGAGTTTTCTTTACATGGAAGGAACATTGACCAAGGTTAACGCTACCGACACAGCGTTGAACGTGAAATTAATCAACAATGTAATGGCTTTCTTGTTTGAGGAGATCCGTTATGAAGTGTGCGGTGTGGAAATGGACCGTACGAAAAACGTTGGAATCACGAGCAACGTGAAATTGTTACTCTCGAGCAACGAGCACGAAAGAAAGTATTTGATCAATACAGGATGGGTGACATAACCGACGACTCGTTGCCAATACACGAGAGTACCGGTGATTTTACGTTTTGTCTTCCGTTGAAAATATTATTCGGTTTCAGCGAAGACTATACACGCATCATGCTGAACGTTAAGCACAAATTGATTGTGTTGCGTACGTCTACCGATCAGAACGCAATGGTGCTAAAAGAGTCGGGTGCAACTGCAAACGGTAATCTCGTAATAAACAAAGTACACTGGAAGATGCCCTATGTGCGCGTGTCAAACAAGTACCGAATACCGCTATTGGAGCATACCGATGAGGATCATGAACTGGTGATGCCGTTCCGCAGTTGGGAATTGCACAAGTATCCCGTTTTACCGACGACAAATCGACATTTGTGGACCTTGAAGACATCGTCACAGTTGGAAAAACCTCGGTATGTAATACTGATATTTCAGACGGACAGAAAGAACAATATAGCGAAAAACGCGTCGGAATTTGATCACTGCAATTTAACGAATGTCAAGCTAATTTCTTAACGATAAATACTATCCGTACGATAACCTGAACCAGGACATCGATAAAAAAACGTTACGCACTGTTCTACGACATGTATACACGTTTCCAAAAGGCATACTATGACCGTCGCAACAGATCGCCCCTTTTGTCACCTAATGAATTTATAACGAAAGCACCGTTGTTTGTCATCGATTGTTCCAGACAAGAAGAACCAATCAAGTCGTTCGCCCTTGACGTGCGTTTAGAATTTGAATCCAGTAACAATTTTCCGGATAAAACCACCGCTTACGCTTTGATTATTCACGATAGGATAGTACAGCGTTGTTGAATACTTTCGTTTGTCATGAAAACTTGTTCTCCCCTCTACCAGTTTATAAAGATAGGTATTAGCGATCTCCGACTTGCAACTCCGACTTGTGAGTATAACGTTTACTTGTCTCTTGCATATCCTATTAACTCTTACTCTAAGTTCGTTACCGTCGAACTCTTTAACGAACTCAACTATGAACCGGGTGTTTTGTTTACAAACGGGAAAAAGAAACGTATGTTACTTGACTTTTCCGAGTGGAATTACTAACTTTGACTACGTCACTGTCGCAGTAGAAATTCTCATAAACGTAGTCCTGGTAGTTCGAGACGGGTCACTGACACGGTAGATATACCTGTAAACTCGTCAAGGACTAGTATGGGTGTAAAAAATTACTCATTACGGTACAAAAAATGTTAATACGCATCATGTATGAACGACATATTCACCCGATTAAAAAAAAAATTTTTAAATAAATTAAAAAAATAAAAAATAAAGTAAATAAATAAATAAAATATATGTACTGCTTTTACATGTAGCAGAGTGTAACGACTGGATTCACCCCGTGGAAGCCAAACAGCCGCGTCAGGTGGAATATCTTGTCTGCAGCCTCGCCCTTCTCGATGTGGAGACGGACGAGTGGGAGAGGGACTCGGTTCTGAGAGTTGCTGAACAGGCGGAAAATTGCCTGCACCGGGTAAACGAGGTCTCGGAAATCCAAAAGGATCTCCTATGGATCAGTGTGCCCTTCAAGCCCGCGCAGAATTACAGACAAGGGCTTGACGCGTCTTGGATAAAAGGTATGGTATTCCAGGTTATTAGCCTCCAAGAAGACCTCGACCATGCGGTGGTCCTCGATGCGGTGGTATCACAGCCAAGCAGCTTAAGGTCAAGTTTGTCGGCCGACAGGCCGTGAGCCGCGATTAGCCGCCGGTATAGGGCGGCGACATTGGGCACCCCGTGGACGAACAGGGGCGGCGTGCGACCATCAGCGGAAGCAGCCGGAGCTTCCCCCTAAGTAGTTGGTACCGCGGCCTGTTGGCCCTGAGAAGGACCGATGTCCATGGCCGAGGTCCGCGAGGATGCGGACTCGGAGGAATGGTTCCTCTTCGGCTTCTTAGCTGGACGTCTACGCGGACCAACGGTCACGTATTCGTCCGGCTCTTCCACCGGGAGGGAAGGTAACGGATGAGGAAGCTCGTCCGTTTCCATCGCTCGAGGCGAATCAGGCGAGTCGCCCGCGTGAGGCAAGGCAGAGCTGAGCGACTCGACACTCGTGCCGTCGCCCGTAGTGGGCATGCTGGCCGAGTGTGGCCGCCGGGCAGAGACTGCAAGGGAGTCCCTGCCAGACGCCAGGGATCTTGGGTTCGTCCGAAGCCGTGTAACCCACGCGACTTCCCTGCTCACGCCGATGCGGGAGGAGCTGGGCTAACGACCAGCTTCGTTAGATACCAGTCCTTACCTAGACTGGTATCCACTGGTCCCTTTACCCCGGTGGTGTCTCAAGCGGTGCTTACCACTGGTGGGGGCCCGCAAGGATCACTCGGGCAGTGCTACCTAACAGCCGTGGGCAAGTTAGGAAGAAAGCTCTGATGTACGGCACTCACCAATGAGCCCAGAGCTGTCCTCTTCTTTCCTGGCCGGTGAGATGTTTGCCGGCGTCAGGTGGTCCTAATAAGGGTCTTCTGCCAGCTGCCTCTTGTACCAGCTACTCAATTCACCGGCAGCAGCTGGCTCCTGGGTCTTCTTTCCTATTGAAAGACGATTTCCTCGTCCCAGCGGAGAGGCAGGCGATTGCAGCAAAAGCTGTAGTAGCGTCCAGAGCAGAAGCTGAAGAGAGTTCAGAGAACATCCTTTGAGTCCGAAGTCTGGAAGCGAAGTCGAGAAGTGTCCCCTCGATTTTATTTTGGAGGGACAGGATGATGTTAAATTCGTTGGATCCTGGGACCTCGAAGAAACCCGCGACGGCAGAATGGGGGAGACCTCGAAGACTTTTCGTTTGAGAAGTAGTAATTACCCCCCCCCCAACAACGGGCAGGGCGCCTCTAACCGCTCAGGAAAAGTCGCCGAGGGCTGCCAAACGGCAATGTCTGCGCACGGGAGAGAGCGTAGGAGGAGGCAGCGGCCACCAGAGGTGGCACTAAGCACACCTAAGGCAAGCGCAGTTCCCCCCTAGTCTGTCGCCGAGCGCCAGCATGCGTCAGAGAGCGCCCCGCTCGTCTCGGCGCCGTGAGCAGATCTTCGCCTCGCTGCGTCACAGTACGTAAATGATGGGGATACACAACGGCGGTCTACACCGCCGATCGGAACGCTGACAGGGCTATCCCACGACTCCAGCGCGCACTCGATGCGTTTACGACGTGGACGGAAAGCTGGAAAGTTGCCGTCAACGAAACCAAGAGCTCCGCGGTGCTATTCTCAAAGCGCCGGAAAGAACCACGAGGACGAGTGAGACTCGGTAGAACGTATTTGCCCTGGTCGGGAGATGTTAAATACCTCGGTGTCCACCTTGATCGTCGGCTCACCTGGCGTGCCCACGCTGAGACGATGCGTCAGAGAGCGTCCGCTCGTCTCGCTCAACTGTTTCCGATACTCGCCAACAAGGCTATGACCCGCAAGCTGGGTAAGTTGATTGTCAACGCGTACTTGTTGCCGATCATTACCTACGCTATTCCCGTCTGGGATTACCTCGCAACCGTTCATAAAAGGAAGTTGCAAAGCGTTCCCGATAGGGGTCTTCGGCTAGCGGCCAAAGCACCCTATCGGTTCCCTTTTCGACTTTTGAGAAGAGGACTCGGTGTCCGCTCCTTGGATAACACCGTAAGGCGACTTGCACGTAAATTTTACGTCCGAGCTGCGAGGACCCAGGCAAACCCACTCATAGCTGGCCTTGGCAAGTACCGACCACGTCCAGGTGATTCTTGGAAACGGCCTCGGCAAATATTATACTAGAACGGCCTAGTACGAGCATGGCGTTATAGTGGCCACTAATTAATTAATAAATTTTCCGTCTGGACAGGACCACTAAGCAGGAGCCCCTACCGGAGGCTCGATACTAGGAAACCATTGGGACGTCTCACGACGCTCATCCCAGCAGCTGTGGCAGCATGGGGATACATATTTTAAGGAACAGCTTTGCCAAATCAATATTAAGTGCATAGTGGTTGTAAAACTGTATCCACATGACCTAAACTGTGAAGAATTGTTCAGTGACTTGAAAGACGTCGTACTTTTAATAAATAGGGCGAAATTTAATGGAGAACAAATGGACTTTATGTATCCCACATATTTTAAGGAACAGCTTAAATATTAAGTGTTTATTAATAGAGGACGGAACCATTAACCTGTAATGGTAAGTGATTTATTTTATTACTTTTTATGTAGTTCTTTGTTTAACTTTGTGTTGCTTTAAGATATTGTTTTCACGATGCACTTTAGACCTACAACGAATTTGCATATTTATTAGAACATTTTTATGTTATAAATTTGTTATATTCCTTAATTTTTTATGGTCTACATTTGTTACTAATAAATGTATACAAACTGAATACCGGTAATATTAAACTTATAATACGTAATTTCTTAATTTTGACTTAAAAAATATTCTTATGACGTTTCTGGACGTGCTTTCGTATAAAATTCTACACATTTGCACTTATTAAGTACTTTGTTCACAGGATGGGCCTTCATTTTTGCTCTTTTGCTCCCTTTTAATTGTGAGGGCGAGGCGGCCGACGATCTTCTTGCCTCGGGCGCCAAAAAGCCTAGCTACGCCACTGTAAGCAGACAGAAAACACCGAGATTATGAATGTTGCTTGAAACAATTTTGAATAAATTGCCTAACTAAATAGACTAACTATAATTAGGTTAATTAGGTATTAATTATAGGTTAACTATAATTTTGAATAACTGCCTATCTTGAATGGTAAATGTTGAACACTCCTTTCTTCCATTCCTGTTGTGGTTTTTCCAGCTTGTCTTCCATTTCTATGGCTTTTTTTCTTCCACACTTGTTTGCAGGCTTCCTTTTCTTAGTAAACATCTGCTTCTTCACATTTTCACTGTTTGTAGTCCACCTTCTTTAATGTAGAAGGGTAACGTAGTACATCACCATGACCACAGTTAATTAAATTAACAGGCCTTTTTTCCTTAATAGCTTTTCCTAAATCACATTCACTATCTGAACTTTTACAATCTTCACACGATGGCTAATAGGTTATATCTGCATCTGTATCATCTGAATTGTCATCAATGTCATTTGTTTCTGCCAATAACTTAATTAGATCTTCGGAGAGATACGGGTCACGTTTTCTTTCTATCTGATACACCACAAAATATTGAAGAAAATATTAATCTAAAGTGTAATTTTATATTTATTAAACCAAGGAAAACCATTTTTACGGTGTTTATATTGGTTTTACTACTGTTCAATCACAAAATATTTGTTATTTGGCAACAAATAAATTAGGAAAAATACCAAATTTTATTGAGTGCTAGGTTAAAAATTAATTTTTTGTAATGAAAAGGTTAGATAGCACATGACTTAATTAACCCCTAAGCATCACAATTGTGATGGCTACAAAATGTGTGTACCGTAATAGGTAAAGCCTAATCATCACGACTTTGATAGTGCATACTTCTTGTATGTAACATAAAGAAAACTATTAATATTTGCTCATTTAAAGGTATCCATAGTGTTGCACGCTTCCTCTGCGTTCGCTGGGGCCCAGAAGCGCAACAGACAGAATATACCCAAAATAACATAGTATATCACTAAACCAACCAAAACACTTATTACTATTAAATCTCTCTACACCTAATAACATACAATCCAAATATACTTAAAGCTTAACATAATTCATAAAATGGGGGGTGGGTCTGAGTAAAAAATTTGAAACGCCAGTTAGTGAACAGAGTCGAACCCGACCCGTTTATTTTCAAATGATACGAGCCTCGAAACCATGCGAAATTACAAAACAGTCAGCCAAAGTTAATCGAAATTAATCAATCAGCACTGAGTTAACCCAACTCCCAAAAACTAAATGTCGAAAAGACTAAATACTGAATAAATGGTAAAATAAATAATAAAATTCAATAATTGTACAATTTGTACAATTTACAACTTGGTTAAACGAATTACTGGATATGAAACGGTTGCATAGATCAATACTGGTTTACATTAAATAGTGTTTAACATACAAGCGGTGATCGGTTTATGAAAATTCTGACACTGTGTTGTTTCACAAAATATTCGCAAAAGGTTCTGGTTTATGTCACTTAAAGTGAGGAAACAAATTCACCACTCTTTTCCTTATTAATTGCAGTATGACTTTCACTGGAAGCTGTTAAATATTACTTGACACTCCAGCGAGGTTCACTCACGGCCTGCCGTAGCTGGTCGTAACGGGTGCACGTTTCTCAGCTCGTGCTCTGGACCATGCTGGAAGGTCGTTGGTAGAAAGCTACGTCGAGTCTATGTACTAGTATTCTCGCTCCCGTACGTCGGACCAAGTTTTTTAACTGAAAATTTCAAATCTTTTAGTTTACTTTATGCACCCGGACAGCTTAATTAGTACTGCCACTTTCATGCATACAGTGCGCAGTCCCAAATTTACAAATTCACAAAATTACATTATAAAATTACAACTTCAAATTATATATACAACAAATACTGACTATAAGCTTTACACATCTTAGTTCCCTTTTCCTTTTTTTTATTAAATTGACTGACTGAAAATGATTTTATTCGAAGCTGACTATTACAAACAGGCTACGTCTTGATTAGTTATAAATAACAATTTTTTTTATAGAAATTACAAGTTTTCTTTTATTTTGCAGACGTAATGGACGAAAATTATTCGTCTCCCAGCATTGATATATGATAACAAAAATCATATTTACCTTGGTAAACGAGGCTTCTTACATACTGCGTTGAAAGGACGGCTCGGTTCACAAAGGCGGTCTGTTGTTCGACTGACAAGATGTAACCGAACAAACGGCTCCGTTAGGGAACGACGTGACGTCAGGCGTCAGGCAAAGTACGATTCGTCGATCGTTGCATTCGGTCGAAGCCGAATAATCGCAACAATAGTTAAAATAACACCTTACAAGTAATTTAAAACCATAGCAATCACTAATAAATAAATATTTTAAAAATGCAAAAGTACTTACAATTTGATGTTTTCATAAAATCTAACCCACTCAGAAAATGGCTGACAAACTGATCAGATGCTGGCAGAGTTGCATCTAGTGGTCAAACAGTGAACTACTACTACCCAAGAGACCATCATGAGCATGTGAGGCCGGATTTACTGCAGTGTTAAACCCTTAAAACATTTCCAAAAACAGCTGTTCAACCCTCTTGATAGTGAGAGTTAGGTCATAAGGGGATACATGGTGTTTGTATGCACACCCAGCAAGTGGTAATAGGAGAGTGGCCTGTTGATGATGCATAATCAGGTTCTTCCGATGCAATCCAAACCACCTTAAAACTTGATACGCAGTATCATAGAACAGAACTGTGCCAGGATTTGAATTTTCCCGGCGTAATTTAAACGTGGAAGGCCGCCAAAGCGCGTTGTAGTGGGGCGGCCCAGCTAACGTGATTAGTAAGGCCATGTCCGCGCTACGGCGCAGTAATTCAGCAACCCGTATCAGCTGTTTGGGTAAAGGTTCAGCAATCCGCAACCAGTTTTTTTTTCTGTGGCATGGTCTCGGTTAGAGGCCTACAAGCTCTCTCATTTCGTCTCCAACCTTCCGAGAGGGTGCTTGTGGTCTGACGGCAGGGCGAAGTACGTGTTCAGATTTCAATATGACTTCGTAAAATTCTAAAGCGTCTCAGGTGAGAATTAATTATTTTATTTGAGGTTAAGTTCGATGGTAAATTAATAATGGGTTGTGTGTTGCGTTTGTGTATGTGTGTGATGCACACGTATGTGTGTGATCGTTGTAAACTCTATTGTAAAAGGGAATCACACGTTACTTCCGGTCTGGGAACACGCGACTACTTTGCGTTTAACCGTAAATGACCTTAAAAGTAAATGTTACAAATATACAAATAACGGTTCATTATCTATATTACTTATTATCATAAATAAAAATTAATAAGAGCAACTAGAATGTAAAAAAAAGAAGACAAATTTTGATAGTGCGTGTAGTGTGTGTGTTACAAGGCGAGAGAGTGTTGAGGTAGCTGTATTTTCTAACGGCCAGCTACAAATAAAAAATGTTACAGGGTCCCCGTACAGCCGGGAGAGAGGGGAATGCGGAGATGGTGACACCTACAACAGTCACCATCTGCAGAGCAGTGCACCCGGATGCTCCCCTACGACGTCAGGCCCGGAACAAGTTCTGCAACACATCAGAAGGCAGCTGCCCAGAATGAGACGAGCTGAAGCTTCGGAACTCTTTAGGGACCATCACCAACACTCATCGCCACGGCTCTACCTGGTATCATCCCAGTTCTTCAAAGTACAGGTGGAAGCCTTCCAATTACTAAACACTCAACAACTCCGCCGAGTTTTATTTAAATCAACAGTAATTGACGTTATATATAAATGTAAATACATGCTCTAAACAAGGGGTATCAGAAGCCCAGGGGATTCAAAAACTAATATTGTAATTAACCTTGGTAAATTTAAATTATGTTGAAAAATGAACCATCCTAGAACTCTTTTTTGAAGGATTTAAATCAACATGTTATAATATAAAAAATTAAACACTAATAAAAAGTTGTTACTGGTTACATGATTGTTTTATTGCAAGTCCTGTCACTGTGGGCTCCAGCACCCTTTTCGCTTCACCTAGGCCAAGCGGTCTAGTTTTTAAATTTTACGTAACGGCCTAAGTGGCCGTTACAGAACTTGGGCACAGTGGCATTAATATGTTGCTGTAAGGTTTACTACCATTTACACTTGTACTCCTAGGAAGGAAACCTGAAATAGAACATATAATTACTTGTTTCTGTATTGTGTACAGTATCTCAAACAATATCAGGTAGCCTGATGTCTACCATCTGTCTACACCACAATATCCAACCAGTTATTCAGGCTTTAAAATGTGAAATTCTTTGTAACACATATAGGTTTACCTATATAATATTTCCAAGGTTTATTAAATCTTCAAATTTGTTTCATTATTGCTTTCTATATACTCCAGGGAATCATTAAGCAACCAGGGAACTCAAACTAAACCTGGTTGCATGACAACCAATTAACCACCGTTAAACCTTTCAGTACCGTGGGTCGATCATATCAGCACTGCAATACATGTTGAAGGTGTCACGGCCAATTTAATTTGCTGCCAAGTATCTCAATGTTGTAGTTTGGTTATTCTCTAACAGATGGCATTCAATTTTATACCACTAGAAAGAGGCATTATTAGTTTACACTGTGAAAATGTCACCTTTTTATCCAAGAGGCTTTCGTTTAACATGAGACTGATTGTGGTCTCATGTGTGCTGTCGTGTTGTGTTCAGTAATTTCATGTTTATTCAAAAATGAGTGCTTGTATTAGAAAGGGAATTAGAGCGATTTATTAACTCAAGTGAGAGTGGAAGTTATGTAACCAGCGACAGTGAAAGTGATAGTGATTTTGGTTCACCTAAATAATCATTATTCGTTAATATTTGCTTTGAGGCATTTTTACAACTTAAAAACTTTTTTACAGCAATTTTCGGGACAGAAAAGATAACCGCTATTTTTTTAAGAATATTTATTTCCCAATAAAACAAAACACAACTCAATTTCATTCATATATAAACGATCACATAGAAAATCAAAAACACATTGCAAAAGTTAATATAAATATAAACAAACAAAAATATTAAATTAGTAACCTTCTGAAGTTTTATATACTGACTGAACACAATATATTTAATAAAGAAACTACAAATCAACTTGGCGAGCTTTCATTGCAGAAAAATCTTATATAATAATTACTGAAATCAATTTCGTTGAGCAGTTCAGCATTTGCCACAAAGCTTGTTAAACTTGACAATCTTAAGTCAGCAGATGAATTACGCAGGTAGTTTATTAACTCTTTCTAGAATGCTAAAGGACTGTTCACCAGATTTATTTGTGGTCATCATGCACAACTAAATTCTCAACGATGTTTCAACGTTAGGGAAAAGAGTTGTCAATTGCTTTTCTCGTATAAATCTTAAAAACTCAGCAGGATGATGATGGTCCTTTACATTTAAGTCGAGAGCCTCAACAAACGCCTTAAAATGTACAAATTCTTCAATAAGTTCTGAAGAAAGGTCTATAGGATATTTCTGAACTAAGAGAAGATTTTCCTGAATTTCTACATCTTTCAAGGTAAGCAATTTATAAATGAATCCAAAACTTTGTTCTGATTGAAGTAAATTCTTGATCTGTTTTCTAGTTCACTGAAAATTCTGTCGATTATAACATAAAACGTATTAATAATCATGTCTTGTCTGCCATCCAAGTCCATTTTGGAGGTATCTTCATCATTGTTCTCATCATCAGTAGATTGTTTTTTCTTTCTTCTCCTCTTGAAATCTAAAACATAGTCAGCAGTCTCTGACTTACACAGTTTCAGGCGAATATGGAGGCCACATTGGATGGATGAAATATTAAATGTAATTTTTGAAAGTTTGGTGCTGGACTCAAAATTACATGTGTGTGTGTGTGTGTGTGTGTGTGTGTAACTTGATATATGATATATATCATATGTATATGATGTAAGAGTTACTACTCTAATGATGATAAGTGATGCAATAAATTGTACTGTAAAGATATATAGGCTAATGTGAATTTTTGCAAGCTGAAAGCTGGTTCACAGATACAAGGTTTTAAGGTAAATTTCTACTGTTTAGAAGCAGTAATAACTATTGATTTATTATTAATGTAGTGTATTCATTTGTTTCAGTTATATTTATTTACACCCATGAATAATATGATCTGTGAAAAAGTGGATTCTATTGAGGCATGTGAACTATATACAAGAAATTCACTTCAGAATCAGTCTGTTTTCTCGCCTACACATGCAGTTACAGCAGTGCACACCAGTTCACAAAAACAATATCATCAGTGTGATATTAGTACAAAATCATTTACATGATCAGACAGTTTGGCCCCCAACATAAGTTAATACATTCTGTAATTAAGAAGTACAAATACGATGTTTGCACAAAATCGTTTACACTATCAGACACTTTGGCACAACATAAGTTAATACATTCAGGTATTAAGAAGTACCAGTGCGATGTTTGTACAAAATCATTTACTCATCCCAACTATTTGTCAAAACATAAGTTAATATTTTCAGGGATTAAGAAGTACGAGTGCGATGTTTGTACACAATCATTTACACGATCAGGTTATTTGGCCCTACATAAGTTAATACATTCTGGAATTAAGAAGTACGAGAGCGATGTTTGTACAAAATCATTTAGAAAATCGGGTAATTTGACACAACATAAGTTAATACATTCTGGCATTAAGAAGTACGAATGCGATGTTTGTACAAAATCATTTAGACTATCAGGCGATTTAGCACAACATAAGTTATGCATTCTGGCATAAAAGAAGTACCAGTGTGATGTTTGTAAAAAACAGTTTACTTATGCCAGGTCTTTATCAGAACATAAATTAATACATTCTGCCATTAAGAATTACGAGTACGATATTTGTACAAATTCTTTCAGAAAGTCATTCAATTTCGCACAACATAAGTTAATATATTCTGGCATAAAGTAGTACTAGTGCGATGTTTGTAAAAAATAATTTACTTATGTCAGGTCTTTATCAGAACATAAATTAATACTTAAACTACAAATTTTATTAGTGGTTAAATAATTTATGCTACACTCACTTGTTGCACACACCACTAGTCACTGTGACACCGATTAGCGCTTTCGAACGTACCCGTTCATCATCAGATCGTAACTGCCACCTATTACGATCGATGCCACCCACTAACAGCGTGGCAGTTACCATCTGATGATGAACGGGTAGGTTCGAAAGCGCTAATTTATGTCACAGTGACCAGTGGTGTGTGCAACAAGTGAGTGTAGCATAAAATAAATTAATACATTCTGGCATTAAGAAATACGAGTGCGATATTTGTACAAACTCATTTAGAAAATCAGGGAATTTGGCACAACATAAGTTAATACATTACGGCATTAAGAAGTACTAGTACAACATTTTCATAAGATCAATTCCTTATGTCTCCTATTTGCCACAAGTTAAAAGATTGTGCACTAAGAAGTACCAGAGCGATGTTTGTGAAAAAAAAAAATTACTTATGCCAGGCCTTTACTGGAACATAAATGAATATATTCCAGCATTAAGAAGTATGAGAGCGATGTTTGTACAAAATCATTTACACAATCAGGCAATTTGGCACAACATAAGTTGATACATTCTGGAATTAATAAGTACCATTGCCATGTTTGGAGAAAACCGTGTAACAGACAAGCTGTTGTAACAGAAGTCAGTACATTAGGAATTGCAATTATGTGAGACTTATAATAAGCTACGAGGTCACTGCGGTATTGCCATGTCATTTCACTCACAAGCTACACTCACACTCATGGGCGCTACACTACAAAGACAAATAAACGTCAGCACAGTCTCATACAATAGACATAAACACACACACACACGCACACACCACACACACACACACACACACACACCTCACACTACTACATCAGTGAGCTACTACAAACAAAGAGAAATCATCTTCTTTACTGTTTTTTCTGTATATAATTTTTGTGTTGTTTTCAATTTTATAAGTAATTATTTTCTTTATTATTTATTAATGTGACAGTTCTTTTTAAATTTTATTTGTTTGTAAAATCGTCATTTACATTATATGTTATTTAATAAAACACTTCATTTTTAAACAAATTTGGTAAAGAAAAATTATACACATTATAAAAAATATACACAAAAATTTACGCATTACAATTATTTTTAAATTCTTTAAATCAGAACTGGATTTGTCGACGTTTTAGCTGTCGCATTATGTTTATTAGTGTTCTTAGTTCTTGAAATTGCCAGCAGATGGCAGCTCAACTGAAGCAAACTGAAACTATGAAGAAATTTCCAATTGCTATGTGTGAAGACCCACGATTCAAAGTTTTTCATTCAAAAAAAAAATTATACAAATTAATATTAGTGATAAATTTTTGTATGTTTTGTGTTTCAACAGTGAAGTGTATTACTTCTATGTAATTTTAAGTGATTTTATAATATTTTAGTTTGCAATAACACACAAACACTTTTGACTTTTTTTAAATAAAAATTGTGTATGAAAAAGTAAAGTGTCATTGAAAGTAGTTATATAAAAGAATAAAATTTTATATTTAGTTATGAAGTGTAAGGTTCAACATTTAAAATAAGGTAAGTACCATTTATCTAGGTTATGTTATAGTTTCACAAGAATTTTATGAAAAACATTAAAAACGGCCGGCACTCTACAGAAGTTTTCTGCTGAAACGTCTGGACCCAAAGTGTTAACAATGTCCATTCTTAGTGTATAGATACCTGTTACAGTCCTTCCAGTGTGACTGATCCTGCTTACTTTCCTGGTACTGTATTTCTTAAATTTGTTTTACATATATTACATATGAAATGAAAATTCAAACATTACTTGATTAAAATATAACATTAATATGCAAATAAAAGAACATTATTTTTTCATAACATCAAATTTTTATAAAAGAGAAATTATAATGCTCAGGTATAAAGATTCTTAAGCTGCACCACGTTGATAGCGACTAATATAAAGATTTTCTTGATTACCCCCTTCTGTTCGGAGTGCTAAATTAAACAATTTTGAAGACAGCACTTCGTTTGGGCAATAATTATAATGATTTATACTATTTATGAATTAGATTTTAATATCTGTTACTAAATACATCTACTCATTATTATATCAATCATTAATTCGGTAGGGCGCCAGAGCAGAGTATCCCAGGGTTTATTAATAAATAATAACTCGTTCCGTTCAGATACTAATATTCTATATTATTCCATTCTTATTACAAACATGGCATCTGACATTTGATTATAAACATTATGATTTCTAATATAACATCATTGAGATGTTTGGTACACATTTTACAACTAATTTCAAAGTATTATTATTATTTGATTACTATTCTTCAATATTACTATTATTTAAGTATTCTTCGGTTAACGAGTCGCAATATTATATTTTATTCATCTGACATATTGTAACGGGCCTCGTTTACAAATGATAACTGTGTTATTTAATTTTTTAAGAAAATTAAATATTTTGTTTTGAAATTAAAAAAAGAATGTATGTTTTATGTTTTAATAATTAAGTAAATAATTCTTGTAAGGGTGTAGTGTTGAAATTTTGTTTGTGTGAGTTAATTTTGTCAATAATCTTGTTTGTGGTTAACTGTAATTAAATTCAGAGTTAATAGGATTGTCTCACTTCACTAATCGATTGGCGATACTTCGTCTTTTTCGTATATATGACTCCCACTTGGGTAATGGTCGCCTTTCTTGTAATCCTGTTGTTAAATAAACTCTATTTTTTAAATTTATAAAATAAATTTAAAACAAAATAATTGAATTACAATATTTTATTGACAATTTTATAAAAGATCGATTTAAAATCGATTATCAAATTATTGCTCGACTCTTTCACAGGGCGATCGATTGTTAATACAGGTTATTGAATATAAAGGTTTTCGGTTCTTTCAACGGTTATAATTAATAGTCAGAGAAGGGGCAAAGCTAGAAAGTATAACATTCACAATAAAATTCTTAATAGTTAACAAATACAAAATTATTTAATAATGTATATAATGCTTATTAATTGAAACGTCTATACCAGTGACGAGCGCTGAATCCTAATAGTAGAGTTCGCTTTGCATGACGGGAGCCAACATGGCCGTCTTTCGTGCTGCTGGAGTTAATGTGGCTTCGATCAGACGAAATTTCTTTCAAATAAAAGATGCCTAGTTCACGTTCCTCGTCTCTGCAGTATGGAAAATTCCTTCTGTTGTTATTAGTGTTGTCCTGGTTAAGTGTTCTGTGTTCACTGCGATTAAATGTGTTGGATTATGTGTGTTCACTTCTGTCCATGTGTGTGTTGAAATTTGGAAAGTTCGTTTGGTTATGAATAATTCTTGTTTTATAGTTTTATTAGTTTATATCACTTGTATTCAGTTCCGTATTAATTGATTTCAATGTTTGTGGTGGTTGTTTTCACTGAATTTAGGTTTAAAGTAAAAATTTCCGTAACTCTCGATTTTTATACTGTAGGCTAGGCTCTACTATTATACGCCATTAACGATTCTGATCTATGTTTTATTAGCGAAAGCTTCATCAACCGTACTCGACGAATGTTAATTAAGAACTGTTTTACTTCCTTCGTTTTCTGAAATATCTTGCCAAGTTAATATTAGAAAAGTATTGTTTCAATTTTTATTCGTTTCCTATACATGTAAAAAAGGTACATTATACTCAGAATATATTTTGGTTATTATTTATTTTCATGAAATAGTAAATACATAATCGGTTTCTTTAATTCCTTCTGCTTAATTTGATACCTATTAATCTAAGTTTACAAAGTTTTTTATTAAAATTGTCATATTTCTTTCATTTTGGAAAAGTAGGCTCAATTTTTTGTTTCCTGTCCTCCTCCAAACATTAGCCATTTTAATATGTCATAATTAGGACTATAATAAATTTCAGAATTACCAAAAGGTTTATCTTTCCTTAATTTCTTGCAATTTTATCAATTGATTATCCTTTTAAATATAATTCACGAATTTATGACTTCCCCCTCTGAAATTTTTAGTTAATACATTTACAAAATTTTCAATAATTATTTATATCCTTTTATATTATCCTATTTAAAGTATAGTATTAGTCATAGTACTTGGTGACTGATTCACCTTATATAAATTCCATCTGTTTACTTGGTTTATTTAACTTAATTAATTAATTATCATGTTGTTGGAATTTCCTATTTGGCCTAGATTTTCTGGTTTTACATATAATGTTTTTGCCTAATACTGTTTCTATACCCCTTCTGACTTTCTTATTTTAATACAACATTATTTAAAATTTCTTTAATTAACAAATAAAACATGTAGTATTGTATTCCTACTCATAATCTAAACAATATTTAAAATTAATAATATGGTCTTCCTAGTCAGACATTTTAGTTTTTTCACTACTATTAATAACATATTATAAACATTTTAAAAAGAGTATAGTAGTCATACTTAAACATTTTAGTATGGATTAACTTTGTTAAACATATTAAACATTTTCCTAATAATAATAAAATCTTATTCTATTCACCATTGAATTATGGAGTTTATGGGCTTAATTATATACATAACAAGCCATTTATTTTTATTTATTTTTTAAACTTATGGTTGCAGTCTTATCTGTTTCTATTTTGGGTATTACAATTTTCTCCCCTGTCGCTTTATTTAATCACCACCTGCTTAGAAACATTAGTAATGTTTTCATAATAATATCTGATAAAATTTTATTCCTGTATAATAAAAAACACTAAAGTTGTTTTATGGTATACATATACTTAGTTGAAGTATTAGTTACACTTACTGTATACTTGAAGTTTATTTAATATATTGAAATAACTTGCACTGGTTCACTTATATTTTGGGTCTTATTTCTCGTTGAGTTTTACAATGTTTTAAGACCAAAATCTTAGTTATAAGGGATTATAAAGATTTGTTTATTTCATTACACAATAACTTTAGTGGGTGCACTTCTACTCACAACACTAAACACTTTGTTTATAACTATTTTACATTTAATATCAGGTTTTGGGGTGTTATACTTTCTTTGTGACTTTTTATTCTTTTTCGGGGTTGGTTATATTCTTTTGTAATAGGTTTCCCTTGGGTACATCTCGTAGTCCTTCCATCCTTACAATTTTGTTTCTTGAAGATTCTTTCTTCTTGGTTTCTTCAAGGTCATATGATTTTATCATGTTCGTTGGTCTGTTCTGGGTATCTTCCTTACTATATGATTATCTTGGTACGTTTATTTAATCTGGGTATCTTCCTTACCTACTCCTATCCTACCTGGGTATTATTCTTATTTTATCTTAGTTTTTTAGGGTTTATTTATCTTTATACAAATTTGTTGTGTTTTGGTTCTTTATTATTATTTTTTCCATTCATGGTGGTATTTTATTTTGATATTTATATGTTCTCACTTGAATTTTCCTTTATATTTATTGTAATTGATATTTCATCATGATCATATCTGGATCTTTATTTAGTGGATTATCTGGCATGCTACAATATATATAAATATTCAATACTTTAATTAACATATAGCATAATAATTTTCTTAACTAACATGAATTTTCTTAATAATTATTATATGCAAGTACTCGACTCATACTAGAATGCTATTCTTATTATATTTCGTTTCGTTCACTTGATTATACATTAATTCCACTAAATACCCTTTCTAGTATGTCATATCACGTAAACTGAATCGTTAGTATCTGAACAAGTGTGGGTTTTTTGAGAGTGAGATGAGTTATACTTATGGTAGATATTAATTTCTATGTTTGTATATTAGAATTGTGAATTGTTAAGATATTATATGCTTACTTGTTTGCCGGATTCCAGGCTCTGATTATTCGTTCTCCTTTGCTCATTGCACTTCACTTCCACCAAACATAATTGATTACCACTTCTTAAATTTGTATCACACGCTCGCGTTGTACTTAACGTCACGCACATAAATAAATATACTTTCCCGATTCAACTTTACGTGCACATATAAAATATCTTATAATACGTACTTTACGCGCACTAACAAAATATTCTTCTTTATACTTTAACTTGTTCCTTCTCGACTTTTATTTAGCGATCTAATCTATACATTTTAAACAACGCTAGTATAACGTTCCGTTATAATTATATTAATGAATGCTTGTACAGAGTAACGCAGATTTCCCGTGCTTGTCTTGAAATTTAAACTTAAAAACTTCCTCTTTTTTACTTGGTTCTCTTTTTATAGTTTGTCTATTGTTTCCATCACCACCGTCCTGGTTGATGACACTTTCATTGGCCAGGGTTTGAAATATTTCCCGGTGAATTTGAAATTCTCCATTCCTGTATCGTTATTTCTCGCGCGTTGGACTGACGCTATTGCTTATTGGTCAAACAGTGCGGGCACTTAGTATTTTACCGCGTGGCCGCTATGCTGTTAAAAACGACGCTACTTTCTAAAATTGCAATAAATATTGGGGTGTCATCTTTTGTCTTCTGAAGGACACCGACCGGCTTTCATAACGGTACTTGCTTGTTTTTTGCTGTTCCTTATACACAAAACATTTTACGCGTTTATGACATACAAGGTACAGGCTTCTATTTATATTTATTTCGGCTGGCGATAGACTGTCGGCGCACTGGCCTCACCCTGTCCATTCTTATTCTACATATTACTTACATATATGTATATTACAAATTCTTATACTACCATATCTCTATAATTACTATTAATAATTGAGTTTCTTATTTATATTTATATTGTACACATATTGAATTAATTTATAACGTTCCACAGTAACGTTACACAGGTTCTAGAGGCAATCAGCAAATCTGTGGCACAATTGGAAACATTCTGGCATACATGAAGGTTTTACGTTAATTGTGTTTATTACTTTATTCAATGTGTATATATATTGTACTAACCCCGGTGTGTCCGCTACTGTTCAAGTCCCGCGATGGGCGCCAATTTGTTACTAGACGGGTTACCTCTCCTTAAAAACCCCTCTGTTGTATTTGTCAATATGTGTTGTATTAATTTAATTTGTATAAATTCTCGGAAATATTTGGTGTTGTGGAATATATGGATGTACTCAATTAATGTTAACTTAACTATTTAATAATTATCAGTGTTAGTGTGCCTAGAACTTAAATAACTTGAGATTTATTCTACAATTTCATCCAACCCTATTATGCCTTGAAGAGAGTTCTGTCTGATTTTATATTTTTACGCTCCCTCTTTGGTGTCAGATAATTCCGCTATAAGCGCTGTAGTATCGGCTCAACGAAACTTGTAGGTTATTCGATGTTTATATTAACTATTTATTCTCTACTTATTCAGTTACTTTTGTTCCAGTTCACTAAACCATACTCCAAATAACAAGGTGTGACAAATATATAAAGGTTCTTTATTTGTTTATCAATTCACATTAACTAAGATATATTCCAATTAATATATGTTGGGACTATAGATTCAGGTATCGATTGTTGACTATTTAATCCTTTGTTTATATTTAGTTATATATTATATTTGATTCGTATTTTGTTTATTTCAGGGTGTGAAGGTTCTTGTAACTGTGGGGAAGACTAAAAATACATACTAAGAATGCAAGATTTACAAAAATTATGTGTTGTGTATTTAGTATGATTAATATAATATAACTTTACCAGTCTCTAACGAAACAAATCACGTTGGCAGTTGATCGCTAAATTCGTTGTTCTGGTCAATTATGAAGCACAGTTTTCTTTCTTCAGTCTAATAAAAGTAATTCTTGTCCTGTCCACTTCGGAATACAGCTTCTGAATTGTTTTACGGCCCGATTGATGTTTCTTCTACACCGCCAGGATCCAAATAGGTTCTTCCTTCGGTTGAAGCAGTTAGTGTTGTTCCGTGTATTTGCAAGGTTATAATTTCTGGTGTTGTGAATATTATAAGTTGCGTTACTATTAATTCTTTATATTTGATTAATTTTCCATCAATTCCCTTCGGACATGGGACAGTCCAAGTTTCTTCTTGTAGGATTTGGTTATTTGTTCTCGATTATTATTTCATAATATATCGTTATTTTATTAATCTGTGTTAGTGATAGATGTAAGTATTATTATTAGAATTTTATCTTCTTTATAATCGTATCTCTTGATTTCAAATATTACGATTTAATATATTCTTCTTGGGTTTTTTAAATCATCACGTTCAGTTTTTACCAAAAGCAATTCTTGTTATTTCTTAAATCAACAACATTCTTCTTAAATTTTTCCCTAGCAACCTATATTAATTTCCGCTTCCACATGTTTGACTATATAGTGTTTCTTTCATATATTTTTTTGTCTATTCTATGTCAATTTGCTGTCCTATCGGAATGTAATTTTACCGATAGCTGGTTTATTATTTTATACACATCTTCTACTGGTTTTTTGATATAATTCCGTTTTTTTTCCTTTTTTATTATATTTAATCCACCTTCGATATTATTTTTTACCAATCGATATTATGGCATTATGGTATTATTATAATTTGTATAAATTTTATTAAATATTATTATTAACTTAATGTTTTTTCTTCTTTCTAGCTCTTCATAGTGTATTTATTAATTATTATTAATTGATGTATCTAACCTTTAAGTTATAAGTGTTTATTTAGTATTTTTGGCTGTTAGGCCTTTTATTGTAAATTGATCTACCTGTGGTTATGTCTGTTAGGCATCTATAGTCCCTTTTATATAAATTCGTACATACAATCAAAACTTAATTATTAACATTTGTATAAACAATTATTTTTCTACATCTAATAACAAATTTATCTTGATCTCTCGATCACATATAACATAATTCGAACTTATGAACATTGGTTAACTGCCTCACCCTTCATTTTATGACAGTCATTGAATAACAATATTTGTTTCATTATTTTTCATGAACTCAACACATATTTGATATAACATCACATAAACTTTATCATAACATTTTTGTCATAATATAATACTTTTTTAACACAAAATTCTTATCTGTTATTACCATAAATTAAGTCATTGTTTCATTTTTCTGTTTTGTTTTTTATTAAACATATATCATTAGCTATTATTTATTTTACAAGTTCGTTTATTCTATTCAACACTACCTTGCATTCTTATCTATTTTGTCTATGACTATAATTGTCATAATTGGGTCTCTGTTCTACTATGGGATTAAGTATCAATTTATTTATCAATCTGTGAATCTTCTTTTATGTAGCATAAATGCGATCATTTTTGTTGAGCTACATATGCTTCCCCTCCCAAAAAAGTTTAGTTTACCTGAATGAAGTTTAGGTCAAATAAACTTGCCTTTTTCACATGCCTTTTCTTAATTTCATTGTTAATGGTTGACGATGGTCTTCTCAATGTAACTTCATTAGACTAGTACTAGTACCTTTTTTATTTAATAACATTTCATCATTTTATTTAACATTCTTGATTCTTGATATATTTTTTTTTCCTGTACACATTATTTGTTGGTAACTGGCTACACTATTCACTGATACATTAGTTTTACATCTCTCCTATTTATAATTACTATAATTACTGCATTTTTCATTATTCTTCTGTCAACTCGCTTCTTTCTGTTTTCTTCGTCCTATTCCTTTGGAAACTGAATTTATTTTTGCAACTATTCTAATATTCCTTAAATATTTAATTTCCCTAACAATCCCTAACACATGCGTTGGTACAGTTCAGAGAGGCACTGTTTGGCTTCATACTCTGCTGCCCACACTACATCTTAATATAGTACTGCTGGAATTCATCTACAGTCAGCTATGAAATATAATAATAATCTCCTAATAATCTCTTTAATCATTTAATAATAAATATTTGGGAAAAGATTTTTTCTTTGTTGCATTTATATTTTTTCATTACTATTTTCATATTTCGTAGTTCCATTTTAATTCCTTAAACATTCGTTAATATTGACTTTGACAGTTATCAATTGTAATCATTTTTGTTTTCATTTTTGTTGAGATTGTAATGTTAAGTATCTTCTTCGTTTTTTTTTTTTTTTTTTTTTTTTATCTTAATTTTTTTTAATCAGTTGTTGTGTGTTGATCATTATAATTGTATTTCTTACTAAATATATTCCTTATACTTAATTACTCTTCTTCTTATCGTATTTCACTATTTTGGCTGTTTATTTTTTAATGAATTATGTTCATAAATACTCTTTCCTTCTTGTCTTCTTTAACATTATATTAGTTACATTCAATTGTTTACTGAGATTGTTCCATCATGTGGCAATGTAGTATGTATTTTAGGTCATATGATTTTTTTTTCTTCTTTATTTTGGATAAGTAGGTTTGAGGTAATAACTTTTATCTTGGGGTTCATTCTTCATTATTCACACTATTTCTTTATAAACATTTAATAATAATTCTCATTTTATTCTGTAATCTTGGGGTTTGTTATTCGTTATTCATATTATTTCTTTATACACATAACAATAATAATTATCGTTTTCTTCTGTAATCTTGGGGTTTGTTATTCGTTATTCACATTATTTCTTTATACACATAATAATAATAATTATCGTTTTCTTCTGTAATCTTTAATAAGTTGTTCTTATTATTTTTAGAATTTAGTGGTAGTATTCAACTCAAATTATTTTTAAATTCCAAGTATTTTTTCTTCAAGATTGGTAATAAGTTGTTCTTATTATTTTTTTAGAATTTATTCATTTATATAAATTCTTTTTCTTTTTTGTTAATCCAGAAGTTGTTCAAATATAAGGTAATAAGTTGTCCTTACTTCATTTTAGAATTTATTCATTTATATAAATTCTTTTTCTTTTTTGTTAATCCAGAAGTTGTTCAAATATAAGGTAATAAGTTGTCCTTACTTCATTTTAGAATTTATTCATTTATATAAATTCTTTTTCTTTTTGTTAATCCAGAAGTTGTTCAAATATAAGGTAATAAGTTGTCCTTACTTCATTTTAGAATTTATTCATAATATTTCTTTTGGATTTAGTAATTTTTTTTCTTACTAAATTCGTTTTATATATAATAGTTATTTCGAATAATTTTTTGTAAGTTGGTCTTACTGTCTTTTAGAATTTTGCTGATTTATATAACATTCCGTATCTTGTCAATTGGTTGCCTGGTCAGTTTTCATCAAATCAGTCCCCTTTTCCTGGTTGACTGTTTCTTTTCTAACCATGGTCCATTAATTCGACTGCACTTGTTGTCCGGATTACTGCAGTGTTCATACCCATTTTGACACTTGATAAATATCCTTCGCTTACTTGGTACCGTAGCTCAGTTGATGCAAAGTCTTCATTTAAGTCAGGGTATACAGTTATATTTATCTTCTTTTGAATTATCAGGTATCGTATCTCCTCTACTCTAACACAATCACTGGTATATTCTACCCTTCCTTTCCCTTTGATATATTGACTATTTACTAAATGTTTTATGGGTATCTTCCGTATTAATGATATAATTGATTCGGTCATATACTTTTTGATAGTGGATTTATTTAAATGACATTTAAATTTACTTAATGTTTTTGTAATTATTCCATGGTGGTTCATTTTGGTCATTTTCATGAAGTTTCCTCTATATTTCATACCCTTACATAACTCCCCTCTTTCATTAATTGGTATGTTAAATGCACTAATTAACCCCGGTGTGTCCGCTACTGTTCAAGTCGCACGTTGGGCGCCAATTTGTACTAACCCCGGTGTGTCCGCTACTGTTCAAGCCCCACGTTGGGCGCCAATTTGTACTAACCCCGGTGTGTCCGCTACTGTTCAAGTCCCGCGATGGGCGCCAATTTGTTACTAGACGGGTTACCTCTCCTTAAAAACCCCTCTGTTGTATTTGTCAATATGTGTTGTATTAATTTAATTTGTATAAATTCTCGGAAATATTTGGTGTTGTGGAATATATGGATGTACTCAATTAATGTTAACTTAACTATTTAATAATTATCAGTGTTAGTGTGCCTAGAACTTAAATAACTTGAGATTTATTCTACAATTTCATCCAACCCTATTATGCCTTGAAGAGAGTTCTGTCTGATTTTATATTTTTACGCTCCCTCTTTGGTGTCAGATAATTCCGCTATAAGCGCTGTAGTATCGGCTCAACGAAACTTGTAGGTTATTCGATGTTTATATTAACTATTTATTCTCTACTTATTCAGTTACTTTTGTTCCAGTTCACTAAACCATACTCCAAATAACAAGGTGTGACAAATATATAAAGGTTCTTTATTTGTTTATCAATTCACATTAACTAAGATATATTCCAATTAATATATGTTGGGACTATAGATTCAGGTATCGATTGTTGACTATTTAATCCTTTGTTTATATTTAGTTATATATTATATTTGATTCGTATTTTGTTTATTTCAGGGTGTGAAGGTTCTTGTAACTGTGGGGAAGACTAAAAATACATACTAAGAATGCAAGATTTACAAAAATTATGTGTTGTGTATTTAGTATGATTAATATAATATAACTTTACCAGTCTCTAACGAAACAAATCACGTTGGCAGTTGATCGCTAAATTCGTTGTTCTGGTCAATTATGAAGCACAGTTTTCTTTCTTCAGTCTAATAAAAGTAATTCTTGTCCTGTCCACTTCGGAATACAGCTTCTGAATTGTTTTACGGCCCGATTGATGTTTCTTCTACACCGCCAGGATCCAAATAGGTTCTTCCTTCGGTTGAAGCAGTTAGTGTTGTTCCGTGTATTTGCAAGGTTATAATTTCTGGTGTTGTGAATATTATAAGTTGCGTTACTATTAATTCTTTATATTTGATTAATTTTCCATCAATTCCCTTCGGACATGGGACAGTCCAAGTTTCTTCTTGTAGGATTTGGTTATTTGTTCTCGATTATTATTTCATAATATATCGTTATTTTATTAATCTGTGTTAGTGATAGATGTAAGTATTATTATTAGAATTTTATCTTCTTTATAATCGTATCTCTTGATTTCAAATATTACGATTCAATATATTCTTCTTGGGTTTTTTAAATCATCACGTTCAGTTTTTACCAAAAGCAATTCTTGTTATTTCTTAAATCAACAACATTCTTCTTAAATTTTTCCCTAGCAACCTATATTAATTTCCGCTTCCACATGTTTGACTATATAGTGTTTCTTTCATATATTTTTTTGTCTATTCTATGTCAATTTGCTGTCCTATCGGAATGTAATTTTACCGATAGCTGGTTTATTATTTTATACACATCTTCTACTGGTTTTTTGATATAATTCCGTTTTTTTTCCTTTTTTATTATATTTAATCCACCTTCGATATTATTTTTTACCAATCGATATTATGGCATTATGGTATTATTATAATTTGTATAAATTTTATTAAATATTATTATTAACTTAATGTTTTTTCTTCTTTCTAGCTCTTCATAGTGTATTTATTAATTATTATTAATTGATGTATCTAACCTTTAAGTTATAAGTGTTTATTTAGTATTTTTGGCTGTTAGGCCTTTTATTGTAAATTGATCTACCTGTGGTTATGTCTGTTAGGCATCTATAGTCCCTTTTATATAAATTCGTACATACAATCAAAACTTAATTATTAACATTTGTATAAACAATTATTTTTCTACATCTAATAACAAATTTATCTTGATCTCTCGATCACATATAACATAATTCGAACTTATGAACATTGGTTAACTGCCTCACCCTTCATTTTATGACAGTCATTGAATAACAATATTTGTTTCATTATTTTTCATGAACTCAACACATATTTGATATAACATCACATAAACTTTATCATAACATTTTTGTCATAATATAATACTTTTTTAACACAAAATTCTTATCTGTTATTACCATAAATTAAGTCATTGTTTCATTTTTCTGTTTTGTTTTTTATTAAACATATATCATTAGCTATTATTTATTTTACAAGTTCGTTTATTCTATTCAACACTACCTTGCATTCTTATCTATTTTGTCTATGACTATAATTGTCATAATTGGGTCTCTGTTCTACTATGGGATTAAGTATCAATTTATTTATCAATCTGTGAATCTTCTTTTATGTAGCATAAATGCGATCATTTTTGTTGCGCTACAATATATACAGTAGCGTACCAAGGGGGCGGGGGGCGTACCGCCCCAGCCCCCCGCCTGGGAGGGGCCCCATGACGAGACGAATTTGTATTTAAAATTTAAAATGTGTCTCATAAAAACTTAAATCACATTTTTTACAACCCATTCTATTCATAGATTATTGCGGGTAATTCTAAATTCTAAGAGGCCTTCGAATATATATATTTTTATGGCATAAGAAATAAATCATATAACCTAGTTTACGTTTCTAACTATAAGGAATATTATTATTATTTTATTTATTTATTTAACATTTTTACGGGATATACCCATTTACAATTAAAACCCTAATCCTACTCATCATTATCGGTCATAACTCCCCATAATGACGGGTCCTACTGCTTATAGTGGAATCCGAACCACTTGAGTACAGTGGTTATTGTCATACAGCACATAGCATTGTTTCTTTCGAAAAAAAGCCAGAGGTGCCGGGCCGGGATTCGAACCTCAGTCCTCCGAATGAGAAGACCTATCGTTCTATTCTCTAAGCCACCGCGGACTCTGATGTTTCATTGAAATAAAAGACAACATAAAAAAATTACGCATGGATTGGCATCACTGCCATGAGTCGCGGCTGGACATGACCTTGAATAAGGTTGCGGTGGCCAGGCGCTGCTGCGTGTTTACAAACACGAAAACAGTTGGGTCAGTCCGCAGTTGACTTCGTCTTGTTGACTAGGTGTGCTATTTTCCTCACTTATGAAAAATGTGCCAAAGTTATTTTTGTAAGTAATTTACTGTAGTTCATTACGTTTTTTCTGCAGTCCTTCCTTCATTTATAAATTTATTGGCTTACTGTCATCTGATCTGACAAAGTAGGCCTAAGTGCAAAATAGAAGTGTATTAAAACAACTACAGTGGTCGCCGGTTATACCGCCCTTCGGTGTACCGCCACCGCGGATTCGGGTACGGCGTGGTTTCGTCTTTTCTCCCTTTCTTTTTACAGTTTTGCTTAATTACTTATTTATTTAAGACGACAAGAACGAAACATGTGTCATATCGGTATGTATACAGTAATTTAGTGTTCATCAAAATGTTTTGGTTAATTTTTACCACGGCCAGGAACTCCCGCCCCGGGCCCCCAAAGGCGTTGGTACGCCACTGTATATATAGAAAAACAACAATGAACAAATGATAAATGCAAAACAAAACTGGTTAGAAACCACGCTGCAAACAAATTGTATCAACTGTTTAAAAGTCGATTATGCTTTTGAAAATTGAAACCAGAGTGCGTTGTACACAATAATATTGACACAAAAGTATTTTGTGATGACTAAACCTGAGATATACCTGTAATGTGACAGTAAAGCGAGCAAATACACAGCCCGAGGTATACTTGGGCTGCGTCCACTAGGGAAAAGTATACTGTCCGACATATTCGGGCTTAGACTGGGAAGTGTTAATGGAATGTTACAGTTAAGGACATACGTAATATGTGAGTAAGGCCTACTACATTTAGCCGTTCTGCCTTGATTTTACAGCAGTTTGTGTGTAATTATAATAAATTACAACCTGAAATTTTTTCAAACAATTACTTGTTTTCTGGTTATTTATGTTTCATAATCATGTTTGATAACAAAAACATAATGATTTTAAAAATCTGATCTCTCACTTGCTTATAAACACCCTCACAGTCATGACTGTAAGGTTTCACTTAGGTTTGCATCACAAAAAATAACCATCACGTTTGTGATGCTTAGGTTTTATTAGGTTCTGGTATATTTTGTAAAAGGTAAATAAAATTAAATATAGAATTAGAAATTATCAAATTTATTGACAATAAACTTTCTGAAAAATAAAAGCATAGTACATTACATGATTAAATGAGCAAAGTTTGGATCTCAAACCTATTTATTTTGATGAAATAGCTTAAAACAGTTTTTTGTTTTGATAGGCAAATGTAAGGCTTGAAATTTTCCACACATGATGTTGCTTCTCCTCTTGCAGTCCTCCATGTGACAAGCCATGGGTGCTGCAACATCAACTATAGGCCAGTGTCCATAGCCGTCATATCTCGTATCTGCAACAGACATTTTCACTGGCGGATTGTATAAAACTTAGACTTTTATTGCTGGCTCCTCATCACCTGATTCATCTGATTCACTTAAAACAGCATTTGCTGATTCTTTAGTTGAGTGAGAAAGACATTCATTAACTGTAATGTGAAAACAGCAAGTCATGTACTCATTTGTATGGAAGATTGTTGGTCTTCTCTTATGTATAGCATCCAGAAATTTACAACTAAGAATTCCAAAAAGTGAAGGGTAAACTTCCATGTCCATTTTCTTGTACTGGAAAAGGTACGGTAGTACTCCATCTGCTGATTAAATACATTGACTCTTCCCATAGATTTATTGTAATTTCTCACAGTAGCAGGACAGGGCACATCAATATGTTGATTTTCCTTCAATATGACCATCGTTTCATATTTTCAGAGGGTGTTGTTCAAAAACAGGTAGAAGCCATCAATACTTTTGTGCCGCGACTAGTAAAAAGAAAATACATCGCGGCAAGTTTTCCGTATTTCGGTTACTTCTCTTTTCGCCCAGATAGTTAGGCCGCGCGGCGCTGGCTATTGTAGTATCCCGTCAGTTGTGAATCCTCGCGCGCTCTATGGAGTAATCGTCGTAACTGCGCTCTCTCCGAACGTTGTACATGTAAGAGAGCTGATTAGTTGCTTGCATTCTCCATACGTTTTACATCGGGACGCCGGCGTCGGGGTAGAATTCTGTTTGTGCTGCTTCTACTTTCTGCGATGAGCAAATAATTTTATAAAGGACCTCTGGTGAGTTTCCTTGGAGTATATTTTGTCATTTAATATAACGAATATCTACATAAATATGTTTATAACTTGGATGTATTCGGATTAAGATGTGTGTGCGTGATCCTGGTCTGGCACAAACTGGTAAGACATATGGCAATGAGGCGGCTCACTTTCTCTGTATCTTACCACTCAATAAGAACATTTTTATTTTCTAAAACATTGATTACATTGTCGTGTTTCCAAATGACAATCTTCTTCTGTGTCTACCTCTACTCCACTAACACGGTTTCCCATGATTGTGCCAGAACCTTCAAGCCCAATGGATGAAAGCTTTTCTAGCATTTCTGCAATGAGACTGAGGTGAAGTGCCTGTCAAAAATAAAACAGCTTTGTGGGGGTATAGTTCTCACAGTGTCATCACCACCGATGGCCCAAGCCCTAGTTCAGGATTTAACAATTCTGTAGTCTGTCCTTGGTAAACTTCAAAATCTAGTACTAAGCCAGAAGAAGCTGTAGTTATGAAAATCTTGAAACCAATAGGTTGAGGCTTGTTTTTCACAAATTGTCTACAAGGGCACCTCCTAGTAAAAGGGGTCATTTGCTCATCTATGCTGTAGGTTTGAAAGTTACGAGGCAAACACATACACATGTTTTTAACGGCATCGATGATCGGTTGTATTTTCCATAGTCGGTTTGTTTCGTGTCCTTCAGGATTTGCAGTATCTACTAAGTGACAAAGATTCCTTAGCATAAGAAATCTATTTCAAGACTTGAATTCAGATACACATGGCAAACTATAACTTCTTTGCTTGTACAGTCCAAGATGTGAAAAATGGAAAACATCCCATGAGAAGATTCAGCGCAATAAAAATGTTTAACTAAATACAACTATTACATTAACAACTCGGAACACAAAGTTTTTTATAAGTAAAAACAAAGTTTTACCTTACAACCTGAACCGGTTTTAAAAACTTTGTGTTCCGAGTCGTTAATGTAATAGTTGTATTTAGTTAAGTAACGGACACGTCATGGACAATGAAATCCAAGAATTTAACTCAGCAAGACGGGCTATAGTCCAAACATACAAATTCACAATATTGAGGCCTTTTAAAGGTGAAAACCGGTTCAGGTTGTAAGGTAAAACTTTATGTTTTTACTTATAAAAAACTTTGTGTTCCGAGTCGTTAATGTAATAGTTGTATTTAGTTAAGTAACGGACACGTCATGGAGAACAAAATCCAAGAATGTTTAACTCTTGAGAATTAGTGTTTACATACTAAACACTAGTAAACTTGTGCTTCTTCACATTTTCACTGATTGTAGTCCACCTTCTGTTAAAGTAGAAGGGTAACATTGTACATCACCATGACCACAGTTAATTAAATTAACAAGCCTTTTTTCCGTAGTAACTTTTCCTAAATCATAGTCACTATCTGAACTTTCACAACCTTCACGTGATGGCTGATAGGTTATATCTGCATCATCTGAATCGTCATCAATGTCACTTGTTTCTGCCAACAACTTAATTAGATCTTCGGAGATACATGGGTCACATCTAAAGTGTAATTTTATATATATTAAACCAAGAAAAAACCTTTTTACGGTGTTTATGTTGGTTTTACTACTGTTAAACCACAAAATATTTTTTATTTGGTAACAAAACAATTAGCAAAAATAAAAAAACAAAGATTTGGAAAGTACTGTTTTCAAAATTGTGAAAATATTATTCACTGCTGGGTTAAAAATTAATTTTTTGTCATGAAAATCTTAGATAACACATAACTTAATTAACGCCTAAACATCACAATTGTGATGGTTACAAAGTGTGTGTAAGTAATCGGTAAAGCCTAACCATCACGACTGTGATAGTGCGTACTTTTTGTGTGTAAGAAAAAGAAAACTATTAATATTTGCTCATTTAATGGTATCCATAGTTAAAATAACATGTTACAATTAATTTAAAACCACAGCAATCACTACTAAATAAATATTTTTAAAATCCAACAGTACAGTAGACTCCCTCTTGTCCGGCCTCGGTTGGATCGGCCATTGGATGGTTCGGCCAGCCATACGGTGAGTCACACAGTCTAGACGAGCCTGCAGTGACAGGCCCCAACTTGTTAAACGGAAAATATATGTACAGTAGCTCAGTTGACTCATGGTTTTGTTCATGTGCGGATGAATGTCGTAAGTTGTGAGTTCTGTGTATATAGTCTGTGTAAATATATCTGTGTATATAGTAATACTGTATGTATCTGTGTAAATAAAAATGTTTTCCGATATGAGTGCAAAACGAAAACACACGTTCATGACTATGGACCAAAAATTACAAGTCCTTCAACATCTCGATAAGGGTGAATCGGTCCAGCGTATTTGCCAAGAGTTTAATGTAGGCAAGAGTAGCTCTACTGTTAATGACAGGCGCCGAAACAGAAAATCGATTGAGACTTTCTGCACTCAAATTGAAACTGAAAAAGTGCTTTCGACGCGATGCACTTTAAAAAAAAAACAAATAACGAATTAGTAGACGATATCCTACGCTCAAAACTTCAAGATACCAGTACATTCTCGGCAAGTGAAGGATGGGTAACACGCTGGAAAAAGCGTCATGGAGTTCATTTCATTGGTGTTTGTGGTGAAAAGTTGTTGGCGAACCCATCAGCAGCTAGCGATTTTCAAAAAAACTGTCTGACATCATTACTAGTGAAAATCTTAGTCCAGAACAAGTCTATAATATTGACGAGATGGGGTTGAATTTTAAACTCTTGCCCAAGAAAACGTTTGCTACGGCTAAGAAAACTTCAGCCCCAGGATTTAAAGCCAGTAAAGAGAGAATCACGGTGGCTTTGTGTTCAAATGCCTCAGGGCCCCACAAGCTGCCTTTGTTTGTAATCGGAAAATCAGCAAAACCCAGAGCTTTTAAGAATTTAAACATGTCATCCCTTCCAGTGTACTACAGAGCACAAAAATTAGCCTGGATGAATTCGTATCTGTTTAAGGAGTGGTTCGAAAGCGAATTTGTTCCTAAAGTGAAACATCATTTGACGAGTTTGAAGTTACCAGTTAAGCACTTTTAGTGCTAGATAATGCACCTACCCATCTGCAAGAACTTAATGTGAAGGTTACAGTGATATAAAATTATTATTCCTGCCATCTAATGTCACAAGTCTTACACAACCAATGGACCAAGGTTCTCTTCCTTTAAGAGAAGGTACCACAGAAAGCTTCTTTCGGAAATTCTAGGTAAACTGGACAATGAAGGCAGCACAGGTCTCATTACAGCCTTAAAGACAATCAACATGAAAGACGTGATCTATGAGGTAGCTAAGGGATACGATGAAATGCCATCATCTACATTTACAAAGCCTTGGAGAAAAGCATGGCCAAATTGTTTTCTTCTCATTGAAAAGAATAAAGAGGACAACCCTAAAGCAGATGAATCAAATCTTCAGGGTTTTGAACCAGATGACAACGAATCTCTGTCAAAAGATCTACAATGATTGCCTCACTCTGATGATCTTGTACAACAAGACGTTGCAGAAAGGATTGCTGGTCAAGATGAGGAGCTTCAAAATGAGATCTTAAATGATGATGAAATTGTGCAATCTGTCATTTGTCAAGAAGACGAAGAAGAAGAAGAAGTCAATGACGAAGAGGTAAATGTCGAGGAGAAAATGAGCCATGCTAAGGGAAGAGCAGCCCTGGAATTAGCAATGACGTACATCAAGCAAGAAACAGAGGCAACTGCAGTTGATGTTATGTTCGACAAGAAATGGCGTGATTTCGCATTCAACAAAACAGTTGAACAAAAAAAGCAGAAGAAGATAACTGATTTCTTTTGATTTTTATTTCTGAGTTTTACGTTCTATAGTGACACTTTTAATGTTCATGTGTTTTTCATATTCTATAAAGAGTTGTGTTATTTTTGGCAAATACATACAGTAATATCTGTGCGAGTTGTAATAATTTTCCTTGTTTGTTTTTTTATTTGCTACCATGGAGTAAGGGTGAGTAATATAATTATTAGTAATTTATATATACTGTATTGAGTCATTTATTGTATGGATCATTCATTAAAGAGTGTTATTTCATCATTATAGCGTATTTTTTGTTCGTCTGGCCATTTTGAAATCCGGCCTAGGGTCTGGTCCTGAGGTGGCCGGATGAGAGGGAGTCTACTGTACTTACAATTTGATGTTTTCATAAAGTCTAACCCACTCAGAAAATGGCTGACAAACTGATCAGATGCTGGCAGAGCTGCATCCTAATGGTCAAACAGTGAACTACTGACCATCGTGAGCATGTGAGGCCGGCTTTACTGCAGTGTTAAACACTTAAAACATTTCCAAAAACACATGTTGATAGGCAGTAGTTTGGATTTTATGGATACCTGTAATAACACACACGTGAAGTTCATTACTTGGTTGGTAAGTAGCATTTTAGGTATTCCATATCGGCAGATAATTTCTTCTATAAGTAATTTTGCTATAGTGTTTAGGTACTTTTTGGTCAGGTAAGGAAAAGGTTCAGGGTATTTGTAAAGATGGTCTTGGAATGTAAGGATGTATTGGTTTGGTTCTGACTGCAGCATTGAATGAATTATTCTTCTTATTCATTAAAAATATTTTCGAATAGCTGTACTATACCTTTCCTAAAACTTTTGTGCATTCTTCTTTTAACACTTAATTCAGCTATCTAACTATCTATACCGGATTTACACAGAGCAATTAACAATTTATGCCCTATTTTTCTATTCAATCAGCGAAATGCTGGATAGATTCAATGTATTTCTGTTTCATACTAATCAATTGATCTTCTAAAAAAGAGTCACTTTGCTGTTTATCCATTAGGCTGGGTCGAAAAAAATAAATATTTTTTTTTCGGAACGCTTTAGTGCGGAAAATTTGCCTATTGTAATAAGAAGAAAAACGGCATAAAAAAAATTAAAATCGGTTAACATCTTCCGTTCGCGCATCGTACTTAAAGTTTATGAAAAATTGCAAAAATCACGAAATTTTTGTAAATTTTTTAAGTTAGTTTACTGGATTACTGGATTTCGATTACTGGATCGACAACTTGAAGTAATTCGTCGGATAAATAATGTGATGTTTGGATTGCTTGAGACATTTTTCTGTCCATCAGTAAAATATTTGCTCTTTTTGATGGCAAACCACACAGGCATGTATGATTTTAAGATGAAGCCAACTATTTCTTTTAAGTTTCCGGATGGATCTTATCCAAGTCCAAACATCACGTTATTTATCCGACGAATTACTTCAAGTTGTCGATCCAGTAATAGAACGAAATGCGTTCTTTGCGCGCCCAGAGAATGTTCTGTTGGCAATAGTTGTCGATGAAAGAGAACATATTCGGGAGCTTGGTTACAGAAGGATCTTAAAAGCAAGACAAACCGTCCCTAAGAAGAAGACTGTTAGAAATTTCGTACCACCGAAGATAAACTTTCAAGCTTCCGATTACACTGAAATTATTAATTGGAATTCTTGTGTGTTGTATTCTCCCCCAATGCTGCGGGACCTAAGTGAAGATGATATTAAATCACTCATCAATTCTGACACTAAGACCATCAGAGAAATACAAAAGTTTCCCTGTCACACCCAGGCTGTGGAGAGGTGCGTCAAACTTGTGACAGAGGCCTCGAATAAAGTATGTGGACATGAAGCTAGAGATGGCTATATCCGAGGAACACTTAAGTCTAGATCGGTTATGCCTCATTTCTCCAAAAAATCAGACTTTAAATGTGTAGTAGATATAAAAAAGAAAAAGTAAAAAACACAGTAAGCCAAAGAATCCTAGTCTATGGAAAATCTTTGTAAATAGTTGTGAATATAACGTAAATACCACACCCAACAATTGGATGGTTGGTTGGGTAAGGTGTGGGTGGAACTCGACGTGCAACCACCTCCACGTGGTGAGTTCTGGGTCGTTTTGTTCTAGCAAAACGAGCGAAGAGTTGCACAGTGAAATTTGCGAAATATTGGTAAATTTCTGTTTTTTCTAAGACGTTGCGCGAACGGAAAAAATTAGATTATTGATCAAAATTTAATTTATTTAGGTTATCTAAACCATAAAACAAGCATAAAAAACTAAAGCGTGTTTATTTTAAAAGTTTAAACTAACTTAAAAAATTTACAAAAATGTCGTGATTTTTGCAATTTTTCATAAAATTTAAGTACGATGCGCGAACGGAAGATGTTAACCGATTTTAATTTTTTTATGCTGTTTTTCTTCTTATTACAATAGGCAACTTTTCCGCACTAAAGCGTTCCGAAAAAAAAATATTTATTTTTTTCGACCAGTCTATTATCCATTCTACTTCTTATGAATTCTTTTAAACTGTTCCATGTACCTAACTCTGATCTGTGGATGGCAGCTCCTATTACCCCCCCCCCACAATCTATTTTTAGCGATTTTTAAGTAAGTCTCTTGTTCTGCTGGCTTGACATTACATAAAACAAAATTAACACAGTCAGTGTACACTTGCAAATCTGAATTCCTGTCGTTGCCATACACTGGTATTAGTTTCAAGGTACTATCTACACTAATTCCATCATCATAATTGGTCTATATGCGTTTTACTCTTTCAAACTATAGTTCTACGCTAGTGTATTTTTGCTACTGCCCTACAGATTGTCTTCTTTCTTCTTCACTTCTTCAGAGTACCTTACAGGTATACCCAACACTTGACACAATATGTTATACTTGAGGATAACACATGGAGCTACTTCTCTCAAGAGGCTCTGGAATAATGATTTGATTGAAGGTGATATAGTGCCCAAATAATGAACTAGAAGTTCAGGTTACTCTAATTCATGAAAATTAGACAAAATTTATAATGCTTATTTTCAAACAAAAGAAACTAAATTCAGTTAACTATAATCAATACAATCATTAGTTAACTAAACGTCAAACAAGAGTCTAACTCTTAATCTTACACTACGGCAGCTTGCCTCGCAAGGCAACTTGCAAAGGGAGTTCGCTGGAACTGATAATTTTATAGTTATTATTTTCAGCATTTATACTATGCTTGTTTACTACCCTTATTGCCAAAATAAGCGAGAAAGTATTCTTTGGGGCAGTAGGCTGTCTAACAGTAAACATAATATTTTCATGATTAGTGTACTAGTTGTATAAAGTGTTTCTATTTGAGTAGGTGAAAGCCGTACAGAATTAAGAACAAACATGGCTTTACTTCCCTTACAGCTAAATATATTCGTACATCAAATTAGAATATTATACAGTTACTTTTAGAATTACAGTAACAATAAGTTAATAAAAGTAACAATATGTTAACAATAAGTTAACATACAAACAATAAAATAATATTTAATATTACAATAGTATAATAAAATAATAATATAGAATATAGAACTTTCACTTGTGAAACTTACTTGTTTTTCTTTCCAAAGCGTTTCGGCGTGGTGTTCGCCTTCGTCAGCAGTTTGAGACAGACTGGCCAGTGACACGTAACGGTTTTTGTTTGGAAGGTTTAGTGGGGGTGGTGTGTGGAGGAAGGGGATTGGCGCGGGGATCCAAATTATTGTTAGTTTAACAATAATATACATTCTGCATTTGCCACGCACATACACACAAAAAACCACAGCTACACCAACATAGATACTAATCTTGAGATATTACACTACCTACCCAAAAGTCGAAAACTTAACACAGCAGAACAATATGAAATATACAAACACTACAAAACACAACCAAACAACATACTTAACGACCAATTAAACTATAAATCACACACACTGTTTGACACAATTATACATAAAACTAACAATAATTTGAATCCCCGCACCAATCCCCTTCCTCCACACACCACCCCCACTAAACCTTCCAAACAAAAACCGTTACGTGTCACTGGCCAGTCTGTCTCAAACTGCTGACGAAGGCGAACACCACGCCGAAACGCTTTGGAAAGAAAAACAAGTAAGTTTCACAAGTGAAAGTTCTATATTCTATATTATTTAGTGAGCCTCCAGGTGGTCTAGTGGCTAACGCGGGCGATTGATGCGCTCATGGTCCCGGGTTCAATTCCCGGCGGAGGTTCCGTACGGCGTGCACTCAGCGTCGTGAGGCAAACTGAGTAGGCGCTGAGATAACAGCGCCGCCTCCTGGCTGTGAATACCGCAACTAGCGGCTGGTGGCGCGTACTACTAGCCATACACCGTCACACTAACACAAAAGCCGCGCGGTACGCTTTGGTCCTTAACGGACTGTTGAGCGTAGGTTTATTTTTATATTATTTAGTACTGTGAAAAAAGAAGATGAACAATCAAAACAACAATAAAATAATCTTTACCAGTACAACACAGATATTAAAACATCGAACCAAGGGTCATGTTGATCAAGAAATAAATAGTATAAATTTTATTGTATTTCCCTTTTGTATAAATTATGAAAATTATAAATAAAACAAGTCTTAATTACAGATGTGTGAATTCTTTTGCCTGGTAGGACAAGGGGCTATTGGAAGAAACCTGATTCAGAAGGAAGATAAAAGTTTGAGAAATGCTTATCTAATCATCTTGTAACTAGTTACTGGACAGCATTGCCAATGTACTGCAAATGGAGATTTCATTGCCCTTATCCTGTATAATAATGTTCTGGGCTCAAATTCTTGACAAGGCTCATTGCTGTTTGTTTTTGTACTTCACAACTAATTGGGAGGTTTTATGTATATGTGTATTGCTGAAGGGCAGTGTCTGATTTTGTCCTTACTGCCCCACATATTAGTCTCAATGTACTAGACTGTGCTCTTTCTAGGAGTTCCAGTTGTGTGTTATTGGCTGTTATCACAACTCACTTCCATATTTCATAATAGGTCTGTTGACGTAGGTATTGTAGATAATATTTAGGGTGTCCTGACTACCCCCCCCCACAACATTTGCCTCCCACCGCTTTCTTCATAAATCTGATTCATTTGTTTGTTTGTTTGTCTGTCAACTTGGCCTTCCTAACTTTGCTTGTTACCAAACACAATGTCTAAATATTTAGTTCTGTGGCTCTTATTGAGTAAATCATTTTCCTACTTTAATTCGAAGTCTGGACTGTTGTGTTATGGAGACTATGTGGAAATTAGGTGCCAGGTTGGGTCTGCCACTTCTTGTATATAAGAAAGTGACATTTGGTGTAAACTGTTGTACTGTTAAATTATTGACGTTTGTGCTGTACTGGTGTCCAGTGGGTGATCTGTTAACGAACAATTCAGACTATGAACAAATCAGACGACAAACACTTTTGCAAAAGACTTTTATAATCGGATAACAAACACCTCACAGAACTGTATTTTATTGCCATTTATGAACAGTTTCTGGAAGAGACTTTGACAGTTGTATATATAACCTTTTTGTGTGCTAGTTGATTTCTGTTCTCTGAATTTTTGTAAGTGCTTTCCTGAACTTTTTATAAAAAAAAATGATAATATTATGGGGCCTAAAAAGAGTGGAGTGTCAAGAAGTGTGCTCTCCATAGAAACCAAGCAAGAGATAATAGCCAAGGGAGAGAGTGGGCAGAAGATGTGTGATGTTGCTAGGCAATATGGCTTGAACAGGTCTACAGTAGACACAATCTTAACTAAGAAAGATATAATGAAGAAGACTCGAGCAGCTGAAGCAATAATAAAAATCACATCTGAGAAACAAAGATGTGCAATCCATGAAACAATGGAGAGATTACTTTTAGTTTGTATAAAAGAAATGGAAATGAAAAGAGCTGTAACTAGTATGACTGTCATTCAAGAGAAGGCTAGAGACATTTTTGAAGAACTGAAGAAACGAAACAAACTCCACATTCATCACATGAGGAGATAGAAATAAAGGCTACAACTGGGTGGTTTGCAAAGTTTAGAAGGAGATCTGGCATTAAACTTGTGGTAATGCACAGTGAGTCCGTTGGTGCAGATGAAGAAGCTGAGAAGTTCTGTCTCAAGTTTCAAGAATTCATTAACAAAGAAGGATATTGTCCAAAACAAATTTATACAATTGTGATGAAATTAGTTTATTTTGGAAGCACATGCTAAACCTTGCCTACATCACGAAAGATAAGAAAAATATTCCTGGGCACAAACCCATGAAAGACCGATTGATGTTATTTTTGGGAGCTAATGCTAGAGGTGATGTGTAGCTTAAACCGCTTCTTGTCTATCACTCTGAGAATCCTAGAGCATTAAATGAAATCCATAATTAAAGAAAGACAGGTGATGTGGAGATGGAATGAAAGGCATTGAGTCACACAGGTCCTTTTCAAAAAATGGTTATTCAAGTTTTTGCACCAAGCATGAAAGATTACCTTGAGACCAATGAATTGTCATTGAAAGCACTGTTTCTATTGGGCAGTGCACCAGGACACCCATAAGACCTTGAAGATAATTTGTTGGCAGACTTTTCCTGGCAGACAGTTCAGTTTCTGCCGCCAATTACCAGTTTGTTGATTCAGCCAATGGAACAGGCTGTTATTGCAGGTTTCAAGAAATTGTAGACTTGTGATCTGTTTCGTCAGTGTTTTGAAGCATGCCAGATCTTATCAACGATGACATAAAAAATTTGATATTCTCGAAGCTACCCGGGTCATTCAAAAGGCTTGGTCAGAAGTGCCAAGGACAGTTGAATTCTGCTTGGCAAAACCTGTGACCATCCTCCATGTCCATGTCCAATGACAATGTTATTAATCACTTCCGAAAAATCCTGAAGTAAAGAGAAAAACAGTCGACATTGGACAGATTCTTTAACGCCCCTCAAACGGAAAAAAACATGTATGAAAATGCAAAACTGTGTATGTATGTATTATTGTTATTCCATATAAACAAACGAAGTAAGAAATTATATAATGTTTTATTTATTTATTTTGTCTCCAGAAAGAATAATCAAATTTCCATAAAACAATTCGATTATCAGTTAACAAACAATTCGGGCACTGTCTTTGAATAGATATGTTCGTTAATCGATCATAACAGCCGTACCAGTAGTATGTACTTATGTGAGTTAAGGTAATTTTTTTACTTAATGACAACTGGACGTTAAGTTAAGGTGAAAATAACGATAATAGTCATTGATAATTTCATTAGTAAGATAAACCAGACACATTAAGAAAATTTAATTTAATTTTTGGAAAGTTGGTTCGTATTTTAACAAAATTAGAAAAATTGCACATTTCAGCAGAAAATATCTTGAGTCGCGGTAGAAATATTGCCAAGGTCTCTTGTTTACTTTTGAGTGTCTGAAAGAATGATTTATTAGTTTTTCAACTCTCACAGCAGCTTTTGCTGCCCTTCATAACGTTAGGGTAAACGCATCAAAACGTTAGGTTAACACAGGATACCTGGTAGATCTAAATATACTACTTTTATATATGTGGATTTAACCAGTATAATAGTGTTAGAAATGGACTGAAAGTAATGGCACAGGCAAATACTGGGTAACCAAATACTGTTGTACAACGTACAGGACAACTTCAAAAGTAATGCAATTTTATGTAGCGTGCATAACCTACAACCGGACGAACGTAACCTAACAACACTTCATTTATGTGAGTAATTATTGAATTTTTTTCTCCGTAAATAGGTTCGACCGCCGTTTAAAATTATTTTTCTCGCTTTTATATAGTATAGAAGAATAGGAAAGGAAATATTTCACCGCAATTTGAGCTTAGTTTACGTCAAGCACAATTACCGGATTATTTAGTATTATTGTCACAGTTTTTGTTGTTTAATGATGTAAATATTAACTAAGATATAATAGGCTTAACTCATGCGCTTAAGGGTTTACTAATATGACTGTGTAGGTTGTGATTGGACTTTTGCTTTCGAAAAATGTTGAGTTGAAATAACAATTGACAGCAAGAATACAGTAACATTGAAACATACACATATTCAACAGAAAATTGAGTATTACTGTTAGTTACATGTATAGATTGCAACACGTCAACAGTAGGTGAATAGGTTAGGCATGTGAATCAAAGTAAATGATCGTTTCTCAAAACTTGGCATTTTTTGATGATTCAATACACATCAAAAATAAAAATGGTGGTTACTCAAGTTAACAAATTGGAGACGAGAAATATATTGTTTAACATAATTATTACTGGAAATGAAAACAAGAAAATAATCTCATGCTCAGTATGTTATTATTGAAACCATTTATTTTTATTTTGTATTGAACTGATGAATAAAATAAACTTCAAATTTTTGTAGACTTCCAAAATCAAGGTACATTAGAAAACATTTAGCCAAATAACACTTTCAGATTCTATACATAGTCATAGTTATTTTCAGTAGATATTTCATGTATACCTACTTTTAGTTGAATAAGTGTTTGTAATATAAAGGTGGTCAGTTCAGCTTGGTTAGGATCAAACTGTATCAGTAAATAAATAGTAATGGAGCCATGTTATGTTGTAGATGAAACAGCTTTATAGTTTTTGAGGAGAATTTTATTTTTGGAAGGGGTTGCATATAATTTTATTGGAAAAAAACATTGAAGTTGCAAGGAGGAGCTCCAGTGTACCCGGATACACGAGGTAATATTAACTATAATTAGTTATATGCAACTTGGAGACCACAACACAATATGTATAATATTATTGGTTTGGTCAGTGTTGTATTATATTAATGGAACTCATGGCATTTAATATTATTAAAATACACAGTGTAAACTAAAAATCTAATACACAAATGCACATGTTAACCAGCTACTAAATATCATAGTTTGGCCGTGCACAAACATTAATTATAAACTAACAGTTCAGTAAAGTATAAACATAATGTTATTGTAACATTACATAATGTTGAACATCCGTATTTTGCTATATTAAATTGTGAAAATTCAGGTACATTTTTCTGAGAAATCATATTATTTTATTTTTAATTTTATAATATGTTTAATATAGCCTAACTTCTGTATTGACAGTGGGAGTGCACATGTGGTGTTCTTTCATTTAGCCATTTGTAGCTGACATTAAGACGCCCCTCCCAACACAGCAAATATATTTGAAGTATTTTAAACTTGCCAGATGTGTAAAACTTTTGTTGTAAATAACACTTTGCCATTAGGCTGCTTGTAGTATTGCAACATATTCTCACAACTGTCAGTTTGATACTTATATTAAACAAAATACAGAGTATAACTTCAGCAAATAGTTTAACTCAGGGGTTTTATAAAAATTTTAGTATTCAGTTGATATCAGAGTTTTGTTTCTTTCTCAAAATAATTCTAAAATGATGTCAAAATTCTTAGCCTGTAATTTTTGGTAAATAGGAATTAAAGTCTGTGTGAAAATATGGACAGGCCGAAAAAAAATATGAACATGTTGTATGGTTTCCAAGAGAAGTGTACCTTTATGGGGTGAACATTTTTTCAGGAAACATCATTATAGTTAGTACTGTGTTTCAATACTCTTCTGTACATTGGTTCATCCCAGTTACATATGCAGGCAGCATTAATGTGAGTTCTCCTGTACATAAGTTATCTCGAATCTCTTTTCAGCCAGAAACACTTTATTGTATTAACATGAAACTCCTCACACAAACTAAAGTAAGGTACCCGTAGTGGTGAAACTGAGGTTTGACAATGTGAAGACATTGGTTATTAATAATGATGCATTAAATAGAATACATTGTTCTTAATCGATCGGACGTTACTCTTGTGCTAACTTGTGTGTGATGTAGGTTTTGTCTTATAACTACCAGTGTACTTTCATATGTTTCAGGTGTTAACAAGAGTAATTTATCAATTATAAACAAACAAACAAAATGGAAAAGGTCAAATTTGAGGACAAGGTATACATTTTAAATGTAAAATCCATAGTTTTTACTATTAATATAAAATTAACTTGTTACACATGTCACATCTCTCTCTCTCTCTCTCTCTCTCTCTCTCTCTCTCTCTCTCTCTCTCTCTCTCTCTCTCTCTCCCCTGTTTTGACTTCATTGTCTTGCACCCAGTTTCTGCAGTGTACAAGGTATGTCAACTTTTCGAACATTTTAGAAAATACGCTACACACACACTTATTGCTGAGTAACGCTGTGGTCAAACTGTAGTAAATGATCACCCAACATATCTTTCATCTCGTTAAAAATTTGTGTTGGTGTTAAACCCTTTTTTAACAAGAAATTTGATGTTGCATGATGTTAGACCTTCCCTTTTTTCAACAGCGCACCGAGAAATGACCTTGAGAGATGACTTTGTTTACACAACTGTTTGTTATTAACAACACAGCAGAACAACTAGATGCTTTACATGTATTCATGGGGCAAATGTAGTGTCATAGTCCAGTGAAAAACAGAAACGCAAAAATACCTCTAGATTGTAGACCACGATCTTTTGAAATTCCCTTTGAATGAAGGTCACTAGATGCAGAAATTTCTCTCTGGAAAAGGCAATAATGAAAGGTTTAAGATTACACCGTTAACTTGCCTCTCTTTTATCATAACATGTACTTGCTTTGATGTGGTTCTCTGTGGGACCATTTTGGCACTCACCTTGCGGATGCCAAGGTCTTCAGTTAAAACTGTCTGCACAGTTTCACTATCAACTTACTCAATTGTCATACCTCGCACATTAGTTTCTGTATTGGACACAATATTGGTTTATATACTCGTACTTTTGTGTCCTGTCTCAGATATTTTTTAGCCAAACAGTATGAGGTAGGCACACAACATGAGTGTTCATGACTTGCATTGAACTTTGTATCCAACCAGCCACTCTTGTGACAACCACTCTCAGGTATTTTATTCTCCAGTTGTCTCACTCCACACATCCACATTGTCAGTCTTTACTCATTAATCTTCAACTCTTCACTTTGTTAGTGTTTGTTTTCTATTATATGCTTCGGGTATGTGATGTGTGTACCAAAAGTCTGCTGACTTGTGTTCTGCGTGTCATTTTGTTTTTGAGTATTTGTACTCATTACATGTCCTCATACATGTTTGTTAATATTTCAGTGCAATTGTGTTATTTGCGCTGGCAGTCTTAACGTGCATTGCTGTTATCTTTTTCCTCCATTGTACAATTTCCACCCCCATAAGTGCAATTTCTCTGCCAAAATTAAAACAAAAGTCATTTCCATAACACCACTGAGAGAACTTTATTATTTTCTTTCAATCGTAGTTTAATTTTTATGATTTTTGAAAAATCCTTTTTATAATAATTACTGTACTCCACAAATTTTTGAACCAGAATTTTATTAAAAAAAAATGGTACATTTCTGTACATTGGTTCATCCCAGTTACATATGCAGGCAGCATTAATGTGAGTTCTGTACATAAGTTATCTCGAATCTCTTTTCAGCCAGAAACACTTTATTGTATTAACATGAAACTCCTCACACAAACTAAAGTAAGGTACCCGTAGTGGTGAAACTGAGGTTTGACAATGTGAAGACATTGAATATTAATATATGATCACCCAACATATCTTTCATCTCGTTAAAAATTTTCTGTTGGTGTTAAACCTTTTTTTAACAAGAAATTTGATGCTGCATGGTGTTAGACCTTCCCTTTTTTCAACAGCGCACCGAGAAATGACCTTGAGAGATGACTTTGTTTACACAACTGTTTGTTATTAACAACACAGCAGAACAACTAGATGCTTTACATCTATTCATGAGGCAGATGTAGTGTCATAGTCCAGTGAAAAACAGAAACGCAAAAATACCTCTAGATTGTAGACCACGATCTTTTGAAATTCCCCTTGTATGAAGATCACTAGATGCAGAAATTTCTGTCTGGAAAAGGCACTAATGAAAGGTTTAAGATTACACCGTTAACTTGTCTCTCTTTTATCATAACATGTACTTGCTTTGGTGTGGTGCTCTGTGGCACCATTTTGGTACACACCTTGCGGATGGCAAGGTCTTCAGTTAAAACTGTTTGCACAGTTTCACTATCAACTTACTCAATTGTCATACCTCGCACATTAGTTTCAGTATTGGACACAATATTGGTTTATATACTCTTACTTTTGTGTCCTGTCTCAGATATTTTTTAGCCAAACTGTATGAGGTAGTCACACAACATGAGTGTTCATGACTTGCATTGAACTTTGTATCCGACCAGCCGCTCTTGTGACAACCATTCTCAGGTATTTTATTCTCCAGGTGTCTCACTCCACACATCCACATTGTCAGTCTTTACTCATTAATCTTCAACTCTTCATTTTGTTAGTGTTTATTTTCTATTATATGCTTCGGGTATGTGACGTGTGTACCAATAGTCTGCTGACTTGTGTTCTGCGTGTCATTTGTTTTTGAGTATTTGTACTCATTACATGTCCTCATACATGTTTGTTAATATTTCAATGCAATTGTGTTATTTGCGCCGGCAGTCTTAACGTGCATTGCTGTTTTCTTTTTCCTCCATTGTACAATTTTCATCCCCATAAGTGCAATTTCTCTGCCAAAATTAAAACAAAAGTCATTTCCATAACACCACTGAGAGAACTTTATTTTCTTTCAATCGTAGTTTAATTTTTATGATTTTTGAAAAATCCTTTTTATAATAATTACTGTACTCCACAAATTTTTGAACCAGAATTTTATAAAAAAAAAAGACTTCTATGTGTTATTTTTGTACAGTATATTAGCGTACATATGTTTAGGGATGGGTCCTCGATACTTTCGATACCTCGATACTCTCGATACTTGCATGGTATCGACATCGAGCGATACTTCAGAAAACTCGCTCGATACTTTTTCGATACTTATGTTTCTATTTATGTTTCTACAAAATTGTAATTAGAAATTTTTGAGAAATTTCATACAAAAAATCTGCAATATCAGTAGCAGTTTGCTTATAGAAAGATGTTGACTAGTGGAACCTCGTTAGTACGTTTTTGAAGGGACTGAAAATTTTGGACGTCAAAAGCGGAAAAACGTACTACTGAAAAATGCAGTACAGTATTTACCAGCTTGACGAGCGAAGTTGCGCTACCTGTTATGTCGCAACCCTCGCCCGCCCGTTGGCCTTGAAAATTACGACGTGATAAGCGATAAAACGTACTAATGAGGAACGTGTTAACGAGGTTTCACTGTATTGCCCTATATGTGATCGAATCGTAAACAGTAGAAATAAAGTCGGAGATATGGTCACGAAGAACCTTCTTTCAATTCCTGCTTATTCACCGTATACCCGAGCATCTAATTACCTCACTGCAAGCCATACTACTACGCTTTTTCGTGAATCGTAACATGTACACAAAGTGTAGACATTCCAAAATATACGATTGTTGATGTCTAGGCTCGACTTTGGAGAAACATTGCAACAGATACAACTCGAAAGTCACTGGTTACAAAATTACAAAACAATGGCAAGTGTTGTGTTCATGTTTAATCTACAAAACAAGACTAAACATTAGTTACAGTACTACGTATGTATAAAGTTCACAAGCCATACATTCTTATGAAACTGCAAACTGTTTATTTAGAAATCATGATTTTAGGGTTCATTTAACCAGTTTACCTAAAATGAATCTCATACTCTTCACATAAACATCTCCATAAAAGAATGATGAACATGGAGTTATGAAAAGGTACACAAATAAACAATGGAGCATTGAAAGTCATAAGATCCAAGAGGTGTTCTAAATTTACCGATATATCGTAATATATCGATATATTTCAAGCAATATATCGGATATATTGATATAGCTGTTACGGAAGACCGATATATCGATATACGAATCAATGTTGCCATCCCTACGTACTAGTCCAATAGTACGTGACTAATTGCATGTTGAGTTGTGGGAAAAATGAAACTCCTCCTACAAGAAATTTTTGACAAATCAAATTGGAGCTTTCAATCATAAGCAATCTATTTTGGTGTGTTTTTAAAATAAGTTTTCATGCCGGCAGTCAGTTGCTACCTCCACGTGACAGAAGACTTTGTGCTTTGTGGCACCATATTATATTTATAATTTATATATTTTTTTCATTCAATATGAGTGAAGTGTGGAACTATTTTTAAATAAACCCTCATTGTGATAATCGCGCCATTTGCCGCATTTGTAAAAAGAGTTTTTTGCGTGGTGGAAAATCTCACAACACTAGTAACCTAAAAAACATGTCACATCAGCGCATAAAATTGCTTTTTCGGAACCTCTTAATAAAAAATTCTGCGGAAGTGGAAATTTAACTCCTGAAGAAGTAACAGTAGATGAGCCTGCGACTCTTCTTTCACAGTCATCCTCATTACCGACGGCATCGATATCATCATCATCATCATCATTCACTCAACGTACACTTCAATCATTTATGGACAATAAATCTGCATTTAAACCAGGTAATAGTCGGTCGAAGACAATTACCAGAAAAATTGCAACAATGGTATGCAAAGATAACCAACCATTCAGCATTGTTGAGAATGAAGGATTTAAGGAGTTGATTAAGTACCTTCAACCTAGATATACTATGCCCACTCGTAAGCACATATCTAATCAAATCATTCCAGAACTGTACGAAGAAGTAGAAAGAAGAGTAAAAAATGAGCTACAAAATGCGAATAGCGTAGCTGTTACGACGGATATGTGGACATCAACAGCCTGCGACGATTATTTAAGTGTCACCATTCATTTTGTGGACCTGGACTATAATCTTAAACATATTTGCATTGAAGTGATACCATTTGAAGAAGTGAGCCACACTGGTGAAAATATAGCAAATTTTTTAAAGAAAACTTTAGAAGCTTGGGGTTTAATTGATAAATTAATGGCCGTGATTCATGATAACGGTCGCAATGTTGTAAATGCTATGACGTTAGGAAACTTTCCCCACCTGTCGTGTCTAGCTCATACATTCCAACTTGTTTTGAAGCATGGACTTTTCACTTCAAAAAGTATTCAAAGTCTCATTTCGTCGTGCAGGAAACTAGTTGGGAGTTTCAAACACTCCTCAAAATCCGCCAAGATTCTCAAAGCCGCACAGAAGCATCTTCCTCTACCACAACATCGCTTGATTCAGGATGAACCTACGTGATGGAATTCAACTCTACATATGCTACAAAGACTTCAACAGAAAAAGAGGGCCATATTTTTTGCATCCTCTGATCTCTCCTTACCAGTGAATCTTACAGTATCGCAATGGGATCTTATTAATTTACTGATTGACACATTAAATATTTTCGATCAAGCAACACTCGCCGTAAGTTCATCCTCAGTGTCAGTGTCCGAAATAATCCCCATTGTGAACAGTGTTATTTCTGAACTGGAAAAGCCGTCAGAAAGTGGATCGGGAATTGCGATTGTTCGACAATCGTTGCTGGATGAAATGAACGTGAGGTATAAATCCATTGAAGACAATGAAATATGTTCCACTGCAACGCTGTTGGACCCCCGCTTAAAAGGACGAGTTTTTCGCAGTCCCAGTGCTCTCAATTCTGCTAAAGACCGATTGGTGGACCTTGCTAACCAACAGGAATGTCCTGCATCTAAAAATGATGAGGTAAGATTTTTAATTTTTTATTCCAGATTTTCAGATATGTGGGAATAGCCATGTAATCTGATGTACTCGTAAAAATCGATCATTCACGAACTTTTTCTTTTATTTTAGATGTCACATACTTCAAAGCCCGATAAAGTGCCAGGAATGTGGTATCTGTACAGTAACATTATGAAGAATATAATGATGTGTCAAATTCACTGCCAGTTAACAGTTCCCAGGAAGAAATCACTGCATATCTCAAAGACGATTTGTCACCTCCTCTTTCTAGTGCATTAGATTACTGGAAAACAAATTCAAAATTTTCAAAACTAAAAAAATTAGCTATAAAATATTTGTGTATACCACCAGCAACAGTTTTCTCTGAAAGACTATTTAGCACAGCAGGTCTCATATGTGACAGAAAAAGAAGCAGACTTGACCCCGAAAGAGTGAGAATGCTAGAATTTTTGAACAAAAACTTGTAAAAGTAGATTGTTTCAAAAACTCATTTTAATTTTAATGTAAAGCTTACAAATAATTTAAGTAATTATACTGATGATATTACATTTTGTCTCATTAAATATGTACACTTAATTAATTTAATTGATATTATACAGTTCTCTCAACTTTTAATTTTTAATCTATTTATTGAACCTAGAAATGTTGACGGTATCGAGTATCGAAGTATCGAGTATCGAGAAAAAATCATGTATCCAGTATCGAGTATCGAGTATCGAGAAAAACTGGTATCGACCCATCCCTAGTTTTTGAATATTTAATTTTTTAAATGATTAAAAATCATTGGGTAATATTTTTGAATGATTAAGTACTTAATGTGTTACGGCATAAGACACTTTTATTAGTTTTATCCCCAGGAATTTCCCCCTCCACCAACTCCTTTCTGGGATAGGTGTAGCTAGGATTCCTGTAGTGGCAAGCGGGAGGAAATATGTTGGGGGAGTCCAAAATTTGTCATGTAAAACTAACAAACTATTAATAGAAAAAGTATGTAACTAATTTTGTTTACTTTACAGTAGAGAACTAATCACATTTGACTTATTCAAATATCGCACTTGCCTTTTACCTATCTTACTTCAATATCATTCAAATTCATATTACCTGATCATAACTAATAAACTTTAGTGTAACAATATATTATTAAAATCTGTTTGAAATATGGTGTTTCTCAGATAAGATTATTTATCCTTTCATGTACCTTTCAGGTATATACTAGGGCAATTTGAAATATTGATGACCTGATAATGAAAGACTTTTTCTTTCTGGAATCATTTTTATATTTCAACATAGTCTCCATGTAATTCAATATACTTGGTCCAGCGATGCTGCAGTGCTTTTATCCGATCGCAGAAGTTTGATTGTTCTACAATACAATACAACGTTAACTGCCGCCCTGCCCCGGGAAGTTTTGACATTTGGGAGTAGTTAACAGTCAGATGAAGCTAAATCAGGCAAATAAGGCTGATACTACAGCAGTTTGTACTTCAACTCTGCAATTTTTGCCATAAAAACAATGCTTGTATGAAGTCTTGCATTATCCTGCTGCTATTTCTGTATTAACCCGATATTTATTTCACAAATGTTTTCATTTATTTATTTCTTTCACCTTTTCAAATTATCTAGATTCCACATCCAGCTTGTGTAGTGCGGTGCTGCAGACATGTAACTTGAGGGATTTCTTCCTAATTCCTAGCCCAGTATTTGACAACAGCAAATTAGTTTCTCCATTTGGCTTGTGCTGTGACACCACTTCCTCCAAGTTACCAGTTACCGGTTTTAATATTTACAGAATCTCTACTTTTGTTTCCAACTTCTGTTCTTGTAATAATTTGTCTATAAAATTCAATGCTGTTTATAAATTTACCTTGTCTTCTACAAATAGAAGCCATATTACCAGTAAATCTTAACATTTTTATACTCTTTCCATGAGGTGTTAATCCAATTGTAAAAGTTTTTTATTATTTCCTTTACAGCCACGTGTAAAGCATTCTCCTGTAATGGTAATAAATTTGTATAACTGTAAATAGTGTAGTCTCCTAAGCTGCTTCGGTGGTACACATGGGAGCCATTATTATTATTATAACTGTAAATTTAATTATTTTTTATCTGTAGGATGTTTTAACGGATGTTATAAAGACAGAAGTGGGTGTAGAAGAAGAAGAGACTAAACAGGTAAAATATGCACAAACCTGATTATGTAACCCACAGCTAATGTGTTAGATTGTTCAATGCCTTGTACAACTTGAGAGTAGGATTACATTCATTTGTAGATATTTAATTTAAATATCAACATAATACACAGAATACCAGTCTAACAGTATTGTAAATGAAAAACCAGATGTGATAAAATAAGGAAAATCACACACACACACACACACACACACATGTTGTACAGAGTGCAGATATTTATTAGAAAAATTGATGGATAATTCTATTTATTTCATATTTATTTTTAACACGTTATTATGTACTCTGTAAGTCACGGAGAAGACAAATTTAATTTTATAATTTTTTAATTTGCAGTATATATTGCCACTTGTAAATTCTATCATAAAAGAAGAAGTATGTGTTAAAGAAGAACAATCTGTAAAAGAAGAACTGTGTGTAAAAGAAGAACTATGTGTAAAAGAAGTACTCATGAAAGAACAGAATGAACAGTTTATTGATCAGGTATAGTACACAAGTATACATTTGTTTGTTACAATAAGCATTTAATGTTACTGTACAATGAACAACATTATTATTTGTAAAATTATTGATTAAATCTGTTGGAGACTCTTGGTATCCCATTGGAATCATTATTATGTGTGCTTTCCTTAGTTCACTTGATTCAGCCAAAACATTTTGTATCAGTCACCATTTTGTAAGTTACATAAGGTTGGCATTTTATAACCCATTCATGTTGCTGGCAGCCAACACTACAGTGGAACTTGAATTATTAAGTGTTTATCATCTTGCCAAATTGGTACATTGCTATGTGCAGCTCTTCTGAACATCTCTGTCCTTTAGTCAAATTTGCCTTTGTACTAACTCTAATTGCATTATACTGGGTAAATACTCTGCCCTACAGAGTTGAACTTTTGTAAGCAACTGGGTGGCTGCCATTAATGAATTAATGACTCTGTCATCTTGGCAACACACTCCTTCCCATTTTAATCCTGTTGACTGTGTTCTGGTGTACTGGTCTTTGCGTGAAGCTGTTGTGGATCACTATTGTGAAGACCAGTCCAGGTGGTATCATCTTCTCTGCTGTCAGGCAAATTTATTGGCAACATAAAACTCAGATCTGACTGTCAGTCTTGTGCGTCTGCCTTTTGTGCAGACATTTCCTCCTGGCCTCAATTTGGTGGGAGTCTTTAGTTAGTTTGTAAAATGTCTCAAGTTATGATTGGGGACTGTACTGTCATCACTTGCCCTCGGCAGTTGGCTTTTAAATACAAATGCCAATACATTGAGGGTTGTTACTTCTCTACAGAACTCCGAGACATTGTGGCTGGTTGTACAGTTTGCCCAAGAATCAAATGGATTGCACCTATTGTTGACGAGTGCAGTTTAACAAGATGTCTTTGTCAAAATAGTAATAGGACTGCACATAGTCCAGTTTTACTGCCTAAGGATTGTTGATTTGGGGTACTAAGTAGGCATAGTCATACTCCAGTGCTGCAATTATTTCCTCTGACAGGGGTACTTACCTTCTGACCACTCAATCCCTCCACTTCCAGTGTGTCTGCCATAACCACTGTGGAAATGTAATGTTTTCCTTTAATTGTGGTTTTGTATTCTGTGATTTATTTGGGTCAGTTGGGAGTATTTGATTTTTTTAGTAATTATTATTTTTCTTGTTGTTGACATTGTTTATTTTATTTCGTATCTTGTTATAGTAAATTAGCCATCTGGGTTTTGGCCAATGGGATGGGCTTGTTCGCTATTTTGGATCACATAAAATATTGATGTAATCAATACCAATTGTGAAGTCGAAGGTCATTTTGTATATCGTTGTATATCAGTAGCTTCTGTCTTATTCTCAGAGCATTGTCGATTACATTCAAGTCATGTTTCAGCAGTCAGTCATTTTAGCACAAACTGTACAATGCAAGTAAACCCTATTACATACAGTTAGTTTTAAAGGTATTGGGAAAAACAGGTATTAAAATATTTGATTTCCTTGACATTATTATGTTAACAATTGTTATTGTATCTTTTATGCTACTGAAGATGTGTAAAATGGAAATTTAACTGTTGTTTTGTTTCAGAATACTTAGTGAACAATTTTACAATTAAGAAAATATATGAAGGATATGCATGAAGTATGAAAATTACAATGATAATGTGTTAGGGCTGATTAATCATGAGTCATTAATATGGAAAATACTTTCATTGTTCCTCAAAAAACAGTCCTCATGTTTTAAACTGGTAAATTCTGTTTCGCCAAAGATTTTAATCCTCCTTACTGTAATACCTTGTTTTTTACCTCTCTGTCTATAACACCAATACTTTACCTGATGAACTACATATTTCCTCAGAAACCGGCACAAAAACTCACAGTAAAAAGTTCTGGCCTCATCAGGTAAATCACAAGCTTATTTTAAAACAGCTATAATTCTGAACATCATCGTCCCTCTTCCTGACATGGCAACCCCATCTGCTGCCCACATTCATTGTGTGGAGACCCTACTTCGCATGACTCGTAAAAATTTGCCCTCTGTCCCTCACTTCCATATAATTTGTCTTCACTCTCTCGCTCACACATTTGCCTGCTTAATGTACCTCATCAGTAGTTTCTACCCAATAGAAGTTTTATCTTCCTCTGGAAATAACTTTGTATCACTCAGGTTGACTTTGTTATTTAATATACTGCCATTGTTAGTACTGTATATGTTAATATGTTGATCTGGTCAGTTTTACCTGCTAATCCGTTGCCCCACTAATATATTTTAGTGACTGCATTCCTTTAAGTCATTAAATTGTACTTCAGTTTGTTCATTCGTACTACTAAGTTGTGTTACGATAATACAAAACTGTTCGTATGTTAACACTAATTTGTTGTTCAAACAACACATTCATTACCCAACACTGTACATAAAAAGTCCGTTATCCCTTTACTTATTTGCCATGGTTACTTATTTTTTGTATACAGCCAACCACATATAACATCTATAATTGTTCAAACAATAAGAAGGCCCTGATACTAATCACTTACCTTACATCTTCCGAAGATTCCGAAAAAATACCAAAACCCTTGGCAGCCACCACATTTTGACAGGCGAAGTTTGGAAACCGCAACACTGTCCCCCACGAAAACAACTTAAAAATCTCAAACTTATGTTTGCTTTGTTCTTTTTTTTACTATGCAGTTTTTGTTCCACCCATTACTCTGATTAAACTGTTATTATGTCACGGCAACTGTTAATAATACTATCAAAACATTCAGTCATATGTGACTGAGACACTACAGCCGGTATTCCACTCCGTCTTTTACATTTCTTTTACCGAGGCACTGCCTTAGTGATCTAGACACGGTCACTGGCATCTACTGTCTCTGGTGTTCTGATTGTGCCTATTGCTAATACACTTTAAAAACTCTTAATTACATTTTCTAGCTGTGACACTACTGACAGTATTTTACTCAGCTGTTTACATCTTAGTACCAAAGCCTTTGTGATCTCGACATGGTCGCTGGGGTCTGGTCTCTTTGATGTTTAACTGGTGACTTCCTACCACATGGTTTGGTGTTACTCACTACACTCCCACACTAAACTGGTTTTTTCCAGCTCTCCTGTGACAATATTGGCAGATGTGAACTCCTTTTTGTGTGGCACGATACTACAAAGTGTGTGAAAGTGAGTTTTGAGCATGTACACCTGTCAAAAAATTATGCACTTCCCAGGCCAAATTCATGTACAGAAATTCCGCACAGTCCAAAGTTCTGTTTCACACTCACAAAAATCTGTCATTACACTACGCTCAATAAAATGTACCATTACATATCGATACCTACTTACACAATGTAATATACACGCAACATTGAAATACATCAAAGCACAAGATCATTACAAAAAGATTTGTCACCCTCCATAACCTATTCTGTGTTCTAAGGTGAACATAATGTATTTATTTAAGTATGCTGGCTGGATCACCACATGCCTTGTAACATTAAGGATTTATAAGAAAGCCCCCTAAACCTATTGTACAAAGCCCCCAAGAAACAATCCCCAGTCACCATCTGTATGTGGAAACTTATCACTATCCCAGTTATTCACAATTTCACAAATTTTCTCTTAAAAGAAATCCCTCCCCTACCACCACCACCACCACCACCACAGGTCTGGTTAGGTGTATCCACTGACCATAGAGTAGAATATGGTAGGGTGACATCTGAAATAATTCATAATTATTCTAACACACAGTTTAGTATTTATAACTAATTCAAGCAAATTAATTTTTAAAGTTTCACTTATTACAAATTTTTAAAACAATTATTAAACAAGATACAAACATGGAAATTCATTGATATTAAACATAACTGCAACAGTTTTAGTTGTATGTAACTTGATATATGATTATCACCAGTTAAATTCATAAATCCATAAAGTATTGCCTAGTGATTTTTTTCAACAAGAAATTTGTGGTTTCTATCAGTAAAATGGAAATTTATTGTCCCTTCAAATATAAAAGTCCTCAGTAGTTTCAATAGAATTTAACATACATTGATTGCCGCCACTTTGCACTAGTAAGAAAAAGCTCTGGTCATTATTTGTACACATCTCATCGTAATGTTTAATCATCTTAATAGTCACATACATTATCTTTGACAAGGAAGGTTTCACTATGTAATGCAAGCAGTAGAAATAACCTTACTTTTGGTTTTGCAATAGTCACAAGTATACAAAGGAAATCGTGCAAATGTAAAAATACAGACACGATACAAATTATACTAGTACACAAAATCAGGGAAATCAGTAAATCAGGGATTTTCTGTTAGCAATTTATCTTCATGTTAACACTTTCATGTTATGAATTGTTTTCAAGTTTAGGCCTTTGTAACTCACACATTTAGTTAATTATTTTTCTTTTCTACCTTTAATACTGTTGTACATATCTACGGTTTCTCCTTACTTCACCACATTATATAACCCCAGTGGCACGTGATTAACATGTGTGAGCCGACAAGCAACTCGCTCACTTTATCGTGTTGATAATACGAGATGCTACCCAAAAGTTTGGGGAATTTAAATGTCATGCGCGAACCGTTTGTGGTATGACCTGCTGCTGCTAGAGCATGCAAATAGTACCTTTTGTGAATTAGTGTGCCAACAGCTGTGACAGTGAGAGGCTGCGTTCTTGAGTTTCATGCGTTTTTGTAACGTTGTGTTTGTGTTGTGGCAATTTTATAAATGGCAGATTTTACGTAGCAAGGAAGCTGCATCAAATTTTGCTTAAAACTTAAAAAAACTACTGCAGAAACCCATCGCATGCTTGTGGAAGCATTTGGTGACAATGCTATGAGTCAAAGTGAAACTTTTTTGTGGTACAAATGCTGTAAGGATGGACGACAGTCTGTTGATGATGATGAGTGTTCAGGATGACCATCGACAAGCACAACACCAGAAAACATCGCGAAGGTATGAGAGGCAATTGTTGGAGATTGTAGACAAACAATCCATGATGTTTGCGCAATTGTAGGAATGTCATACGGGTCCGTGCAACGCATCTTGTCAGACATTTTGGGAATGAGACGCATTGCTGCAAAGTTTGTACCAAGACTGCTCAGCAGCGACCACAAAGAACATCGTGTGGTTGTCTGCACTGAATAGCAAATTGCAGTAAGAGATGATCCCAACTTCATCTCCAATGTCATAACCTGTGATGAGTCATGGGTTTACGGTTATGACCGTGACACTAAGCAGCAGTCATCGCAGTGGAAGTCACCATATTCACCGCGGCCAACAAAGGCACATCAAGTTTGTAGCAACGTGAAGTCCATGTTGATTTTTTTTTTTTTTTTTGACATCAAAGGAATTATCCACAAGGAATTTGTCCCCCCTGGTCAAACAGTCAATGGGAAGTTTTATTGTGAAGTTTTGAAGTGGTTATGTGAGAGCATTAGGCGCAAACATCCACAAAAGTTGATTAACATCAGCTGGGTTCTCCACCATGACAATGCACCCTCCCACACATCGTTAGCTGTTCAGCATTTTTTGGCTTCCAAAAACACGGTAGTGATTCCCCATCCACCCTATTCGCCTGACCTCGCCCCGTGCGACTTTTTCCTGTTCCCCAAAATGAACCTTCACTTGAAAGGCCGACATTTTGACACAATTGAGGACATCCAGGCCGAATAGCAGAAGGTGCTTCAAACGCTTATGCTTGCCGACGTCCAGCAATGCATGGAATCATGGGAAAAACGCTGGGATCGTTGTATCCATGTCCAAGGGAGTTTCTCCATTTTGAAGGAGACGGTGGAAGCTAGGAGTTATGTTATGCAATTTTAATTTTATGGGCAAATTCCCCTAACTTTTGATTAGCACCTCGTATTTCTCTGCAGAACCTAGTTACAACTGGCTTTAAATGTTTTTTTCCTCAGTTTACCGGTATGATTACTTAAGGTCTGTTTCTATGCCACATATCATTGATAATGTGCATTCTAATATTATATCCTTTGCTATCTTTGATTACACAATTCCCATGAAATAAATTGGCATCCCAATTGTGTACCACCCCTATAGAAATCCCATACAATAAGTAGATATGCTGTCATTGACTCTTAGCACTGTTTGTACATCTGACCGAACTTTCTGTACCATACTTGTGTGTGTGTCTAATTTAATAGTTATACTAAATAAGTCGGTACATGATTTGAAAAATAATAAATAATAATTTCTTATTAGATAGGTGTTTTATAGTTTAAAAGCACAGGTGTGAATTCAGATGTAAATATAACTGTTACGCTACAGTGTTCATATGCTTAATTTGAAATGATAAGAAAGAATGATGTCAAATAATTGTTTTGTATATAATTTTTATTTTGTTTCAGCATGTTTTCCAAGACATCAATACGGTTGTGAAGGATGAAATTGTTTTAGAAGAAGTGGAAAAAGATGAGAATACACAAGAGGTAAAGTTTTTTTTTAATATACGAACAATCTTCCTTCTGTAGACAAGTAAGATTCATTTAGAGTCTTCCGTCAAAGGCTGTCACTTAATTAGCAAATAATTTTTGAAATTGAACATTTGTAGTCAAAGGTTAGATTCAGTTCTAAAAAAAGAGATAGACACCTGAGAGGTCTTGCATGTGTTATATTATTTATTACTAGTCTTAAATGAGAGATGGGCTTCACGATTCTGGCCAAAGGCAACATGAATATATTTATTTACATAATTTTCTTTATTAAATAATATCTTGTGTTTTTTTGCTGAAACACCAATAAAAAAGGCATTGGTTATCTCCAGCTAAGCTTCATCCACCTTCAAGTTGTCTTAAGTGCAGAAATGTTATCTCATCCCTGGCCTGTATTGTAAGATAAACAGAAAGTTTTATAGTCAACCTGTTTGTTCTTTTAATCTCTATACAAATTTTAGTAAAAGAGGGGTCTGTCAGATTGAACCAGTGACCTAGTTCACTGCGCTGGTTCGCTGACATGACCGACCTAGATATGATCAGTCCATTTCATAAATTACATTGCCCATCTCTAATACTCTACTAGTGTTACTATTGTTGCATGTGTCCCATAGATATCCCTCACTTGTACAAACGATGTATTCAAAACATACCTGAGGAATAATGGGATGAATTTTGCTACAGGGTCAACACTGTGTTGAGGAAAAAACAAGTGTGTAAAAACAAACAATGAAACAAGAGTGGCAACCAGTGAAGGAGTTATGGGAAAACAAAGAGCTTTCTAGTAGAAAAGTGGATAAGGGAGGAGAACTAATCCTATTAAATACTTCTGATTATTATGATAGAAAAATAGGAGACGTTGTAAAATTGAATGAATGTATTTCACTAAACAAAAATCATACCTCCCAAATAGAGAGGAAGGACTAAAAGTGTTTAGTTACTTATAAGTAGTGTGTTCCTTGTAAAATGGCTTATCATATAACATAAATTAACGCCTCATCATTTAATGTTCCGCACATTTATGGATTAAGTAAGGTGTATAAAGTAAACATCCCGCTGAGACCGATAGCTCTTGGTTTTGTCCTAAATATTAGTTACTTATCATTACTCCCCTTTCTGAGAGTTACAGTTACATTGTCTAAGATTCAAAGCATTTTTATAACATTATTAGTAATTCTGTACTTGATAATGACATACTAATAAGTTTTGGTCAATCTCTTTCCAAGCATGAAAACTTTCCAAGCATTCACTGTTCTTATATACTCAACATTTAGAATGCACCTGGTGGCATAGTGATTCAACTATTAATATTCTCTTTTCATTCATTCTTCCTCCATTCTGACTTCAGACAAAAATTATAAAACTTTGTGGGTCCCAGAGTCAAGGTGGTGGCAAAAGAAAGCGATTGTTAAGTGGCACTTGACGGATGCCACATTAAATGCAATTTTGAAAGTTCAAGTGTTGGACTGAAAGTTTTGTTTTAAAGAAAGAAAGGGACCATCTGGCAGCGTGTGAAATGACATTGATGTATGGGAGAACAATAAAAGAAGATAATACAATGGATGTAACAGCCTTCAACATTGACGTACAGATGTCTATAAGTATCATAAATGTAAACAAAAGCAGATGTTTGGCAGAGAGAAAATTTACCAGAAAAGACTACAGAGGCGTGTGAACAAAATTAACATGTGCAGCCAGAAGCATGTTGAAATTAAGGGATTGTTCTGAAGGCAAGGCAAACAATCGCCAGAACGAAGTACAATGAGAATTTACTAAGAAAGTATACGACGAAGGCTAACGTACTAATCAACGGAACTGAATGTCACTGAAAGACACCCTGGTGAGTAGTACAATTAGAAATACAAAGAGAGCCACACATGAGTAACTTACATAACATGCGCATCTGGACGAAGTATGAAACAAAGGGTACTCTTACTAAAAGGATAGAAAACGCCAGAGAGAAGCACTACCAGATATTCCAGGAAGAATGCAAAGGGGATGACTAAACTAGTTGACAAGCAAGTGCACGCTAGTACACTTAAGTGGTGTCTTGCTAAGAGGCATGAAAAACGCCAGAAAGAATTATGACTATAACATGTTGAAAAGACTACAGCAGGGGTGGAACTAATTAACAGATGCAGCTGCAAGCTGGACAGAAGGTAAGGATGTCACTGTCAAAAGGCATAGAACAATACCAAAGAAATTTATGATCGTGGGATCGGACATAATGAAGCAAAGGGTAGCTGAACCCAGAATAAGAAATTGGTGGGAACAGAAATCGCCTATCAGAAAACAGCTTGGAATATAGGCGGGTTTCCTGAAGGAAAGTTCTTGGAAAATCAGAACGTAAAACCAATGAAAATAGAGCAGTCTAACTTGTGAGAGTACTAGGCTTTACTTAAAATCGGTAGTAGCCGGTGGTGAAAGTTCAGCAAAGTGATGTAAGACTATAAAGTCTCCTACGTTATAATATCGGGAACCTGTGGTTAATTGCCTCAGGTCAATTACACAGGCTGCCATAGTCTTAACCAACTTCTAATTAAACAAAAGATAAGCATTTAGGAGTATATATTTAATATTGGGTCCTATAATTGAGGAACATTGACAGGTTTCTGCAGATTTATTCACTCAGTTTTGTTGTTTTGTACCATTATAACGTGTCGGCTACGTTATAATCCAGGGAACCCGTGGTAATTGACTCTGGCCAATTATACAGGCTGCCTACGTTGTAACAAACTGAAAATTAAACACATCACTAACAATAATTATAAGTACTCTAATAAAAGGAAATGGGGGGGGGGATTTTGCTGATTTATGCACTCACTTTAGTATGCAACAAAGATGACATCCCTTTATTTACGTATGATTGATAATACATTACAAATAAAATTTTTACTTACACAGAAATTGTAAAGGGGTTTTTTTGTATTAAAAATGATCATACAGATAGTGTATTTACCTCGGATCCGAGTCTCTTTAAACTAGTTAGGAATTTTCAAATTTACTCTACTTCTTTAGTCTATTACGTTATTACTTAAAATACCATTTGAAGAATGGTTTCATTTAGTTGTGCGATGTTTCAAGGCTACATCACAAGAGTTACGTTACAACGTATAATTTATGAAATTACTTGTTACACCATTGTAATGCTTAACGCTTAGAGATTGTCATTTAAAAGTCTTTTTCATTTAAAATTACTTATGTTTTAAAAGATACATTATTGACGGAAGACGAGCTTCCGCGTCACCTCTAGTTAAATGTTATCTGTCCATGTCTTGCCGCGTGATTCTTCTGTACTCTCTTAGTAGTGGGTTGTCGTCGTGGTAGTCTTTCCAGTGGATGTCCTCGGAGTCAACTAATGATGAAGTGGATGTTATGGTGGCATCTAGCGTGAAGTCATCCTGTTTCTCAGCGGTAGTGTAAATGCAGTTGAGGTCTTAGTCTTCACTATTCACAGTTATTCACATCACATTTGTAATAGCACAGTAGTATTGGAGTTTACATATTCGTGTCACATTATGATGGAATTACACATAACTTGAACCATATTTTCTTTTCGAGATAGGAGATGTCACCTTACACACTTATTTTCTTCTTTCACATCTTTGTGATAAAACACACTACATTTTAGTTACATAGATCTATATCTCCACACTGTTAGTGGAAGCTAATAACGAAATAAAAAAAAACATTTTGTGCAGAGCCCCGCTTGGAGCTGTTTACCGATTGAAAGTCGCATCTCAAGTTCTACATTGTTACAACAGGAAAATTGTAACGACGCGGAGTGAATACTCTGCCATAATATAGTTCCAACTTTTAATTAGTAATACAGTCTTACAATTCGACAAAATAAACAATCGAGACTTTGCTTGTCTACAGAATTTATTACAACTACTACTAGTGACTTTGAATTATTTACAGTATTGTGTGAATTAATGTGAACACAAGTGATAATTTGAAAAAAAACAACATTTATTAGTTATAGACGAAGAAAAAAGAGAAAAGAATACAATTTAAATTGTTTTAATAGGAAATATGTCCTCCCTTGGCTTTTATAACTTCTTCAACACGTTTTGGCATAGAATCAACAAGTTTTTTACAGTTTTCTGATATTTGCTGGTCTCGAAACCATGTGTGGATTACAGCCTCAATCAGTTTTGTTTTTATTGTGCAATCTATTTTACGAAGTCTAGCTTTTACAATAGCCCACAGATTTTCAATCGGATTAAGGTCCGGTGAGTTTCCTGGCCATTCAAGGCATGATATCTTTTTGTCCTTGAAATATTTCATCATGATCTTGGACACGTGACATGGAGCCGAATCTTGTTGAAAAACTGCTTGACCGTTGGCATCAACTTTTCTTAGTTCAGCTTCCAATCTGTGTTCTAGCAAGTCTCTGTATTTTTGCGAGTTCATCATGCCTTCGATCGGCACAAGGCATCCGGTACCTTTATAAGAAAAGCAGCCCCAGAACATCTTCTTTAACGGATGTTTAACTGTTTGATCAATATGAGCTGTCGTAAGTTTTTCGTTGTCACTTTTTCTAATGAAACGAGATTGCTGTCCTTGTACCAAAAAATGGCTCTCATCTGAGAACAACACTTTTCTCCAATCTTCAACAGTCCAGCTCACATATTTTTTTGCCCAATCATATCGTTTTGTCATCATGGCAGCAGTCAATAACTGTTTTTTTTGAGGTCCGACTGTTTTTCTTCCTCCTTCTATAAGTCGTTTTCGTACGGTGGAGTCATGAACAATAACTCCAGCGTGTGCTAAGTCTTGCTGAAGTTCTTGGCTGGTTTTCCTAGGGTTTAATTTACTTTCCCTTATTAAAAAAGCTTCATCCCTTGCTGTTGTCTTTCTTTTCCTTCCACATTTCCCTTTTCTGTTCACTTCAATCGTCCCAGTGTCCCTTTTTTGCTTCAAAATCTTGTTGACAGCTCCTAAACTCACACCACACTCCTTGGCAATATCTCTTTGAGTCATTGATGTGTGTTCACTCAAAGTAACAATTTTAATGCGCTTTTTGGGAGTAATATCCATCTTCAAAAATAAAAAGCAAATAAAGCCTTAGTTCAGCTTACTTCAGCAAAAACACAATAATTCTAAAAAAAAAAACAAAATGCAACGCGTCTGTAGCTTGCTATGTCTCATTACTCACCGACTGTCAGAACAGTAAAACAAAATGGCCGCTACTTTGACATAAAAGTGTTGCCAACTGTGAAAAAAAAGTAAAATTGTGATAATTATGATGTGTTCACATTAATTCGCACAGTACTGTATTATTTACATTATATTTTACAGGTATTTTTATTTAATGCCAGGTCGGTATGCAAGTTGGATCCGGTATACACAGGTCATAGCATGATAAATTTAATAAAGGGTTAACAGTTTTATTTTTAACTTTTGCTTTCTCAGTTTTAATTAATTATTTTAGTTAAATTCCCTTTTTAATTCTCATTACTATTATGAGTTAGTTCAGGGGTATTTGGTTTAATAGTGCGATTTAATGGTTTTCACTAACTTCCCATTTTGTATTTTTATTAATATTTTTTTTATATTTGTTTTAAATTTAAATCGTCACACCATGACATCTCTTTATTACATAATAACATTAATTGCTCTACTTAAAGTTCTCAATATATATGGTTCAACAGTTTACAGTTTACAAGATGATTATTTATTTTATTCTTTCAGAAGGGCCCTCAAAATAAAGATGTACATCGGTTGTGAGCTTCTATTCACATACAAATACACAAATTTTATTTTATTTTCCACCTACCTGTTTCGCCTTCTGCCAGGGTCCGCACCACGAACATTAAAATGCAAATATGATTATAGGTTATCGTAAAAACTTACGCAACGCATTTTTAAAGAGAAATTAATTAAAATTTTATTTTTTACTTTAAAATATCCTTCAAGTATTAAATTGGTTATTTATTTGGCCTCTTGACTCAAATAATTGAGAATGCATAAAACCCTTACTGATAGTTACATGATGGTATTACACTTATACTTACAGAATTACAATAAACACCTTACCTTAATTAGACAGCCCCAATCTGCTATTTACTCTCACATTCACACCTTTACAAAACCAACTCCTATTATTTAATTAACATGTTTGCACAAAAAACCCTTTATAAAAATTTGTTGAAAATACGGTTACTGGTTACCCTACGGCTCACTGCTTTCGTAGCCACGTGGCTCGTATGTTTATTAATCTTTATTAATAATTGCCCGAAAGTGTATTGTTCACTTGATTTTGGCCCACTCACTTCACTAACTCTGTTTTGTAATTTTATATCTTGGTTACCACTCTTTACATGATGAAACTGAACTGTTGTGTGCACACGATTTTTCACGCACCCGGCCGGGCTGAGAATTTTGTTCAAATGGCCGCCGCCTCACCACAACACCACTGCTGCTTCACATTTTTGCTCTGTAATTTAGGTGAAATTTGAGTCCAGTCGGCGGACGCACTACTATTCGCGTCCGGCAGGTTAGGATGTTACTTTCCGACTGCCTTCCATGCGGCCGGGCATTACTGACTCAGGTGAACAAATTTCGTCGCCGTTCACAGACTTCGTTATCTAAGTTTTGGTAGCTGCATACCTGGCACACAGGATTTTCGTGTGTTCTGCGACGACGATATTTCACAGCCTTTTTCGTGGATTAGGTACTTCGCAGATGCTGGTATTTGTGCATTTGTGAGTGGACGTCACACAGACGCAAAGTTCTAGGAATCGTATTATCGTCAACAGCACAACATTCCTTTATATTGTTACATCACCCAGTTACCGTGTATCGTTTCTTTGTTTAGACTGCGAGATAAATTCAAACTGGTGACTAGCCACATATATGGGATGAATTGTGCAATTTTAACCAAATCGGAACCAAAATTAATAAAAAAAACCTTCTAATTCGCCCCATTACACGGTTTAACTTTTCCATGGATCCGGGATTGAATATAGTATGTTAATAATGGTCACCTCCCCATATACTATCTTGAAATTGTGCCATTAGAAGAATGGACTTTATTTACCTTTTAAAACAATAATGCTTTACAGTTTAAACTTTTACTCTTTTACTACAAATAGTTTTATCAGATTACAGACTACATCTTACATACAATGTCTGTTCTTACAAGTCTTAAAGTGTTAGTTAAATTGTCGTTTGTTGGTTATAATTTTAGTATCTCATAACCACGGAAGACAAGCCTCCATGTCACCTGTGGTATCCTGTAGTTGATGCAGATTCGGCTCCTCGGTCCTCGGTGTGTTTCCTGAAGGTCTGTCGTTGTCTTAGTATCTGGTGACGGTGAAGTTCCTAACGTGTGTTAGATCATTCTGGTTCTGGTACTCTCCTCTTAGATGACTGGTAGTAATATTTCGTTGTTAGAATAATTAATGCAAAAGTTTGTTTCACTGGGTTTTCACTTTACATGATTATTTATTAGTTGAATTTCACCTTAGGGTCCTAGTACTGTATTAATTACATAATTTTCTTATTTAAGATTTGGTAGAGATGTCATCGGCGCACAATTTAGTTATTCTTTTACTAGTTTTCAACATATTATAATATATCCTTCTGATCCTCTCTTATTAATATATTTGTGTTGTTGTGATTGTAATTTATGTATTAAGTTGTAACAGGGCTAAAAACGAGGAGTTTTGTATTTTATTTTATGAATATAAATTTATTTCTCATCGGCGTGGCCGTCCCATGTATCGTCAAACAAAGGAACAGTGTTGTGAAGTCAGTGCAATGGAATGCGGCATGTATGCGACAACGCAATTTAATTCTAAGAACTGTAATACGGTGTGACACACACAGACGCGCAAACATCAGCGGGGCGCGCAACCGACGCCGAGAAGCTAAAACAACATGGCTGGATTGTAAATTTTGTGTGCCATGTGTTCAGAATCGGGCGGAAGCATAATTAAGATCCCGCCTATCTTAGTGACGTAATCAAAGGCAGAGTAATTTCGTCGACGTAGAAAACCCACGAATAACCCGTACCTCGGATACAGTGACGAGGACTTTACCAACAAGAGGCATTGATACCCGTCCATTTTGAGAAGAGCGGCATAGTGCTAACGCGCTGACAGTCTCCATCCACGCTCCGCTGGGCCCGGCACAATACCAGACATGGTTCATCAGCAAAATTTTATTAATTAAAAGTCAATAGTTATGGTGCAACGAAGTCCCAAAATAGACAGTGCGGGAGTGTTTAATTAGGAAGAAGAAAATAAGAAATCGTAAACTGTTATACACTGAAAGGAGAACTTTGGATGAGACACGCCACGAGGTCGGGTGAGACGGCACCGAACAAGTAACAAATTTAATCAAAATTATTTTCTATTGAGGGTTTAAAAGAAAAAGATGGGGGGTAAAAAGGAATGAGAGTAGTCTGTGCAGCAATCTGGGTCATCTATAATAAAATAAGATAGTTAGGTTCATGTATTAGTAAATATATATTTGTCTGTGTAAAATGATTCAAGGTCTTGTTTATGTTTTAAATAATAAAAGTAATAGTAAATGATGTGAAGACAGAGAAGTTTAAGTCAGTAGAAAATTTGAGTAGCTTTGAGTAAAATTAAAAAAGAAATAGATAAAATGTTAAAAGGTTTTAAAGAATGGAATACAATTTTAATTGTTTCTCTTCATAAATGCGAGTTTCATACGTTATTAATATAGCCTTGCAATCATCCTTGCATTTCGAAGTTCATGTGACGAAACCCTAAGCTGAACGAGGTAAGTGTGAAACAAATAGTTTATGAAATATTTTTGTGATTTAAATCTAATTTTCTCATTCAAGCCTAGCCCGCGTTGAAGAGAAGAGAGGGAATTCTTATTTGTTTCTCGTTCTCTTTAATTCAACAGCGGTCCGTGAGGTAGCGCTGTGTTTCACAGATGTTGGAAATTGTAGGTTAGTTATCCGCGTACAATAATTCCTACGTTACACTCTCTACTTATATTACAACTTGTTCCTGCTGTACTAAGTATTATATAAATGAGAAGATATCGTTAAATTCTGAAATGATTCTTTATTATGATTTTTGTATTTCTTGACAACAAAGTTATTCCTTTACGGAGATACAAAAGTCGATCGTATTAGAAGTAATCGATTATAGATTGCATTCAGGGTTATATATTATTTTAATTATTATGGTATTTGTTTAAACACAGGGTGTGAAGGTTCTTTCAACTATTAGTAAGGTCAGAAAATGCATAAATAGGATTACAAGGTATCACAATATAGTACTAATTTCTTATTAAATATTATTTAAAATAAGTGTATTTTTACCGTCCGCTGGACATCGTTACTTGGTAAGGCCGTGTACAGATAACCTCGTCGTAGTGTTTGGTCAATAACGGAATGCAGATGAATTGATCCTCGCCAGTCTTCACTCCAAGTTCGAAATAAAAGTTGAATTCTTGGTCCTGGGATGATGCAGAAATGCCGCTCCTTTTGTTCACCAATGTCCGAGTTTTGTGGTTACGTGTTTCAACGTATTTCGTGTCCAACTACGCTTTTTCTATTGAATTGTGAAAGATGGCATTCAAGTATAATTTTGTGTTTTGTTTTCGTTCTTTATAATATTGGATTATATAACTCTATTCAGGTAGTTATTTCTCTGCTTTGGTTGATTAATTCAGTTAATGATTACTCATTATATTGAGTTTTATTAGTAGAGTTCTTCCTTTAAATTTTTGTCACTTTTGATGTACAGGTTTATTATAATTCGCTTATATCGGACTGTCGAATGTCAGTGAACCATATCATGGTGATTTATTACTTAATTTTGTTCACAATTGTATTGGTTTAATTTAATTTTATCAATTCGTTCTGAGTGCATCAAAACTAATCCGTCTTCATTCATGGATAATAATTCAATAATCGAATCAACAAATTTATATCTCTCGTCGTCCTTGACAACCATCCTGTCTCCTCTTATTGGATATTATATATTAGACTATAACCATTATTATACAATGTTCTTACACTCATCAAAATAATCCTTTACTAAATTTACATTATATCCTATTATACTTTTACATATTGTTTGTTACTAAATTTTATACATTTTGCTGTCGTTTCCTCTTAATTTACGTACTCTAACAAGTATTATTTTTCTGTTACAAAATATTACCTTTCGGTATCATTGCACTATTGCATTTTGAGATTTTATTTAAATTGAATTTATTTATCTGTTATCAGCAATTATTATTAACTTCTCCTAACTCATTATATTACACAAGTTTTGACACCAATTTGAAACCCATACATGTCTGTGGTAAAGGTGCTTATTTAAACGCACGTGAAGAATTTGAAATATATAAAGCACACAATGACAAATACTACCGTAAATTCATATTAAACGACCACTTACATTTCAAGTCGAATCCATTGTATGACACAGCATTAAAATTTATCTGTAACTGATAACATTCAGTGTCCGGCCGGCTTTCATTGAGTGCGCACTCGCTTCACATAATGCTTATATGATTTGGTTTCCATTTTGTATTTTAATGTTTTAAAATTTTTAACGATCTCAATGAGTGATAAATTTTAATATTCTGATGACGAGACATAGTCTCGAAACGCGTCAATTATAATTCATTGCGTTATATTGTGGTCACGAGACAGGAGAAAAAAAGGTAAATATATTTATTTATTATATGTCATTATATTCTATTTAGTATTTTTTACAAATTTCTTTACCTAACCTTTCTGACCTGACTTACTATACAATGTTACTGGTTTTAGGCCTATCATTACATTTTTATCTACTTCTGATTTTAAATTGTTACTACCTGCATTATTATAGACTCCTTCATTTGTTTATTATATGATTACACTAAACCCTTTTGTATCTCATTAACAATTATAGCCTTTCTGGCCAAGTTTACAATTATAAGCTGCATACTAACTAAGTACATGTATACAAACATTTAATTATATAAAGTTTAACAACAACTCTATAATGATATATTGATAACACAAAACATGAAATTAATATCAGTTAATTGATATTCTGTTAAAAGAATTACTCCACTTGCTACACACAAAAAACAACATAACTATCATGATAATAATACAACATGATACAACGTAATAACAGGTACTTTTTTATGAAATTTATCATGCACTAATTAATCATTCTCCTCTCATTTAAAACATCAATTAATATAAACTGTCTAACTTAGGTTTTACCTTCGTCTATCGTTTACACCTTTCACTGAACATTGAAGTTGGTATTTATAAACATTCTCAAATTTTTCTTTCTACCTTGTATTCTTATTGCGGGATGATTCATTTATTTATTAATGGGTTATTTTCTGACGTTTTACTAGTATGGATAATTATTATTTTTTTTTTTAATTTTAACACTTATAATCTTATTTATGTAACATAGGGGACCATATTTTCATTACGTTACAAATGCTTCCCCTCCAAAAGAAGTTTAGTTTACCTGAATATAATTTGGGTCAAAATAAACTTATATATTGTTTTTTTTCATGACTTGGAATACCTTTCTTTTATTCATTGTATAGTTTTAATGGTAATTGATTGGATTTCTGAATATAACATTTTTGACTAGTATTCACTTTTCTCTATAGGACGAAAATTCATTAATGATATTAATTCTCTTGCTTTGTTTTTTCAAACATTACTTGACAATGATTGGTCACAATAATCAGTAAAAATTAGTTTTAACACTCTCATGTTTCTATTCACTTCTATAAATGCGTTTCTCCATTGATCTTCTGTCAGCTATCTTCTTTCTGTTTTCTTCCTTCATACTTTTGGAATCTGATGTCAATCTTCGCAGCGGTTTTATTATCCCTTAAATATTCAATTTCCCTAACATTCCCTAACATGTGAGCTGGGACAGTCCAGAGAGGCACTTTTGGCTACATACTCTGCTGGCCATACTACACTTCAATATAATACTGCTGGAATTCATCTACAGACAGTTATAAAAAATAAAATACTATCATAATAGTCTTTTCATTTAACTAATAATAAACATCTTTGGGATTCTTTACGCGGTTGCGTTTTACATTTAATTATATATATTTCTTTTTCTTCTTGATTCCTTCTTATTTTCATTAGCTATTTTCAGATAACCTTCTTGACAGTCATTATTCGTATATATCTTTGACCTTCCTTCTTGTGACAGATGTTCTCCGTACTAATTCTTCCTTTATCATTTTCAATTCAAAGAAATTCTGAATTGTATTTGCATTAATTATTATCATTCTTTAGTTTCATTGTAATTATAGTCATTAAATTATCCATTGTTCTTCTTATTTTACCTTCTTGTCTGAACACATTACCATTAATTGTTTTTATATATATTTTTTCTTATTCCATTTTAAGTCATTTTGTTTATAAATAATCATGTAATCTGTTCTTCAATTCTCTGGCGTTTTGTCATATATCTTAAATCACATTGTTTCTAAGTATTTTGAGTAAGTTTTTCTTATATAGTTTTTTAATTTTGGGGGGTTTATTCTTAATATATTCAAAATAATATCTTCGTAAACACATAGTAAGACGTTCTTACTTATTTTAGAATTTTGGGGTTTTATTCTTAATATATTCAAAATTAGTGATGTGTCGGTACCAAATTTTTCCGATCCCGGTACCATTACCGATTCCATAAGAATCGATTCCCGATTCTCGGTACCGGTACCTAAAAACAAAAATTAAAAATGTATTTTAGGGCTAGAGGGAAAAGAAAAACATCAACAAAATTAATTCTAAAATGCGTTTAATTGTGGAGTAGACCTATAAAATGACGTTAAAGTAAAAAACTTATTTATGAATGGTTTTGGGGTAAGGGCTGAATCTAGGTGAAGTGTGAATCTCAGAACTATCACCTAGGTCTGTTGTTGATGCTGGTGACACAGCAGATAAATTTGGAGAAGTCATCAGAGGGTTTGGATCATCTGTATCCGAAACATCAACACTTAGGCTTAAATTATCATCACTTATTTCTTCTACATTTAAGCCCATATCTGGGCTGGAAGTTTTACTGCCTAAATTTGTATTTTTACTAAAATAATTGCTTAAAGTGGATCCACTGGGTATACTCAGAGTTTTGGCTGGCTCTCTATTAGTAGGAGCATTCGGCCTACTTTTAGAATGCGTTTTAAAATGTTTCATTAAATTTGAAGTACTCTTACTTCCACCTCCTCTCGAAATTAATTTACTGGACATATTGCATTTGGCAAACCGATTATCGGCAGCGTCAATTTTAAAATACTTCCAAACCTGGGATGACATCTCTTAAAAATATTCTAAAATTCGAAATAATTATAAATATTAAACTTATCTAAACTGAAACCACTAATAGGGCAAAGTTTGCTCCCCAATTTGAGAACCCGAGACCTCCCCAATTTAGGACACGTCACGAGTTTTCTTCATAACCTATACAGAAAAATAAAACTACTTAATTCTACAAAATTTCTGCTTAAATTAGTGAACTTTGACTCCTTAATTCTGTAGATACTAGCAAAACCAAAGTTTACTATAGACGTTCCTTAAATCTAGGAGTAGGAACTAAAATCTGCAAACGGTGACTAGAAAATACTAATTCGATATTCCTAAATCTACCATTTGTATACAAACATAACCATTACATGTCAAAAGGTTAAAAGAAAATAAAATCATTTTTAAAATTTACAGATATTTTCGGTTAAAATAAGCTTATATTTATATTGTTTTCGCTGATATTTAGTCTACAGTTTTAACTATGTAAGTTGTTGGTTAATTTAAGTAGTTTTTTCCGTGTAAATTCCTTATTTGTATTATGCGATAAACAATGTTGTAGTACAGCGGAATATAGCCTTACAGATACTTAACAGAATACAGTAATTAAGATGGATATATAACTTAAAGTTAGACAGAGTTGAAAAGTCCCTGGTAAAATATTTTTCGCACAAGACAAACTAATAACGTATACTTCTCACAAAGCAGATAAGCAACTGAACTGCTGCTCCTACCACAAAGTCTAAACACGAGGCTATTGTAGCATGTGGCTTGCCGATTCGCAGAATAGGGGATTAGATTTATTACTGTAATCCGTGCAAACCTTAGGATAAAAGCATTGTGTTGTGGCAGTGCTATTTGTGGCAACGCTTTTGCCTACCTGACTTTGTTTGCTTTCACACGCATACATTATACAAACACTGTATAACTGCCTGTCCGTGTCAAACACGCACCTCGTGCTCCGTTGGCGACGCTCTAACCTACGAATCTTGGCTTCGGTTTTTTGCATTTTTTTCGTGTTTCCAGCCATCGCGTTGCGATTTCCTTGAAATTTACATCGACTGGGCTGAATCCGACCACGACCTGTGGTGTTTAAATAACGCCACCGTGGTACTTCCGAATCACTAAACCGCTTTCCGTGTACAGTGTGAAAGTTTTAAAAGTACCGACAATCTAATGACTATGAAAATGGTCTAATGCAAAAACGAAGGATAAAACATGTAAAAGTAGTGGTACCGACTTTGTAGCACCGGTTCTCGATACCGGTACCTAACCCCAAGAACCGGTGGTACCGGGAATCGGTACCGAGAACCGACACATCCCTATTCAAAATAATATCTTCGTAAACACATAGTAAGAAGACGTTCTTACTTATTTTAGAATTTTGGGGTTTATTCTTAATATATTCTAAATGATATCTTCGTAAACACATAGTAAGACGTTCTTACTTATTTTAGAATTTTGGGGTTTTTATTTCTTTTTTAATTAATTTTATTTGGTTCCTTCGTTCCAATGGGTTGCTTGGTCGGTATACGGAAAATCAGTCCCCTTTTTCTGGTTGACTATTTCTTGTTTTAACCATGGTCCATTAACTCAGGTACTCCCTTTCCTCGGATTACTGCAGTATTCATAATGATTTTTGCCCTTGTTAAATACCTCTCTTTCATCTGGTATTGTACCTCTGCTGATACGAAGTCTTCATTTAAGTCACGGTTTTCCGTCATAGTTAGATCCTTTTTAACTATCAGGTATTGTACCTCCTCTAATCTAACATAATCACTCATATATACTATCATTCCATTCTCTTTGACCTCTGGATTATTTACCCAATGTTTTACTGGTATATTCCGTATTAAAGATATAACTGATATTGTCAGATACTCTTCGATCGTCAATATATTTAAATGATATCTAAACTTATTTTAAGTTTTTCTGTATTATTTTATTGTGGTTTACTTTTGCCATTTTTATTGAGTTTTTTCTATGCTTCTTAACTTTACTTAACTCCCTTCGTTCATTAACTGGGAGGTTAAATGCATTAATTAATCCACCCTTCCTCATCTCCATTTCTTCTTTTATATTTAATATTTTCTTTCTACATATTTTCCTTATTTTCTTGGTCTCATTTTCCATGGTTTGGATATTCTCTTTGTTTTTTCTATTTCTATTTTCAGATAACAATGCATTTTGGTCTTCTCTAATTTCTGTTTCCTTGCTGCTCTCTTCTGTATTCGGACTTACTATAATACCTTCAGAAGTGCTGTCTAGTGTTTTATTCATATTCTTGAAACCTCTGTTCATTGTTCTTGAAACCTCTAACCTTCTGAAACTTTCACCCATTTGTCTGAAATGTTCAACCAGAAAATCCATTATGTCCTGATGGGTCACTTTCTTTGGTTGTTCTGGCATTTTCGTCTGTTGCTTCACTTTGACTATTTCTATTTCTTGTTGCATATTTGATTGTTCCAAGTTTTTATTATTTGGTATGGCTTTAAATTCTTCTATTTGATTATGTTCCTTCCTCCAATTACACATATCTTCTCTGGATAGTTCAAACATAACCCTTATCCATTCCCTTAATTCTGCGTTTTCCATTTGTATTGGGTTTCCTGGTCGTCTTATCAATTGTCTCCATTGTTCATATTCCTCCTGAGTATATTGCTCTGTCACTTATGCGTATACTTCCGTTCTTTCATTTTTCATTTGTGCTTCATTATTGTCCCATCTTTCCCAATCTTCTTCCGTCATTCTTTCCACATTGGTATCGTCTTTTTCGTGGGCTGTCCCTATAGTCTCTTCTTTATTACACCTGTCGTCTAACTCCCACATTTCATCGTAAATATCTTTCAATGTCATTTTGTCGTTTGGTGTTCCCATTGCATTCGCACGACTCATCTGTGCTTGTTCGTGATCAGTGGTATTCTTCTTGATGTACTCCATCTCCTTGCTGAATTTTTTAAATAGCACTGTCATCCATTCCACGTAACTTAATCGTCTCTCTTGTTCGGGCATTTTCGTTTTCTGTTGTATCATAGCTCTTTATTGCATTTCTCTGCCTCTAATAGTTGCCTGCTCAAGTTAAGTATTTGTTATAGAATCAACGTTTTACTTAACTTAAGCCCTACACAAATTGAGCGCCAATTTATAACTTAACGCGTATAGCGTCTTTTCTCCCGTATCACTATCTTCTAAAGCCCCACTGTTGGGTTCACCAATTTATAACTTACGAATCTCTCGTGGGTTGAATGAGGGTATAATAATGTTTAAATATGCTCCACATTGGAAACGCCAATTTATAACTTAACCCTTACGTCTTCTCTTTATTTAGTATATATAATATGTGTTTTGTTGTGATTGAAATTTATGTATTAAGTGTGCAAATCTAATTTTCTCATTCAAGCCTAGCCCGCGTTGAAGAGAAGAGAGGGACTTCTTATTTGTTTCTCGTTCTCTTTAATTCAACAGCGGTCCGCGAGGTAGCGCTGTGTTTCACAGATGTTGGAAATTGTAGGTTAGTTATCCGTGTACAATAATTCTTACGTTACACTCTCTACTTATATTACAACTTGTTCCTGCTGTACTAAATAATATATAAATGAGAAGATATCGTTAAATTCTGAAATGATTCTTTATGATGATTTTTTTATTTCTTGACAACAAAGTTCTTCCTTTACAGAGATACAAAAGTCGATCATATTAGAAGTAATCGATTATAGATCGGATTCAGGGTTATATATTATTTTAATTATTATGGTATTTGTTTAAACACAGGGTGTGAAGGTTCTTTCAACTACTAGTAAGGTCAGAAAATGTATAAATAGAATTACAAGGTATCACAATATAGTACTAATTTCTTATTAAATATTATTTAAAATAAGTGTATTTTTACCGTCCGCTGGACATCGTTACTTGGTAAGGCCGTGTACAGATAACCTCGTCGTAGTGTTTGGTCAATAACGGAATGCAGATGAATTGATCCTCGCCAGTCTTCACTCCAAGTTCGAAATAAAAGTTGAATTCTTGGTCCTGGGATGATGCAGAAATGCCGCTCCTTTTGTTCACCAATGTCCGAGTTTTGTGGTTACATGTTTCAACGTATTTCATGTCCAACTACGCTTTTTCTATTGAATTGTGAAAGATGACGTTCAAGTATAATTTTGTGTTTTGTTTTCATTCTTTATAATATTGGATTATATAACTATTCAGGTAGTTATTTCTCTGCTTTGGTTGATTAATTCAGTTAATGATTACTCATTATATTGAGTTTTATTAGTAGAGTTCTTCCTTTAAATTTTTGTCACTTTTGATGTACAGGTTTATTATAATTCGGTTATATCAGACTGTCGAATGTCAGTGAACCATATCATGGTGATTTATTACTTAATTTTGTTCACAATTGTATTGGTTTAATTTAATTTTATCAATTCGTTTCTGAGTGCATCAAAACTAATCCGTCTTCATTCATGGATAATAATTCAATAATCGAATCAACAAATTTATATCACTCGTCGTCCTTGACAACCATCCTGTCTCCTCTTATTGGATATTATATATTATACTATAACCATTATTATACAATGTTCTTACACTCATCAAAATAATCCTTTACTAAATTTACATTATATCCTGTTATACTTTTACATATTGTTTGTTACTAAATTTTATACATTTTGCTGTCGTTTCCTCTTAATTTACTTACTCTAACAAGTATTATTTTTCTGTTACAAAATATTACCTTTCGGTATCATTGCACTATTGCATTTTGAGATTTTATTTAAATTGAATTTATTTATCTGTTATCAGCAATTATTATTAACTTCTCCTAACTCATTATATTCTATTTAGTATTTTTTACAAATTTCTTTACCTAACCTTTCTGAACTGACTTACTATACAATGTTACTGGTTTTAGGCCTATCATTACATTTTTATCTACTTCTGATTTTAAATTGTTACTACCTGCGTTATTATAGAATCCTTCATTTGTTTATTATATGATTACACTAAACCCTTTTGTATCTCATTAACAATTACAGCCTTTCTGGCCAAGTTTACAATTATAAGCTGCATACTAACTAAGTACATGTATACAAACATTTAACTATATAAAGTTTAACAACAGCTCTATAATGATATATTGATAACACAAAACATGAAATTAATATCAGTTAATTGATATTCTGTTAAAAGAATTACTCCACTTGCTACACACAAAAAACAACATAACTATCATGATAATAATACAACATGATACAACGTAATAACAGGTACATTTTTATGAAATAAATCATGCACTAATTAATCATTCTCCTCTCATTTAAAACATCAATTATTATAAAACTGTCTAAGTTAGGTTTTACCTTCGTCTATCGTTTACACCTTTCACTGAACACTGAAGTTGGTATTTATAAACATTCTCAAATTTTTCTTTCTACCTTGTATTCTTATTGCAGGATGATTCATTTATTTATTAATGGGTTATTTTCTGACCTTTTACTAGTATGGATAATTATTATTTTTTATTTTTATTTTAACACTTATAATCTTATTTATGTAACGTAGGGGACCATATTTTCATTACGTTACAAATGCTTCCCCTCCAAAAGAAGTTTAGTTTACCTGAATATAATTTGGGTCAAAATAAACTTATATTTTTTTGTCATGACTTGGAATACCTTTCTTTTATTCATTGTATAGTTTTAATGGTAATTGATTGGATTTAATAATAATAATAATAATAATATTTATTACCAATTTTCCTTTACATATAATAAAAATTATACAATAAAGGACCTATAGGGGGCATAAATGCCCGTACATAGGTTGGTCCTTAGAATTAATATTTCTGAATGTAACATTTTTGACTAGTATTCACTTTTCTCTATAGGACGAAAATTCATTAATGATATTAATTCTCTTGCTTTGTTTTTTCAAACATTACTTGACAATGATTGGTCACAATAATCAGTAAAAATTAGTTTCAACACTCTCATGTTTCTATTCACTTCTATAAATGCGTTTCTCCATTGATCTTCTGTCAGCTATCTTCTTTCTGTTTTCTTCCTTCATACTTTTGGAATCTGATGTCAATCTTCGCAGCGGTTTTATTATCCCTTAAATATTCAGTTTCCCTAACATGTGAGCTGGGACAGTCCAGAGAGGCACTTTTGGCTACATACTCTGCTGGCCATACTACACTTCAATATAATACTGCTGGAATACATCTACAGACAGTTATAACAAATAAAATAATATCATAATAGTCTTTTCATTTGACTAATAATAAACATCTTTGGGATTCTTTACGCGGTTGCGTTTTACATTTAATTATATATATTTCTTTTTCTTCTTGATTCCTTCTTATTTCCATTAGCTATTTTCAGATAACCTTCTTGACAGTCATTATTCGTATATATCTTTGACCTTCCTTCTTGTGACAGATGTTCTCCGTACTAATTCTTCCTTTATCATTTTCAATTCAAAGAAATTCTAAATTGTATTTGCATTAATTATTATCATTCTTTAGTTTCATTGTAATTATAGTCATTAAATTATCCATTGTTCTTCTTATTTTACCTTCTTGTCTGATCACATTACCATTAATTGTTTTTATATATATTTTTTCTTTGTAACATACTCGTACTTATTCTCTTTATTATTATTGATACACTGATAAAATATGTATAACAAATACCATAATTTGGTACCTCTAAGTACTTACCAATTTCCTCGGTTGCCAGGCTCATATTCTTCTTTTATAAACGTGTTTTTACCTAAGGGGTGCCAGGGTTCATTTACAGCGAGATTTTGAGACACAGATGATGACACAAATGAATACACGGTATTGTTGAAAATAACCATCAAAATTTAATTCTCTATAAGGTATTACAGATGCGACCATGCGGTCAAAACAATGACGTCATAGAAGATGACCCAAAAACAAAATGGCTGTTATTTTTTATATCTCATTTTACTCTCTATACTTCTTTTGTCTGCTAAATTAATATCAGTGTAAATTGTATTGCTGCAGCTTAAAACCATTTATTAATTGTTAGTTCGTTAATACACAAACCAATGCCCTCAGCATCTGTGGTTATGGCCATACGTTCACTCGCTCACTCTCACACACATTCATCTTTAGACCAGTACATTCTTTTAATTAGTGATTCTGTATTAATGAGCTCATTAAACTATAAAAAATGATAAAATGGGACTTCTCTGCTTATCGTTTGGTGTTGTCCATCCGTTGCTGGTGGGTGACGCCCATGGTGATGGCCGGTGTTCGCCTCTAATTCTGCTGAGTTTAACTGGAGAGATATGTGCACTGATTTTACATTTTAATATTCATACTGTTAAACAAAGTGAGCCTTCATTGCTCCACTATTACTGATAATATTTTGATCTAGTTATTGTAAACTATTGGTAGAAAATTGTTCACACAGCGATACATCGCTGTGTCTCCTCTGAAGAATGGCGTTGAAATGAGAACGAGGCAAATGTAAATTTGCGCTTGTGTGTGTGGTTCTTACGTCATACAGGTTGGTCTTACTGGACAACGCCTCGTTGCACGTATTGTAGTTAGTGCGTCATTGTTTTTTGGTTATGACGGAACAGTGCTATAGTCCAATCACAATGCACATTTTAGTCCTTCGTCACAAACACCGCCATGCCCTTTTCCGATTCCAGCACGTCCATCGGCGACCTTGGTGTCATACTCTTGCTGAATTTATTCTGCTCCACCGTATATAGGGACAATGGACCTAACCATTCTGTGTTTTACTGATTAAACAATACAAAACATTGAAAAATACCTTTATACCCATAATTATGATACTGGGTCATTATGTACTGTTACATCTTATTCCATTTTAAGTCATTTTGTTTATAAATAATCATGTAATCTGTTCTTCAATTCTCTTGGCGTTTTGTCATATATCTTAAATCACATTGTTTCTAAGTATTTTGAGTAAGTTTTTCTTATATAGTTTTTTTAATTTTGGGGGGTTTATTCTTAATATATTCAAAATAATATCTTCGTAAACACATAGTAAGAAGACGTTCTTACTTATTTTAGAATTTTGGGGTTTTTATTTCTTTTTTAATTAATTTTATTTGGTTCCTTCGTTCCAATGGGTTGCTTGGTTGGTATACGGAAAATCAGTCCCCTTTTTCTGGTTGACTATTTCTTGTTTTAACCATGGTCCATTAACTCAGGTACTCCCTTTCCTCAGGTTACTGCAGTGTTCATAATGATTTTTGCCCTTGTTAAATACCTCTCTTTCATCTGGTATTGTACCTCTGCTGATACGAAGTCTTCATTTAAGTCACGGTTTTCCGTCATAGTTAGATCCTTTTTAACTATCAGGTATTGTACCTCCTCTAATCTAACATAATCACTCATATATACTATCATTCCATTCTCTTTGACCTCTAGATTATTTACCCAATGTTTTACTGGTATATTCCGTATTAAAGATATAACTGATATTGTCAGATACTCTTCGATCGTCGATATATATAAATGATATCTAAACTTATTTAAGTTTTTCTGTATTATTTTATTGTGGTTTACTTTTGCCATTTTTATTGAGTTTTTTCTATGATTCTTAACTTTACTTAACTCCCTTCGTTCATTAATTGGGAGTTAAATGCATTAATTAATCCACCCTTCCTCATCTCCAATTCTTCTTTTGTATTTAATATTTTCTTTCTACATATTTTCCTTATTTTCTTGGTCTCCTTTTCCATGGTTTGGATATTCTCTTTGTTTTTTCTATTTTTATTTTCAGATAGCAATGCATTTTGGTCTTCTCTAATTTCTGTTTCCTTGCTGCTCTCTTCTGTATTCGGACTTACTATAATACCTTCGGAAGTGCTGTCTAGTGTTTTATTCATATTCTTGAAACCTCTGTTCATTGTTCTTGAAACCTCTAACCTTCTGAAACTTTCACCCATTTGTCTGAAATGTTCAACCAGAAAATCCATTATGTCCTGATGGGTCACTTTCTTTGGTTGTTCTGGCATTTTCGTCTGTTGCTTCACTTTGACTATTTCTATTTCTTGTTGCATATTTGATTGTTCCAAGTTTTTATTATTTGGTATGCCTTTAAATTCTTCTATTTGATTATGTTCCTTCCTCCAATTACACGTATCTTCTCTGGATAGTTCAAACATAACCCTTATCCATTCCCTTAATTCTGCGTTTTCTGTGTGTATTGGGTTTCCTGGTCATCTTATTAATTGTCTCCATTGTTCATATTCCTCCTGAGTATATTGCTCTGTCACTTGTGCGTATACTCCCGTTCTTTCGTTTTTCATTTGTGCTTCATTATTGTTCCATCTTTCCCAATCTTCTTCAGTCATTCTTTCCACATTGTTATCGTCTTTTTCGTGGGCTGTCCCTATAGTCTCTTCTTTATTACACCTGTCGTCTAACTCCCACATTTCATCGTAAATATTGTAACATGACCAGGTGTTACATAACCTAGACATATACCCATAGAATGAATAAATACATGAAGGTAATGTAAGTAGATAATATAATGATAAAAGTAGCGAAGAAGAAAAGAACCATCTAAGAAGAAAGAAGAAGAAGTGCCACAAGAAGCAGTAAACAAAACACTGCTTGACACTACAACCAATACTATAACTGATACAAACTAATGGACAAATTAAATTCACTCTAAGCTGTCAAGCGAGTCAGTGAATAAATTGAATGTAATTTCACATGTTAATAAAAAAATAATTAAGTAACGACCCGAATAATATAATATCAGCAACAGTATTTGGGCTGAGAGTAAATCAACAATGACTAGTAACTATAAATGCCTAGGACTAAGATTAGCTATGGCCACAATATAAAATCGAAACTGTATTACAGTCTCAAATGTGCTTATGATAAATAAAAATAATTGTAAGAGGGAACCTTATATAAGTAAGTTACCTCATCAAGGTACCAAAATGTAAACTAATAAACATTATTCAGGCATAAATCCGATGTAAATGGTATGCCTAGGCAACGCCTAAAACGAACAATTGTCAGTAAGGTGATAAGTAGAAAGTACTACGAGTGTAAATCACATACACTGAACAATCTTTATACCAAACGTAGCAATAAGCATTGTTAATATATTATACAAGTAATAACTCAATTATTAATGAATAGCATAGAGCAAAATAGTGTAAACCAAAATGTCATTAGGAAGTAAGGATAGTTCATAGCAATGTATTACCTCAATAAGTTAAGATTTAATCATTATATTCGCTAGATAAGTATAAAGACGGTTATATTAGTATTCCAACACAGACGTTTAAGTGAAAACGCGAGGTGCAGAACAAATAATGTATTGATAAGAGAGAATCATAACCGACTTCGTTAGCAGACGACAGCGCGAAGCCATATACCTGAACATTATTTATTAAAAAATGTCAGTGAAAGTGTAAATAAACCAGTGTCAAACTATATCAAATTGAAGAATAAAGAATATCCTTTAATTTGATAGCGATACAACCACGATCGCAACTATAATAAGTGCGTGACATGCGTTAGCATCATTTGTAAATAGAAAGTAAAAAATCTGTTTATTAATAACAACAACAACGACGGCTGTCAATCATTTTAGCAAAAAAAACCGTTAGTGACAGTTGGAAAACGGTGGGTCATTTTCGTAACGTCTGGTTAAGCCAATCAGAAAATAGATTACTAAATGAAACAATCGCCTAAGCTTTATCAAAACAGGGGGTATATAAAGGAATGCAGGTAATTTCCGTTAGACACTTTTTGACATTCATCACGAGCAAGCAGGTGCCGCTCGTCACATCAAAATTTTTATTAACTTATAGCTTCATGTAATAGTGCATCCATTGAATTATTTCGGCAACAACCGATAACTACAATACAGTCTACATAGAATCAGTGCATCGATGTGAAGTATTTATTTTATTTAGTGCGGGATACATTGAACAGGAGAAAATAATTAAATAGTATTATAAAAGGTCCTTTTAGTCAGAAGCGGACCAATATTCTCTGTTCAAGTGCGTGTGTAGTGTATAGCCAGGGTCATTACAATCCGATCCCTGGAGAGTGTAATTAAATTTTAATCGAAAAGATTAAAATAAAGAGGTAACAGCGTGACAATTTATTCCATTACTCTGAGTGCACTAACCTATATATTTTGTAAACAAAATTTGTACTGACGCATAACACCAAAACATTTTCTGTATTACACAATGACTGAATTTATTTAGTGGATTTGTCAATCCAGTTTAAGAATGATGTTAGTCTTAAGTGGTCTCACTATATAACTTTTGTGAATAATTAAGCAAGCGTGACGAACGCCTAACCTATAAATAGGTTTGATTTTTTGTTAGTAAACAACAAGGCATTACTAGTCAATATTGTTTTATAAAATAATTCATTTTTGTGTAGGCATGAGCATTCTTTCTTGTGTTTCAAAGAATTTATGCCCGAGATATAAATAAAATTAATGTTTAAAGTAAAGTTTATCTGGACATAACCAGAACTGTTGTTCATGCTCTGAGCTAGCAGAATAGGGTAAGTGAATGAACCAGTTTCAATTGTATATCAATGTATTTTCTTAATTATGTTTGTTTGAATTCATTATCAAGGGTACAAATAAAACCCAGTTATTAGCAGCATAACTTGACTTAATTTATTTCAAAAAATAAGTAATTCATTCAAAATAATCAGAGTAACTTTTAGTTGCAATCATACGTTGTTGAATTTGAATTCAGTTTTTTTAAAAATAATTATTTGATTCTATTAATGGGTTTTACACGGGATTTTCCCGAAATAAACCTGTGTGGCGCCCATTATTAAACAAGGTAACCTAACCTTGTAAATAAAGTAAGCTGGTTTTGTAAACTGTCTTGGCAGCTTAATAATATGTTAAAAAAGTGAACTTCCGAACGTCCAGAATCACGACCAGGTACGTGGAAGTGTATTTTATTAATTTTTTTTTTATTGTCCAGACGTGACTAGACTTTACGTACCAAGACGACTGTCATCCAAGGAGGAGTTTCGCTGCCAGAATCAACACGACGGCTACCTTCATCAAGCAACCAGCTAGTACGCTTTATTTATTGAATTAAGCAACGTTATTGTTCAAACCACATTACTGCAATTATTTTATTTTTATCTAAAGGAGTTCTTTTAAGACAATTATAATTTTTTTCGATTCATCATAACTTGTAACTTTAATTTTCAATTGTAAACACACTTTTAACTTCAAATACTACAATATTAAACACATTATATAAACCATTTAATTGGGAGGAATCTAGTTTACTTACAATATCTCTCAATGTCATTTTGTCGTTTGGTGTTCCCATTGCATTTTTTGCACGACTCATCTGTGCTCGTTCGTGATCAGTGGTATTCTTCTTGATGTGCTCCATCTCCTTGCTGAATTTTTTAAATAGCACTGTCATCCATTCCGCGTAACTTAATCGTCTCTCTTGTTCGGGCATTTTCGTTTCCTGTTGTATCATAGCTCTTTATTGCATTTCTCTGCCTCTAATAGTTGCCTGCTCAAGTTAAGTATTTGTTATAGAATCAACATTTTACTTAACTTAAGCCCTACACAAGTTGAGCGCCAATTTATAACTTAACGCGTATAGCGTCTTTTCTCCCGTATCACTATCTTCTAAAGCCCCACTGTTGGGTTCACCAATTTATAACTTACAAATCTCTCGTGGGTTGAATGAGGGTATAATAATGTTTAAATATGCTCCACGTTGGAAACGCCAATTTATAACTTAACCCTTACGTCTTCTCTTTATTTAGTATATATAATATGTGTTTTGTTGTGATTGAAATTTATGTATTAAGTGTGCAAATCTAATTTTCTCATTCAAGCCTAGGCCGTGTTGAAGAGAAGAGAGGGAATTCTTATTTGTTTCTCGTTCTCTTTAATTCAACAGCGGTCCGCGAGGTAGCGCTGTGTTTCACAGATGTTGGAAATTGTAGGTTAGTTATCCGCGTCCAATAATTCTTACGTTACACTCTCTACTTATATTACAACTTGTTCCTGCTGTACTAAATAATATATAAATGAGAAGATATCGTTAAATTCTGAAATGATTCTTTATTATGATTTTTTTATTTCTTGACAACAAAGTTCTTCCTTTACAGAGATACAAAAGTCGATCGTATTAGAAGTAATCGATTATAGATCGGATTCAGGGTTATATATTATTTTAATTATTATGGTATTTGTTTAAACACAGGGTGTGAAGGTTCTTTCAACTATTAGTAAGGTCAGAAAATGCATAAATAGAATTACAAGGTATCACAATATAGTACTAATTTCTTATTAAATATTATTTAAAATAAGTGTATTTTTACCGTCCGCTGGACATCGTTACTTGGTAAGGCCGTGTACAGATAACCTCGTCGTAGTGTTTGGTCAATAACGGAATGCAGATGAATTGATCCTCGCCAGTCTTCACTCCAAGTTCGAAATAAAAGTTGAATTCTTGGTCTTGGGATGATGCAGAAATGCCGCTCCTTTTGTTCACCAATGTCCGAGTTTTGTGGTTACATGTTTCAACATATTTCATGTCCAACTACGCTTTTTCTATTGAATTGTGAAAGATGACGTTCAAGTATAATTTTGTGTTTTGTTTTCATTCTTTATAATATTGGATTATATAACTCTATTCAGGTAGTTATTTCTCTGCTTTGGTTGATTAATTCAGTTAATGATTACTCATTATATTGAGTTTTATTAGTAGAGTTCTTCCTTTAAATTTTTGTCACTTTTGATGTACAGGTTTATTATAATTCGGTTATATCAGACTGTCGAATGTCAGTGAACCATATCATGGTGATTTATTACTTAATTTTGTTCACAATTGTATTGGTTTAATTTAATTTTATCAATTCGTTTCTGAGTGCATCAAAACTAATCCATCTTCGTTCATGGATAATAATTCAATAATTGAATCAACAAATTTTATATCTCTCGTCGTCCTTGACAACCATCTGTGATATTAATTACATTCTTAATACATTAAAATCATCAAAATTATTTATTTTCCACTTACCTTAAAAATCTTCTCTCAGCCCAGAGTTACGTCACACGAACGTTGGAATGCAAGAGTGATTTAAGGTTGTTTCAATAACTGACGCAACTCGCATTTTGTGAAGAGATTAAAAAATTTTTTAATATATTATTATTTCATTTTTGTATTGTTCTCTAATCATGACATATTCTTTCCCAAAAATCAAGACAAATTAAAAGTTCTTTAAATATTAGTGAAACATCTTATATTAACAAAATTAAATATACCTCTTATATTTACAGAAAACAGCCCAGCCTGCTTGCACACACATTCATTTCATTACAAAACCCCTTTTATTTATATATATATATATATACCCCATTTTATTCAAAATAATTATGTATTTGGTGTCATACTGTTATGCAAGGTTCCTGCGGGCCGCGTGGCGTCTCCTCGAGCTAGCGACATATCACTCACTCAGTTCTCTTTTGAAGTGTCCGAAAAGTTTACGTTGTTAAATTTTGTTAGATACTGCACTCACTTTCACATTTGTTTTAAATACTGCCCTCACTTTCGATTGATATTGAAAGGTTATTGTTGAGCCCTGTTTGACCGGCTGCCTGCGCAGGCTAGAGTCAGTGAGGAACTGCGAGTAGCGTCTCTACCCTCTACTAGATGTTGGTTGTAGAAGACGGAAACCAATGCCTGGTACTTTGTAGTCATAGTTACTGTTCAGCCAACACATGGGTTTTTCGTGTTTTAGACGTGGACGATATTTAGTGTACACTGGTCGACGTCACAAATGTGGGCAGGACTAAGTTTCGTTTCCGTCACCTACGATACACGTGGCAAAAAATATTGTCTTTGGGCCATCTTGTGCGCCTTTGCTTAGCGTGGGTATGCGCTCCGCCGATGTTAGTGCGTTTGGGCGTAGATGTCACACAGCCGCAAAGTTCTAAGAATTAAGCAGTGGTGTGCGATACGCACATTCCATTGTACTTGTTTCATCACAGTTCCTTTGTTCGAAATACGTTTTATTTAGCATGTGGCTGTCCCCACAGATGAAGTGAATTGCGAATATTTTAATAAAATGAAACCCAAAGTTAATAAAATACAAAGCCCCCCTTTTGCCCCATTACACATCCTGTCTCCTCTTATTGGATATTATATATTATACTATAACCATTATTATACAATGTTCTTACACTCATCAAAATAATCCTTTACTAAATTTACATTATATCCTGTTATACTTTTACATATTGTTTGTTACTAAATTTTATACATTTTGCTGTCGTTTCCTCTTAATTTACTTATTCTGTTACAAAATATCACCTTTCGGTATCATTGCACTATTGCATTTTGAGATTTTATTTAAATTGAATTTATTTATCTGTTATCAGCAATTATTATTAACTTCTCCTAACTCATTATATTCTATTTAGTATTTTTTACAAATTTCTTTACCTAACCTTTCTGACCTGACTTACTATACAATGTTACTGGTTTTAGGCCTATCATTACATTTTTATCTACTTCTGATTTTAAATTGTTACTACCTGCATTATTATAGAATCCTTCATTTGTTTATTATATGATTACACTAAACCCTTTTGTATCTCATTAACAATTATAGCCTTTCTGGCCAAGTTTACAATTATAAGCTGCATACTAACTAAGTACATGTATACAAACATTTAACTATATAAAGTTTAACAACAGCTCTATAATGATATGTTGATAACACAAAACATGAAATTAATATTAGTTAATTGATATTCTGTTAAAAGAATTACTCCACTTGCTACACACAAAAAACAACATAACTATCATGATAATAATACAACATGATACAACGTAATAACAGGTACATTTTTATGAAATAAATCATGCACTAATTAATCATTCTCCTCTCATTTAAAACATCAATTATTATAAAACTGTCTAAGTTAGGTTTTACCTTCGTCTATCGTTTACACCTTTCACTGAACACTGAAGTTGGTATTTATAAACATTCTCAAATTTTTCTTTCTACCTTGTATTCTTATTGCAGGATGATTCATTTATTTATTAATGGGTTATTTTCTGACCTTTTACTAGTATGGATAATTATTATTTTTTATTTTTATTTTAACACTTATAAACTTATTTATGTAACGTAGGGGACCATATTTTAGTTACGTTACAATATTTATCTCTGCGTCGCGATCCAACTATTTAACGATACATTTCAGTTAAGAGTGTACAGAGTGCATATATATATATATTTCAATCACTTACTGCTACAGTCCGTTTCTTGATGTATATAATACATTTAACATTTATACATAAATTTACCTCAAGATGTTATTTTTCTATTTGGAACATGTTTCGGGTACTATCTTGTACCCATCCTCAGCCTTCCGGTTTTTTTGTCTGGTGAAGTACATATGTGTTGTTGGCTGACTATTATTATTGTGGCTTCCTGTTGGCTTCTGGTATTTCAAGTTGGTTTTATTGTGTGTGATTGTGGTGTATGTGTTAGTTTTTTGTGTATTTTCATTGTTGAGTGCTTTGAATATTGTGTCATGTTTTGTATTGATTTGTATTTGTTCAGGTATTAGTTTGTTTTCTGTTTTATGTTTGTATATTTGTAAATTTTCCCATATGTTCATTATGGTGCCTTTGTGTGGTATATGTTTTATTAGTGTTACATTGGTTATGTCTGGGAATTCATGTCCTGTGTTTATTGCATGTGTGGCTAAATTGGATTTATATATTTCTGGTTTTTTGTATGCATTTAGGTGTTCAAAATAACGTTTTTTCAGCTGTTTTTTGTTTGTCCTATATAACATTTATTGCAATCTTGGCATTCAATTTTGTATATACCGTTAGTTGTTGTATTATCTTTGTTGTGTGAGCTATTTAGATTTTGTAATTTATTTTTATTAGTTTTGTATGCTATTTTTATATCTGTGTTTTTAAATAGTTTTGTTAGTTTTGTCATTTTATTATTTATATATGTGAATGTGGCCCATTTTTTGTTGTTGTGATTATTTATGTGTTGTTCAGTTTGATTAATTCTTAGTTGTTCAGTTTTTATTTTGTATTTGATTCTATTTTCTATTTTGGTCATAGTATTTTTATTGTATCCATTTTCATAGCCAATTTGGTATATATTTCTTTCTTTGTTTCTAAACAAACAAGAAACTGACAAAGAAAGAAATATAATATACGTTATTCATGTGACGTAACTCTGGGCTGAGAGAAGATTTTTAAGGTAAGTGGAAAATAAATAATTTTGATGATTTTAATGTATTAAGAATGTAATTAATATCACAGATGGTTGTCAAGGACGACGAGAGATATAAAATTTGATTCGATTATTGAATTATTATCCATGAACGAAGATGGATTAGTTTTGATGCACTCAGAAACGAATTGATAAAATTAAATTAAACCAATACAATTGTGAACAAAATTAAGTTCACCATGATATGGTTCACTGACATTCGACAGTCTGATATAACCGAATTATAATAAACCTGTACATCAAAAGTGACAAAAATTTAAAGGAAGAACTCTACTAATAAAACTCAATATAATGAGTAATCATTAACTGAATTAATCAACCAAAGCAGAGAAATAACTACCTGAATAGAGTTATATTATCCAATATTATAAAGAATGAAAACAAAACACAAAATTATACTTGAACGTCATCTTTCACAATTCAATAGAAAAAGCGTAGTTGGACATGAAATATGTTGAAACATGTAACCACAAAACTCGGACATTGGTGAACAAAAGGAGCGGCATTTCTGCATCATCCCAAGACCAAGAATTCAACTTTTATTTCGAACTTGGAGTGAAGACTGGCGAGGATCAATTCATCTGCATTCCGTTATTGACCAAACACTACGACGAGGTTATCTGTACACAGCCTTACCAAGTAACGATGTCCAGCGGACAGTAAAAATACACTTATTTTAAATAATATTTAATAAGAAATTAGTACTATATTGTGATACCTTGTAATTCTATTTATGCATTTTCTGACCTTACTAATAGTTGAAAGAACCTTCACACCCCGTGTTTAAACAAATACCATAATAATTAAAATAATATATAACCCTGAATCCGATCTATAATCGATTACTTCTAATACGATCAACTTTTGTATCTCTGTAAGGAAGAACTTTGTTGTCAAGAAATAAAAAAATCATAATAAAGAATCATTTCAGAATTTAACGATATCTTCTCATTTATATATTATTTAGTACAGCAGGAACAAGTTGTAATATAAGTAGAGAGTGTAACGTAAGAATTATTGGACGCGGATAACTAACCTACAATTTCCAACATCTGTGAAACACAGCGCTACCTCGCGGACCGCTGTTGAATTAAAGAGAACGAGAAACAAATAAGAATTCCCTCTCTTCTCTTCAACACGGCCTAGGCTTGAATGAGAAAATTAGATTTGCACACTTAATACATAAATTTCAATCACAACAAAACACATTATATATACTAAATAAAGAGAAGACGTAAGGGTTAAGTTATAAATTGGCGTTTCCAACGTGGAGCATATTTAAACATTATTATACCCTCATTCAACCCACGAGAGATTCGTAAGTTATAAATTGGTGAACCCAACAGTGGGGCTTTAGAAGATAGTGATACGGGAGAAAAGATGCTATACGCGTTAAGTTATAAATGGGCGCTCAACTTGTGTAGGGCTTAAGTTAAGTAAAATGTTGATTCTATAACAAATACTTAACTTGAGCAGGCAACTATTAGAGGCAGAGAAATGCAATAAAGAGCTATGATACAACAGGAAACGAAAATGCCCGAACAAGAGAGACGATTAAGTTACGCGGAATGGATGACAGTGCTATTTAAAAAATTCACCAAGGAGATGGAGTACATCAAGAAGAATACCACTGATCACGAACGAGCACAGATGAGTCGTGCAAATGCAATGGGAACACCAAACGACAAAATGACATTGAGAGATATTGTAAGTAAACTAGATTCCTCCCAATTAAATGGTTTATATAATGTGTTTAATATTGTAGTATTTGAAGTTAAAAGTGTGTTTACAATTGAAAATTAAAGTTACAAGTTATGATGAATCGAAAAAAATTATAATTGTCTTAAAAGAACTCCTTTAGATAAAAATAAAATAATTGCAGTAATGTGGTTTGAACAATAACGTTGCTTAATTCAATAAATAAAGCGTACTAGCTGGTTGCTTGATGAAGGTAGCCGTTGTGTTGATTCTGGCAGCGAAACTCCTCCTTGGATGACAGTCGTCTTGGTACGTAAAGTCTAGTCACGTCTGGACAATAAAAAAAATTAATAAAATACACTTCCACGTACCTGGTCGTGATTCTGGACGTTCGGAAGTTCACTTTTGTATATATATATTATAACGGAACCAGATATTAACTATTTGGGGTTATATGTTTACCGCATACCGAAACCATATTTAAATAAAAATTAACAGTTAAAACTCCATTTGAATGTAGCGCATTGAAAATAATGCTGTGTAAAGCAACGCACACGTGGTCGTTATGTAATCAGTTCGCTGTACAAGGAAGCGACCACACCCAAACTGTTAATTATTAATATCTCGGAAACTAATAAATAAAGGCGAAATCCAATATAGCCAAAATGTTTGCCGAGATATTAATGATGACGTGTGCAAATTTGATGCAATATAATTAACAAATGTAAGAGTTAATTAAAATAATTAAATAACTTCTGTTAAAATAGAGTTACAGTAATGAGATTTTAGTATATTATAAAGATAATAATTTGTGACAGATTGTATATTTTAGATTTCACACAACTTGATTTGCAACCAAGTTATTGCAAAATTAAATAAGTACAGGATATCCTTAGCGACAAAGTGGTTCCGGCGGATAATTAAATATTAGATAATAATTCTATTCTCCGTCTGTGGGAACCAGACTTCATTCTCACGGACTAAGGGAATTCTAAATTTTATGTGGTAGGGAGAGTGTTTCGACCAATGAAATCATTTCATGCAGCCCCGGCCAGTGCGATGTTTTCTGGTGGAAAAATCACTCTTCTGTCAGTACTCACGAAGTTAAGACGTAGTCCTTCGATCGTCTAGTAGCCAAAGCGGTGAAGATCAACAAGAAGACTCTACGTGGTCAACACACACGCAATTACGAACACACTAACTACAGATCATCTGTATAGCTCGTAATTGCTACGTAAAGGCGAGATACTCTTCAGGACATCAACTAAGCTTATTGTGTACTACCAGATTGTCATAAGCACGCAAGAGATCCACCCGACTTCAAGACCAGACTTCAAGAATACAGCAGAGAGGCCGTCTAAATCATTCGTTAACAGCTGACGAGCAGAGCGACCGCCCGAACGAAGCACACACACACACACACACACACACACACACACGCTGACGTGCAACGTGCAAATCAACGGAGAACAGGAAGCAGTTCCAGCAGACAACAGCAGACGTTAAAATATTCACAAACAGCAGGGAAGCAGAGTGTTGCCGAATTTTGAACTCCACGACCGAATCCAGCAGTTCTAAGCAGATTACTTTCTCTAACCAAGGACTCGAATCGACGAGGGACAAATCGGGACGACATCCTCTTCAGTAACAGGAAAGCAAAATCTATTTATTTATTTTTCAGATCAAATTTTCTATTTTTCAATTAAAACATTGTAATTCAAATAATTCAGGTGCCAAACAAACAAAAAGCAAAGACTCTAGTAATTAAAAAGTAAATTCGTTGTGATAATCTGTATAGCAGTTTAAGGCTTTAGTAAGTTATAGTTAAGAAATAGAAGTAGTATAAAAGCGCTATACAAATCTTAACTGACAATCTAATCTTAGATCATACTGCAGTAGATCAGAAGTAGAATCACTAGAAATGAAATAACGTGAACTAGACTGTCACGTCTAATTTATTTTAACTAAATTATTCAAATTAATTTTAGAGTTTTATATTTTGTTTCATGAACACTTAGATTCAAATTAATTAAATAAATTTAATTAAATTCAAATCAATTAATAAAGTCAAATTTAAATTGCAATTAACTCGCAAAGAACGAGTTCAGTTTCTTTCAACTATTAAACAATCGAAAAACATCGATTCATTGTATAGACTATAAGAAAATTCATAAGATTATAACCATTCTATTCTTGTGTGTTGTTGGTGTAATAAACAACGTTTTATTACCCCATATAACAGTGTTTTATTGTTGTACGATAAAGCCTACCAGTCTCACAAAACTCTCCCCCTTTAAAGTAACCCATTATGTGTGTTGTTGTAATAATTTGAGATTACTAGCTTGCGAACTTCAAATCCAAAATCCACACGCCCTAGTCGGAAGAATCTGCAAGATCAGACAGCAGGTGGGTACTCACACACAACATTACATTACAATAACGCATAGTAGTGTAGTTATAAATGTCGGCCAACGTGGGGCCCGACAAACGTACACCAAAATGAATTCACGTTCCGAACAAGAGTTATAAATGGCTTGCCCGGAACGTGGGGCACGATCAAATTAAATTAAATTAATTAAATTCAATTTAAATTTAATTTTCACGTGTAAAACAAACTTTGCTGTTTTAATTCGTAAAACAGCTGGCGTCCAACATAAACAATCCCCAAAGAGTTTTGTGACTGGTGTTTGTACAACAGTAAAGTTATTGTGTGTATTTGAAACTGTTCTGTGTATTTTAAATTGTGTATATTTGACATTGTTGTGTATTTAAAATGGATATGGATAAAATACTTAAACAAATGCAGCAAATGAGTGCGGATTTGACCGCTAATATGAACTCGAGATTTGAGAAAATAGACGTGAAATTTGAACAGAGTGCAGCCAAAGCTGACATAAATATCGCGGAATTAACTTCTAAAATCGAAGCACAAAAAGTTAGTCTAACCGAAAAATTAGATCAAAGTAACGCTGACATAAACGCCGAGATTAAGCAAAGTAATAAAGAAAGTAGTAAAGAATTAACTGCGAAAATAGACGAAATCGTGGAAAGCAATGCAAAAATCGGTGAAAGAGTCATTGAAATCGGTGAGAGTAATAAAGAGCTAACTGTGAAAGTCGCGGAAATCGCTGAAAGAGTAAATACGGTCGATACTAAAATCAATGAACGGTTTAAGGTTTTTGAGACCACTATGCAAAAATCATTCATTGAACAAGTAACACGTATGGAGGGCCGGTTTAAGGAACACATAAGCCGTTGTGAAAAGCAAACACTAGAGGTTTCCAAAAAGGTGGAATCCCTAGAGGTAAAAATTCACGCGGATGTGACCGAAACGCAACGACGAGTAGATAAATTAGACGCTTCAATTGTAGAGACGCGATCTAACATTGACTCTAATAAAGAGAGTGTTTTACAAACGTTAAGCGACGAGATTTTGAAAGTACGACAGGAGGTACGAAGGAGGTCTGCTCCAAATATTTAGGTACAAGGCCCTGTCGACGAGAAAAATCCCGTGTTTTTTACGGGGGAAAATAACGAAAACCCCATTGAATTTTTATTAGCATGTGAGAGTGAAATGGCTAGAGTAGGTTCCCGACTAGAAGATCAAGACAAAATACAGTGGGTGGTTAACGCGATGCGTGATTCGGCGCGTAAGTGGTATAACATTGTACGCGATAGAGTGTCCACATACGCGGAGTTCAAACAAAAATTTGAAAGCCGGTACTGGAACTCGCATACCCAACGACTTCTGCGCAATGAACTGGAATATGGCCGTTTTGACAAGAAAATGAATATTACCGCCGAAAATTATATAATCCAGCAGGTCGAGCGCGCGAAGCATTTAACCCCAGCATTTGCGGAGATCGACATAGTCACCAAGCTTGCCTACCATTTTAACCATAACATTAGAGTAGCTGTATTTACCCAGGGTATTCGCACGGTAGACGAACTCCTCATTCTAGTGTCCCAAAGTGAGACGGTTTTTGATTTTGGTGGGTGGCGTTATAATCCCGATTTTCGCCGAAATAATGAAGGGCAGAATACGCGAGAACAATACCAACAACCTGACCAGAGACCGAGTACTAGTTCTACTCCACCCCAAACATCGTCAGAACCCCCAGATAAGACCTTTGAATACAAAGGCAAACAAAATATTGCTAGATCGAAAGGGCAATATAAGGGTAACGACGGGGCCCCGATTAGAGCGATTCAAACGGTCGAATTAGCTAAAACCGATACAATAGAGCAAGACAGCGATACTCCAAGTAATAAAGACACCAACGAGAGGAGAAAGAATCGTAAGTTTCCAAAAAACTTGGAAACGGGCGCCTCCAGGGTGGAAGCGCCATAAATTATGCCAAAACCTATCGCAATAAAGTAGGTAAAAATAGGAAAAATGCTAGGTTTAAGAAAAGTGAATTTTATATAGAAATTTGTACGCCAGTTGACAAAGTATTTCAACCGGAAGGTAAGGAAACGTGGTTGCCCGTTAACACAATGCAACAATGGGCACCGACAAAAGCACATCCGGCAGAGCAGGAAAGTGACGACGACGTTCCCACACAGTCAGCGTGGGAAGACGTAGACGAAGAATCCGGTGACGAAAATGACCGATGGTTAACGAAGTACTGTCGAACCGTTCGTAAAAAGGGTTACGAAATATTACGGTTAAAAGATAATGTAATTGTATTATAATAATTAAATTTAAAATAAATAATTTGTGTTTTATAATATTAGTAATAATAATTATAGATAACTTGTGTATTAATAATAATGTTTTCCTAGCGCGGTAAATACTAAGCGTATAGAGTGAACGAGCTCGCGGCAGGAAACAGTTGCGTCACGCGATAACAACTACCTGACCCACATTTGAAACTAGGTCAAGCAATTAGCCGCGCGACGGGCGATAACGGTTCTAAATACTGTCAGCAAAATTCCTTTCTACGCGTGCCATTGTTTATATACAAAGGCTACTACTCGTTTTAAAAACATTATACGCAATAAGTTGCAAATATAATATTTTAATACATGTATTTAGAGTTAAATTGTATATAATGCAATAACATTAACACTTGTGTACGTGTCTTCAGAATAAGTAATACAATGTATAGGGAATAAGAATAATGAGTACAGAGTTTGTGTGTAATGATTAAAAAAAAAAAAAAAACTAATTATTACATTCATTTTTTTTTAAAGCGGGTGTGGGAATATATAACGGAACCAAATATTAACTATTTGGGGTTATATGTTTACCGCATACCGAAACCATATTTAAATAAAAATTAACAGTTAAAACTCCATTTGAATGTAGCGCATTGAAAATAATGCTGTGTAAAGCAACGCACACGTGGTCGTTATGTAATCAGTTCGCTGTGCAAGGAAGCAACCACACCCAAACTGTTAATTATTAATATCTCGGAAACTAATAAATAAAGGCGAAATCCAATATAGCCAAAATGTTTGCCGAGATATTAATGATGACGTGTGCAAATTTGATGCAATATAATTAACAAATGTAAGAGTTAATTAAAATAATTAAATAACTTCTGTTAAAATAGAGTTACAGTAATGAGATTTTAGTATATTATAAAGATAATAATTTGTGACAGATTGTATATTTTAGATTTCACACAACTTGATTTGCAACCAAGTTATTGCAAAATTAAATAAGTACAGGATATCCTTAGCGACAAAGTGGTTCCGGCGGATAATTAAATATTAGATAATAATTCTATTCTCCGTCTGTGGGAACCAGACTTCATTCTCACGGACTAAGGGAATTCTAAATTTTATGTGGTAGGGAGAGTGTTTCGACCAATGAAATCATTTCATGCAGCCCCGGCCAGTGCGATGTTTTCTGGTGGAAAAATCACTCTTCTGTCAGTACTCACGAAGTTAAGACGTAGTCCTTCGATCGTCTAGTAGCCAAAGCGGTGAAGATCAACAAGAAGACTCTACGTGGTCAACACACACGCAATTACGAACACACTAACTACAGATCATCTGTATAGCTCGTAATTGCTACGTAAAGGCGAGATACTCTTCAGGACATCAACTAAGCTTATTGTGTACTACCAGATTGTAATAAGCACGCAAGAGATCCACCCGACTTCAAGACCAGACTTCAAGAATACAGCAGAGAGGCCGTCTAAATCATTCGTTAACAGCTGACGAGCAGAGCGACCGCCCGAACGAAGCACACACACACACACACACACGCTGACGTGCAACGTGCAAATCGACGGAGAACAGGAAGCAGTTCCAGCAGACAACAGCAGACGTTAAAATATTCACAAACAGCAGGGAAGCAGAGTGTTGCCGAATTTTGAACTCCACGACCAAATCCAGCAGTTCTAAGCAGATTACTTTCTCTAACCAAGGACTCGAATCGACGAGGGACAAATCGGGACGACATCCTCTTCAGTAACAGGAAAGCAAAATCTATTTATTTATTTTTCAGATCAAATTTTCTATTTTTCAATTAAAACATTGTAATTCAAATAATTCAGGTGTCAAACAAACAAAAAGCAAAGACTCTAGTAATTAAAAAGTAAATTCGTTGTGATAATCTGTATAGCAGTTTAAGGCTTTAGTAAGTTATAGTTAAGAAATAGAAGTAGTATAAAAGCGCTATACAAATCTTAACTGACAATCTAATCTTAGATCATACTGCAGTAGATCAGAAGTAGAATCACTAGAAATGAAATAACGTGAACTAGACTGTCACGTCTAATTTATTTTAACTAAATTATTCAAATTAATTTTAGAGTTTTATATTTTGTTTCATGAACACTTAGATTCAAATTAATTAAATAAATTTAATTAAATTCAAATCAATTAATAAAGTCAAATTTAAATTGCAATTAACTCGCAAAGAACGAGTTCAGTTTCTTTCAACTATTAAACAATCGAAAAACATCGATTCATTGTATAGACTATAAGAAAATTCATAAGATTATAACCATTCTATTCTTGTGTGTTGTTGGTGTAATAAACAACGTTTTATTACCCCATATAACAGTGTTTTATTGTTGTACGATAAAGCCTACCAGTCTCACAAAACTCTCCCCCTTTAAAGTAACCCATTATGTGTGTTGTTGTAATAATTTGAGATTACTAGCTTGCGAACTTCAAATCCAAAATCCACACGCCCTAGTCGGAAGAATCTGCAAGATCAGACAGCAGGTGGGTACTCACACACAACATTACATTACAATAACGCATAGTAGTGTAGTTATATATATATTGTATAATAATGTGACGTCCGCCTCGTTTAAGCTCCGCGATGGAAGCCACTTTGTATAATAACTGTTTACCTTTCCTGTTAATTATTATTGAATAGTGTGTAGCGAACCATTTTATACTTATTAGTCGACCTTTTTTCTCGCCGTTAGAAGTTCGTATTTCTCTCTCTTCTAGCTCCAGCGGTTGGTCGTCAATTTGTAATATAGTCGTGTGTACGGCTACCGTTTTACTCTGTAAAATGTGAATAATGTACAATTTGTGTGTACTGGGTGTAACGTGTCTTCTCGATCCGTAGTTCAGATGCGTGCAACTTCCGCAGATTCGTCCGTTGCGAACGTACGAATAACCAGGTCTCGGTGTTCTTACCTGTTGTTCACTAGGGGTGATAAAATCCCGGTGGCGCCAAATTGTTTTCTCAAAACAATTAAAATAAAATTCACAGGTATATGACCAGCGCAGCTCAGGCGGTTTGAATAATTCAAATATTTCCGCCAGCTAGGCCCACTGGAGCATTCAGCAATTCGTTGTGTGTGCTGTGTAAATCGTTAGTCGTCTGCTAAAATGTACATAAAATATTGTGCACCTCCTAATGAAATTATAACACCGTGGTTACACTCAATACTTATACATTTTTTATTAGTGATTAGTTATTCATTTAATACAAATTATTCTACTACAAATGCTCCGGTTATTTATATGAGACAATTACAGGGTTTGACAAATCGATATTTGAATTGATAAACAGACTTTTAGTAATGGCGTCTGTTGGAAATTGTACAAATTATTAATGTTCGTTTGTCATAGGTTCTTGAGGTTACGTTAAAAGGATTACAAATGTTTAAAACAATAAAAATACACACCCTTACATCAAGTAAACTTAACTAACATATTGTGTAGGTATAATTTGTTTAGCGCAGTGTAGTAAAAGTGTTTACAAGTTATGGATCATTAACAACAGTTTATATTGGTTAGTTTATAAATTGTCAGTGACTTAGTATTCTTTTTAATCTTTTAAAGTAATTAATTTCAGTTCAGTGAGATTTCGACCTTTAGTGAGAAATAATTAACGTGAGTTTATTTATATATTTTGGGTAATTTAATAGGTACTTATCACTTCCGTAGTTATGGCGAATTCATACGATCTGTTATTCATGGGTTATACTACAATCTTCTTTAATTTCCTTGGTTCAGGACATCAGGCATCTTTTCCAGTTTAATTGGTAGTAATTTATTTTCTTTTTTCGTTAATTTGGCCTCAACTTCAATAATATGGTTCCAGTCTTATTGTCTTACGTCTTAGTATACACTTAGTAGTAACTTCTTCTGATATTTTCTATGTTTTAATTGACAATTTTGGTCACTCGAAAATTAGCGTCTATACCATTAAAGCGTCATGCATTCAGTAAAAAAATCTAACGGTATTTTTGCTTGTTACTCCACAGTTTCCATGGTAACGTAATTATTCTCCCTGGTCGATCTCAAAATAAACACATTGTTATCAAACTTTGAATTTTTTGTTTAATTTGAATAAATATTTTATAATGGCTATATTTACTTGGGGATAATTTCAATGGTTGTAATCTTTACATAGATGTTCCTATTTTCTTTCAAAGATTAGTTTCATATCTTACAAGATTGGTCTAAGCCATGTATTAATGTTTTAGTCCAAAATTGATAATACTATGTTAATACATAATTTACTTATTTCTAAGTTTTAATATAATTCTGCCATGTTCCCTTTCGTTACACATAATTATTATATTTTGCCTATTATTTCTTATAAAGGTATTGCTATTATTTTCTTTATAAATTCCTTACTTACTTAAAACATACTAACATATTACTGTAAAACTATTTCTTTTGGTATTTATTGCCTTAAACATTAAGCCAATAACTTCTTTCTTTAAATTAACAAATGAACAAATTTGGTGAGTGTTATACCTACACCATCTCTTTTATAACAGTAATCACCCTGGTGATTTTTATACTGAGATAATATTTTTTCTGTTTTTTACATTCACAATTATTCTGTGTCTTCAGTCTAATATACTTAACTTAATTGCTCATTTAACATGTGCTTATGTTTTGGGTTTGTCACACTTGTTTAACTCTTTTTTCTTAAGATTATATGCTGTTTATTTTATTACACTTATCACTTCACTGTTCATCTTTGTCACTCCCTACCTATCTCTAATTACCCTTATTTTTCTCACGATCTCACTATTATTACAAAGTTTTTGTATCTAATGAGTTCATGTCTGTTTTGTTAACTTCAGACTGTCACATATCATTTTATAATATTCAAACAACATGGTATTGTAAATACATCTTTCTAATAAAACATAACTTTGTATACATTGTCATTAAAGTGATAAAAATTGGTCTGAAATGTCATAATTAATAATAATAACAACAATTTAATAATGTTAAAATATATTGTGTTAATTGAAACATACTACATCTGTAGCAACAGCAATAATATTAGCGAATAAATAAACTCTCCAAAACCGTATACTTTCAAACACATAATGCTGAAATAACATACATACTGCTGAAATAATCCTAGTAAAAGTTCCAAAGTATATAGTAGGCTATACAATTTGTTCTCTGATTGAATCACACACACCTTTCTATTCCCTGTCTGTATGAGTGTAATTTTAAACATAACAGCTGACACATCACCTATAGATAAGGATATACATACAATCATATCTACACATGGTGTAACTTTTATTATTTTGGTAATATTGATATTTATAGTTTACTTACATTCAACTTCATACTTACCGTGTAGCAATGATTTGGCTGGATCTCGTAGTGGAGGTAAACCCATTTCGTTCGACGAACTATGACAGCACATAAAACGAACTAAGGTTTTGAAAGAATTTTAACTCGCAATTTTGTGGAAGAGAAATTAGATTTTTCTTTAATTCGTCTGAATTATAGACATTACAAATCTTCGTGCGACATGTTACGCAATTATTATACCTTACTGACTATAGCTTACCTTGTAATGGACAATTTTACAACTTCATAATTATATACACCTAAACAAAAAACACAGCCCAGCTTTGCACACTCTCGACTCACATTCAGTTTTCAAACCCCATTTACCAGATTGACTACATAATTTTTATAACACTACCGATAGCGCTTACTTCGGTGACCTCGTGGCCAGCCCGCGGTAGACTGAAGATGTCTATGAAAAAGATTAAAAGGATTTCCAAAGTTACATGTTATTGTTCCACACTCCTCCCATCCTACTACTGCTTTTACAAGAACTGCTTTACTTTCATTACTGAAAATTAACAAGATTATACGAGCGTATTGAGCTCGCATGTCGGCGCCGACACCGTCAGAGACGAACTGGACAATGTGCTTTCTTTGAGTCGCGGGAAATGAGCAGTCACGGCCATCTGGTTTTAGTCGCCGTTGGTGATTAATTGCGGTGGCATAACCATTTTATGCATGGATTATAACTGGCATGTGTGTGTGTCCAGAGGCCGATATTGGCATCTGCTCTGCTGATGTCGCTCACAGTAGGCGGAGTTTGACGCTGTTTTCCGGTAGCCGGTCACTTGGAACTACTAACTTTTCGTCCCAGCGCCATGTTTGTCTCAACTGCGGTGTCTCTCACGGCGTCAGTGCCGATCCCCGCCCGGCTGAGTTGCATACGGGCGTCAAAACACATGCACAGAGTTCTTAGAATTTTGGTGGAGGTAAATTCTTCTGCCGTGTTACACCACTGAAATTGCGCGTCGCTTTTGTTCCAAACGCTGTTTCTCAACCTCGTGCTGTTGCTTGGACAATAACGTTGCACAATACAATTACAGTTTTTTCAAATTTATTATACCAGTCCGCCCGAAAACGAAATAAGTAAAAATATAATAATGCCCCAAACGGTTAAAAATAAAAACACCCAAAAATGACCCGCTACAATACCCCCTCGATGAGAATTCTGCTGTTCACAACAGAAGAAATCTCATCGATAAACCCCGAAGAGGACCGGTGAGGAACTGGTGCCAACAACCCCCTGGTTCTTACTCTCATGGGTACACGACCCCCCTGGCTCAGCGACCATGGACTCATCTGAACGAGATCACTGGACTTCTCCGTTAGAGATCCCAACACCGAGAAATCGATCAGACTCGCACCACAGCGCGCCTCGCCTTCTAACATACTACCCCCAAAAATCCTCAATCCCTGGCTAAAATCATTCCAGCTCCTCCGCCGATATGGATCCCCTTTTTGCAAGCTGGGCTGCCTTTGGCAAATACTGGGCTCACACACTCTCACGTTACATATTACCATAACACATTAAAAGTGGAAAATTTGCTTTTTAAAATTTATCAAAAATTTAGAAAAATCAAAATTCAAAAAAATAATCTTTTATCAAAAATTCTCTTCCTCTTTTTTCTAATTTTTGTTTCAAATGACTTAACCTAGACATTTCTAATAACGTAAACTCATCCTTACTCCAACAGGAGAATCACTTATAGTCTACCAATATAATGCAATACAATAAAAGAAACATGGTTAATGCACACATAATAAAATAATCATTACCTAACATATTCATTCGCTGGCAGGCGAAAAATCAAAATTTTTTTTCAAAAAATTTAAAAAAATTTAAAAAAATTTTAAAATTCAAAAAATTTAAATTTATTCATTAAAAAAAATTTTATTACATTTATTTATTAAATAACATTTATTAAAATTATTCAAATATTGGTTTGAATTAATCAAACAAACAAATTAAAATTGGATTCCTACTATACAAGCTTAGTAGGTGTATGACCTCATCAGCTGATCTTAACTAGGTCAAGTCCCAAAACCCTTGACCTACATATGTTATATATAAGTTCTGAAAACACTTTGAATATCTGTAATATCCTACCTTGAAATACAAAACATAGTAACATAAAATATTTAAAATAAACAAAATATTAATATAATTAATCATCAACTTGACATTTAAATTATTTAAAATAAACACTTCTTGACTTTACATTATTTTCACTTCTATCAAAATTCTGTCACTGGTTGAAAAAACAATTGTACATTCTTTATTATAAATTCCTCTCTTTAGTTAACAGTTAATTCTACCTTACTGGGGGTGATGTAAATTATTTATTCTCAATTACCGTATTAGATCTCTATACATATATAAACTTTCTCCCTCTGACTCTAATATTAATCAACTCAATTATCATGACACCCATCTCTATCAAAATATCTACTAATCAGGACATTCTAAACCCCAACTTATCATTTAACACAATTCGCCACCTTCTCCCATTATAAAATACTCTCTAACCCTTTGTATATAGGATACGTGTTTCCTTCCCAAAACTCATTCCCTTATGTTGGTCACTGGACTCCCCCTAGGTAACCCTTTCCGGCGCCAATCGGTCCCTATCCCGTCCCAACCCTTGTTGCGGACTCCCCAAATACACTACCCTCTAATACAAAATTGCCATCCCCAAAAATCTCAATCTCATTGCCTCACTACAAATACACCAAATAACCTCATTAATTATAAACATAAATATATATCATTCAAAACTCTACATAAATTCTCCACAACTACCATGTCAACATCTATATTTCACAAAATTCTGTTATATCATATCAACTCAAAAACAGCATTACATTATATTCATCTCCATCATTTCACATTCAGCTTTTAATTCAACGTGGACAGGTCTACATGTCCCATAAAACATTTATCACCCACGAATTATCTTTTATTAATTTGCATAAATTACTGTTATTCTATTTCTCATATTCTTTTTATCTTTACTTCAAAATATCTGTAGTACACTAAACATTAATTACTTGTAACATTTACAAATCAATATATCAGTGACGTTATTGCTGATCAGCTGATCCTCCTAACACACTAAAACACCACGAATACCTTTCAAAATTGAATAATTACATGTAATACATTATCAACACTTACTTCTGTTATGTTGATTGCCTGCCAGGTGTCTAATTCTTGGCTTAGAAAAATACACACATAATGAAATTACATATTCTTATCAATGCTTATCTAATAGACAACAATAAAATAATACACTTAAAATTATAGCATGAACACCTTATTTTTAAATACCTAAGCAGCTAGTTACCTGAACAGAACACAAGCAGTTTGATTTGATCAAAATTTGAATATAAAACTTTTATGTCATAAAATTTTAAATTCGTGACTCCTTTACGTCACCTCCCAGCCACACACACTATTTCAGATTATGGAGGACTGTCTCGCCCTTTCGCTTCCACAGAGACTGTATATTTTGGAGCAGGGTTTACCTCTCCGTGTCTCTGCTTCCGCTGTTAAGTTTAAAATTTGTGAACATCATCATGTTCTTGTTATAAAATCATGCACCCTTAAAAACGGATCTGCCACCGGTCTTGCTGTTCCTCCTCGAACAGAGTGGCAGCCGCTGTTCCCTAGTTCCGGAGATTTCCTCTAATTGTCCCCCCATTGAATTTCAAATATATACCAATTTCAAGTCAGCTATGGTCAAGGGACTTGGTATGACCATAGCTGGCCGCTAGCCAAAACCACGGTTAGTGCTGGTAAGACAGTAACCGCCCGAAAAGTCGAGGAAATCTAACTCTAATTTCACTGCCTGTTAAACATCAATATTTTTATGTGCGACACTGTCATTTAGTAATGTGTGTAAAATTTTTATTTTACACGGATAAGGTGTGCCGCACATTTATCGCCAGCTCGGCCTCCGATGGAGGTAACACTCACTGCTACCCCCAACCCTTTTCGCTACTTGTGAGAGCACAGGCAACCCCCACAATAGCCGCTTAATAACTAACTAATTACTTAATACATGAAATTAATCTTTCTACCAATGCCGTTCAACACTCCATTGTTATTATCACTTCAATTGAGCACCAAACTACCCCCCAAAGTCATCCCCACTTCTTGTATTGACAACAAGTTTTTATTTGGTTACACATTCTTTTCAAAACGTTCCCATATTCACTGATACTAAAACTTGACAACTATAGTTGGTCACTTAATTCTAAAATTTATTTACATTTTTAATTTATTACTTATAATTTATAACTAAGTGGTCAGTATCCCCGCCTGAAACGGGGGTTTTGCCGAGATGGAGTTGGGGACGGTCAGACAACATACGTGAATTCACGTTCCCCTAATCTACCATTAAATCCCATTACCTTGGTTTTTTTTTTTTTTTTTTTTTTTTTTTTTTTCCAACTGCCTTAATTACAATTTATACAAATCTACTCTCCCTCTCATTCATCCAGGCATGCCGTCTGTCCAGCCCCAAACCCATCTCCACAAAATCCATTTTTCTTAATATACTGGAACTTCTATCATTTGCTAAATTTTTATTTTGCAAATGACAGTGGTGAAATAATACTTGAAACATTGCCTCACTTTATATAATCACTCTAAGGCAGTGCAGGCACGTGACAGGTACCTCAAAATTGTTGTACCCAGAGTGTATAAAAAATTTTAATTCGTCACGTACCTCTTTTGGGGTCCCCCTCCCCGTTCAAATATATGTGGTTAAATTTCTATTTTGTACCAATTTTGGTGGAGCCGGACCATCGTTGTTTTCACTGCCCGAAGGAAGATCCTGCCAACCATGGCCCGCCTCCGATTTCCGCATTCCACGGCCAGGACTGGTAAGATCGTGGCCGCCCGAAAATGGGGGAGGCGCCCTTCTAAAAACATAAAAGAATAATTAAATAACATTCATACCTTTACAATTTAATACAATCCTTATGCTGACCAAAATAATTTCAAATTTGTCGCATTGTGCGTACCTACTATCTCCCTGGTTTCTCTATTCTGTAACACATATGAATTTCTCATTTTTATTTCTACTATCTCGTACGGCCCCTCGTACAATAAGAAAAACTTCTTGATCTCCTTGTCTTGTGCACTTGACAAGTCATGTCGTCGTATCAATACCAGCTGTCCAACCTCATACTTCGTCCACTTACCTTTCCTATCATGGTGCTGTTTTCTCCTCTCTCCCTTCGTCAACAAACTCTCATTCGCTAGTCTAAGTTTAACATCGTTGCTAATAGTGTTGGTTTCCGGTGGATATTCAATTAATTGTTCCAAAATCCTCTGTGGGCGCTTTCCTCTTATTAACTCGTAAGGCGTGAACCCCGTCGACTCGTGGGTGGTGCAGTTTAGCCAGTTTTCAATCTTCTGCACATAGAATGGCCACTCGCTATGTTTGGCGTGGCAGTATGTTCGAAAAATTCTTCCCAACTCCCTCATGACTCTCTCCGCCTGATTGGACTGCGGGTGATATACTGCGGTGTGTTTTGGGATGATACCTTCCCATCCAAGAGTCTGGCGCCATCTTCCGCTGATGAACTGCGGCCCATGGTCGGATAATATCACCTTCGGCTTTCCCACGTTGATCATGTAGTCGCGTGTGATCTTCTCGCTCAGCACCTTGCTCGTTGCTCGCTTCACGCTATATAGTCTGACATATTTGGAAAAAGTGTCAAGTACAACAAAAATATGCATCACTCCACCCCTACCCTTTGGCAATGGGCCGTATAAATCTACCGCTACTAAATCGAATGGCTTTTCTACTTTAATATAATTTAGTTCTCCCTCTAACCTATAATTGACAACTTTGGATTTCTGACATAACTCGCAAACTCTAAGTATTCTTCGGACGCGTTTCTCCATATTCTTAAATAAACAAGATTCCTTTAATACATTCACACACTTCCGTGCCCCAAAATGCCCGTACCTAAGATGACAGTCCCACACTATTTTCTCTATCAACCCTTCAGGTATAACTAACCTCCAATCCCTCTCTCTCCCCTCTACTTTTTTAAACAAACTCCCTTTAAACACTTGAAAATATTGTTTATACCCCAACTCATCTATATCTGAGTCTAAGCTAGTAATGATCTTATTTAATTTACCATCAGCTCTTTGCATTACATTTATATCTTTTAATTCCTCCCCAAAAAGTTTATCTTCCCGGGATAGTCTATAAATTTCTATCTCTTTGATATCTCTACCTGTTCTATTTCTGTCTGTGTCTACTCGTGATAGTGTGTCTGGCACCCTGTTCTCTACCCCCTTAATGTATTCCCAAGAAAAATTATACTCTTGAAGAGCTAACACCCACCTGGTTATCCGGCTGTGTGTGAGTTTACAAGTATTCAGGAACGACAGCGCTTTATGGTCCGTCCTGATGATGGTTCTGTTACCCAGCAGATACGTTCGGAACTTCCTCACAGCGAACACTATACTGAGGAGCTCCTTTTCGGTGGTAGTGTAATTGCGCTCTGCGGCCAGCAACGTCCGGCTGGCGAAGGCGATGGTTTTATGCTCTTTTGCCTCGTCCTCTTGGTAAAGCTCCGCTCCCAATGCTATATTACTAGCGTCTGTCTGCAAATAAAATTTGTCATTAAAATTGGGATGGTTCATTAGTATCATGTCTGTGAACTTAATTTTGATGTCATTGAACGTCGCTCTTTCGTTATCGCCCCATCTCCATTGCTTGTTCTTCTGTAACACTGCGCTGAGTCGGGCCGTCGTCTGTGCGTAGTTCCTCTGAAACTTCCTGTAAAAATTACAAAGACCAAGAAAACTTTGCAACTGCTTTATATTTTTTGGCTCCGGGAATGTCAAGATGGATTCTACTTTATCCGGGTTAGCACGTATTCCTGTAGGTGTTATTATAAAACCTAAAAAATGTATCTCAGTTTGCAAAAATTTCGATTTGTCCCAATTCACTGTCAGACCTCCCCGATATAACTTCTCCAAAACGTATTCCAAATGCTCTACATGCTCTTCAAATGTTCTGGATGCTATTAAAATGTCATCCACGTAAATAGTTAAAAAATCTAAGTTGTGTGGTTGCAAAATTTCGTCAAGACACTTGATAAAGCTAGCTACACTTGTGTTCAAACCGAACGGTAGTCTCTTAAATTGGTAATTCTTTCCATTAAATAAAAAAGCTGTATATTTTCTACTATTTGCTGCTAATGGCACCTGCCAGTACCCGGCGGTTAGGTCTAAAGAGGTCATATATTGTACACCGCTAAACTTCTGAAATATTTCTTCAATAGCTTCGGGTGACTCCCTATCTGGAATAATTATTTGATTGATTTTGCGGGCATCTAAACATAACCTAACTCTACCATCTTTTTTAATCACTACAACTAAGGGATTAGAGTATGGTGACACCGATCTCTCAATTATATCTCCCTCTAACATTTTCTCTAACTCAAGCTGAACCGCTCTTCTCTTCGCATAGGGCACCGGATAACTTCTTTGCACATAGGGTGCGTGTTCCCTTACCTTTAACTCGCATTCATAGTTTCTTGCCCTCCCTGGTACATCGGCAAACACTTCTCTAAAATTCTCTACTACCCGCCACAACGATTCGCGTTGAGAACTCCCTATCACGCCACCCTCACTACAAAATTTCATTGCTCTTTCATGCCATAAGTGATCCACATTCTCATCATACTCTATCTTACTCTCACTGCATACATTCATACTAATTTCCATGTCTTGTTTATCATTCCGATTGTGTATCACCCTTACCCCTGAAATTCTTACCGCATCTAACACCTGTTCAAAATTAATACGGACTGGTTCCCCTTCACTATTTAATTCTAATACCCGTTTATGAAAATCAATCAACGCCTTATGTTTAATCAGAAAATCATTTCCAAGTATAACCTCAAGATTTAGTCCCCGTACAACTAAAAATGTATTATCATACCCTACCCCGTTAATTATCATGTTTAAATGTACTTGTTTCGTGACTCTCTTACTTCTAACTCCCGTAATACCTACAATCGTCACCCCAGCTACTGGTAAAGACGGAATATTTTTATTTATTTCTTTTAATTCATCTAATACATGTTCAGAAATAACAGAGATTTCGCTACCCGTATCGATTAGAGTTTTAATCTCCTTACCTTCTATGTTAATTTTCACCTCAGTCAGTCCATTCTCCCGTCTCACTGCTTCGAAGTCTTCCTCCTCCAATAATTCCTCCGATAAATCTGTAATCACAATGTTATTTTGGTATCTATCATCCATTTGGACCCCAGAAACTTCCGGCGACAACGGTCGGGTCCGGTGTTCCATTGTCCCTCTTAGTTTCCCGCAGAGGTGCTCGCCACTGCATGGTTGTATCCTCGCTCGTGCTGGTTCCCTCGCGGTTCATGAGTTTGGCCTCTCTGTGCTCCTCCTGTGCCCTCTCCCCTTCGCTGGTATGCATGCTGGCTCTGTGCGGGTGGTGGTCCCTGTCGCTGACCCGGTCTCTCTCTCCTGCATCTAAAACAAAAATTTTGTGTCGCATAATTCTCTTGTGAACATGCTGGACAAGTCCACGTGGGTCCTCGATTATTTTGTTCCCGTCTAGGGTATGCCGGTCCATTTGTGGGTCCCCTTGGCGGTCCCTGATTACCTCCATTATTTCCATTCTGCTGGTTCTGACGGCGACTCAATTCTTGGTCCAGGATATTCTGAAACACATCTAAAATATTTTCTAGCTCGCTAATATTAGCTACCTCCCTTGTCATAAGTGTTATCTGTACTTCCCTTGGCAGATGCTTGCTGATATGCCTCACAAAGGATCTAAATGGCAATGGCGGTTCTAAGTATTTTGCCTCGTTAAATATTTTCATCACATACCCTGTTATATTATTATTGGCCCCCCCAAAATTCCCTGTTCCCATGATTCTACTTCGTAACACTTCTTGGTCTTCTTCAGACCAATATTTATTTATAAATGCAGACTCAAAACTTTCAAAGCACTCCCATTCAGTTTTATGTACTTTGGCCCATATCTCCGAACTACCTTTAAAGCATTTTAAAATTTTTAATAATTGGACTTCCCAGTTATTAGTACTGAACTTATTGAACTCTCTCACTCTGCTTATGAACTGCATAGGGTGTACTTTTTTGTTATCACAACTGAATGTCTCTAACTCAACTTCACTGCTTATGTCACGAGTCATGATTACTCGCTCGGTAACAGTGTTAACTTGTTGGCTGATGGCCTTGCTCAATTCATTTTTAACATTCATTAATTTAAGGTTATTATCACATTCAAGGTCACTTATTGTATCATGTATGGTCTTAAATTCAATCTTATAATTATGTTCTATTTCTCTTATTTTACTATTATTATTTTCAATCTGGCTCATAGCATAACCAACCTTACATTCAGTATTGGTTTTACACTCACTTATTTGATTCTCGACAATTGTATTTATGACACTATATTGTTCCGTGATCTGTTTCTCTACTTTATTAGTTATATTATTGGTAATATCAGAAACACGGCACTCTAATTGCTCAGTTAATGACTCTGACAGGTGTAATTTCATACTTTCACAACGTTCATCAATATGTTTGTCTAGTACCCTACTCAGGTTATCGAATTGTACATTAATACTCTGCTGAAACTGAGTATTCTGGTCTTTAATTTCTTTAAAATTGATCTCATTTTGAATATTTTGCTGTTCGCATTTTATTTTCTGTTCATTAAAATCGTTCGTCAATTGGTCTAATTTATAGTTAAAATCACTTTTCATCTTATTTAAAATTATTTCATTGTTATCAAAGCGTTTATCATTATCATCAAAACGACTATTCATTACATTAAATTTGGTCTGAAAATTATTATTCATTCTTTCGAATTGACTGAGCATAATACTCATCATATTTGTTTCCTCTGATTGTTTACTTTTATTAATTGAAACGGGGGTCAACTGGATCCCCGAATCAGCATCTGTTTCATTTACTTGTGGTTGAGACGCAATCGGCGTGGAATGAGCTATTACATTACTGCCGACAGCTGTTTCTGTAACAGTACCCGTCTCCCCCCTCAACATACCACTTTCCTCCAGCAATTGCGACTCAAGGCCACTTTCACTCATAATTGAATTTATTATACTGCTCTTCTCTGTGTTTTCAGACATTTTTATTTCATCTATTTTGTCTTACGTAACAACTACCAATGATCAGTCTTTTTTCAAAACTGATATTACAACATCAATTTACTTTCACAACCGTATTCCGTTCAATGTACTGTCACATGTAGGCCGTTGTAATAACTTTTTTGTTATATTAAATCCTGGTCACTTGTACCAATTGTAACTTTTATTATTTTGGTAATATTGATATTTATAGTTTACTTACATTCAACTTCATACTTACCGTGTAGCAATGATTTGGCCGGATCTCGTAGTGGAGGTAAACCCATTTCGTTCGACGAACTATGACAGCACATAAAACGAACTAAGGTTTTGAAAGAATTTTAACTCGCAATTTTGTGGAAGAGAAATTAGATTTTTCTTTAATTCGTCTGAATTATAGACATTACAAATCTTCGTGCGACATGTTACGCAATTATTATACCTTACTGACTATAGCTTACCTTGTAATGGACAATTTTACAACTTCATAATTATATACACCTAAACAAAAAACACAGCCCAGCTTTGCACACTCTCGACTCACATTCAGTTTTCAAACCCCATTTACCAGATTGACTACATAATTTTTATAACACTACCGATAGCGCTTACTTCGGTGACCTCGTGGCCAGCCCGCGGTAGATTGAAGATGTCTATGAAAAAGATTAAAAGGATTTCCAAAGTTACATGTTATTGTTCCACACTCCTCCCATCCTACTACTGCTTTTACAAGAACTGCTTTACTTTCATTACTGAAAATTAACAAGATTATACGAGCGCATTGAGCTCGCGTGTCGGCGCCGACACCGTCAGAGACGAACTGGACAATGTGCTTTCTTTGAGTCGCGGGAAATGAGCAGTCACGGCCATCTGGTTTTAGTCGCCGTTGGTGATTAATTGCGGTGGCATAACCATTTTATGCATGGATTATAACTGGCATGTGTGTGTGTCCAGAGGCCGATATTGGCATCTGCTCTGCTGATGTCGCTCACAGTAGGCGGAGTTTGACGCTGTTTTCCGGTAGCCGGTCACTTGGAACTACTAACTTTTCGTCCCAGCGCCATGTTTGTCTCAACTGCGGTGTCTCTCACGGCGTCAGTGCCGATCCCCGCCCGGCTGAGTTGCATACGGGCGTCAAAACACATGCACAGAGTTCTTAGAATTTTGGTGGAGGTAAATTCTTCTGCCGTGTTACACCACTGAAATTGCGCGTCGCTTTTGTTCCAAACGCTGTTTCTCAACCTCGTGCTGTTGCTTGGACAATAACGTTGCACAATACAATTACAGTTTTTTCAAATTTATTATACCAGTCCGCCCGAAAACGAAATAAGTAAAAATATAATAATGCCCCAAACGGTTAAAAATAAAAACACCCAAAAATGACCCGCTACAATGGTTTTTTATGTATAACAATTGCTGAGATACTGTCATTTACAAGTTACCACTAATAAAAATTTAAACATAAATTATTAATAATAATAAAAAATTATGCTCTTTTAAAACAATCTTATGAGTTAATTGTTATGGCCATGTAATTTTTTTTTTCTTTTTTCTTCACTGTCTTCTTGTCTCGCTTTACTTTGGTTAATATCTGGCCAATCTCTGGGGTTGGGTCAATGTCAGTTGTCTGTCAGTCTAGTTCGTATTTTCTTGTTTTGTAACCACCTTTGGTTGTATTCTTCCTCCTTCACTATTGATTATATTTACTACTTTCATTCTCGTTATCATTTATCTATCAAAATATATTGTTTCTTGGCATTTTTTACATACTTATTAATATCAAATGTGATCAGGGTTTGGCAATGTTATATAATGCCCTTCCACCAAAATTGATCATTTTATAAAACGTGAATTTAAGTTTGATGAAATTATCAATTGTATCGTATCAATTTTTTTTTTTTTTTTTTTTCAAATTCTGCTTCTCATTCATTTTTTATAATTAATTCGGTATCTTTTATTTCCATTCTTCTTAGTCTTTTCTTCATTATTTTCTCACATTGCGAACTGGCTTATTGATTTTTTATTATAACTTATTCCCTATAAATCTTATTTTTCATCAAAACTACTCTTATACTGATATCAGGGGAACATCATCCCTGCTCAGTAAAATGATTGCTGGTTCATTCAACAGACAATCTCAATTAATAATTCTTAAATATAGTCAACTCGTGACTCAAAATAATAATAATAATAATCATAATCATAATATTTGTTGGGAATCTTTTACTTTTATACTTCATTATAGCTCAGTTCGAGTCATATATTGTTTCATCTTTCTTTATAGATACTATTTGAAGCATTGTTTTTTATTGATACAATTCACATTTTTATTCATTTTTAATTACTCTTTGTTTCATCTCATTTCACATTATGACTCTTAGAATGTTGATTTAATTTATATTGTTTTGTGATCATTGGTTTGGGTAATTTTACTTCCCCTCTTTCTAAATAGTTGTGGAAGCTGATCATTTTGATTGATATATTTTTTTTTTTTTTTTTTTTCATAATTTTTAAATATCATAGTAAGTTATGGCTTCTTACTAGTTAGGAATTTTTTGTAGCTTATTCCTTTACAGTATGTTATGCTTTTTATGCCTCATTTTTTGGCTAAATATTATGGTAATTTAACCTTATTTTGTAGGAATGTTTTGTAACTACACTCCTCTATTGTTAATTTTTATTTAAATATTGTAGTAAGTTGGTTGCTCTTACTTTATATGAATGCCTTGTGACTTTTATCTCTCCATTTTTACTTGTTCTAAAATATTATTGAGATATTTGGGTAAGCTTTTCTTACATATCTTTTTTGATTTTTTACAATTTTTTATTCATCATAATGGTTTCTCTAATGCTTAGTGTAAGCTGTACTTACGAATGTTTTGGAATTTTGACATTCTTTAGAGATCTTTTCTTTATGACATTGGCAGACTTGTTTGTTTGTCACTTTATTTTTTTTCTTTATTTAAAGTATTTTTGTTGGTTTTTTTTTTTTTACTTTAAATTGTTTTTTACAGTTATTGTTGATTGTCATAATATTTCTTAATTGAGGCTTGATTGTATACCCCCTTTATTTTTTTTTGGTGACAGGGTGAGTGATCTCGTAAGTGTTATTGCCCTTGTCTTTTGTTATAGCGTATGGTCCCACGTATAATAATAGTAACTTTCTAGTGATGCCTTCTATGGAGCTGGGTAATTCTCTGTTTTTTAAAAGTACCCTTTCTCCTACCTCGTACTTAATAGTCTTTTTCTGGTTCTTAGCGTATTTATTCTTTTGTTGCTCTACCTTTTCGGCTATTCTGTTGTAGAATCTTTTTTTCTCGAATTGATATTCGGTGTTGGTGGGGAATTGGATCATATCAGTTATCTCTCTAGGCGGTGGCCGCTCAAACATCATTGTGTATGGGGTAGCTTCCGTAAAGTTGTGGTAAGCTAAGTTTATAAATTCTTCAGTGGATTTGATTATTCTTCTTTCTTTCTTCAGCAGCTTTGATTATTCTTCGATCAAATCGTCCCTTATATTTTTCAAATAATTAGTACATTTTATTGTGATCTTGTCATGTGTTGTCTTATATTCACCCAGAGATTGGTCCAGTGATGGGCTGTCCGCAGTTTTCACTGGCCTTAAGCGTTTAAATGAGGGTTGACCTCATTGCCCCCAACATCAGTAGTGTTTGATGGTTGGTTAGCGTTCGGCTCCTGTTGATTATTCCGGTCATCCACGCTGTGCCTGTGATCTTCTTCGAATGGGTGACTTCTCGTATCGGGTACCTGGTTATAGTACGTTCGCCGATAGTTAGATGAGGGATAGTTTCTTCTTGGGCTCCTTTGTCTTTGCCCCCTTATGTAATTTACCTGTGGCCGGCTGGATTATTGTTCTGATTACTGTTGTTTCCAGGTCGATAATTGTTGTTGTAACCATTCGACGGGAAATTACCCCTGTGGTTGTTCCTGAAGTTGTTATTATTATGGTTTCCACTTCTGTTAAAATTTCTGGGCACGTTATTGCCCCGTGTGTTCCCTTGGTAATTGTTAGGGTTATTTATCGGTGGTTTATTATCTCCCTGTTGATTCTGTGACAATTGTCCCTCATTGGTTCTATTATTTCTGAAACTGTACCCTCTATTTTTCCTGTACTGCCACTCATGTTCATGGCTTTCTAGTAAGCTAGCCATATCTTGGATGGTCTTTACCTGGCTGTACATCCGTGCCTTTTGGATGGCGTCGTCGTAGTGGTAAGATAACTGTATTACCAGACACTCTTCAGGTATACGTGGCTCCAAATTCCTGGCCATGCAGATTTTTCCCAAGAAGTAGGAGGTAAGGGATTGTCCATTCTGGTTTTCATACCTTCCATTGCTCAGGTTATTGCGGACCATATTCTGAGTTGATTCAGACCAGTATTTAGCCTTGAACTGAGTCTTAAAGTCTTGAAGGTTTTGGATGTCTGGTCGAGTGGCAGTCCACCAGTTGTCGTATGTCTCCTTGAACATTTCGTCCAACATCCCTCTTATTGTAGTCCATCGAGTCTCTCGATTCTTGATGGTTAACTCTTCTACCCTCTTCAAGAATTCAATAGGGTTTCTTTTATAATTACGGAAGTTAATAGTATCTCTGTTGTCTGTGTTCATGACATGATTATTATTACATGGTCGGTCACGCCAGGCATCCACTTCCTCCCGTAATGACTCTTCTATTCTGCGCATTTCGTCAATCCTCTGTTGGTTTTTGTCTACTTTGCTATCTACTTTATTTAAGTTACTATAAACTCCTTCCATTCGTTCTCCCAAGTCTGTCGTACAGCTGCTACCTCTTTCTGGTTTTCTTCCCGGACTTGGTGTATGTCCTGGTCTATCTGGGTACATCTTCTGACTGTTTCTTCATGACCTTCCTCAATTCTTCTCTTATTTTCTCCTTCGAGACGGTTCATTTTATCGAGTACTTCCTTGCGGACTCCAGAAACATTTTCGTTGGTCTTCTCTAGCTTCTCCAACGTTTCCTCTAATTTGTCATTTATTTCCGTAATCTGCTGCTTTGCTTCTTCTCGGTACTCCATTAATTGGTGTGCCATCTGCAGCTTCATTTCTTCTTTATTTTTCTCGTGGTCCTTCTTCAGCTGTTCCTTCAATTCTTCCTTTAATTCTTCGTTTCTTTGCTGAATTTTCTCCAGCAATCGTTGTTGTAGTGTTTCATTATTTTGGTTGACTGTTTTCCTCAATTCTTCCTTAGTACTCACTATTTTTTCATTGATGTGTTTCAAATTATCACTGGTTTCTTTCTTCATCTCCTTCAAGCTCTCCTCATTCTTGTCGAATTTATTGTTCATCTCCTTCAAATTATTGTTCATCATTTCCATTAATTTTAGTATGTTCGGGTCTCCTCTAAATTCTCCCTTGTCGCCCGCCTGTAATTCCATTTCTTCGTCTTGGCTTGGTTCTGTTGTGGTTATTATTGTCTCCACTTCTTCAATCGGTGTTCCTTCCTCTTCTTCCCCTCTGTTTCCTTCCATCTCCTTCTCCTTTGCCAACTTTTTCGACAATCCTCTGGTGTGCATATTGTAACCTTTCGTAATCGCCGCTAGAATTTATAGGGTTTAATTGTATAATTTCTTTATTATTCTAGCTCCACTAGTTGGCGCGCCACTTTGTAATATAACGTGACGTCCGCCTCGTTTAAGCCCCGCGATGGAAGCCACTTTGTATAATAACGGTTTACCTTTCCTGTTAATTATTATTGAATAGTGTGTAGCGAACCGTTTTATACTTATTAGTCGACCTTTTTTCTCGCCGTTAGAAGTTCGTATTTCTCTCTCTTCTAGCTCCAGCGGTTGGTCGTCAATTTGTAATATAGTCGTGTGTACGGCTACCGTTTTACTCTGTAAAATGTGAATAATGTACAATTTGTGTGTACTGGGTGTAACGTGTCTTCTCGATCCGTAGTTCAAATGCGTGCAACTTCCGCAGATTCGTCCGTTGCGAACGTACGAATAACCAGGTCTCGGTGTTCTTACCTGTTGTTTACTAGGGGTGATAAAATCCCGGTGGCGCCAAATTGTTTTCTTAAAACAATTAAAATAAAATTCACAGGTATATGACCAGCGCAGCTCAGGCGGTTTGAATAATTCAAATATTTCCGCCAGCTAGGCCCACTGGAGCATTCAGCAATTCGTTGTGTGTGCTGTGTAAATCGTTAGTCGTCTGCTAAAATGTACATAAAATATTGTGCACCTCCTAATGAAATTATAACACCGTGGTTACACTCAATACTTATACATTTTTTATTAGTGATTAGTTATTCATTTAATACAAATTATTCTACTACAAATGCTCCGGTTATTTATATGAGACAATTACAGGGTTTGACAAATCGATATTTGAATTGATAAACAGACTTTTAGTAATGGCGTCTGTTGGAAATTGTACAAATTATTAATGTTCGTTTGTCATAGGTTCTTGAGGTTACGTTAAAAGGATTACAAATGTTTAAAACAATAAAAATACACACCCTTACATCAAGTAAACTTAACTAACATATTGTGTAGGTATAATTTGTTTAGCGCAGTGTAGTAAAAGTGTTTACAAGTTATGGATCATTAACAACAGTTTATATTGGTTAGTTTATAAATTGTCAGTGACTTAGTATTCTTTTTAATCTTTTAAAGTAATTAATTTCAGTTCAGTGAGATTTCGACCTTTAGTGAGAAATAATTAACGTGAGTTTATTTATATATTTTGGGTAATTTAATAGGTACTTATCACTTCCGTAGTTATGGCGAATTCATACGATCTGTTATTCATGGGTTATACTACAATCTTCTTTAATTTCCTTGGTTCAGGACATCAGGCATCTTTTCCAGTTTAATTGGTAGTAATTTATTTTCTTTTTTCGTTAATTTGGCCTCAACTTCAATAATATGGTTCCAGTCTTATTGTCTTACGTCTTAGTATACACTTAGTAGTAACTTCTTCTGATATTTTCTATGTTTTAATTGACAATTTTGGTCACTCGAAAATTAGCGTCTATACCATTAAAGCGTCATGCATTCAGTAAAAAAATCTAACGGTATTTTTGCTTGTTACTCCACAGTTTCCATGGTAACGTAATTATTCTCCCTGGTCGATCTCAAAATAAACACATTGTTATCAAACTTTGAATTTTTTGTTTAATTTGAATAAATATTTTATAATGGCTATATTTACTTGGGGATAATTTCAATGGTTGTAATCTTTACATAGATGTTCCTATTTTCTTTCAAAGATTAGTTTCATATCTTACAAGATTGGTCTAAGCCATGTATTAATGTTTTAGTCCAAAATTGATAATACTATGTTAATACATAATTTACTTATTTCTAAGTTTTAATATAATTCTGCCATGTTCCCTTTCGTTACACATAATTATTATATTTTGCCTATTATTTCTTATAAAGGTATTGCTATTATTTTCTTTATAAATTCCTTACTTACTTAAAACATACTAACATATTACTGTAAAACTATTTCTTTTGGTATTTATTGCCTTAAACATTAAGCCAATAACTTCTTTCTTTAAATTAACAAATGAACAAATTTGGTGAGTGTTATACCTACACCATCTCTTTTATAACAGTAATCACCCTGGTGATTTTTATACTGAGATAATATTTTTTCTGTTTTTTATATTCACAATTATTCTGTGTCTTTCAGTCTAATATACTTAACTTAATTGCTCATTTAACATGTGCTTATGTTTTGGGTTTGTCACACTTGTTTAACTCTTTTTTCTTAAGATTATATGCTGTTTATTTTATTACACTTATCACTTCACTGTTCATCTTTGTCACTCCCTATCTATCTCTAATTACCCTTATTTTTCTCACGATCTCACTATTATTACAAAGTTTTTGTATCTAATGAGTTCATGTCTGTTTTGTTAACTTCAGACTGTCACATATCATTTTATAATATTCAAACAACATGGTATTGTAAATACATCTTTCTAATAAAACATAACTTTGTATACATTGTCATTAAAGTGATAAAAATTGGTCTGAAATGTCATAATTAATAATAATAACAACAATTTAATAATGTTAAAATATGTTGTGTTAATTGAAACATACTACTTCTGTAGCAACAGCAATAATATTAGCGAATAAATAAACTCTCCAAAACCTTATACTTTCAAACACATAATGCTGAAATAACATACATACTGCTGAAATAATCCTAGTAAAAGTTCCAAAGTATATAGTAGGCTATACAATTTGTTCTCTGATTGAATCACACACACCTTTCTATTCCCTGTCTGTATGAGTGTTTTTTTAAACATAACAGCTGACACATCACCTATAGATAAGGATATACATACAATCATATCTACACATGGTTTTTTATGTATAACAATTGCTGAGATACTGTCATTTACAAGTTACCACTAATAAAAATTTAAACATAAATTATTAATAATAATAAAAAATTATGCTCTTTTAAAACAATCTTATGAGTTAATTGTTATGGCCATGTAATTTTTTTTTTCTTTTTTCTTCACTGTCTTCTTGTCTCGCTTTACTTTGGTTAATATCTGGCCAATCTCTGGGGTTGGGTCAATGTCAGTTGTCTGTCAGTCTAGTTCGTATTTTCTTGTTTTGTAACCACCTTTGGTTGTATTCTTCCTCCTTCACTATTGATTATATTTACTACTTTCATTCTCGTTATCATTTATCTATCAAAATATATTGTTTCTTGGCATTTTTTACATACTTATTAATATCAAATGTGATCAGGGTTTGGCAATGTTATAATATATATGTATATTAACTGAGATTATTCACTTGGAAAAACCAAAATATTGTCATCGGTGCACATTACCGCTGTGCGCAGCTTACGGCGTGAGCGCTCCATTACAAATGGGGTTTGGTTATTGGGGCAGGTAAAGTAACTTCGCGTCTTTTACGCTTCACCATAAAAGTAGTTCCACATTCCGATTAATATCTACCGGTTTAATCTTTGACATATTATAATTATAATAATAATTATACTACTGTATCCTTTACTTCGTAATTAATTATTGTATACCTTTATGTTTTTTATATCGAGTGGTAAATTCCTACTTTTATTAGTTTTATTTACGGGTTATTCTGCGTGTTGATGCCGGTTTCCGCATGTCAACGCATGGTTAATAATTAAAGGGTGTTTCCATACCTTGATACTCGCATTCCTCTTGGTTTTAAGCTCTTTATTTATTATTATTTCTGTATTACCTTAGGGATTTAAACTTTGTTTAAATGTGTGATTTTAATTTAAAAATAAATCTCTCCTTCTTATTTATTTATTTTATTTTTTCTTTATTAATAAAATCGTCACATACTCCTCCACTTAAAGAAGACACAGGTGTGTGAACGGATGTGTTTTCTATGTGGAAATTGGTCAGAACTAAACTGGTAGTATGCTTGGCATTTCTGTGTGAAATTCCTCTTACTTTTTAACAATCTCCTCAAGAGGTACATTAATCACTCTCAACTTACTTTTTACTATTATCAAGATATGCAACGCCTTACAAACTAATGCTTAAAATACGTAAAATTCAAACTTCCTGAAATATATAAAACACAAAATTCTTCGTAAAACTATTACTTACGACTACTACCGTTTTTTTCTTTAGTTTTGCTTTACTCTTGTTATAGAGTTAGTCTTCATAGAGCGTGTTTCGCATCACAGTATGGATGTGTTTCCTTTTTTATTCGAAGGTTCTGATGAATCGTAGTTGACGAATCATTTTAGTAAACTACTTGTTAAGTAATCATTATTTAATTGTTACTTATTTTCGGTGTCAGTTGACTTCTTGTTCTAATAATTTATTGATTTGATTTCTCATTATTTCCATTTTTGGTGGTGATAATTTGTATGGGTGTAAACGTATCACTTTATTTCACTCAAGTTGATCTTGTACTCTGTCAGGTTAGTTAATCCTAACTTCGGTGTGAGGACAGTGGAAAATTATTTTATTAGTTTCTGTATTTTTAGTCTATCTGTACTTTCTAGATGAGCTAGTTCAGACTCATGGTGTTCTAAGTGTGTTGCAGCTGTTTCAGTATTTTTACTGTTATTTGTTTCATAATCGAAATTATATTTTTGAGTACGATCGAATCCAAAATAATACTTCTTATCGTGAATGTCAAGAATTATACCTGTTTTACTGATAAAGTCAGCTCCTAATATTAAGTCGGGTCCTAATTCGTCGCATACCAACATTGGAAAATACCATGTTAAATTTTTAATTTTTAGTTTAATCGTGATGCTGAGTTTTATAATTAAGTTTTGTTTGTTAGCTGTAGCGCATTTGATGTTCACAGTTTGACTGCGTTTAACTAGGTTGTGTTCAGCTAAAGTATCGGCTAGCTGTTGACTGATTAAGCTCCGAGTTGATCCGGAATCAATTAATCCAAGTGTGGATGTAACACCAAGGTCTACTTGTATATATGGTAACTGACACTTATTGAACTTGCATTTTGTAATTGCATTACATTTATCGATAAACTTCTTAACATAGGGGTCTAATTTTCTTTTGTTATTTTTTTGTTTAATTCATTGTATTTTCGGGTTTTACCTGTTTTCACAATGCTGCGGAAGACACAGGATTTCGGATCTCCCTGCCTTACATGTTTTTTGAATAAGCGGGTGGTTGGTAATGCTGTTTCTGTTTACAGTACCTACTGATGTGTCCAAATTTTCCGCAATTATAACATCTCAGGGTTCCCAGCGACCTGGGAAGTCAGCGATTGTCAGGGAATTACAAAATTGTCAGGGAAAGTCAGGGAAGTCTTTTAAAAATTGGCGTGTGTCAGGGAAAGTCAGGGAACTTGACTCAAATTTGTTATGTGTCAGGTAATTCATACTGATGACAAACTGCAACCTGTGAATCCTTTGAAGCGAGGAAAAGTGATCAATTAATGAGGTAAGTTGAATTTTATTTAAAAAAATTAAAATTGTACATGTTTCGGGCTATGGCAGCATTAAAACAAGATGAGTTTGTTGAAATGCTGAACAGTGTGTGGCGGCTCTGGCCCTACCAAGCTGTACAAGTATATTTTTATCCCAACAAGGTATCTTTACATCGCTGAGATAAATGTATTTGTGCTTTGATATAGTTTTTGTGTACAATTAACATGCTTTTCTTTTGTTTCAGATTAGGCCTATGCATTAGATAAGATGGCAAGAAAAACAACTTTCAACTATCAGTGGCTGGATTCAACCCTTAATCCAGAGTTTGTAGATTGGCTCAGTGATGTACCGGACAATAAATTTGAAGCCTACTGTAATGTGTGCAGAAAGAAGTTTAAACTCAGCAATATGGGGCGTCTGGCAATTCATTCACGTAGAACTGGACCAAAACACACTCTGCTTCAGAATATTAAATCAAGACAGCCATCATTGTCATCATTTTTTGTCAAACCTAGTGCTAGTTCAACAGAATTAAGAAGTGTAGCTACTAGTTCAACAGAAACAAGAAGTGTAGACATTGGACATGGATCTCTTGAAAATGCTGCTGTCAAACCGTGTGTTAGTTCAACAGAAACAGTAAAGACTGTGGCAGGGATAGAAAGTGGAAAGTCGGTACACTGTGCTACTTCTTATTTTAATAAAGATGAAGTAGCCAAAGCAGAAATTTTATGGGCGTTAAAAGTTGTTGCTAGTAAATACAAGAGGAGTTCATGTGCAGATATACATGATACATTTATACTTATGTTCCCAGATAGTGCAATTGCATCGAAATTCACCTTTGGTGAAAGTAAGTGTTCCTACGTGATTAATCATAGTATTGCACCACATTTCAGTGAGTTATTAACAAACAATTTGAAAACTTGTGAGGATTATGTAGTTTCTTTTGATGAGTCACTCAATAAGGTAACATAACAAGGACAAATGGATCTCATTGTCAGATTTTTTGATATCAACACTCATAAAGTGGTTTCTAGATATTGGAACAGTGTTTTTCTGGGTCGTGCTACTACCCAAGATCTGCTGCAGAAATTTAATCATGGACTGCAACCTCTTCAAAGAAAAAACTTGTTGCAGGTCTCAATGGATGGGCCTAATGTGAACTTGAACTTTCTCAGGAAGCTTGAAGTGGAAATGGAGACAGAAAATCCTGATGGGAAAAGGTTATTGAACCTGGGAGTGTGTGGTTTGCATGTCATCAATGGAGCTGTTAAAACAGGTTTAATGACTGTAAATTGGGAGCTTAACTCATTCCTGCGTAACATGTATTATTTATTCAAAGACTTACCAGCTCGCCAGGCCCAGTTCACTGCAGTGACTGGTAGTACAGTGTTCCCACTGAAGTATTGTACAGTACGATGGCTTGAAAATGTTCATTGTCTGGAACGAGCCTTAGAAGTATTTCACCATATCAAGGCATATGTTGCAAATGCTAAGTTGCCAGAAAGTAAGTCCTGTAAAAATATTAAAGAACAAATCCAAAACCCTTTGATAAAATGCAAACTAGCATTTTTCAAAACCATTTCTTTGGAATGTGAGCCTTTTCTCAGGCGATTTCAAAGTAACAAACCGCTTGCTCCATTTTTGTACTCCCATTTGAATGAACTATTAAGAAGTTTGATAAATCGCTTTGTCAAGCGTAGTAAAATGGCAAATGCCATTGATATTAGGAGTGTGATTTTGCTTGATCTACAGGACCCAACAAACTTAATTGAGGTAGGTAAAGTTGATGTTGGATTTAGTACGAAAAAGGTACTTAAAGAACTAAAATTGTCAGAGGGGGAAATTCTTGGTTTTAAACACGAATGTCAGAAAATATTAGTGGCAGTTGTGACAAAACTGTTGGATAAGAGTCCTTTAAAGTATAGATTAGTGAAAGGTCTTACGAGTTTGAACCCACATATAATATATCAGCAACCAAGTTTTGGTCAGACCCGAATGGAATATGTCTTGGAAGCGTTGCATGAAGCTAACAGAATAACTGAAAATGTGGCCGATAGAGCTAAAGCACAATACATTTCTCTGTGTTGTGAATCAAAGGAAGCTTTGGAAACTAAATTCAAAGAATATATCTCAATATCTGATGATAGTATGGGTTTAGACATTTTCTTTGCTGACATTTTAGCAGAAAACAAACAGTATAGTGAACTTTGGCAAGTAATAAAGCTTTGTCTTATACTGTCTCATGGAAATGCTGCAGTGGAGAGTGGCTTTTCTATAAATAAATCAATGTTGGTAGAAAACATGCATGAGGAGTCAATTATTGCACAAAGACAAGTGTATGATTCCATTTTGTACTATGGAGGTGTCAGATGCGTACCAATTAATCATAGAATGTTGTTATCGGTGAGATGTGCTCATAAGAAATACCAGGATTACTTGGAGAAGACACGCCTGAAGGTCAAAGAAGAGGACAGAAAAAAAGCTGAGAAACGAAGAATAAGTGATGAAATAAGCAAGTTGTGAAGCCAGAATTGAAGATAAAATACGCCTACTTGAAACCAGAAAAAATTGTTTGTAATTTTGTTGTTGTGCTGCATTTTGTTTTTGTTTTTACATTATTACCAACATTGTGTTCATTAGTAATTTTAATAGTAATACTTTGATTATTCATGTATAAATAAAATGTATTAACATTTATTATTATCTGGCAGATCGTTATTAAATTGTATGTACTTTACTGTTCAAAATGTTGTATTTCCTATTTGAGTAATAAATATTGTGTACAGGTGTGTGTTGGACAGCTAATAGGGGTGGAGAAGACTGTTAAAAATTGCGCAAATGCCAAATTTTTGTCAGGGAAATTAGTTTGACTTTCTGGCTGGGAACCCTGCATCTTCTTTCTCTACTAGCGGTATCACTGGTATTCTGATGAGGTCGTGGGTTATTCAATTTACCTTGGTTGTGAAAGGTTGCAGGAATTCGAAATGGTCGTCTTTCACGCTGTGTTCTTGCATCTGTTACCAGGGGTTGTGTTTCATTCCTACGTTGTACCTGGGGGAGTAACGCACGTCTGTTCTGATCCGAATACCATACGTTGGACGAGTGAATACTGCTTTGTTCTAATTCAGCGAATGTGTTTGGCCTATTTATTAGTGCTAAACGAGATCTCTCTTCCGGGGATAATCCTACTAAGATTGTATCTACTAACTGTTTTTCGCTCCAGTTTACTTGCAGTAATCGGGAAGATTCTCTTATGTCAGCAATATAGTGGGCGAGTCTCTCATGTGCTCCTTGTACTCGAAGTACGGTGTTTTGTTTGAGCTCCTCATAAATTCCAGTTGGAATGAAATGTTTTATTAGGGTAGTATGGAGTTCTTCTACTGGAAGTTGTGAGCTTAATGACTCCAGTACACGCTCTTCTAATGGTGGTTTACATTTGGGTAGAAGGACTTGTAATATTTGCCAATCGTTTAGTTGCTGTAACTCTTTTATTTGTAGCATGTATCTCATGAAGTTTAATAGTTTGGTGATACTCAATCCATCGGTGTATGGAATTTCTGTTACAATTTTTTCTACCGGATGAGTGATCTTTCCGTAGAGGTCCGCACTAAAGTTTACGTGAGGTATTGTTCTAGGAGGTCCCGATTCTTGATTGTCATTTTAGGGGGTTCTAACGCATACTTATTGGTGATTTTATGGAGGGCACTGGGAAGTGGGGCTTCCGATATCGTTAGGGTATTCACGTCTCTATTTGGTAGCTGATCCTGACTTAGTTCTATTCTTGATACAGGGGGTGATTCGAGATTCGCGGTAGTGGGCGGGTGTTCTAAGGTAGGAGATTGAACTGGGGAGATATATAATTTCTTTAGAGATTGTTCGATTTCCTCCATTTTAAATGAGTTGGACATCCATCGCAATTGTCTTATTATTGTGGGTAATTGCTGTAGTGCTTCATCAGCAAATTTCTGCACATCGGGTGGGATTACAGTAACGTTGGGCCAGTTTAATAAATTCTTCATCCGACGGGTCAAATGCTCTAT